>CM061276.1:24957500-25655000 GCA_030848825.1 Tadarida brasiliensis
ATGTCTTTTCCAACTCAGAGACAAAACAAAAAGATGAATTTACTCAGTCAAATAAGATTGCAAAGTACAGAAAAAAAAAAAAAAGTAAGTAATCACCTGGTCTTTCGGCTTCTCTTTTGGCTGAAGGACAGCAAAAGCTTTTCAACAAATCACCTACTTTGCATTCAGGTTGGTGGGGGCTGTCTTCACAAACGATTCTTCTCCTGAGCAAGGGGGGCAGGGGCTCATTGTTTTACATCTGCTATGTACCAGCCACTGCGCTCGCTACATGACATTAATATCTGACTCGGTCCTTCCGATGTTGCAGGATGTAGGAATTATTTTTTCAGTTTTGCAGAGAAAAAACACTTTGGCATGAGGACCTTGTGCAGCATTGCCCAACTGTGGGAGAACTGGACGCACAGATTTTCACAACTGCAGAAAATCAGGAAGATCATTAAGATTCGGAGTTGATGGTCCATATATAAATGGATTTTTTTCTTGTTAGGGGTGGCCAGTCACTAACACTTTTTTTTGGTTATTAACTAACTTTCAGAGCCGCTAGGTTTTAGATTTGAATGAGATAAGCATGAGGAGCCTTGTTCCGTTTTCCCAGCCAGCTCCCACCCTGCGGCCCAGGGGAACTTTCTGCCCCAAAGACTCCATTTGCTGAGGTGCGGCCGGGCCATTCATTGTGTTCTCTACTTCTGTGGGTCTCCTTCTCCGAACTGTGTAGTAAGATCTTTTTTTACCCAGGGAGGCCACACTCCAGATAGTGTTAAGCCCACAGGAATTTCATTTTAAAAATAAAAAAGGACATCATAGACTTATGTGCAAAGACATAGCCAGAGGATTATTCATCACACCGTCGTCCATGATGGTAAATTAAGAAAACAGACGGGAATGTCTGATGAGAGGAGATTATATAAATAAATATGGGTGCATTTGTCAAATGGGCTGTTATAATAGAATTAAACTGATATTGTGAAAGAATAATTAATATGATGACATGTATCGGTCATCTTTGAGTAAACGGGGGGAAAGCAGATGACCAAAATGTGTGTAGAGTGTATTTGAATTCTATTAGAAGAAAAATCACCCTTGTCTAAGCAAAGAAGGCACATCAGGGTATACAGTAAAGCATTAGGAGTTTAGTTCTGGGCAATGGCAGATTATGAGTGATTTTTATTTTCCCCTTTGTGTGTTTTTATTTTATAAAATAAAAATGTACGGCTATTAGGACTTGGAGAGGAACACACGTATTTTATTTTTAGAGGCGTCATTCAATGAATTGGCTATAGCGGAATGTTCTGATTTTGGAAAGGTGCGTGTATCAGTGCACGGTCAGTAACAGCCACGCGGTGTGTGTCACGGCGACAGCTGCTTTCGCACACGGGGGCTCCTGCCGTCCTCGGCACACCCCGGGGAGCAGGTGGGGCCAGGGCTGACTCCCCCATCAGGTACAGCAGACACAGCACCTAGGACGCAGGACATTTTCTGGAGCCCACAGAAACATTTTGCTTTCTTTTAAAATCGGAATGAACAAATGAGATAATCCAGCCGGGATTACATTCATCTTTATACCAACACAGTCACAAAATACGCTTTGTCCCTCTTTTTCTCAATTTATTTTACTTTTTCTATTGTTTTATTGACTAATTTTTTAAATGCAGTTGATATTCAATATTAAATTAGTTTCGGGTCTATAGTATAGTGGTTAGACGTTTATATAATTTAGGAAGTGATCCCCAGATAAGTCTAGTACCCACCTGGCCTCACACATACGTACAATATTATTGTATTACAATATTATTGACCGCATTCACTGCTCTACTTTACATCCCCGTGACTATTTTGCAATTATCAATTTGCACTTCTTAAACCTTTCGCCTTTTTCACCCAGTCCCCCACCCCCTTTCCCATCTCTCAACCATCAGTTTGTTCTCTGTGTCTATGAGTCTGTTTCTGTTTTGTGTGTTCATTTACTTTTTTTTTTTTTTTTTTTTAGATTCCACATCCAAAACACTAATTTGAAATGATATATGCATCCCTGTGTTCATTGCAGCATTATTTACAATAGCCAAGATATGGAAGCAACCTAAGTGTCCATCAATAGCCAATGATAAAGAAGATGTGATACATATATACGTGGAATATTACTTAGCCATAAAAAAGACTGAACTCTTACCATTTGCATCAACCTGGATGGACCTAGAGGCTATTACGCTAAGTGAAATAACTCAGACAGAGAAAGACCAATACCATATGATTTCACTTATATGTGAGAACAAAAAATATTTTTTACTCTTTTTTTATTGAGGGGGAATCTTACGAAAACAAAAGTGTTCTGGGCCCACAGAAACCATAATCTGACTCTGGGTGGAATTAGTCTCATTCTACTGAGAAAGAAATCCAGATACAGGTTACAAAACTGTGCTTAAACTGTCACGTGGGAGAATCTGCATTCTAACTATGATCTGCTGACTCTCTGTCATGCTGTCTTCTTTCTGCTTTCTAGACCTTTAAACGTGTTATTTTTCAATGTCTCAGTAGAGAGTTATTATTATTGTATTTTCCTTAAGAGGAACATAGCATTACAAATCTTGCCCCTTTCCTGCACAGCTGACCTTGCAACCAGGTGATTATTCTGCATTGAGCCTTGCTTTGACCACCGTGGAGTTTGTGTAAATTATAAATACTCAACAGCACATATTGATGTCTTGTCTGCACCTCTTAGCAGAGAAAGTAATAGTCTTAATGGGCGAAAGTCTATGAAATAAGAAACAAGTCGTCATTTACGATGGTGTTGTAGCAGGAGAATGAATCTTATTCCTGTTAGGGACCACATGATGGAATCAAATTAGTTTTCTTTTCATTTTAGTACCAGACCCAAGAACCTGAAGACATGACTGTTTTAAAACCACTGTCTATAAACTTAATTTCTGATGGACTAGGAATCAAAGAAAAGGAAGATAAAGTGTAGAAACACTGGACTGGGAAATAAGAACTCAATGCGCTCAGATGGCTGGTTCCTAGGAGTTGCTCTGTTTTGATTCCTGGGACATGACATAGTTCAGGAGTCAGTATATTTTTTTTCTGTAAAAGGCCAGATAATAAATGTATTAGGTTTTGTGGGACTTACGGTCTCTGTTCCAACTGCTTCCCTCAGCCATTGTAGTGGGAAAGTAGCCATAGACATTACATAAACAAATGAACATGGCTGTGTTTCAATAAAACTTTATTTACAAAAACAGCTGACAAGCAGGATAGGACCCATGGGTTATAGTTCACCAACCCCTGATGGTTGTTCTGCTGCCACTCATGGTCCAGATGATTCCATGGATTGAATACACGAGTCATGATGTTTGATTTGCCCAAACTCTCACCACAACCTCCAAAGCCTTAGCGGTGGGACCCTGGCTTCCCCTCAGAAACCACACCTCGCACCCCTTGGACATTCTGACCTTCTTTCTGCTCCCCAGGCAGGCCGGATTCATTCCCACTTCAGCCCTCTGCCCTTGCTGCCCCAGACCCCTGTCACAGGCTCACCAGATTTAGCAAACAAAGGACAGGACATCTTATGCAACATTGGGGACGTACTCTACAGAGTGTTGTTTTGAAAATCAGACGGAACTGGATGTCCTGTATTTTATTTGTCGACCCTTCCCTAGAATGCTCTTCCTCGTGTTCCCTATCTGGCTGCCTGCTTCCCATTTTTCAGTGTAAATGTCATAAATGGCTGGCTGTTCCTCTGTGTCCTTTGCTGGGTCCTAAACAGACCACCCTATTTAGTTGGTCTCCCCCTCCAGGTACCTGATCACTCTAGCGGTCTTCTGTTCTCCATATCTGAAATTCTCTTCTTTGCCTAGTTGACTAGTGTCTGTCTCTCCGTGAGACAGCAGGGACCTCACCTCGCGTGTTTCTCATCATAGCCCTGGTGCACACACTAGCCCCTGGCACATAACAGGTCTTTAATGAACATTCATTGAATGAGTAAATGAACAAATGAGCGAATGACCCTTAAATCTCATCAAAAGCTCAAGATGCCGAAAGTGATGGAAATATGAATAGAACTAACACTGATTGAGCCCAAGTGTGTAGCAGCGTGGCCCAGCTGCTGAATCTCTCCTATACTCCGAAAGCTCAGGAAGAATGGTGTCTTCCCCATCAAAAGAAGAGTAGACAGAGGCTCATTGGGTCTATTTAACTGGTTCAAGTTCTCAGGGGCAGTAAGCAGTGGAGGCAGGAAGCAAATCAGAGCTGTCACCTTCACCCAAGAATCTAGAATTTCCAGGACCCCTAAGACGAGTCTTGTGTATATCAAATGTGTGCCTGTTTTCTTGGGATTTCATTCCTTTGGAACACTAATAGAAACAGAAGGGGGAAGAAAAGTTCATTTTGTGGAAAGGAAAGGCCGCTTTGGCTTCATTAACGAAATTACTTCTTCTTTCAGGCTAACTCTTAGCAGCTACAAAACATGCTGAACAAGACTTCCAAACGAGTGGTCATGAAAACAGAACAAAGCAGAACAAAGCAGTGCATTAGCCCGGGCTGGCTTTTTCCTGGAGAACTCTCTGTCCTCAACATATGGACACAGTGATTTTACTTTTCCAGGCTGCTATTCATAGTTCACTTTGCTACATTCGCTAACTTTCCCTCCACTCCAGGGAGGTCCAGAATGCCTATCATTTCCCTTCAGAGGCCTGGGTCTTCCCATCTGGAAACGCCTAGAAGCTCAGGTTCGGGTGTCCTCTCTCTGCGTGGGGAGGGTGTGCTGGCCTGTGGCCACTGTGTTCCGAAACGTGACTCTGCTCACACTTTTGCATTTGCGATTGCTGTTGCCCAAACGGGGTGCCCTGTCCCTTGGGGGCCTCGTGCCCACAAAATCACATATAAAGTGACACACACTTTGTTCGCCATCTGAAGACGCTGTTACACATCTATAAACTGCTCAGCGGTAGGATCAATCTTATTGATTTTCTCTTTTCCAAGTGCCTCTGTCAGAATGAACACAAAGTATCACCCTGGCTCCCAAATCCATTGGCATGTGGCTGGATTGCTGCAGTTCTGTGGGAGCCTGCCGTGGCCACCTTTGCATTCTTTTTTTCTTGAAGAAGATTTTTTTTTTTCTTGAAGAGTTGTCCAGTGGGTTAAAAAAAAAAAAAAAATCACATGTTACATTCTAAAAAAATTCTTTGCATTCACTGGTTAATCCCGGGCTGTCCTTTGAAAGTGGAAGTGGAAAACATTGTTTGCAGAGGTTTAAAATGCTTTGGGTGGTGAACGAGGAAAGAAAACAAACTTTGCAAACTAGGACTGCTCAGTGAGCCCGTGGGTAACGGTGGGGCGTGCAGGAGCAGTGCCAGCTCAGATGGCCATTCGAAGGCGTCCTGCCCTTCTGAGTAGGTGTTTGAAGCTGATTTCTTCTTGATAGACCTTTAGCCTCCATCTAGATTTCACTCTGAATTATGGCATCAGCCCTGACAATCTCCCTGGCTCCAGAAGTTCATTTGAATGGAGCTGTTCTGATTTTGTCTCTTTGTTTCTTCAAAGAGAACGGGTCAGAGCTAGCTTTTGCAGAGCAGATGTGGAAGATAAGAAGTGAAGAAGACAGATCAGGACAGAGGTGTGAGCTCGGGTGTCTACATCTGAAGTCCGCAGGGGTTCGTCAGTCTGCAGCTCCTTCTCGATCAGTCTGAATGCACCCACTCATCGGGGCATCTCCTTAGCCGATGCCAAGGAATCACTCCAGAACCAGGATGCGTCTGGCCACCCAGTTCCATTTCCTCTTGTGTACTGTTTGCTCGCGCTCCGCGTTATTTGTGCTGATTCTAATGTAAGGGAAAGGTGAAATATTGTGACACCGAGAGCCGAAGGCCTGTTCCAAGGAAGTGTTGAGCTCTGTTATTTCCTTCCTTTCAGCCTCCTCGAATCCTCCCTCTCCGGGAGGCGGCCGGGAACCAGAAGTGCTGTGTTTGACCAGGGCTAATATTAACCATGCGAGCGGGGCTCATTGTCCTCACCTCCCCGCACACCTTCGCCCCGGCAGGAATGCTCCTTGTCCTGAGGGGGGAAATTAATTCCGCGTTCCGTCCACATTTAGACTGCTGCATTTCCTGTGCAAACACGGCTGACATTTATGAAATCTAATTTAATAAATGTCTGTGATATAGCACTCATTAACATACCGCAAAATAGCTCCGGAGTAGCCCATTTTAATCAAATAAATTGTTGCTGCCTTTACCACAGGCTGTTCCTTTATTAAGGGGGAGGCGGCACTGCCCAGCTGGGGCTGAGCGCGTTTGGGGCGCCGGGCTGGGACCCCGCAGCTCGGCCCCGCGACGCCGCCAGGGGCCTGCGCCTCTCCCCGTTTGCTCCGGAGATGAGAAGATGAAAAATTACTGATCGTATATCATCTCCATAAATCTTACCGACAATAAGTCATAAAGCCTTGTGTCCTCACATACGGTAGGCGCCTGGGGATCGTGTTGCCATATGTGAGCTGCAGCCTCTGGAAGAAAAAAAAACAACAATTCTGTCGCCGATGAGGAACTTCTAGAACTGTTTTCGTGCCTTGCTCTTCCCCACCTCCCTGGCTTTATTGTTTTCCCTTTCCCTCGCCCCCTCACCACGGGGCTGCCTGTTTTTGTTCCCAGTTACCCTCGGAAGAATCCCCAGCGCGCTAATTAGGAAATTTGGTGGTTTGCTCAGTGTCCTTTCTGTCTGTCACAGCAGCGGGAGGGCACAATCACCCCCAGCCCACATGGGCACAGGTATTCTGGCTTTTGTGTGGGAGAACAGGGCCCCTTGTCTTCTCTGGGACTGCTCCCAGCTGACAGCGAGGTCCCAGCCCAAGGCCCCCAGCTAATGAGAAATGCCTGTTTATTTTAAAAACTCAACCCGTTTTCGTATCTACCAGCTAAATTAAAGGAGACACGAGAAGATGGTCTCCCAGGCTCCGCCGGGCTGGAGCCAGTGTTCTGGAGACGCCATGAGATTGTGTCACCCGGCTTCAGGCCGGCAAGGAAAACCATCCCTTGTTTCCTTACTCAGGCCGGTTGCATGCTTGAGATGTGGACACGTGGAAAGGTGGAGAGGGTTTTTCTTTCTTAGCTAAATAATTTGACTATCTGTCGCCTCTCACGGGGACCAGGCAAAAGGAGAAAGGAAATGTCCACAGGCAGGCATGGCCCACGCAGGGGGCCTCTCCGGGTGCGGACCTCTGTAATTCACCATGTCCAAGAATTCCCACGTCCAGGCTGAAACACGGAGGCTTTGTGGTGGAACGTGGTGTGCAGGGACTCTTCTGCATGCAGTGTCTTATCTGGACCCGAGAGGGGACACGCCTTTCCTGCGATCTTTTATCCATAAGTCATAAACAAAACCCAGCTCCTGATAGTTGGTCGACAAGAGAAAACACTTGGAAAGGCAGGCAGGAAGTTAGGGGCCCTGTGGGGAGGGGAGAGATGGCCACACTACTTACCGAAAGGGAAGTCGTCCAGGCAGGCCCAGGGGGGCTGGGGACACTCAAACCCCTGCTCCCTCATCCTTCCTTTCTTAGTCATCCTCTGTCCCTGATGCCATGGAGGAAGCCCACGTAGGGATCCTCCGTCCCCAGCCCAGAACAATATAGCACATTTAATGGCATGCCGGGGACCTTTGCTTCCCTCTGGAAACTGGCTAGGAGAGAGAGAACCACCCCTCCCCCACCCAGAAAGGATGGGGATGAGGCTAGCAGGAGCCCTTCTGGTATTTGGCACCACATATGGGACAGACTGACTTTGTGCTATTCTGATGCTAATTATTTTACCAAGTGATATTTGATTGTTTCTATAAAAGGTTTATGTCAGTGCAATTCACCACAGGCTTTTTAAAGACCTCAAGATGCAAGAAAGAAATGCACCCAGAGTCCATTAAAGAATTAGGTTCTATTAATGCTCCTGTCTGCTGAGAGGGGCCGTAGCCACCTCCTCAGCCCGAGAGGAAAATGGGAATGGCGCGCCTCTCGCTTAATAACTTTGGCTAAAAGAGCAGAGAAAAAGCATCCTTTCGATCTGGGAGTCTGGCTCTTAACAAGCCCTGGGAACTCTGGCGTTTTGCAAAGAATGTATTTGCCTGGATTCCATTTTTCTAACTTGCATGTAAAGCCGGTATGGAAATAGGAATAATTATGATAGCTGTCGTCGTCATCATGATCACACTTTGCTGGTAGACAGCACGCAGCTGTTTTCAGTCCTCCAAAAACAATATGAAAAGCTTCGTTGTTTCTCCTTTATCCATCAAGAAAGGGTCACAGAACAATCAAGTGTCTTCCCCAACTTGATACAGAGAGGAATTGGTGAAGTATCCCGGTCGTCTGATGCTTTCAGACCTGCGGTGCCTTCAAATGCTTCCCTCCTTTCCTACCCTGGTGCGAGAGCCAGCCCTGGGGACAGGTCTGGGAATTCGGAGCACCGGGTAGCTGGGGACAGCATCTCCTCTCTTGGTTCCACTTCTTCATCTGTGAGATTGGGGGGGAGGGGGCGTGCCTGCCTGGATGATATTTAAAACTTTCAGTTTACAAAATATATCATTCTATGAAAATCACACAAAATCCCTGATTTTTTTTTTTTCCGCAATTGAACTACAAACCACTTCCTTTTTTATTTTTCGGAATGTCTTGTATCACCCTGAAGAGAAACAGAAGTTGCCATATTTCCAAGAGTTCACAAACCTGAAATGTGTTTCTCATACTAACCATCTCTGTCACCCGGACAGGTTGGTACAGAGCCTAGCACAGAGTTGCTGCCCAGTAGCTCATGGGTAAATGAATGAATGGGGATGACTGAACCCAGGTCCCTTGAATCCCCCAGAAGCCCTCCAGAAGGCAGCGGAGTCAGACCGGCTCTGAGAGCCCTCCAGCCCGGGCTCCAGGCGCTCGGCTCAGCCACTCCCGATGGTGTCCTGTCTATAATTATTAGCAGTGAGTAATCGCCCTGCTCCCATCTCGGGCAGTGTGTGGCAGCTCAGGGGCACACACAGCAGCTGCGACCAGCCTTGAGCTGGGTACATCCCCTCTGTCAGTGCTGCTGGGAGGAAGACAGGTGCTGTGCTCTGTGTACCCAGACACATGGCACTTTGCTGAAAGGAGGCAGGGAAGGCCTCCCCCATGGTGGGTGCTGGTGGGAAGCTCAGATGTTTACAGGCAGTGACATTCCAAGGGCTGTAATATGATGCTCTAAAGAATTCAAGGGTGTGGTTCATGAGGGAAAAGGAAAGCTAACATTTGTTGCGGGGTCTGTGACTTTAGAGATGTCCTTGCTTTATACATGAGGAAACTGAGTCGCAAGGGTGTCCAGTAACTAGATCCAAGGCACGCAGCTAGATAGGGGAGCATCCAGGAATCAAATCCAGGACTAACGGACTCCACAACCCTTGCACTTTCGAATACGAACCGTGCAGGAATGAGGGACGGATGCCTGGTGGGGGGAGAGCAGAGTCATCAGTGGCCTGGAGGCTATAGAATTTTAGGACACAAGCTTCTCTGTAGCTGCAGAAGGAAAAGTGAGCTGGGGTTTGCATGCTGACCGTGTTGAGCTGGACCCCACTCGAAGACAAACTGAACTGTTTCTAATTTAAGGAGGCCTTTTCCCCCATGCACAGCTCTGTTCCTGGACAGCAGAGAAGTTTCTTAACAGCCCCAATCCTGAACAACCCAATACTTTTTCTCCCTGCCCCGCTCCTTCCCTTTCTTCCTTCCTTCTCCAAGAATTTGTTGAGTTTCTATCTTGTGCCAGACACGGTGCTAGGTGCTAAAAGAACTCATCACTAACGACAGTCCTGCCCACGTGGGCCTCACTGTTGCCGTGAGTTCATCCATTTTGGAGGTCTAAGTTAGAACTGCTCACCAGGACTTTTGCTTCTCCTTTCCATCGGGACACAGGGTGCCTTGAGTTTAGGCATGGACACGACTTACTGGGTCCAGTGAAATGTGATGGGAACTAAGCATGTCAATTACAGGTGGAAGCAATCAACCAGGGGTGTGGCATTCCTTGAGCTCTCTCTTCCCTTGCCTCAGTGATTGCAGACACTGTTGGAATGGAGGGGCCATGAGTTCTGAACAGTTTGGAATGCTAACAACACACAGACAACTGTCCAAAGAACCCCTGTTCCCATAATGGACATTATGCACATGCTCATCTTTCTTGCTTTAAGTGGCTGAGATTCAGAGATGATTTGCTATTGCAGCATAACTTAGTCTCTCTTAATTAATACAACTGCATTTCGATCTTGATTTTCAACGCTGTCCTTCCTTATGGCTTCTCTTCTAACTATACCTTCTCATGGAGAGCTTGGCTTTTCCACTAGACTTTGAGCTCCTTGAGAGCAAGGTTCATGTGTTATTTACTTCTGTATCTCTCAGAGTTGGTTCAGGGTCAAACAAATGTTTGCTGAGTGAGTGGATGAGACAATGAGTGAAATGAACATCTAAAACCACAGAGTTGGCAAAGGCAGTGCTAACCTATAACATTGACCTGAGAGATACAGAAAGGTTGGACTTCTCAGCTCAGACAGAAGAGGGATTTGTCCAGCTGGTAATTGGTGGGGTCAGGATTTGTTCTTAGATGTGTCTGACCCCAAGGACTATCTCCTTTCCATTCCAAACACATCCACTGACTTCCCCTTGATCGGGCCTTCATTTTCTCAGCTTTCTACGCTTCACTCCCAACAAATATCCTTCCACAGAGAGAGTTGCAATTGCCCTTTAGGAGTGATTGCTGGCCATACTGTTATAGGATAGGTGAGGGGCTTGTCTCCCCTGCTTGCTGCTGGGGGTGGGGTTCTTGTGATATCTGGAGAAAAGGAATTTTCTGAGATTCACACAGAAGAATGAGTGATTTTTATTTGTGTGCAATTAAATCCCTGAATTTCCAAAGTCCCATTTTCCTTAGTCTAGTCATAGAAGAAGTGTAGGTGGGGTTTCAGAAGCTAAAATTAGAGCCATTGTCCAGAGTTTTCATTCCATATTTGCATAGTCCAATACAGCATCAGGCTAGCTTCATTCCATTAGTTCTTTGTGTGTGTGTGTGGGGGGGGGGGGGGGTCTGCATGACTGTGGGCCAGAGGGGTGAATGCAAGAGAACCAAGAACCAAGAGAGCAAATCCTGAACAATAGGCGTCCCAAGAGAACCAAGAGAGTGAATTCCTTTGTTTGGGGGACTGTATATTTCCATATTTCCCAGTGTTTGCAGTGGCCACGCCCATTCTGGCCAATGACCTCTGTTCCCAGGCGTGACTGACAGCAAGCACTTTCCCTAGTCCCACCCCCCCAACCCCCTTTACTGGGTATGCATCTATCTTCCCTCTGTTTAGACCCCTGGGGAGTGTGAAAGTGCAGCTTCCTGGTGAAGCTGCCCAGATGACATGCCTGTACTGTCTGACTTCCCCCTTTCCTTCTTTTCTGTTATTAATAACTAACAAATTACAAGAGTATCAATACTATTACTAAAAAGAAGAAGAACTAATATTTTTTGAGTATTTTCTAGATTCCAGGCCTCTGGTCCCTCAGTGGACATGATCTATGTTGCTATATTTAAGTGTCATGATAACCCTTTGAAGTAAGTCCTACCCTCATCTCTGAGCTAAAGAGAGGAGACTATGGCTCAGAGAGGTCAAGTAACTGGATCAAATTCACAGAGCTCAGAAGTAGCAGGACTGAGACTTGGACCCAAGTGTGACTCCATAATGTAGAGTCTTGACAACTATTTTATGTCCCATCTTATTGGAGGGAGCTTGTGGGGTGTGTGTGTGTGTGTGTGTGTGTGTGTGTGTAAGAGAGAGAGAGAGAGAGAACAATTTTTTGGGGGTGCTGGTGATGATACAGGAATATCTTTTTTCTACTTGCTGTTTATCCAAGTTTGTCACTTGTGTTTTTACAGGAAGCTGTAAGGACTTCCTGCTTTAATGCTCACAGATGCTGGCCCTGATAATTCCCATATTTACATACCTACAGGGCAAGGAGAGGTCCGTGAGCTGCTGACTCTTGTGGGATTTCAGGACAAGGACTGATGGATCACCTCCTCCCCTATTTATCTCTTGTCCAGCCTCCCAGAACTCACTGGGTGTGGATGGGGGAGGGGAGTCTCTCCTCTGTCTTTTCATGTGGCCATTAAGCTGGGCACAAGCCCTGGGCTGAGTACTTCATACCTGTTTTCTTATTTGATCCTAACAACTAGCTGGCCCTATGGGGACTATTGTCCCTATTCTGCAGCCAAGAAAACCAAGGCTTAGAGCATTGATTCTCAACTGGGGGTAATTATCACAACTTTGGGGGTGGGAGGACCATGCAATGGCCATGAGGGTAGAGGCCGAGAATGCTATTCAGCATCCTACATTACACAGGACAGCCCCCACAACTAGGAGTCACCAGCTCAAATATCAATAGTGCCCCAGGCTGAGAAACTGACAAATACTCTGTGGGACATTCCAACAACAGGGCCAGAATTGAAGGCACATCTGCCAATGCCGATGGTCTCTCACGGTGGAGAAAAGATGAACACGAGGCCTATAACATCAACAGGGCTCTTCTCCAACATCTCCACGTGGTGACTTACGACCTGGTGCCACTCGACCATTCCTCCGATGTGTCAGCCGACCCCTTCTTTGCCGACACGTGTATCTCACCTTTGCAGACTTGTATTCTTTGTACCAGCATCTCTGATGCCTCATCTTTATCATCTTCATCAAGCTTAATTTCTAAGTTACCCCAGATCACAGACCTCTGAATGTGCAGGCCTGGCTCATTCATCTGAGGCTGTAGGATATGTTTCACTCATTCAGGAAATGCCTACTCTGCTCCACCTCTGCTGGGTGCTAAGTATGCACCAGGGAAAGCCAAAGTGTAACAGAGAGTGAAGTATTACACCAGTCATAGTCTCCACAACCGCCACCAGCATTTACTACACTTTCCATGCCATCGGGGCATCATGTCTTAGAACCCTCTGTCTGATTTTGGGTGCATGGGGACACCGAAAGCAGTGTCCTAGGCTGCCCGGAGGCTGAAGAAAATGACGTAGAGGTGCTGGGGCCTCAGGGGAAACTTGGAAGAGACATTGCATTAACAGGCAGAAAGATCAGCATGAGACAAAGCCTGGGGGAACCCAACTCATAGTGGGTCTAGAAAGTTCCAAGAAGTAATTTAGCAAATAAAGATAGCATTGGGGGTTGATCAGATGTCTGGATCACTCAGATAAATCCTGTAACACTGGCTGCATGACTCAGCTCAGTTTGTAGATAGCCTTCATCACTCAGGGCCACAGGGTCTCCAGGTTGACTTAGATGAAAAGAGAACCAGTCAGACGCCTGCCGAGTTCTCACTTCCCCTGCCTTAGCAAGGATTTCCAGAGCTTTCCCCAAGCTGATTGTCAGGCAGACATCAGAGGCCTCTCTGAATGACTGAGGCTGGTGATCAGAAATAAAAGACACAGGGTACGGATACTCGGGAGCCAGCTCACGTGCTGATAACACAAGAATTATAAATATTTAGACTAATCTCCAGTTCCAAGTTAACAGCAAACCAAATTAATTAACCAATGGAGGTTATTTACTGAGCATGCATTCTCCTCTGGAACAGGTGAGGAGAAACATTTAATGACAGTGGCGAGGTACCAACCACCAGGACTCCGAGGTCTTGTGGGAAACCTGCAAAGTAAACAAAGCCAAGAATATAGTGGAAAAGCACCTAACAGTGACTATGGAGTGAAAACCACAACTGGAAAAGGGAAGAATTGGTGTGTAGACGTAAGAGCAATGGAGGCTTCTGCAGAAGCAGGATTCGGGCAGAGCCTTGAAGGACAGGAAGGATGGGGAAAGTCAGCTAATGAGGGCATTTCATTTAGCAGCAGGTAAAGACCCCTAAGACCAATGCTTTAAGGACGAGTCAAGGGATTCTAAAGGCAGGTCAGGTCCAAACTCCCTAGGACATCGTGTAAGGTCCCTCATTGTCTAGTCTCATCCTCCCTGTAAAGGATTATCTCTGGCCTCCCTGCCTCCACTTTGCACCCAAACCCCTATAAGTTATCCCCAATCTATTGTCAGATTATAGTTTCAAGCTTTTGTCCATGCTCTTTACTCTGTCAGATGTTCTTCTCTTTCTTTGCAAACTACTAGAGTAGTTTCTTTGAACTACTCTATCCTTATATGAGCAGCTGAAATGCCACCTCCTCCATGCAGCCTTCCTGCATTCCCTGCGCTCTTTCCTCTCTGCTCTATTTCATGTCACAGTAGCTACACATTATTGGTTGTCATGATGCACTCCCTCAATAACATGCATCCAGCTTCTTAAGATCAGAACTTGTCTAACTTTATATGTTCTTCCACTTCTGTGCCTAGCAAATGGCATGACTCATACTGAAGGTACATTTATTACTTGTTGGCTGTACAGGTGAATTGAACTAGGAACTGAATACCTTTCACAATGAGCTGACTTACAGAGCGGTGGGGAGTGTTTAGGGTTGTTCTGTCCAACACGGCGACCACTAGCCACATGTGACTATTTAACTCTAAATGAATGACAATGAAATACAATTTAAAAAGCAGTTTCTCGGTCACACTAGCCACAGCCACATTTCAAGTACTCAGGAGCCATATGTGGCTAGTGGTTATGGTAACAGATAGCTCAGACACAGAACACTTTCATCGTTGCGGAAAGTTCCATTGGACAATGCTGGTCTTTCCTTCGGAGAGTAGAGAGTGGGCTCTTATGCCTGTTCCCCGGTCCCTGTTTATACCCTCTTCTTCCTCCACAAGATTGCTGCAGCCAGTTCTCTGTGCAGTGCAATGTTGCTCTTTGTCCAATGCCAGGAGCTGCAGAGGAATCAGGCTAGCTGGGGTTTGCTTCGGGTTATTACTGTACTATGTAAATCAAATCCCTCCTTGTGGGTGGGCTTGGAGCCTGCAGAGAGAGCCCAGCAGCTGTGGTGTTAAGACACGGGTACCTGTCATGGGAAACGCTGGAACCAAACTCCAGAGCAAGCTGAACTCAGCTCCAGTGGACGACACGAGGTTCAGAAACACCTGGCAGGCTTGGAACACAGATGTCTCTCAGCTTTTAATTGAAAATGTTCTCAGTGGGCAGAATAAGGACAGAGATATTTGAAAGGTTTTGTTTTTTTTTTTATACTTGTTTCTTAGTGGGGGGGAACCCTGCTTCTTCCTTTTCATATGGTCATTTGGTTCAGTTAAGGGCATTTATTGAACCCCAGGAATCAGTGGATTTCAAATATTATTTTTTTCTCTTTTAAGTGGGCCCCTGGAATTCAAGTTCAACTTATAGAGCACCTAAAAAGAGTTGCTGCTCAGGTTGAAAGTAGGGAGGGGAAACCGGACCCCATTGTTTGGTCTTTACTCCAATACCATCAAAGGGCACAGCTCCAGGGGGTGCTATTCACATGGTAGTCTAGGTGGTGACCCCCTGGCCCCACCCTTCTGCGGGGTGGAGGCCTGCACAGTTTGAAAACTCAGGCTATCTGCAATCCTAATGTCAAAACAAAACATAAAATATGCATCCTTTTACACAATCCTAACTTTTAAAAAAGCATAGACTATGCATCCTTCTACAATTATAATAATAATCTGCATATTTCTGCAACTCTTTTTAATTTGCAAAGTTTTTTTTGTTTGTTTTTTGTTTTTACCTCACTTGATTTTAGACTCTTAGTTCTCTCTGTACCCCGGGCACCTCATTTAGCTTCTGGCACATAGTAGGCATTTAATATGTCCTGTGAGGAAGGAGGAAGGAGGGAGAGAAGAAAGGATCTAGGGAAGAAGGGGGGAGGGGAAGGAGGGAGAGTGAGAGGAAGTGAGAGGAGACAAGAAGGAAGGAAGGGAGGAAGGAAGTTATGATACATTATTAATAAGTTCCAGTTTACAGATGAAGAAACTGAGAGGCAATGATTTTAAGTGACTTCATTAAAAGTCAGCAAGTTAACAGAGGAGACACAAAGCAGTGTCGACTCCGCTGTCCCCAAAGCCCATGCTTTTAACCAGAACTCCATCCACACTCCTAACCTTATTTTTGCAGGTAAAAAGTCTACAATGGGAACTTTATTACCCATTCTTTTAGGGCACCAGCTTTTTAATGTAGAGAATTGTAGAAGGGTTATTTTCCTCTGAGAAGGAATTCCTCTCCTGGAATCCTTGACCCTTCCCCATCCCCATGAAGTAACCCGTGTCTGTCAGCACCCAGTCGGAAGGCTGCAGAAGGGTGCGAATTCAGTGTGGATCAACCAGCATGAGAAGAGCCAGGGCTGTGAGAAAGGAGCCCACCGGCCACCAGGGAGCGGGACAGGGGGTGTTCTTATGCTTGTTCCATTTTCCTAATGAAGCTGTATGTCTGTAGTTGAGAAAAAAATTCTTTGACATAGGGGGAAAAAAATGAGTGATACGAGGTGTTTCTGAGATTACCAGTGGGACTTCCTAACGCGGGCTGAGCTGTTGTTAATGGGTCGTGCTACGGCCGTGATGTTAGGAATAATTAAACCGTGAGTTCCGCTAAATCCCAATGGCAGGAACATGACTTCATGACTTCACCCTCCCCCCAGCACACACGCACACACACGCGCGCGCCCGCGCACACACACACGCACAGAAACTTTCAAAGGACTTGTAACAGAACAAAGCACAGTTTTTACTATCACAAAATCTTTATGGATCGCCATCCTTGAGGTGAAGTTATATCCTTTATGGTCACATTTTGGTAGTTTCCTTAAATTATTGAAGGCATTTCGTAGGGCCTGCGCGCTCGGAACAGAGCTGGAAAAGAGGCCCCTGTCCCCCGTCTGGAGGTGGGTTAATGATGGCGCTCCTCGCGCAATGCGTCCAGGACACAGAGGTTAATAAAACCCGTAGCTCTTCTTCATGGGTGCCAGGGGATGGTTAATGTTCAAGACTGTGCAGGACCTCGGCTTAATGTTCCATATGAAGGATCGCGCTGCCAGACGACACCCTCCCTGGTGCCAACCTCGCATATTAGTACATGCTGGAAATGGGCTGAGCAAATCGGAAAGTTAGGTGCTTCCTCCTAGCTGGTGAGATGCGCCGCTGTCCTCCTCGTCTCCCGGCTGCTCCAGAAGTCAGCTGCCTCTGTTTGCCCAGAACCCCGGATGGAGCGTTGGGAGAGCCTATGCCCGGCCCCTGCTGGCTCTGGGGTGTCCAGAGCTGCTGTCCCTCTGTCCTCTGCTCAGTGAAGGGCATGGCTGCCTTCTGCCTCCTCGGGCATCTGTATGTAAAGAGGTCTGGGGACTGAAAGGTAGCACATCCTTTTGTGGTTACAAACACAGGCTTTGGGGTCATGGGAAACTAGAGTCACTTCTGTGTCAACCTTATTCTTGTGCACCTCGGGCAAGCTGCCTGAGGACTCGGTCTTGGTTTGGCTTTGACCGGAAACAGACCCCGAGACAAGGATTTGAAGGCAACTACCTTATTTGTGAAGTGATCCCAGGAAGCAACCTCACCCAGCAAGTTACCACTGTGGGCAACTGAAGGTAATCCCACTGGGGACCTCTGGGGGGCAGCGGAAGACACGTGCCTCTGAGTCTTCCCACCTGAGGGGCGAGGGAGCTGGGGCAGGGATGCACTGTCCCCCTCATTGGCTGAGGGTGGCTCCAGCGGCTTGTGGCCTGTCATCCCCTTGGCAGAGTGGGCTCCCACATCCGGACAGTGATGCTCGTAGTTGGAAGTGTGGATGCTGTGAGCTGAGATGGTAAGGCCTGGGAGGAAATGGGAAGGACAGCATCTGCTACCCGAAGTCCCAATTCTACCTTTCCACGAAGAAGCCTTCACTTCCTACCTCCCAGCATCTTCACGGGGATCAAATGACATAAAACGAGAGCCCAAGACATGTTAGGGAGGATCATCGCTAACCCTGAGGAGGGGTACACTTATTGCGATGAAGGCCATACATTGGACCTGGGTGAACTGCCCACCTTTAAGACTTTCTTCCGATTTAAGATATTTTGGGATTTTGGAACACAGACTTGACTGTATGTTTGGCATGAAAGGGGTAAAATGGTCAAAGACGGTGCTCTGCCTCCCTGAGACAGAAAGCACCAGAAGGAGTGACTTCTGTGTGCCAGGGGGTCAGTGACTCCTCAGTGGATGAGAGTCAGTCTACTGTGTCTCCAAGTCGCTGGCCAGAGGTCCCTCATTTCTCAGGTCATCTGACAGGCAGCTCTGGCAACCCGGTGTGTCAGTGGAGTTTCTTCCTCAGAAGGTGTGGCGATGGCCCTGCAGACGTGCCCGGGGCCTCTTGCTTAGAGTTCTCTGGAATGTGGGTGGACACGCCAAAGGGCATTTATCTCAGAACGGGCCCTCCATCCTCAGCTGTTGCCCCTTCCCGCGGGGCTCCAGGATGAATTCCTTGGAGGGCTGATGGCGCCTTAGGTGACATGGACTTTCTGTGGACGCAAGCACGCCCTGCGTTTGAAAGTGTTGGGGCCTTTGTGTCCACGGTGTCACCCCCATTCAGAGGGGCCTCTAGAAAAGGCGCATAGGACTCGGCATCTTCCGGTGCTGTGGCACCGGGGCCCACGCTGTGTGTGTTTATGTGGTTACGTGGGACCCAACAGTGTCTGCAATCTATAGACACCACTCCGCAAGCCCAGCTCAGCTGAGGGAGAAATGAATGAAAGAGCGAATGTGGAATGGCGCGGGGAGGTGAGGGAGAAGGACAGGGTCCTTTCAATGTGCACACACAGGGGTGGGGACTTGCCGCCTCCATAACCGCCACCTCTCGACTACCAAAAGCCAGAAAGCCAAGCTGACGCGTCCATGTAAACCTGAGATTTCCCCCGTTGGCTTTGCACCTTCTGCTCTTGCCTTGCTGTCATCCACTGGGGAGGTGTCCCAGTCTTGCTCACAATTAAGAGTAAATTGTAGCCCTGGCCGGTTTGGCTCAGCGGTTGAAGCATCGGCCTGTGGACCAGAGAGTCCTCGGTTCAGTTCCCGCTAGGGGCACGTACAAAAAAAAAAAAAAAAAGGAGTAAATTGTGCTCAGAATGCTAAAAAAAAAAAAAAAGGAGAGGTCACAGCACTTCTTGTCCCATTGTGTGTCCCGGACTGACTGGGTGGCCCCGGCACAGCGACAGTCTGGGGGCTCAGCACAGAATGGGCCCTTCTTGGTGCCATCTGCTGCAGGCTCTTAACGGGGAAAACTTTCCAAATAAAACCCCCGACGCTGAAATGCATTGTAAGAGCCCTGAGAAGTCAGACAGCGTTAGTGTGGCGTTTAAGGAATAATGAAAACAGATCCTGGTGGAAAGCGCTTCGAATAGTTTCAGGTGTCTCTAGGAGTGCTCCGGGCAGGGGTGTGGTCCACACTGCAGGGATGGAGGTGCGTTTACACAGGACTGTCCCCCGCTTTGCCCACACCCCGACGCTCCCAGGTGAGAAGCATCATGGAATGAAAACTCGCATCTCTTTCTGCCCAGGAATCCAAGCCACAAAGAAAGACACCTGGAAAATTCGTCTGACAGCCCCCTCCAGGGTCCCAAACCTCTGATGTCCAGGGTGACGTGTGGTCTCTAACCCTCTCATTCGTTATTTTCTTCAGAAATCTGTATCAAGTGCTTCTTCTCTGTTAGGACCTTTTCTCTGCAATGTCCCTGCCCCCGAAATGTCCTAGTCCTTATAGGATCAAGCAAATGATCTCGATATGTTAGGGCTCTTCCGAGGATTCAGAGACAGTGGACCTGCTTCAGCCTGATGGGTCAGACAAGGCTCTGAGGGATCTAGGCTCAAGCAGCGATCGGCGGCAATGCTGAGGACAAGGGTGACCAGGAAGGATGTTGGGCTCATGCAGAGGTTGGGGGGCAAGAGAGTCTGGCTTATGACCAGGACCACCCACCGGGAGCTGAATGAGACCGAGTCCCTTCCTTTAGTGGGGACATGGCTGTGTCCCCCGAGGCTGGAACTGACTTGGTAGCATGTTCTGGCTCTTCCGCCCAGATCCAGACGGCTAGGTCAGGAGGCATTTACTATAATTAGTCATTTTGGAAGATGAGGAACGGAAGTACAGGCAAAGTCACGTGCCACATCAAGGGTTAGGGTCTGTCAGAGCCCGGAGTCACCCAGGTCTGCCCATGGCCTTTCCCTCCTGGAGCGGAATGGCCCTGAGTGGCCAAAGAAACAGCAGGCGTCCCGCAGGCCTGACTCAAACCCCTTCCTGGGCTCCGGACTCATCCCGAGGATGTAGGTTAAACACCGCAGAGCTCCTTCGAGGGACCCCCGGGCTGGGACAGTTTCTCCAGGGGCCTCAGGGGAGAGGAGGAAGAGGTGCCATCACCTTGCCTCACCACCAGTGCGCTCCCAGCCCTCTGGGTCTGGGAAGCCGCCCTGCCAGGCAGCCGGGCCTCTTTGGCCTTTATCCGACCCCACCCGCACATCCAACCTTTCCCCTCTGGCCCTGCTGGCCGACCTTGGCCTGTCTCTGGCCTCAGCCTGGGCGCCAGGCCTGTTCCTGGAGCCCCGCCAGGCCCCACCCAGCACTCGGCCTCGCCCCCAGTCGCACCCAGCAGGCCAGGAGCTCCGGGCCAGCCCTGCACCAGGGCGCGGGGGAGCTGCCTGTGGTCCGCGTGGCCTGGGCGTGTGAGGGCCCACCTGGAAAGACCTGCGTAGCTCTGAAAGGGTTAAGAATCGGCCTGAACTGTCTGAGGCTGAGCTCAAGAAAGGGCGTCCCTTTCTCCTGCGTTCCCAGCTGCTTCTCTCTCTCACACACACACCTGGCTTTAAACCCCGGCTACCAGCTGTTTCTTGTTTTAACCAGTTTTTCTGTCCCCCCGATGCAGTGTCAAGCTACTACTTGTCATCTCATCGAATCCTCACTTTTCCCCAAAAGGTCGTGTGAAGGGAAGGCTGGGATTTCGATGCCTGTTCATATCCCCACTTAACAGACAGGTGAACGGAAGCTCAGAAAAACGACGCAACTTTGCTCAGACAGCTAGTCGGTGTCAGAGTCTGCATGTACACCCGGCTTTTCCCGACCCTGTGGCCATGCTCCTAGCCACGTGGTGGCGACTTTGGGTGTGTCATTGAGCCTCTCTCGGCCTCAGTTTCCTCATCTGTAAAGTGGGGATAACAATCACACCCAATGCGTGAGGCTTCTGTGGGGATTACACGAACTCACCGCCCAGAAGAGCCCCCGGCCCTGGGGGGGGGACTCACAGAGTCGAGGAGGTTTGTGTGAGAGCCGTTACCCAGGGCCCCCGACAAGCCTGCTCCTCTCGGGGGGCCACTGCAGCACCTCAACTGTGTCCCAGCGTCTTTTGTCACAGACTGTCCCGTCTGTCTGACTGCTTCTGCTTCACACTCCGCCTGTCCAAGCCCCAGAGATTTCTAATCATTATTATTATCTCTATTATTATTATTATTATTATTATAAGGACACATGCCAGGGGGGCAGAGCGGCATCTTGGCGTCATCGCCACCCCCCACCCCCACCCCAAAGCTCATCCCATCCATACATCTCCCCGAGCTGATTTAACGTCTTAAGCGGGACTGGCTTGTTTTGCAGAAAGACTGACCATTGAAAGTGAGGATTTCTCCCTACTCCAAGTGAAATATCTGAAGAGCGTTGTCAGTAGAACCGGGATTTCAATGCCTGTCCCACCATTTAGCAGCTGTGTGACTCTGGGCAACTTTCTTAACACCTCTGAGCTGCAATTCCTCTTCCGAGTGGAACCGAATGGGGAGAAGCGCAGGACGCTGTTCCCAGGGTTTTGGAGAGAGTTCAAGGTGAGAATGGCAAGCAGTGCCTGGCATGTAGTAAGTGCTCAATGAAATACCAAACCGGAATTTGGTTGAGACAGAGTTGAACACCACAGGCTGTTGGGGGAGCAGAAAAGGAAATAAAGAAATGCCCTCTGCTTGGAGAAATCCCCTGGGGAAGATGGACAGTGGATCAGGAGCAGAGGACCCACCACCACGCTGTGTCCCAAGCCAGGCAGGCCCTTGGGAGATCATGAACGGTGAGGTCCAAGACCCCCGTGGAGCCGACAGTCCGACTTCCTGATGAAACCTGCAGCTTTCCCCGAAGGCAGGGCTGAGCCTCCTTATCGGCGGGCTCAGAGTCCTTGCGGCGGAGGCTGGAAGTGTTTATCAGGCCTCTTCCTGCAGCGGGCGGGTCAGCCACCCAGACTTTGGACACAGTTGGGCTTGGACGTGGCATCTCCTCCTTCCCCGGGGTATACCCTGGCACATTTCTCAACACTCGTTCCCAATAAAAAAGGGTTGAAAGTCGACTGTTGGGCTTTCACAAGCAAGATAGCCAAGGACGAGATGCTGCTCGGGCGCCAGGATTCCTGGCTCCTACTTCCGGCTGCAGGATCCCCGTCGAATCGCGTTGCAGGGTGGTAACGTTTGACCTGTGGTCCGGAATAGCCGATCCAAATGAACAGATACTTTACCACAGGTCACCTCCTCCATCTCGAGAGGAAACCTGCTCGCCTACCTGTTGTCAAGCGCAGGAAACTGCGGGGCAGATGGAATAATGCGTGGGAAAGAACTCTGCCGGAGAGCGCGCTCTAGCTCGTGGGCATAGTGCCCACCAGTAACCCGGCTGTGCTGTGAGCACCACGTGGTTCTCTCACTAAATCCTCTGAGTGGCCCAGGGGGTCGGGACTCCCCTGACTCCACTGGACAAAGTAGAAATTATGTCGAGAGAGGTTAAAGCATTGCCCAAGGTCTCCCAGCTAGCAAGAGCTGTAGTTAGAATTGGAACCTAAATGGTTGGTCTCTGGACCCATCTCCCCTTCTAAACACAAAAGGATGCTCCCCAGCTCAGGTCTGATGTCACCATTGACATTTGGGGACAGATCATTCCCTGTTGTTGAGCTGGCCTTGCGTTGTCGGATTCTTAGCAGCCTCCCTGGCTTTGGCCCACCAGATCCAACATCAGTTCCCACCCCAGCTCCTGATAACCAAAAATGTCTCGACATTATTGACTGCTCCTCGGGGCAAAATAGCCCCCAGTGAGATCTCCTTCTCTAGGCTTGTCTCAGGGACGGTGCTGATTGGCCATGGGTGTGTATAATTGCGATTGTCATCAGGGTTCTGGGGTCCTTGCCAGTGTCCAGTTTGCATTTGGGCAGGTTCGACTCAGGTGAGCTTCAACGTAAAATGTATGGTCCAGACTAGGACTCCGTAGAGACAGAAGTGGGGATGGTTAACCCTTATGTCAGAACGCAGGCATCATCGCCGCAAACTGGCGTGAACGTCGCTCTGCTTCGGCAATTCCTTCTACCTGACGTCCAGGTACACTGGCCAGGTGTGTCACTGCAGCTTCTTACTTGTTCTTGGTGCCTCCACCTGGGGGCTTTTCCTAGCTCTTACCCCTCAGAGGGATCTCTCAGAGCCATGTCCACAGACTAGTCCCTCATTTTATTCACTTGGTTGAGGTGGTGTCAAGTGTTTTTCTTTTGTTTTTGTTTTGGTGTGTGTGTGGGGGGAGGGTTTGCCCTCTGGCTAAGCCGAGTTCATCCATACTGTTAGGGTTCTCGGTATGTTCATCTAAATCCCTGGGACCTGGGCTCCAGGTGGGAACCACACTTTGTGGAACACCTTTCCAGTGGCCCCTGCTTCACTGTCTTTAATCAGGAGAGGGTGGGTGCTCTCCCTCCTTCCACGGCCTGTGACGATGATGATGACAATGATTTCACAAAGATTGGGCACTTACTGTACATTTGGTCTTGTCATGAGCACTTTCCATGGATCATTTCACTTTATCCTCCCTATAGCCCCTGATGTTATCTTTATCCCCTATTTCATGTCTGTGGGATCTGAGGTCCCAGGAAGACGAGTAACTTGGACAAGGTCATCGACTTGCCCAAGGATAGAGTCAGAATTTAAGGGCAAGTCTGTCCACTGCAAAGCTCATGATGTGGTCAAAGTGTGTTAATTGCAAAGTCTCTTCATGTGTTAAGTTTGGTTAAGTCAGCGATCATCTGTTGTGTATCTGACAGATGAGAGCCTCTCTCCCGGCCCTCCAGGGCCCACGGTCCACGAAGGAGACAGACATCTCAGCAGGCACAGTGTGTGTTCTTGGAGTGGGCACCATGCCCTGGGAGGGAACATCATCTCCCTCTGTCTTTCCAGTCCTTGTCCGCTATAAGCAGAATAATGCCCTTCCTCTCCCCAAAACATCTACATCCTAATCCCTGGACTTCATGTGAATATGACTGGGAATATAGCACCTTATGAACATGTCATAGGGAAACTAAGGTCGCAGGTGGAAGTAATTACTTGACCTTCAGACAGGGAGATTATTTAGAATTATCTGGGTGGGTCCAGTGTAACCACAGGACCCTTATAAGAGGGAACCAGGAGAGTCAGAGTCAGAGAAGGAGATGTGATGAGGGCCAGAGGTTCGAGTGCTGGCTTTGAAGACGGAGGAAGGGGCCACAAGCCAAGGCGTGAGAGCAGCCTCTAGAAGCTAGGAAAGGCCAGAGAACGGCTTCTCCCCTGGGGCCTCCAGAAGGAATACAGTCCTGCTGACACCTTGATTTTAGCCCGGTGAGACCCATGTCAGACAGAAGCTAGGAAAGGCCAGAGAACGGCTTCTCCCCTGGGGCCTCCAGAAGGAATACAGTCCTGCTGACACCTTGATTTTAGCCCGGTGAGACCCACGTCAGACACCTGACCTGTAGAACTGAGAATAAACGTGTGTTGGTTTTTTTGTTTTGTTTTGTTTTATCCTCACCCGAGGACATTTTTCCAATTTTTTGTTCAGATAGAGTGGGAGGGAGAGAGAGAAACATCGACGTGAAAGGGACACATTGAGTGGCTGCCTCCCGCACAACCCAACCAGGGGCCGGGGACAAACTGCAACCGAGGTACGCGCCCCTAGCGGGAACTGAACCCGGGTCTCTCTGGACCGCAGGCCGATGCTCTAACCGCTGAGCCAAACCAGCCAGGGCAAACGTGTGTTGTTTTAAGCCACTCAGTTTGTGGTCGTTTGTTACAGCAGCTACAGGAAACTCATACATCTTCTCCAGAACCAGGCCTGTTCTTCACTTCTACAAGGTGAACTGTAGTGTTCCCGTCACACAACCTGGCAGGTGTACACTGGGGGCCCCGGGTTATGCTCAAGTCTTGTGATCCCACAGGAAGTCCTTTCTCCACCTGGTAGAGCCCTCAGACCGGGAGGTGTGATCCACTCCGAGGTAGAAGGAATGGGGATATCTCTTATCAGCGATCATAAACACGCCCTAGAGAGCTTTGCTAATCCTGGGGCCCTGAAGGGAAGGAAAACAGCAGGTCCCTGGGCTCAGGAATTCCACACATAGGTCCGTAATCCCTGAAAAAGCCAGCCAGTAGCTTATACCCAACCTGCCATAAGAACACAGCCCTTTCCTCTCTGTCTTTTTTTTTTTTTTAAATAAAAACTACAATATTACATTTAGGCAGCTGAGTTTTTATTATTCATACTCGTTTCTAAAAAGGAACATCCTGGCTTTAATTAGAATGAAAAATATGAGCAGTAGAAATATTCAAATATCACACGGCTTCATTATGTACACCGCTGATTCCGACAGGCAGATCCACGGAGCACGCCCTGTGCCCCGCGCGGCTTGAGGAGTAAAGCAACACGAGCCTGCCTCTGACTCTCCACGCCTTGACGGGACCCTGGGTTTCCCTCTCCAAGGCAAGGACACCGCGGCACAGGCCCGGTGTTTGTGGAAGAGACGGAGCCAAACAATTCTAACCAAAGCAGTTACGAGTCTGAATCACAGCCTTTATTTAATACCAAGTGGTAGACATTTAGGAAATGTGTTGCTCACTTAAGCCTGGCAGTTTACCCGTGTGAGATAAGGATTTTGGTCCCACCTTATAGATAAGTAAACTGACTTCAGAGAGAGCAAATGACTTGGGTAGCCACGTGGCCACGGAGTGGTAGATGTTGGACCACGGCCGGGGCCTCGGAGCGCCCTGCTGGTCCCCACTGGGGGGCAGAGGAATGGCGGTGCCTCCCATAGAGCTGATGCCCAGGGCACATAAGGAAAGTGCTACAGGCCAGTGCCTCCCAAACTTGACTCCACGCTGGAATCACCAGGGAGCTTTAAAAACCTGCGGCCTGGGTCCACCCTAGACCTCTAATATCAGAACATGTGGCGGTCACAGGCAGGCGTTAGTGCTTCTTGAAGACCCCCAGGCGACCCCAGAGCGCAGCCAAGTTGGGGGACCACTGCTTTCTAAGTACTCTCTCACCGAGATCTCCTAAGCCCCCTATGACTGACCCATTTTAAAGAGGAGAGACCTGAGCCTGAGAGGTCATGAGACACCCATCGAGTTGGGATCTGAGCCAGAACATTCTAGAACCCTCCCTCTTAACCACTGCACTAAAACGCCTTCCTAGTGGGATATCGTGAGTGGGTCAAAAGAGGCTTCTTCCAGGAGAATGCATTTTGCCTTGGGGACGTATAAAAACTGAATCAAGCTTTTTCCTATCTTGTGGTTTCTAGTTCTTTGCACAGCTGTGAGAGTGAAATTCCTTTTGCTGTGAGCATCCCCCTTTTCCTCTGGAGTTTTAAACCCCTAATTGAATTCGCTTAAACCTATATATATATATTTTTTAACAGCACAGCAGCTCACAGGGCCTGGTCCACGTGGACCCGAGATGGGCCCAGGGGACCAGGGGGGCATCTGCTTCCAAGTGCCCAGAAGTGTGGCCTCCTGGTGCCCCCAGCCCTGCCCTGCATTTCAGGGGGCCTGACCTCAGAACCACCTCATCTCTCTGGAGTAGCCCAGGTCCTCAGAGCAGTGCTTGGGATCCCCCACACAGAGGAGAGTTGGGCAGTTCCTCCTTTAATTAATAACTAAATAGGGATGTGGCTGGTATCTCGAAGACTCCAGGACGTTGAGGAAAGACCTCTTCGGGGAGGGTGTGGGCTGCGGGAATCACTCAGTCTGCAAACAACCAGGGCGTGTGTGCAGTCAGCTCTGACTTCCTTCTTCTCCCCCTGTTCCGTCTCACCCCCTCTCGCTGTCTGGCTAGTTGTCCCTCTCACTCGCTCTCCTTCCCTCCATCCTCCCGGAGTGCACCTCTCCAGCTGTTTAGTTCCTGCTCGCTACTCTGACAAAGTACCACCTGCTTAGTGGGGAAACAACATAAGCGTATTCTGTTCGGGTCCCGGAGAGCAGAAGCCCCAAGTCAACGTCTAGCGAAGCTGGATGCTTTGCGGAGCTTCGGAGAGAAATCTGTTCAATGCCTGACTCCGAGCTGGTGGTGGCGGCCATCCTCGTCTCTCCTTGGTGGGCAGGGCCACCATGCCCATCTCTGCCTCCACGGCACACGGCATTCTCTCTCCCCTCTTGGCTTCATTTGGCCTCCTTATAATGACACTCCTCTTTGGATTAGGGCCCACGCGAATCCACTGTGTGGATTCGTCATCACAACAGCAAAGACCCTCTTTCCAAATGAGGCCACTTTCTGAGGTTCCAGTGGACGTGGGCTGTGGAAGGACACTATCTTTCCAAACCAGGGCTGCTCAGCTGCGTGATATTCTCAAGTGCATGTCGGATTGTCACCCTGCCTGTTGAGAACCCTTTCCATGGCCCTCAGGATGAAATCGAACCTTCAACGTTGGCCCAAGGGACAATTCCCGATGCCACCACACTGGCCTCCATCCTGGGCTGTGTCCACCCCTCCAGGCTCTTGCCCTTCTGTCTTCTCTGCCTGGGGCCCCTTCCCTGCAGCCCCACTCATGGGTCTCTTCTCCTGCAGGTCTCAGGTCCAGTGTCACCTCTTTGTCACTGTCTTCCCAGATGCTCTGTCTTATTTGTCACACTGTGCTTTTATATCCTCCATAACACCCCTCACCAGGTGAAATGGTCATTTCCTTATCGTGTCATGTTTGTGGCCTGTCTCCGTCATCATTTCTCTGGGTCATGGCCATGTATGCAAGGCACAGTCTAGGGGCCAGGGAACACACCGAATGAGTCAGAACACGGCCCCTGCAGGACTCTGCTTTGAGTGTCCTTCTTTCATCCACCATCCGCTCAAATCCTCTGAGGCCTTACTGCACACCGGGTGTCCTGCTGGACGCTGGGTGAGCACAGCCACCACTCTCGGGGAGCTGGCACTCTAGTGAGGGATGAGGAGATATGCCCATTTATAGGGTACCCTTGACTTTCCACAAGGTGCTGAAGCTGTTTCCCCTAAACTTACAAATCACGCCCAGCTCAGACCTTGTTTTCATAGCTCGTCCAGTCAATCAAGGTAATGCCATGGGCACTGAGCACCTCTGGGATGATGACTGAGGGTACTTCCATCGGGGGGCTTAGGTTTCTTTGGTGCAGTCTCAGATAATGCTGTCATCGTCTCTGGGTGAAGTCGCATCAGAGACAAGAGGCCACTGTGGGGTGACAGAGGACTGGACGTGAAGACTGAACGTGTGGCTTCCGGCCCCACCCGAAGTTGTTGTGCCGCTCCGGAAAGTGCCCCGTACCCTTCAGACTGAGCCCTCAGACCAAGGGGGTCCCCATGCCATGGCTTTTCCAAGCCTGAATTTTTTTTTTTGACTCATTATTAATTTGCTACAATTACTGTTTTTACTCTCTTTGTTAAATTGCTGCAACTGTGACGAGAATGGTGGTTCTGAAGGTTGGTTGTAGGGTTCGGTCTTTTGTATGGTGCAATCTTTGGTGGTACGGTACGCATCTTTTATAAACCCCAGAGCTCAGGCCAGAATGACTGAGTCTCAGTCTCTAGGGCCGAGACACAGGCAACAGTATGGATTGAAGTTTTCCAGATGATTCCAACATGCAGACAAGTTTGGGAACCGCTAGCATGAGACCAGGTTGGGCACACGTGTCCTGTAAGGCCTGGGGTGAATGTTTTCAGCTCTGCGGGCCATGTGGCCTCCTTCACAACGGCTCTGCTCTGCTATTACAGCATGAGAGTGGCCAGAGAGAGAGCATGTACATGAATGAACATAGCTGCGTTCCAATAAAACTTTATTTATTCAAAACAGGCAGAGGGCCATGTTTAGCCCATGGGCCACAGTATACAAACCCCTGGCTTAGAATGATTTCTGGCACGATCTATACCAGTTGGATGAATGAATACATTCAATAAGCATTTAATCAGCACCTACTACATACTTGGCTCTATGCTAGATGCCGGGATTCAGAAAATCGGTGTCCCGTCTGCTTGGGGAACCGGAGCTGTAAACAAGTGATCAAACGCAGTGAGACGGAGGCGGTTAAAGATGCATGAGCCTGCAGCCGGGGAGGCCCAGGGGAGGAACCGAGCTGGCCTGTGGGAGGAGGAGGAAGTCAGGGAGAGCCTCTCCGAAGAAAAGACTTTTACACAGAGTCTGGGAGGAAGGCTTCCAGTCTGACTCCGGGCTGCCAGGAATTGAGAGCCAATCAAGTTACCGCAAGAGGGGAAGAGGCTGTCTTCCGTCCCAGGCTGAGCCCAGGCCCCCGGTCTGCGGCGGCTCGAGCGGGCCAGCTCCAGCCCCGTCGATGATGCCCCCCCCCCCATTTTGCTCTATTTCTCTGTCTTTACTGAGAACATCACGGATGACCATGTAGAGAGCGTGATGGTAAAGAACACGGGCTTCAGAATGAGACACACTTGGTAAATGTGTTGCCTTGTCTGTGACACAGGGAGCGTCACAGACCTGCTCCGGGGTGTCGTCGTGAAGGTGAAGTGAGGGACTGAGCCGGGCAGCTGTGACATTCAGAAATGTTCGCGTTACTGTCCGGCTGGTGTGGCTCAGTGGTTGAGCGTCGACCCATGCACCAATAGGTCGCCAGTTCGATTCCCGGTCAGGACACATGCCCAGGTTGTGAGCCCGATCCCCAGTGAGGGGCATGCAGGAGGCGGCCAATCAATGTTCTCTCTCATCGATGTTTCTATCTCTCTCTCCCTCTCCCTTCCTCTCTCTCTAAAATCAATAAAGGAAAAAAAAAAATTTTAAATAAATAAACACATTCCTCCTTTAAAAAAAAAAAAAAAAAGAAAGAAATGTTCGCGTTACAATTGCTACTGTCTTCATTATTTTCAATCACCTTCTCTTTTCTTATTGTTCCTGTGTCCTCACAAATTCACCTGGCCCGGCATCCATCAAGCCTCTGTATAGACACCCCTTTCTGCTTTAGATCCTGGAATTGCTGGCATAGACTTTTAAAGTCCTAGTTCAAACAGCCAGAAGAGAGAGGGTCTGACTGGCCAGGCATCCGCGACCCGGGTCACCAGGTTGCCTCTGATGAACTGCCCTTCAGTCTAGGGTTTCCCTTGATCTCGTTCCCTGGGGTGGGAGGAAGGAGCTGGCACGAATGTGACTGTCTGGGCCCCTGGGCTGGCACTGGGTCTCTCCTAAGACAGAGCTGAGAGCTGGCAGTCCCCTGAAATCAGACTAGAACACAGGACCAGTTGGGCAGAAGGTCCTCGGGGAACAAAATGTGTTAAGGATGCAGTCCGTGGCCTCCCTGCATGATGTTCTCCTTACAGGGTCTGGGGGCGTGGTCCTAATTCCATCAAACGAGGCAGAGGGGGCTCAATGTCCCAGCCTCTGCAACCCTGCCTGTGAACCCTTCATTCTGGAACCCTAGCCAGCCCTGGGCATTGGCCAACCGTGCAAATGAGCCCCGGCCCACTGGCCCAGGCCTGCCAGGGAATGGCTGACCCCCAACGAAATCATTTTGGAGACAAGTCTGAAGGTACAGCCCAAGGACTGTAGAAGCCTTTGTTTGTCCCCATCTGCAAGCCCTGGCTGCCAAAACATATTGGGAGCATAATGAGAAATAACGGAATCAAAATAATGTAAAGGAAATAAGTGCTGAAGAGGATAATCAACATCCTTTCTGAATAGATTTCCTGCCAGGGAGACGGGAGCAAAGGGAATGTTTTACCCCCAGGGCCCAGGCAGACAGTGGTCCTGGAAAGGAGAAAAAAAAATCACTTCCTGGAAGAGAGTCTTTTAATTGTTCTTTCAAGAGGGAGGTAGGAGCTGCCAAGGCCCAGAACAAGTCCTCTGTTATTGGGGTGTCTCCAAACACTCAGCCACAGAGAGGCGGAGCAACCCCCCAGCTGTGGGCACAGGCCACGGAGCAGGCTGAGGGGGCACCGCAGGGTCCATGTGCCGAGGGAGGGTAGGCTTTGGGGACAGCCAGGTGGGCCTCAGGTCCCAGTGGTGTCACCTGGCCAGCACAGGGGCGTAGGTGAGTTCAGGCTTTTTCCAAGTCTCACTTTCTTCCCAACAAATTTGAATCCTACTCTGTAAAACCCTCATCGGTAAAATTCCTAGGCACTGTTTTGTCTAACTGTGGCTTAAATGAGAAAATATATGAAAGGAGAAGCATATCTTAGGTGATTCAGCCTGTGTTTACAATTTTTTTAATTTTTTATCCTCACCCGAGGACATTTTTGCATTTATCTTCAGATAGAGCAGGAGGGAGATAGGGAGGGAGGGAGAGAGAGAAACATCAATGTGTGAGAGAGACAAATCCAGTGGTTGCCACCCACACGACCCCAACCGGGGTGGGGACAAACCACAACCGAGGTATGTGCCCTTAGAGGGAACCGAACCCAGGACTCTCTGGTCTGCAGTCAGACGCTCTAACTGCTGAGCCAAACCGGCCAGGGCTACAACTCTTTCTTACTCCCTCTCCCTCCCCCTCCCTCTCCCCCTCCCCCTCCCCTCCCTCTCCCCTCCCCCTCCCCTCCCTCTCCCCTCCCCCTCTCCTCTCCCTCTCTCTCCCCCTCTCCCTCTCCCTTTCTCTCTCTCTCTTTCCCCCTCCCACCCCCATCCTCCTCCTATCTCTTTTATCAAGGTCTTGCCTCATTCCTAAGAATGGGGGTCACATTTGCTTTTCCATCAGCCCCCTAGAGAAGCGGATGTTACATTTTGGTGCTAAGAATGGAACCCCTGAAAGTGGTGGCTTTTCCATTCCGTCCTTCTCTGCACCTTTACTGACCGTCACCGGGCGCAGGGGCTCACCCAGGTTGCTGAGGGGGAGCCTCTGTGCAGGGCACCAGAGCCTGGAGAGTGAGGGTGCTCCGGTCCAGGGTGCCCCCATTTCACGCCCTGCTCTACTTCTTTTCGTGGTCTAACCACAGATGTTTCTTTCAGTCTCGTGTTGAGGAGGCTGCCCTCCGCTTTCACACCATTTCCTGCCAACTCTCCATTGTCGTCTTAACTGCTGTGAAATGAAACCTTGTCACCTGAGTGAAAATGGCAAGAAGGCACCCCTTGTGGAGTCCTTGTGTCCCTGGCTGGGCTTTGGACCTCACCTCTCTGCTCTGTGCTGGTATCTAGGGATAGAAACATAAACAAAGCAACTATCATAATGAAATAATTTACTGACATTCTTCTAAGTGCTTTCCATGGCTTATTTAGTTCTCCAACCACCCTTGAGAGGCATGGGGTTCTGAAGCCCATTTTACAGATGAGGAAGCTGAGGTTCAAAGAGGCTGAGCAATTTGTTCAAGGTCTCAGAGCACTCGGTTTCAGGGTCAGGGTTCGGACCAACATCGTCTGTCTCTGGAGTCTACGTGCTGAGCCACACATAGTACTGATGCTGCAGATGGGACAGGACGCTGTCCCTCCGTTAGCCCGCAGGTGAGAGCAAGGAGCCAGAACAGTCCCAACAATGCACTTCTCTCCCCTAATCTCGCAAGTATTTGAGGCTGAAACAGCAGCCCGAGCCCCCCTCGCCACCCCCAGCCTCTCAGGACAAGCAGGTGGCCTTTGAAAAACAAGAGGGGATGCCCAGGTGTGAGCAACCCTCCTGCAGCAGAAGCAACCACAGCGCAGGCAGACCCGGGACAGCCCTGTGGGCCAGTTATCAGATGATCGTACAGAACAAGCACAATTAATTTCCCTGCCCCTATCTTATCTCCCGGATCTCACAAGCCATTTCCAAGTTTAGTCTCTGGCTCCCGGTTCCCGAGCCCCGGCAGCTCCATGGCAAGGGTTCAGAAATCTGTGATTCCGAGCGGCACGGGCCCGCTCCGGGGCTGAACACGGAGTCCATGCCGCTTTTTCATAATTGGTTTTCAGAGCAGCCGGCTCCGTGATGTGTAATTGTTAGCAGTTGTAAAAAGATAACTCACATTTTTAAAAGCTTAAAGCTTGCTCTGTGCAGATAAAAACTGTGACAAATTATGTTCCGAAAAATCATAAAAGTAGAGAGAGACATGTTAATAACCAAAGGTGGCGTTTCATTTAGAGGTCAGCCAGAGCTATTAAAGTGGTCAGGAATCTCGAGCCTTGGCAGCAGTGATTTGACTATATCACTTATCTCCTCCAGCCCATGCCTAAGTATCTCCCTCGGTAAAAAAATTAATCCACAGACAGTAATACAGGAGGTCGGGGGAACTGGGGAGCAAAGCGGAATTGCCAAAATAAACCCGGCTTTCAAGGCGAGCCGTTCAAACTGGTCAAGGCCACTTAACGCATGGGCAGCTTCACCCCAGTGTTGGGAAGGATGCTCACCCGTGGCCCAGCACACATCTAGGCACTCCCTCCCCACACATACCAGGTGAAGATCTGTCTGCCACAACAAAGGAGAAAAGTGATCTAAAGATTTGATGATAAACGAGTGTGGGAAGGGCCATTAGGTTTCCTCCAACTTTAAAAGAAAAGTTCTGCCCTGGCCGGTTTGGCTCAGCGGTGAGAGCGTCGGCCCGCGGACCAGAGAGACCTGGGTTCGGTTCCTGCTAAGGGCACGTACCTCGGTTGCGGTTTGTCCCCGCCCCGGTTGGAGTCGTATGGGTGGCAACCACTCGATGTGTCTCTCTCTCTCTCCCTCCCTCTCTCCCTCCTGCTCTTTCTGAAGATGAGTGCAAAAATGTCCTTGGGTGAGGATAAAATAAATAAATAAATAAAAAGTATTAAAAAGTTCTATTTTCCCCCTTTAGCCAAGGTAGAGACAAATTCAAAAGATGAGCACTCTTGAGCCGGCGGGAGAGGCTCCCACGTGGTGGAGAGACAGGGGAATGACCCTTGGCCCTTCTGTAGCGAGGACGTGGGCAAGCTGTTAGTTGTGTTCATTCAAATGTTTGCCACCCCAGCTGGTCCCCCCGTAACCAGTCGTGTGTTATAGTCGTACATGTGATCCATTTTCTACGGTGAATTTGTGTTCCTAAAAGAGAGCCAAATTCCACGACCTGGAGGCTCCGATTGAAAGGTTCTCCCGACAGGACAATCATTGTAAGGCAGGGTAGTAAAATCATTCCAGAACGTGGGGCCTCGGAGGAAGCACGAACCACGTGTCAAGCTGGCTGAGTTTTGACTTTGTGACCAGTTAGTTGGGTGCCCCTAAGCCAGTCACTTGGCTTCCCTGGGCCTTGGCTTTGTCACCTGTGAGATGGACAGATCGCTGCTGGTCTCCCAGGTTGCTGTGGGACTGTGTAAAAGACACCAGGCCGTGCTCCGCGTAGACGCTGGACTCCACCCTTCCCTTTCCTCCAAACACTCTACAGTATCCAGTGCGTTTCTGTGTCTTTGTCGAGATCAGCAAATTTCCATCCTTTCTAGAATCACTTATTTTTTTTTATGCCATTTTATTGGCGATTTCTTCAAAAGAGATAAGGAAAAACAAACAAAGGCTTCTAGATGGAGGGAGAGCTCCGCTGTGATAAGCAGATTGCCCCATCGTTGTTTATTTGGTTTTTAAAAATAGATTTAATACACATTCAAGAAAAGAAAGAAAAAAAAAATGACTGAATGGCCTCTACTGATTGGAGAGACATAGTATGCGTCTTGAATATGGTGGTGGGTTGGTCACCCCGAGAATCTTCCTCTTGGGGAAGAGGTACTATGGTGAGGAATTTATCTAAGAGCAGACAGTTGGCTTTTTAAACGTCTGCATGACTTACTTTTACTATAATGTAGAGCTCAAAACAGCCAAGAAATATGACGTTTCTGTAAAGGTTATAAAATGCATACTATTTATCTGCAGGCCAGACCAGCACACACAACTTGGGCAGATACGTGCAGCTGAGTTTAATGCATTATAAATGAACATAATTATGCATTTATTTATTTCAATTCCTCATAGGTCTTCTAGACCACTTAAGCCTTGAGAAGGGAGACGTGAAAACAGGAAAGTAACCCTCTAATTTAGCACTGAGTCTAAAAGGGATTCCTTAACAAAACACTGAAGAAGGTTTGAGACAAGAATCTCACCGCTGCTCCAAGCTCACTGTGTTCTCACCCACTCATAAGAAATTATTACTATTTATTATTTGTTTCCAGTCCACTATGTCCTCTGCTAACTGAGAGTCACCAAGTTAAACTTCTGCCCTCAAGGAATTTAATGAATAAGGAATTACTTACACGTCTTCATTGGAATCCTCACATTCTTCTCTAATTCTTTACCATTCTTAAATATGTGGTTTCGTTGTAGTTACCAGAATTGCTTTTAAGTAGCAAGTGTTATAAGTGGCACGGTTTGAATTACAAATATACTTGCTCTAGATATTAGAACTTCCGTTTATGCTTTCCGTTGTGTAAACATACTGCACTCCTCAAAAGTTTGGGTGTGTGCAGATGACCAGTAAGTACCCATTATTACATTGCTTGTTACAAAGATTGCACACACACACACATACATGCCCAGAGCCTCAGAGTGAATGCATTGATAACCACCTTATCCAGCACACACTGACCATTCATGTACAATGATGGGCCAGACTTAGAGTAATACCAAGATGACACTAATAACTTCCCAATGGGACTCGTGTTCTGACCTGGTGGTTTTTGTTTTTCTCCTTTAGTAGTGGAGATTGGGATCTTAAGGATGGATTTCCATCTAGCTAGTAAGGATATAAATAGATAGCAGAAAGAGAGCCTCTCTTGGCCCTCCATGCATTAAAATGATTCTCCCTTAGTCGTACTTGTGGGAAGGGTTAAAAGGGCAGAGGTGTTGGATGGCCAATCGAATACCAATGCTTAGTAGCACGCAGTGTTCATTCATGGGAGGGTGAAATGGTCCAGTGGGCCACCGAGAAGAGAGAGTTCTGCCATTGCTGTGTGCGGCTGGCTTCTGGAATGGTCAGAGGATGATCTGCTTACCGTCACAGAAGGTAATAAGAACAGAACCAAAAACAGCAGGTGTGAGATTTTTGAGCCGTGGGACATAGTTAAACTGTTGAGCAGTTGACCGGCTGGACTCCTATCCAACTCTAAGGATACGTTAACTCTTGATTTGACAGAGTTCTTCAGGCTCCCTGAGCCTCAGTCTCCTCTTCTGTACAATGAGGCAGATAGTAATAGCAACCAAATGGGAGTTTTAGTTATAAGAATTCACAGTGATCTCTCTGATTGAAATACTGCCTTCTTTGGGCTCTTTGGTCTTTGCTGGCTGGTCCTTTGGGTCTCATCCATGCATGAACCCCTTACTGAATAGGACTTTCTTATTACTCTGTTTTCCGTTCCTACTCCTTTCTATCATCATACTTCACAATTTGTGACTATATATTTCATACATATATAAATTTATGTACTTATTTATAGACTGGGTTATTTTCTTCCCTCTCCCCCTAGACTCTAAGCTCTAAGGGCAAGCTCTTGGTTTCCATCCCTCAGAGCATAACAAAGTGTCAGGCATCAAGGAGGCGCTCCAGAAATATCTATTAAATAAATTAATAAATGTTAAAACCAAGTTACAAATATGGTGTATAAAGTATAATCTTATTTTTTAAGACAGAAACAGATACATGCTTGCATATATTAAAAGAGAAGGTTTGTAATTTTTCATTTCATTTCAACCCTTTCCTCTTTTTTTTCTTACCCGGAGAACATATAGAGTTTAAAATTGAAGGAAAAAAACCCCATAAGTAACAGAATTTTATGCATAAAAATGAAGTGAATTTTAAACCTTCACTTGGGTAGAGGCAAAATTCATATTAAAATTGACAGTCTGTTAATCACCATTCTCAGTGTAATCCACTGAGCATCTCTGTTCCCTTTATAAGTGAAATTGAATCATACATATTGGCACATTAGTCATTTCCCTCAAAGGGAGTTGAATTTATTTGGGCTGTATATTAATATCTTATTATCCTTCTCATGCACTGGTGACATGATCGTTATTTCATCTCAGTATGTGTATTAGAGTAAAGGCTTTTGGAAGAGGAAGTTGAAAAAACCTACCTGGGCAATCTTTCTAGGCAAGTACATGTAAAATTCCCCTTTGGCCTATGGCTGTACCTGTTCTCTGCAGATCTTTGTTGACCATGTCTCTAAGTATGTTCCCAGCAATCTACAACCAGGACATACTGTTTGACTATGACTCCAGTGTGTTCTTCAGATATTTCTTCTGCTCCATTGTATAAGCTGGGACTTGCCACAGAATTTTGCTTGCAAGATCTAGTACTGTCATTGATGAACAACTGGTCAACCCCCAGTTGGAAATACGCTCAAATAGTCTTATAAGTTGGTGATGTTTATATGTTTGAAGTCTGGAGGATGGACAGTGGAAATGGGCTGACCTTAGATGATTGCAATCCAGACAGATCTATAAAAGTTTGATTGATCTCATTAGCAAATAAAATGATCATCAAATTCAGCAGGGCCCTTGCTAGGAGGCAGTGTCCAGTGCAAAAGAATATCCTTCTGAACTCAAGATCTTTGAGCAATAATAATGTAAGTCTTTATTGAAGCCATATGAAGAGGAAGCCAGGGGAGAATTAGTTTACATACCACACAGAAAACTCTCTAAATGACCTCTTTAACCACCTTCCTTTCCCATCATACCAATTGCCCTGCATTCCTCCTCCTCTGTTCCTCTGCAAACTCTAGCCCACCTCTTCATCCTCTTTCCAGCCTTCGGATCTATCATGCCCTTCAGTATTCCCTCAAGTCCCTTTTATATGTAACTTCTCTTTGATTTCTTCAATTCTGCAATTTCACTTAGAGCAAAGAAGTTGAAACATAGACTCCTCCTGGGAAGACGAAGACAGAGGAGAGCTGGGTTATGTACATTTCAGCATCATTGTCCCTCTCATGATCATCATAGCTGCCCACCATCTACACTGAGCAGTTTGAGTATGCCCATTTTACAGATGAGGAAGACAAACCAATAAACAGTGACTGCCCAAATCCCACAGGCAGGGACTGGGGAGGGGTTCAGCTCCTTAGTCAGTGGTCTCACATTGCCTTTCTGGTGACGCTAATCAAAAAGAAAGAAATCGAGCAGCTGGTATTCGGTGCCCAGTCCAGGCTTTCAGGCCCATCTTCAGCTGCTGAGCAAGAAACCAACAAGGAAATTGTAATCGTGATTTGGTTCCGTGAAGTAGAAGTTCTGTTACTACGACTAACTTCAGAGTTAGAATTGTATCTGGAACTGCCAGGGAGAAATTCTAGAGCTCCCAAATTCTCCTCTTGGAGGTTCAGAGTCCCCAAAGCCTGGAGCTCATCTCTGCTTCCTGGGAGGGGGTCACATGGATGGATGGAAGGGGTCAACTATGTGGATATTTGAGAGCTGAGAGAGATAGGTAAGCCACCACTTTAAGACAGAAAACATAAAACTAGAACAAATCTTTATTTAGTCTGACCCAAACTTCCACATGCAGGACATTCTACTACAAAATACCTGCCATTTCTTTCCCTCCGGTGATGGAAGACCCACAGCCCTGGGAGGCGATCACCCTCTACATCACAGTCAGAGACGTTTCACTGTTAGTTTATCATTTCTTTCCTGAATAAGAACCATCTATTTAGCCTCTAAACATTGGTTCTATCTCTGTTCTTCAGCACCCTTTAAAAATTAAAGTCTAGGCACTTTAAAAAGCACACACTCTCTTGTGGAAGGGGACAGATGACCCTCCTCTATTTCCTCCCCATCTCACCCTCCAGGAATCTTAGCCAGAGCCTCAAGCTGGGGGAGGATTCCACGTTTTTGTCAATGAGAATCCAAGGAGCAGTGGAGTCTTACCTTAGCATAGTGACTCCCAAACTTTAGCACCAGAATCATCACCCAGAAAGCTTGGTTACAAACCACAGTGTCTGATTCAGTGAGTGGGAGAATTTGCATCTCTAACAAGTTTCCAGGTGATGCTGACGCCGCAGGTGCAAAGACCACACCCTGAGAACCACTGCCTTAGCAGTTTCAGATCTAATTACGTCTTTGTGTACAATTGTTTCCTGCCTCCAAATCCCTTTCACGTGAAAGATGTTTATTAATTAGAAGACAGATTCATATACCTCCTGAATCTTCACTTCTCCAAGGTGAACTTCCCCAATCCTTTCAAATAAGATTTACGTGGAATCCTTTCCTGCTCTGGGTGTCCTCATCTGGATTACAACACAGGAAGACCCCTCGCCCTTGAACTAAGCCTAAGTAGATGTAGCAACATGATGTCTTCTTGTTATCTTACTCTGAGGGCTAACCCACGCCAATAGGGCTTTTTCACATGAGTGGCTTCTCAGGCAGGACTCTCCACATCTTGTCATTTTGGAAAAAAAAAATGTTTTTAATCTAAATGCAGGACTTGACATGTATAGATTTCATCTTGATAATCTTATTCCATTGCTCTAAACTGTGTAAATATTTTTGAATGGTGGTATGTCATCTATTGCTCACTTTTTCCTCTGCAGATTCAATGAGCACATCCCTAAGTCCTTACTCAAAATGATGATGGTCTCAGGGAGAACCAGCTCAAACATGGTCCTGTGGCACAGCTGCGGCCACTTCTGTTGACGTCAAAAAAGTAATCCACGAAGACCTCCTTGAGTTCAGTTGCTACAAGTTGCAGGTTATTCTGTCATTCTCTTCACACTCCTCCACCTTGTCTTTAGGTATTTCTTGAGGAACAGTGTTGGGTGCCTTCCTGAGATCTTGTGCCATGGCATTTCCTTGAGTTACTAGATTTTCACTTTCCTTTTCCAAAAGCAACTGGGCAATAATCCCTTCTTAAATGGTTCCAATATATAGTTTACCATCATATAGTTTTTGAAATCTGGCCTTTCTTCATTTTTTTTTTAAACAAGACATTAGAAATTTTATTTTCTTTCTTCCTCATCTTCTTCTTAATCTCTTGAGTTTCCACCTGTGAATCTTTCCATTATCTCGAGAGATTATATAAGGATGCACGGATTTGAAACATCTCAAATAATCATCTAAAATGGTAAGATGGATTCTTTAACTCTTGTCCCCCACCCCTCGACTCCCACCCCAATCCAGAATTTCAATTGCAGTTTAAATATGTTTTCCCACTCAAACATTTCTTCCTAGTTGAGAAGACTAAAGAAAATACCAATATACCAATGGTTCAACTTTCTCTTGTTGTCTACAAGTTCACCAAGTATACTATATACATTACCTATTTAGGCATGATCTATTATGTCTCACCCTTTTATAAATGAGGAAACTGAGACATTATAATTGGTATGTAGTAGTTAGTAAATACTGAATGAATGAATGAATGAATGGATGGATGAATGAATGAATGAATGAATGAATGAATGAATGCTGGAGCTTAGACCTGGGCTCAGAATGCCTAATCCCATCCTTTAGTACTATTTTGGAAAGTGTTTCCACTCTCTCTCATGTGGTTGGATCCTATAACCTAACCCATGCACTGGGCAAGTTCGTTTCTTGTTTTTTGCCTTGCTCCAAACCTCAAGAGAAATGCACTATTTTATGAATTTCTCATTTTCTTCAACTTTAGCTTTTTCCAAGTTGTGTTCAGTTGAAAAAAATAAAATAAGGTCATATGCAAATGAGGACATGGGCCAATGTTTGGAGCTGGAGAAAACAATTCAATGGATAGTGCAATTTTTTTTTTTTTTTTAAATCTTACCAGTTCTCTATCAACAGTGCATTTTGGGGTCTGATCATGTCTACCAGTCTCTATGGTATGTTGTTTTTATCTCAATATAATCTTAAATTTAATTAAAATGAACTCAGTTTCTCAGTTCCAATAGCCACATTTCAGTTGCTCCATAGACACATGTGGCTAGTGGCTACCATATTGGACAACCCAGATATGGGACATTTCTGTTATTGCAAAAATTCCTATTGAACAGATCCCGCATAAAATCTATGCATGAATGTTCTTTGTTAAATCAGTCAAAGGGGGAGAGGGAAGAAGATTTCAGTGTTACATGGTGGTTGTTTCGAATTTCCCTGGTGCGATTAGACACTCATTTACTCCTAGATGAAGTGGAAGAAAAAGATTGAGTTGTGTCTAAAAAAATGAAACCCTCTGACATGTTGGTATTCTAGGCTGGCGACTTTGCTTGTGGCATTTTGGAACAAGATTCAGAATCAGGGAAGTGTCACCCAAGTTGAAAGCTTCCCTGTAAGAAATGTCTTAGTTTGACCTAAAGTAAGTGGAAGAGACAGGGGATTGGGAAAAAAGCAGCGCAGGATGTCTAAGTGATAAATGGTAGCCTGTCATATCGTATTTGACGTCTTAACAGGAAAAGGGGGCTGTTGAGCCAGATGTGGGTTAGGGAGGAAGTTCAAACCTTCCTCTCGTCTTCATTTTGTTTTCCAAGGCGCAGGTTGAGTTCAAGAGCTCTGAGTTCAATCACAGCATATCCACTCTTTGGGGTAACAAGCCAATCAGAGCAAATGTGTTCTCTGAGGCAGCTTCTGCCTTTCTCAAGAGCACAATGATTGCAGGGCTTCTAAGCTGTTGAGAAAGAGCAAAGTCGAGAGGGACTCTCTCCAAGAGAGGATTGCCATTAGCAACCACGTCATCTCTGTTGCAACTCCTGAGGTGGAGCGTGGGACCCCCCAGAGAGAGTGACAGCCACCACAAACCCGTCTGATGCTACTTGAGCCAAGAATTGTAGGGGCCTCATCTCTTAGAGTCCAGGGTCCCCAGTCTTCAGAGGTTGCTCCCCTGCAATGTGGATGCCTGGGGAAATGCCGCGCTCCATCCTTCAGGGGTCCGTATCAGCCGAGCTGTTGCTGCTGTCCAGAGATCGTTTCTCTCCCATTATATTTTCCCAGGGTAACTCCCACATCACAAACACACTTATCTGGGTTTCATATCAGCCTTAAAGATTCGGAGTATGGATCTGTTTTCCAGACTGACCGTCTGACCGTCTGACCTATGGTTGTTCACTCTCACAGAAATGCATAACGTTACCCTTGTTAAAACCACAATTAGTCTAACCCTTTACAGGAAATATCAGCTTGGTAAGACGAGAGATACCGTTAATAGGAAGTCACATGATTCGTAGGGAGAGCCGGCGAACACAGTTGATTTCTACTTATCATTGATCTCTCGCTGCAGCTGTGGCTACTGAAGGCGAAGGTGAGCGTGCACAGATGCTCCGTTCTGTCCTGGGGGCCAGAGTAGGGGGGCCCTGCCACCCTGAGAGGCCAGAGGATTTCCCAGGTGCAGCTCAGGTCCCAGCTACAGGAGGCTTCTGGGGAGAAGCTCTGTTCACAAACATTCCCACCCAAGAGGAAAGACCAGAGTGATCGCCCGGCTTAAGGCTATCCCTACCCACCCTGACTTGCTAGGTAACTTCGGTTGTGACAAAAGGAAGTTGCCGTGAAGATGAGGCAAGAATCAGAGTAGCACAAGAGCTGCACAGTGTCTGGGAGGTGTGTGGCTTTGGATTGGAACTGGTGGGTGGCCCTGCCGAAGGTTAGCTTTGAGGCTTTGGCCTCAGTCTCCTTGTCTGTACAATGGAGCTGGTTATGGGGAGTAAATTTGCCTGTTGGTCTGCAGCAATGATGTTACTGATCATTATAATAGTATAATAATAAGAGAAAACGTAACATAATTTCATATAGGATTACCTATGAGCTAGTGTGTTTATATTTTAAAGCAATTCTTGCTAAGTGTGTGTGTGCGTGCGTGTGTGTGTGTTTGTATGTATTTACTCCAGACCAAGAGACCATTGATTATTTATTCTGTCCCAGATTTACTATTAGAGATGAAAGCATCATAAAATATGACGATGGGAAGAGCGTATCATAGCAGTTAATGCAAAAAGGAGAAATCGTATAATTAGCCAGGTAGCCATGAGAAAATTTTATAATTCTTCGGAGTTTCTCTTTCTTCCTGTATAAAAAAAATAGTGATACCTCTCTCATACTGATACTGGAAGAAATAAATGAGGTAATGGTTAGTACAATTCCGGATGCCTGAGAAACTTTCCACACAAGCCACTACTGTTACCATTATCACTATCATAATCATCATCCCCCCGGATGCTCACAACGACTCTTGAGGTAGGTGGTATTCTTTGGTTTTGTAGACAAGAAAACGAATGATCCGCAGTCAATAAATAGCTTTTTAATTAATAGACTTAGTGTTTCAAGTGGAGTTCCACTGGAAAGCCCACGTTGTGTTTAGACAGGATGGGACAGATTTCTGAGAGGCGTCGGCCGTGAGGAAACACGCAGATGAAGCAAAACAATAATGTTGTGTTGGGCCAAGGAACCACTTGACACCTAAAGAGGGAGTGTGCATGTTCCTTAGATCTCGGAGCAAAGTCAGGACACCGGAACTGGGTTTCATTTTTCCTACGGCTTTCTCGCAACCTTGGGGGGTTTTTGAGCTGCCCCATCACGGACTCAGACTCTGTCCCAGCGGGGTCTCTGAGCTTCGACACACTTGCTCTTTTCCATTGACGGGGACCTCAGTGAGGCATCTCCCAGCTGACAGGACAAAGGCCAGCTCAAGCTCAGAGCTCCTCAGCTGGGAACAGTGGTCTTTAGCTGTCGTTATGCCCATGATGTACATTCAGACCCCAGGGGCATCTCTCCTCTTTGCATCTCCCTCCTTCTCCGAAAGTGAAGCAGGAATACACGGGCAAGACTCTTGGTTTCGTGGATTAGCCATTTTCACTTATCGAAAGTGATCTGTTACTTGAACCCAGAATTTGCTTCATAAAGAGATGCTAAAATGCGTCGGCCCACGGACCAGAGAGTCCTGGGTTCGGTTCCTGCTAAGGGCATGTACCTCAGTTGCAGTTTGTCCCCGGCCCCAGTTGGGGTCGTGTGGGTGGTGACCAGTCGATGTGTCTCTCTCACGTCGATGCTTCTCTCTCTCTCTTCCCCCCTCTCTCCCTCCTGCTCTATCTGAAGATAAATGCAAAAATGTCCTCGGGTGAGGATAAAAAAATAATTAAAAAAAAGAAAAAGAGATGCTAAAACGCAATAACATTTAGCTGGAAAGTAAAAGAAAATGTAACAATTTCATATAGGATTACTTGACTTGAGCTAGTGTGCTTATATTTTAAAGCAATTCTTACTAGGTGTGTGTGTTTGTAACAGTGTATGGTGCATGTGTGTGTTTATATGTGCATGTGTACTAGTGTGTATGCATGTGTATGTGTGTATCCCTGTGTCTGTGTGAATGTGTGTGTATGTGTAATAGTGTGTGTGCATATGTGTATGTGTGCATACGCACTTGCATTTACAACAGACCAAGAAACACGTGACGTCTGGTCCTACCTCTTCTGCTTCTGCCCAGATCTTGGGTCTACTTTTGCCGGGCAGGTCCACGTTGACAACTTGTGCATAAAGGCAATGACAGAATGCGACATCAGCAGAGTGGACTGTCATTATGTTGTAGAAGAGGGCTGGCAGACACAGGGCCGACGTCCTGGCAGGCATCACTAATGGATCAGGACACTCCTGATTCTCCAGCCGGGCACAGCCTCAGAGCTCTGCTCAACACAGTGCTCCGGGCAGACACAGCCCATCTGCTGGAATTGGCAGGCAAGGGGAAAGCCGTTTACCCTCACTGAGAGAGGAGAAACTCTCATGCCAGCATCTGTGATCCAGAGAAGCTGTTACTCAAATTATCTTAAAATCATTACCAATCATTTCATTTTGTTGCAAGCTGAATCCGATTTTTAAAAAGCTCATGACTCCTCGCAAGGAGAAAATTGTCTTCTATGGGACAAAGCCAAAGCAATCATCTTGAGAGAAGGTCCCACTTTATTTTTACTCAAATCCAAATTAAAATAGGTATTGACTGTTTAAATAGCATCTAAAAAATGTAGACCAGTTGACCCAGTAATTCCATTTCTGAGACTCAACCCTGAGGAAATAATGCTAGTTCAGGAAGTTCCCTGCAGGAAAATTTGTAATACCAATATCAGTAATCAAAATGCTCAACGTTAAGAGGAGAGATAAGTAATTAGCATATACCCATTTGATTTACTGTGACGCAGCAACTGAAACCATACGATTATAAGACATACACATTAAAAATAAATTTAAAAGGACTTGGAAGAGATAAATACAATAATCATCTCTGGTGGACAGACTATAAATATTTTTCCCCTTTGGTCTACTTATCACTATTTCTATTTTTAATCACACATGATTATCTTTCGTTAAAGTTGTTCTTGAAGGGTAACATACAGAAAAGTGCTCAAATCATAAATGAATTTTACCAGGGTGATTGCACCTGACGTCGTCCAGATCTTGAAACGAAACAGCTTAGTTTTGCCTGGTTTTGAATATTATAACAATGGAATCAAAAATTAAGTACTTTTTTGACTCTCGACCTCTTGCTTCTGAAATTCATCCACACAGTTACCTCAGTTGTAATTTGTTCCTTTGCTGCTGAAAATGTTCTTGTCGTTAGCTTCTGATGAGCATACCTGAACATTTCAGTGGAGGGTTATCTAGACTTGGAATTCCTAGGTCATAACGTTTCCAGTGGAAAATATGTATGTAGCCGGGCCAGTGTGGCTCAGTGGTTGAGCGTCGACCCATGCACCAAGAGGTCGCTGGTTCGATTCGCAGTCAGGACACATGCCCAGGATGTGGGCCAAATCCCCAGTGGGGGGCATGCAGGAGGCGGCTAATCAATGTTCTCTCTCATCGATGTTTCTATCTCTCCCTCTCCCTTCCTCTCTCTCTAAAATCAATAAAGAAAAAAAATAAAAACAAAAAAAAAGAAAATATGTATATATAAGTTAAATATATAAGTATAGTCAAAACTCCATGTATCAAAGGCAAAGGAAGAAAAGATTCGAGAAATCCAGATCAAGACAGATGCTACCCTATTTTCATGCAACAGATAAAAACAAAACGTAGGATAAAACTTAAGGATAAAAGCAAACACACACACGCACAAAACAAAGCAAACTAAAGTAAACCTAACTAAAAATAAAATTCTAATGCATGTGAAGGAGTAACATCTTTCTTTTTCCGTTTTTTTGCCTTTTCCCCTGTCCCCACCGATACTTGATTGTTGCTTCACCGTTCTCCCAGGAAATATCAATATTTTGAAAGAAGTCTGCTGACAGGTTTCTCAGGATACAGAAACTGAACGATAGTGTTGACTTGTTTTCCGTCCTGAGGGATTCCTTGTTAGCACATATTTCTTCTAACCCACATCTCTGCACAGGATTTGATATATTCTGACTCTATCTGTGTTTCCATAATTGCCTATGGAGTCCCTCATCCCTCCACCAGTACATTTGGGGTCCAGAGGCTGGAAACCATGAGGGAGGAAACTGGGATTTGCCAACGTGTAGCAGGGCAGAGAAACGGGTGATTGATTGGGTATAAACAACAGTAGTTTTTAGTGTGACTCTGCTCTGAGCCCCAGCATCCTCATTTGTGATGTGGTGCTAATAATTACTTTTTTTTGCTTGGTTGCCAATGTCAAGTGCCTAGGGCAGTGCCTAGCACATGACAGGTGTGTAGCAAGTGACTGCTATCATTATTATCCATCATCATCATCATCATCATGACCTCTGAGAAAGAACATCAAGTCCATGTAGAATTGTTAGCCCAGTTTCTCTCTCTTCTGGAGAGCACTGAGGCCTCTGTACCAGCTACTTGAGCATCTGGGATGTGCATGATCAAAAACAAGAACGTGGACGTGAGGAGACCTGGAGGAATTCTCTCTTAGCTGGACAGAATCAATCCCAAGAACCCTCTCGTGTAGGCAGAACTTTAGAGATTTCTGCCTCTGGGTCACAGGGAATTTCTATTCAACTTGAGGCATCCAAACAACTCTGCTGGCAGAGATCAATTCTTCTCAAAATATTCAGTTATATTCATTTGTTTGTTTATTCATTCATTCATGCATTCATTCATTCATTCTATAAATGCTCACCAAGAATTTACTCTGTCCCAGCTCTAAGGTTTGTACTGGGGTTAGAAGATAATACAAGTTTCTGGCTCTGCAGGAACTCAACACCCTGTGCACTGTGGGGATGGGTGAGTTTGTGTGTACACATGTACGTACACGTATGCACACTAAGAAGTCAGCTCTTTAAAGGGTGATTCCATATCATGTTTATGTCCATATGCTCACCGCCACCTGCCCACTCTCTACATATCTATCTTGTTCGTTACCAGATAGTGTTTTCTAAACGAATGAGACAGACAAATCCAGAGTAGAAGAAGAAAAAAAGGAAGAGAGAGAGAGGGAGAGAATAAATGACCTCCCCCAACTTCTGTGTCACTTGCTTGTTTATTCCTCTGTGATAGCAGTCTTCCCTTCCCCCTAGAATCCTCCCATTGGTTATGCACCTGTCTCTTCTGGGAGGTCACGAGTGGCCTTACATCCCCAGGGCCTTCACAGTGGCTACCCTGTAACAGCATCATCAATAAATAAGTGCTGAATGGATGCTTTGTAACTTAGAAATATTACCAGGTGTCACTGGAAAAAGGACAACCAGCAGGGGCCATTGTAAGAAGTGAGTAACTAGGCTGCTGTGGCAATCGCAGCAATTCAGGAGTGAAATGTAGAGGAGTGAACCCAAGCAGAGGCAGAAGCTGGAGGAAAGACAAGCAGTGAAGAGAATGGAAAGAAAATTCAACAGAGCTGGTTGACCAGTTAGCTGCAGAAGGTGAGAAACGAGTATAGGAGGATACTGAGATTCTGAGCGTGGGCACCATTAATTCTGGTGGGTTTTAGAATTCTGGTGAGGGTGATTGGTGGACTAAGAACTCTCACAGAGCAGATGGGGCATGAGAGAGACAAGCACCCAGTTGCCTGTAAGTCAAAGGTCCCAGTGCACCTTTTCCATGTATTTTTTCCCCTTCCCTTGATGTGTTTTCACTGACAAGGCATGGAAAGGGACTGAAGATTTCCTTAGCAGATCAAACCAATACGTTTCATCAGACATTGCAAAGAATCCCCCCAACTCTCAGAATCATGAGGATGAACTTGCTTCGCTGGCTGTGTTGGACAGTTCTTCTGGATTCATCCATCTGTTCACAGTTATTTATGGGTTCCTTACTCTACTAGATGCCATTGATGCAATGGTGAGTGAAAAGAGATGTAACCCTGCCCCTCAGAGTTTATAACAGAGGCGAGAAGACCGTGTAGAGCCGTTCACGTGGAAACAGCAAGGGGAAGGTGCCGGAAGTCCCACTTCCAACTTCTCAGAAGAGTCTGGGGATGCTCTAGAGGAGGCAAGTCTCCAGCAGAGATCCAGATGGGGAGGAGATAGTTATGAGAGCAGAAAAGAATGTTCTGGAAAGAGGCAAGAGTCGGTTGAAGGTCCTGCAGTAGGAGGGAACTCGGTGAAGTATGAGAGTCTGGAAAGAAAATCTGTGGCCTGGAGCCCAGAGGGCCCTGGTGGGAGAAGAGACCCACGAGACAGGCTGGAGCCAACCTTTGTAGGCTGCGTAAAGGATGGCAGCCTACCTGCTCCAGGGAGTGAATCACAGCTTGAGGTGACATCTGAAACGTCTCAGTAATCCCGATTCACACGATGGAGCCTGCGAGGGGTGGCCCGCCAGCCTGCCCTGATGAAGTGGCTTCCAAGGTGCCCCAGTAAGTCGTCAGTGCTAAGACATTGCGACGTCTCTCCTCGTTCTTTCCAGCCTGATGTAATCTTTCCAAAGACTGGCAGCAGTTGCAAGAAAACTGTTTCAGATATCTATTAATATTTTAACATGCTTTTAAGAAAATTTGGCCTTTTGTCGAGCTGGTCTCAGAGCAGACATATATCACAGTTCAGGATAGACATTACACTTACCCCTATTCAGTGCGTATATTTCTCTTGTTTGGATTCATTTTTAAGCATCTATTATTAAAAAAAAAATCTTTCTTGCCAGTGATACGTTTGCTCCTAGAGTTCCGAAGCTTGTTTACTCTGCGCGAGTTACCCCGTCCTCAGCCTCTCCACAAGCAAAGGCGAGCATTGAATCCTCTGACCTGGGCTGGCTGAGGTCACTGCTCGCAAATGAAACAAAAAACCAGCTGGAACTCGAAGGCCAAACCAGAACGTCTAGTAACAAGGAAATGCCAGCCTGCAACTGGCCTTGCACTCAGAAAACACTTTCTCTTTTAACACATTCTTCTTGAAACGTGACCATGTCCAGGGCCTTTGTACGACGCTCACACACGGGCAATCTCGTCGTTTCTCTTAGGACAAAGCCTGGAGGTGACTGTTGTGTATCCATGTTTCACAGAGGAAGAAGGTGAAGCTTTGGGGGAGGGGTAAATAACTTACCAATGGGCAGAATTTAAACTCGCCTCTGTCCAAGAACAGGATGCGTTTACCTCCCTAGAGCAGCTGTTGACATTCTAGAACATTCTAGTCTGGAGGCTCTGAATGGGAGTGGTTCAGGGGCGCACTGGCAGAATGTGCTGGTGGGGACAGTCCGTGCAAGGAGGACCTGCGCGCTGAGATCTGAATCATGACGCGAAGTCAACGTGGACAGGCCTGGGGACAGGTGCAGCGGGCAGAGGGCGCTGCCTGCGTGGCGTTTCTGAGGCGAGAAACAAGACCCTGCCGTGTTTGGGGGACAGGGAGCGGGCCGATGTGGCTGGAGGGTGATGGGGGAGAAAGTGGCAGCAGACAGTCCAGGGCTGGGTCATGAGGGTCTTGTCCGTTGACCAAGAAAGGGGATGTCTCTCCGAGGGTAACTGTGTGGCAAATTAGGGTCAGCCACACATTCCTGGGCACTCTTCCCTTGGCGGGCGGTATCCGTATCCCCTTCTCTGGACTCTGGGAGGCCCCCCGACTCCCCCGAGCGAGCAAGGTGGCAAAGTGATTATGCCGATCTCCAGCCCCTGGCCTCAAGGGGCAGTTTCTGCTTCTTGCTTTGAAACATTTTCTGGGGGTCCTAAGCCACTATATGAGAAGCCAGGTAACCTGAGACCGCCATGCTGCGGTGGTGACATGCAGACACATCATTCCACCGTCCCATCTGAGCCCAGCCCTCCGGCCACCCCCATCAAAGCACCCAAAAATGTGAGCAAAACCATCTTAGACCCGCCCAGCTAGGTTGCCCAGCAGCTGGAGCCCCTGAGTGACCTCAGTGAGTTCTGTGTGAAGCAAAAAAACCATCCAGCTGAGCCCTGTCTGAATCCCTGCCCCCAAAATGGAGAGCTACCAGGAAACGGTCACTGTTTTGAACCCTGACATTTTGGGGTCAGTTTTTACATAGCAGTGGATATCCAAAACAGATGGGAAGCCACCGAAGGGATGTCTGGGCGTTTTGACTTGGTGAATATACTGTGGGAAGATAACTATAGCCACTCTGCAGAGACTGAATTGTGGGGAGAGAGGGTGGAGCAGGAGGGGAACCGGGAAGACGGATTTCAGTGTGTGTTTCAGTCACTCAGGCAAGACGGTGCGGGAAACAACAGAAAAGGAGTGAATCTGGTATATGCTTTGGAACTCACTGATAGATTGAATATGGGATGATGAAGTGGAAGGAATGAGGGATGAACCCCTACGATCCTGGAGAGGTGGCATTGCCTTTCCGGGTCACAGACAAGACATGGCCCTGCTTTGGTTCTGCTCCTTGTAGATGCTTCTGTCTCTGGGGAGGACAGATCTGTGCTCTTGCAAGGGACACCAGGACAGTGTGGCCACCGTTGAGCAAGCTTCCATGGGGGCAGGATGAGCCCACTCAGGACCTCTGCCTGTCTAGAAGTATTGTTGCCAGTTGGACCTCCCAGCACACCAGGTGCTCCAGAGTTGGGGTGTCTTCGGGCTTCTGGTCTCTCTGACACCAGCTTGTTACCTGTCCCTCTTTGCCCCTGTGACTATCAGTAGATAATCTCTGATCTCGGTCTAACGAGGAAGGACTCAAACCCAACCGCCTTTCAACCTCATTTCTCCAACTCTTCCCAGCCCTGAGGGAAAGTCTCAATACCATGCCTTTCCGCACGTAGAAATTTACTGAAAATGATTGTGCCGGGTAACCCCCCGGGGAAGGAATTTTGTGGAGGAGAAAGACTCCTATGTCTTTTCTGGTTGACCCAGTCACTAGGACGGTGGGTGAGTCAGGCTCCTCTTATCAGCATTTTATTCCGGGCTCTCGGCTGAGTCACCCCCATGTCATTTCCAGTGAGTGCCAATGAGGGAACAGCTTCAGAAGGTCGGGAGAGGTCGCCTGTGGCGGAGGCCATCTTGGAGGAGCTGGAGGCCTGGCGTTTGCTGAATTTCAGTTCCCTTTCAAGTTATTGCTTCACTCCAGCTGGGGCTCGGGTCACAGCCGTCTGCTCTGGTCCAGAGCGTTCGCGACTTGAGCTGAGCTGCGGTGGCCCCGAGTGCCAGGCCCTGCGTCCATCATGGAGGATGGGAGCGTTTGCAGTGGGGGCTGAGCTCTGTCGCTGTGCCCTCTGGCCTTGGCTCTGGGCTGCTTTCTGGATGACTACTTTTCCAAATGTCCGTGAGAGGCCGGGCTACAGTGTCTCCAAAGTCGCTTCCATCTCCACAAACTCTCAAGTTTGGGGTGTCACCCTTCCAGGGGGCCATCGCAGGAAAAATAAAGAAAAGGAAATATTTGCAAACACACCAAGAACATGCGAAGCTTCATGGAAATACACGTCCTTTCTTTCAGGATCTGTGGTATCGGGGTATCCCCCTACCTTCAGGAACAGCAGACCCCATATGTGTGCTCAGCCTGCAGATGGAAGCCAGGGTCGCGCAGTAGGAAATCTGGCTTTGGGGTGAAACGGACACATAATCAGAGATCTTGTCTGTCTCGTTTATTCCTATAACCCAGGGCCAGGATAGAGTGAATGCTCAAAAGATATTTATTGGAGGAATTAATGAACGGAGTTCTCCTACTTACTGGCTGGGAGACTTTAGGCAGTTAGCGTTAGTTGCCTCATTTATAATTTGCGCAGAGTGATACTGAAGATTAAATGAGAGAGAATTCTTATGCATTCAACCAACATGTCTTGACTTTCTTCTACCGTGTGCTCAACACCGTTCTGGGTGCTGATGCCATAGCAGGGAACAAAACAGGTAGAATTGCCTGCCAGTCTTCATGGAACCCGTCTTCTAGTAGCAGAGACAATAAACTAACCCAAAAAACTATGATGCATTGAAAAGTGAGATGTCCAATGAAGAAATGTAAAGTGGGAAGTAGGGTAGGAAGTCAGAGGTAGGGGCTTCAGTTTTCAATTGGGAGAGAAGGTCAAGGAAGGCTTGACTGGGAAGCTGACATTTAAGCAAAGACTAAAGATGTGAGGAGTCAGTCATGTGGATAGCGCTGGGCCGGGCAGCATGTGCAAAGGTCCTGAGGCAGATATTTGAATGGAATGTTCCAGGAACACAGGTTAGCCATTGTGACTAATGCGAACAGAGGGAAGGAGAAAAAAGTAGGATGGGAAACCGAAGGGCCGTATTGGCGGGGACTCGAAGGTCATTTGGAAAAGGATATTAGCATCTATTCTAAGAAGCGGTATAACGTTTTGAGCAATGTGCCTGGTACCCGGCAAACACTTTACAAATACCTCTGCATCTCCTTTGTAAAAATGCCTCAAGATCACTCTTTTCATAGTCGTGTGCTGAAAACCACTGCTCTCGGACGGACCACTCTGTAAAATAGACTATCCTAGACTCAGGGAGCACGAGCTCCAGCAAAGGCCTCGAGACTTGGTCCTGATTGTTCAAAATTGCATACCATCGTACCGTCTACTCCTAATGCCCACCAACCCCTTCTGTTAGGGATGCTTTCGAGCAGGTGAAACCCAGAACCTCAAGAGCTGGGGACATGGCTTATTCAGGAGTTTTGTTATAAAACGAGCTTCAGAGAGAGGAGTCAACTCCCAGACGGGATGGAAACCAGCCTGGCCCTCTAGAAGATTCCCAGCCTGTGCGTGATCCTGGGCTTCGTTTTGGACCCAAAGACCTCCTCCTCTGCCTTGGTGGGAGTGTGGGGAACAGCGTGCAGACTGGGAAGCCTCCAGCCCGGGAGCAGGCGCAGGGAGCCCTGAGGCCACGGTATGTCTGCACTCATTGGACAGACGGGTGTCTGGGGTGACACAGAGCGCCATGACTAGCCTGGTCCAGTGTCTGGTCAAACTTTGTCTTCTTCTGAAAGCACTTAGGCGCTGGCAAGGCCTATGAGAGCTGAAGGATCCTAAGAAGATTTTGGTTTGACAAAGGTCCTGCAGAAACGGAATAAAAGAACGATGACGGGCCCTGGCTGGTTTGGCTCAGTGGTTAGAGCGTCGGCCTGTGGACCAAAGAGTCCCAGGTTCGATTCCAGCCAAGGGCACGTACCTCGGTTGTGGTTCATCCCCGGCCCTGGTTGGGTTCATGCGGGTGGCAACCAATTGATGTGTCTCTCTCACATCGATGTTTCTCTCCCTCTCTCTCTCTCTCCCCCTCCCACTCTGTCTGAAGATAAATGTAAAAAAAATCCTAGGGTGAGGATTAAAAAAAAAAGAAGAATGACGAGGGGCTGGCTGGTACTGAGTGCTGGCGAGGTGCTAGCTTGTGTTCTCGTGGTCTGTGCTGTCCCAAATGGGAGCCCGTAGGCATGTGTGGCTATTCCCATGGGGATTGAAATGAACTAGAATGAAGAGAAACGGCAGATTCAGTGTCTTGGTCACACTAGCCACATTGCAGCGCTCCGTAGCCACACACGTGGCTGCCATCTCAGCACAGACGGGGCAGCTCATTGTGGCAGAGCGTTCTTCCAGACAGCGCTGCTCTTCATGCTCGAGTCCCCCCACTCTCGCTAGAGGCAGGGCACGAGGAGGGTGGGCCTCGGAGGACGGAGTCCCAGCGACACCGCCAGGAAGAGCTGGACGCTCTGAGGGTCCTCTCTCCCTGCCAGGTGTGCACTGCTAGGTGCAGCAGCCCTCGGTTTTCAGGGTGTCGCCGAGCCGGTGGCAGCTCGGACTGATGGCGAGAACGTCGCGACAGCACTTCCCTGTAAGGATGCTGGGACCTCTGGGGGATGCAGGCTTTCAGGAAATAGCACTTGTCTTTTTCAACATTTATCCTCCCTCCCTCCCTTCCTTCTTTGTGTGTGGCCTATCAGAGTGGAAACCGATAACCTAATTCCTCCCTGCTTCGTCTGAGGTCGTAGTAAAGGACCAGGCAGAAGTGACGTTACTTCTCACGTCCCTTCGAATCCTAGCAGCAGTCATCCGAGACAGGAATTGGATGCCCTTTACACAGGTGAGAAAACTGAGGCTCACACAGGAACAGCCTTGTTCCCAGTGAAAGATACTGACTGAGTGGTGGGGTCTGGAGCTGAAACCAACAGCCGACTTGGCACAGAATCCGAGCTCTTTCCATGGCCCAGGCAGTCTCTGTCGTTGACAAGTTCAGTGGAGATTTTCCCATGATGCCCTGATTCTCCCATCCAGGCACACTTAGCACCTTGAACCTGGAGGCTGGGCATCGATGTGCGGGCTGAGGGGGAAGTTCCCCAGTTCCCCTTCATGGAACAATCTTTTTTCTTTTAATGTTGTGAAAACACAGCATATTTGGTTGCAGGCAATGGGCTGCTGCTGCCTGGTATACGAGTCGTTTCCCATTACTTATCTGCAGAGATCGTGAGTACATTTCCAAATTACTTACCTGAGTCAAAACATTTTTTTAAAGAAATGGAAACGTAAGGAAATCATCTGAATAGTTTTTGGGACCAGGAAACCCGGCGACGTAATTTGTGGAGTCTCACGCAAAATAAAAAAAAAAAAATGTGGGCTTTTTATTCAGAAAGTAGGGGGAAATGTCGTTAATGGTCCTAAAATATGAAGCTTTTCCCTTTGTTCCATGATCTGTTTCTCAAACTGCCATGGTGTTTTGCATTTGCTATTTAATGCCGTTCTAAGTAATAAAAAAAAAAATTCAAATTTTAAACTATTAGCATGTTTTAATGTTCACCTCAATAGCATCCAATACCATTTTTCATTGCAAAGAGAAGAGTGCTTAACTTATATGTAACATCAGCAAAATTACAGAATTTGTATCATCACTCATGTATTCAGATGGACTTTTATTCTTATCAGGACGATGATGGGAACACTGTACAAAACCACTCAACTGTTTTTATTTCACTTCTTAACTACCCACACACTCCGCTGACACTCTTACCGATAAGCAAGGATGGACTAAAAGGAACTAGGGTTACCCCATCTTTCCCTTTCGTTCTCCGTCATCGTTTCTAGTATAAGCGATTGCCTCACACAGGGAAGTAAGACAGGATATGATGGGGCTCCTTGGTCCCTCGTGTTTCTTATAACCCTTTCTTCTGTATGCAAAGCAGTTTCTGGTTTCAATGGAAGCGAGGCCTCTCGGGGCTGATGACACCCCACTTTAGTCGCAGAGGTACTTGTTTGGCGTCCTCTGAACTTGCCTGCCTTGTGGGCGCCCTCTGTCCCACGGGATTTCACTGACAAAACACAGATTCAGAGATAAAATGACTGAGAATTTTAGGACACACATCTGGCCGTAAGAATCACCAGAGGAGCCCGGCTGGTGTGGCTCAGTGGATGGAGCGTCATCCCATGGGGTGAGAGGTCCAGGTTCCACTCCCCATCAGGGCACATGCCCGGGGTGTGGGCTCGATCCCCAGTCAGGGGCGTGCAGGAGGCAGCTGATCGATGTTTTTCTCATACACCGATGTTTCTATCTCTCTCTCCCTTCCTCTCTCTCTAAAAAAGAATCAATAAAAACATTTAAAGACAGAATCACCGGGGGAGTTTTCTAAAACAACTCCAGGCCTGCCACAGGTGTCCTGAATCAGAATCTCTCACGAGGAACTTGAGGATTTTTTTTTTTTTTTAACTTTTACAAGCTCCCAATGATTCTTATAATCAGGACATCTGGGGAAAGTGAAAAGTGGACATACTAGATAGGGAATGGCTTTGGAGGTTGAGAAACCTAGGCTGGAATCTCAGCCCTGCTGATCACTGGGCGGGGGGGGGGTGACCTTAACCCCCATGAACCCCCAATTCCTTTATTTGTAAAAAGGCCTAAAAGTGATGCTACATCTCAAAAAGAGTTAGCGTGAAGAGGTAATGAGGTCACCTAGGTAAGTCGGTTTGGGGAAGGAGCTCCCTCACACTCAGTAAATGATGGCTAAAGTTATTTTGATTAGGGAACTCCGTTTCCCATAAGATGAGAAAATGTATACAACCTACGCAGCCTTCATTTTGATAATCCTCCTCCTCCTCTCCCACGTGTGACCATTTCACCGTCTCTGTAGAAGCCACACGTGGTAGTCTGAACCTTTACTTACGTTCATATAAGCACTTCATTGGTAAAGTAAGACTTCGTAAGGCCCTGGCTTGGCTTCCACACCTGGACCCCATCGAGTCTGTTCTGATGGTGACAAACAGCCTTGTAACTATGTCTATGTGGCTTTTTCCCTCGCCTCAGCCCTACCGATAACTACAGTCCTCCAACCCAAAGAAGGTAGGACCCCTCCCTCGGTGGCTTCAATGACACCGTTGCTATGAGACAAGGCTCAAGTGATGAATAACAAGGCTGTCATTCGAGTGGCCAGGGCAGGGGAGCAACTTCCTCAGGGAAGTGGGTACTCGACACAGTTAAGCACCCACAGAACTGACAGAGGAAACAGAGAGCACCTACTTGATTCAAAGTGTCTGAGTGTGGAAGCTGGCAGTCGCTGCGTGGCTGAGGGAGAATTTGTGCTGTCGGGGAGAATTAAGGACAGTGGGGAGCAAATGACTGGTCAGGGGAAATTATTCTTTGTCAGAGGGAAAAAGTTCTTAGCATTTTCATGGGGAGTAGCAACAATGGCAGCTAATATTTATGGAGCACTTATCATGTGTTCTTTCCATATATGAGCTCAGTAAGCCTTTATTAGTCTGTATGGGCCAGGCTGTGCTGCAGTAACAAACGACTTCCAAATCTCAATGGCTTAAGTAAACATTGGCTTAGTTCTTGCTCATGCTGCCTGTACATCACAGGTTGGGGGGAATCTCTGGTTCCGCATCTTCCTCATGACCCCATCCTTTGACTGAGAACCCCATCTGGAGGTTACCAGTTATTATGGGAGATGGAAAGAAAGCATGGAAAATTGCATCCTGACGCTCAAAGCTTCCACCAGAAAAGCCACATCCTTTACCTCTACTCATAGTTCATCCATCAAAGCCAGTCACATGGTTATACCTTCTTCAGGGGACAGGGAGGTATAATCTCACCACGTGTCCAGAAGGTCGGGAAAACTCAGTATGTATGAAAATTCCTAACTGCATATTATTATTATTAACAATCCAATTTTACTGCTAAAGAAACTAAGACTTAGAAAGGTTCTGAGACTTACCCAAGGTCACAAACAAGAGGTCAACTTGTGATTTGAACATAGAACATAGGCAATCTCTCCTCTATTCATAGGCCCAAAATTGCCAATACTCTGAACTTCTATTTTCTACCAAAGCTTCCAAAAGGTATTTGGTACCATGAGATTCTGTCCTGCAGTTACCTATTTTGTAAAGGTTGACTCTCTTACAGCTGAATATTCTCCTTCCTTGAGGTTTCGAATGTCCTGACACTATTCCCAGGCTCAGGAAGAGCTTGTCACCATGAGAATGACAGCTGGTAAACCAAGGGTGTTCCTAGCAACAGTAAACAAATATTTATTTTGCTAAAGAAAAAACATAACAGAACGTTAAATGGTTTTACAGAGAACCCAGGATGAAGAGATCTCCAAATGAAACGTTTGTCTGTGGAAATGCACGTGGTGGAAAAGCTGACTTGGCAGAGTAGATCAGATCACAGTTATGGAGAGAGTCATTAAGTTCCCAAAGGTCAAATCTGAACAGACTAATGAGTTCCTTAAACCCAGTCCAGGTGTTGGCCTGAAAAGCATTCCTTAGTGTTCTCGGTTGGAAACAGTACATGCTGAGTAACTTGGAAAGAACATGCACCTCACCAGCGCTTTCAAGGTTCTAAGAAACTTCTCCCCTGTGAGATAATCAGGGAAATAAAGACATTTTGATCCCAACCAACCCAGCCTAGATCAGTCAGCTCCCAGCCAATCCACAGACATATGAGTGAACCCAGCTGAGATCAGGTCACCTCCTGACCCCCCAAATGAATTGCAGTAGACTCTCAAAGCCTACAGCAGTTCTAACAGGGGAGCAAGGACTCCTGATCGCAAAGCATAGTGAAGAGACCACCCACCAAGTAGACATGCCTTTAGCGAATATTTACTGAGCGCATCTCCATCCCAGGCACTGTTCTAGGCTCCGGATGTTCAGCAACAAGGATTAGATGTGTTACATTGAACTATACTGAAGTATTTGCCACCCCCTGGTAGGTCACCCCCTTTCACCCTCCAGGTATTTGTTCTTTCTGTTCTCTTGCTTAGATGCCCTTCCATCCAGTGAACTCCTAATTACCCTGTACAATCCGTCTCGAATCTCTTCTCTATGCCCCAGCAACCCTAGGCAGAACTAACCATTCCTTTTGTTATGCTCCCACATATTTCATCAGACCTCCCTTTAAGCACCAATCTGGTTGTATTGTAATTATTTTAATATGTCTCCTTCACGGGGCTGAGAGATCTACAAGGACAGGGACACCCTTACCCGCCTTGTTATCTTTGCGTCTCTAATGTCTTGAGTCAGGAACTTCCTAAATCATTTTAAAGTTACTAGATGTTCAGTGAAACTCAACTGTACCCTCCTTCTTCCCTGCATGTCCCTCCCTCTTAGGAATCCACGCTGGGCAGCAATGGGAGAGGTGGGGACAGCTCTTGAAGCTGGAATGAGTTTCCAGATGGACTCCAAAGTCCCTTAGGCAAGGCTAACAGGATTAGGAGTGGGTGGTTCCTCATAAAAGATGGTTAAAGAAGAGAATAGTAACAACTGAGACACCAGTGTATCACCAACGTGTGCTTTAACCTAGAACATACCAACGCTCTTTCACTGATCTCCTCTGTAAGAGCAAGGGTGTGCTTTGAGCAGGGCTGTGATGGAGAACCTCAGGTTCCGTGGCGTGAACCACACCCATGAGCATCATCTGCAACTTGGGGTTTCACTTTCTTTAGAGAGGACAACCTAAGGACAGGCACTCTAGATTTTATCAATGGTTTTTATCCCCTTACTCACTCTGGCCAACTTGACCACCTCATCTGCCTTTGACAAATCTTCCAGAACATTCTACTTGTTTTCACTGCCCCTACTTATGCCTATAGTTTATTCAAAACTTCCTACATCGGTTTCCTGATGGTAAGACTATTTCTAATGATGACTAATAAGTAGCTACCATGTACCGGGAACCTTCCAGGCATTGGGTGCCTAGTCAAACACTGGAAATGAAGGATCTCAATCTAACCCTACTAACAAAAAATCCATGGAGGCAAGCACTGTACCTCCTCTGAAAGGTGGCGGCAACTCTGCTGTAAGGAAGGCAGCTGTGAGCACTCATGGGGCTGACAGGTTCAGTAAAGAGTCTGAAAAGCAGTGGTCACTATTTCCTACCCTCCAATAAGAGGCCATATTTATGGGCCACTTACTATGTTCAGTGCATTTATCCAAATACTTAAATTGGATTGACTCACTGAATTCTTCCAGTGACTTTAGGATGAGGTGGACACTATTAATATCACCATTTTGAAGATGAGAATACTGAGGCGCAGGTCACAGGGAGGACGTGGTCCCCAAGTCAAGCCAGGATCATAAACACAGAGAGCTCGCTTCCAGAGTGTCCATTCTCGTCGGAATCCTCTGCAAATGGGTTAACAACCTCTGTCTGGCAGAATTTTGAAAAGGATTAAACAAAATAGTGATCATTTCAGTCAAATGCTTAGTATCCAATAGTTACAGGACAAATGTCCCTTCTATTTGAGTCCTTTCCTTTCTACTGACAACAGGGATGTTTAGCAATTATTTTATTTTTCTCAATTTTTTTTCACATTTTACCTAAAATCAAAATCTTAACAAGGATGGCTTGTGGGGGAGTCAGCACCCACCTTTACCTTGGGAGATGAAAGATCACCAGATCCCTATATAAAACACCCCCCCCAAAAAGTCAATCTTCCCTGCAGACACAATTTCTCTTGAAAGGTGACACAGTCCTTTAAAAATAGCTATGGGCTCCATTGTGCAGGGACAGTGACAGAGACTGACAGCCTTTAGAGAGGTGTAATGTTCCAAGGCAGCAGTCTAGCATGGCTCAACCAGATAGAGATCAGTAATTCGATCTGGGGGAGAGTGCTAAATGTTAGAGGTTAAGCTGCTATGTTCTTATTACTAATCAAACTTCAACACCATGCCTGGCCTCCTCTGGTCCCTAGAAGGAAATAGTAAATTATTGAGAGGCTCCAGTCTAGGCTCCCGGCTTCAGAGGGGCCGCCTGCTCCCAGTTACCGGCAAGTCCTGCATCCTTCCTGAGTACCCACATGAGGGGCTGCACATCCTCTCCCAGGATGCTGGCAGTTTAAGGTGAAGTGATAATGCAGGCAGGTAGCTGAGACAGCAGAGAGGGACACAGAGCCTTGGTGCCACCGCTACCGGACACGTTCTCTGTGCACATCACCACGAGAGAGAAAGAGCTGCCCTATGGTTTAGCACTCGCCTGCACCACGGATTCCTTTTCCTCAGAAACACAAAGACTTTGAAGGTGAATCCTGTGATCTGGGCCTTTCTTTTCCTACTGATGAAGGCAGCAGTGTGCTGGAAAATGCTTGCTAACCAGCTCTCTGGGGTGGAGGAGCCCTGGTTGGTTGTCTCTGCCAATTGCCAAGGTGTAAATGCTCCCACCATGGCTGATTTCAAGCTAACACGGTAATGACACTGAACGCGGAGTTCGGTAGAATTTCACACCATCAGTTCTCCCGGCACGACCAACTCCAACGCACAGGTGGTTAAAGAGCTTCTAAAGGTTCCCGGGCCATCCCTGCTGGGTTGGCTCTGATCCCCTCTCCAGGGCAGACCAAGCCCTTGTTCCATGCCTCCTTAACACAGATCTTGCCTCTTCTCTGACATGGGAGGGAAATGTCCACAGCACTTGCAGAACCAGCAGAAAAGGCAGAACTTGCCCTGCTTTGATCGCCTCAAGATGCATCTGTTTAGACCCCAAGTGCCTGGACCAAAAGCAAAACCATTCAGGCAAACCGGTTAATCGCCTTTCCAAAAACTGAAAGTAGATGATTTCCCCGGGGGCTGTGGGTATCTGCACACAATCTCATCTAATGCCTCACAAAATCCGAGCCGATGCTATCACCACCCCTCCCACTCTGCAGATGAGGAAACAGACTCAGAGAGGCCATTTGCGAAAGGCCACATGACTTACGAGTGGTGGAGCTGATATTTTATCTCATCTTGGTCTCGCTCCAAAGCCCATGCTCTGAGCTGCCACCCTGTTCCAACCAATCCCAGAAGAGCGTCATCCAAGGACATCTGGGAGGCTGCGGCTGGGTGACAGGCCAGGTGAGATGGCCCAGAAAAGGTGAAGCAGAGAAATAGCAGAAGAGGAGGCAGGAAGGAAGTGAGGACGTTCAAATGGATGAGCAATCAAAATATATGCAATGTCCTTCTCATTGGAGCTGATCACAGCATGGGGGCCGGGTGGTCCCTAGAGACAGAAATGAGGTCAAATACCTCTTGCAGGGCTAGCTCCCTCTGCCCTGAGGCAGCCATTTCAGGAGCCAGGAGTCAAGGATTCCTTGTGTGGAGCTGAGATCCACCCTCACCCCTTTTCACCCACTGTTTCATGTTCTTCTTCCTGGTCCCACTCAGAATAACACTGCCCCGCTCCCTATATCAATAGCAACCCTTCATCAACAGGGCAACAGAACATCCCAGGGCCTGCTCCATCAGGACAATGTCCTTCCGTTTCCAGCTGTCCCATGTGTGAAACAGTTGAGGCACCATTACCGTGGCCACCTGCTTTCGGCATCTGTCCTGAATGTCAGAGTCTCTTTTTAAGATGCAGTGAGAACTAGGCGCCTGGGATATTGATGGGGCCTTACTCTGTAGCTCTCATCCCAGGAGCAATTTGGTGTTGAGCTGGGTGATTATCTCACTGCTCTCTGAATTCTCCTCCTTTGGCTGGACACATCCCAAGGAAAAGAATTGTGGCTGGTGTTGTCCCCCGGCATGACCCCTTTCCTGGCATGACAGGCGCCCAGTAAGCATTAGCTCCAGGTGGATGAGTGGATGGTCCTCACTTCTAAATGATTCTGTAGCAAGAAGTGGCCTCAAAACATCAACAGCCTATTAAAGAAACTCCGTGCCGTAGCCCAGAACTTCCTGTTAGGTTACTATTAGCAAACACGTCCGTCGGCGAGGCACTGGAACTGATACCCCCCTCACTTCCTGAGACTTCGTTCAGAGATTTACCAGCATGCCCTTTCGGGACAGGGCAGCAACATGACCTTGTTTAGGAAAGAGAGCAATGGCATTGAAAGCCTCCTGACTCTCCCTTGGTGGAGGGGTGGGGGCGGGGAACGTGTGCAGAATGAAGTATGGAGGGGGGAGGGTTAGGAATCTGCAGGCGGGTTGTATTTCTGAACTCACACGGGGCTCTGAATGTGCCCGGCTCCCACGGCCAGCTTCCAGGGACGCCGGTGGGCTAGGGGCACTGGCTCCGTTTCAGCCTCCATCCCACCTTACTCAGGCCTCCCTGAAAAAGTGCATTTGGTAAAAGCCTTCCCAGCACTCGAATCTGTGGCCTTCCGGGCAGCTGGAGGTGGCTTGTCCTGATGCCCATGGCATCAGCCACTCCTGCTTGGAAAATCCCAGTCACATCAGAGCGGCCTCCAAATCATGCTTCCAGCCAAAAGCCAGGCCCGTGGCTGCCTCGACCTGGGAGTCCCCAGAAACGGGTTCCGCAGCAAGCATGTGGGACAAGCAGGCAGCTGGCTTGAGCGTTATCACGGAGGGGCGTTCCTGTTTCGGGATGAAGCCAGCGCACTTAAAAGTTAACAGTGACATTGACTGCCTCTCAGTGTGCCAGGCATCTATAAACTCTCCGTCTACATCATCTCCTTCAGTTCTCACAAAGGGGTGACGTGACCCGTCCGCATTTCACGAGTAGCAGTGCAGATGGGTCTCAGCATTACGTCCGTGGGGTGCCGGGACCCCCTCTCTCCCCTGCCTCGTGAGAAATCCAGTCCTGGCCTCATCTCCGCAGCTGGATGTGCTCACGCCGCCGTGCTGGACCGCCTTCTCCCCAACAGACGTCACTGACATTAAAAATAATCACAGCTTAGGATCAGTGAGAAGAGAGGGGTCAAGGGTCAAGCTCCCTGTCACTTGACGCTCTAACTGATAAGCCCAGCACACCAGCCTGTGGGGACACGGGCTAACCCTGGCAGTGGTCACCCCGCAGCCTGCTGCAGGGGGGTGCTCTGCTAGCCCCCTCCCCACCCCGGGTCCAAGCAGGCGGTCAGGGTCTGTCTCCTCCAGAAGCCCAGCCCTCATCTCATCCAACAGTTTAGCTGTTGGTGGAAAAGGCCCCTGGGCACTGGCCCTGCTGCCTCTTCCTCTGTGGCCAAGGCCGTAAAATGAGGCAGCTGCGCCCCAGAATGGCCACCTCGAGTTGCCTGCACATACCCAAGAGGTGTTGTTGGTGGTAAGGTGACACTGTCCACAAATAGGCCATTTGCATTCCTGCGTGTGGTGTCCAGGAGCGATGCTGGGCGTCCTGTGCTGAGACCAAGCGCCCTGCCGAGCAGCCCAGCCCAGAGCAGGGTGGCCGTCGAGGAGCTGGGGTGCTGGCCACTGCTTGGGCCAGCAGAGCTCCGTGCAAGGGGGTAACCTCCATCCTTCCATGGGTGGAGCATTACAGTCCTCCGAGGTCAGACTGGAAGGAGAGGCGACTCAGATCTTTCCCTCCTGCTCACAGCTCAGCATCCAGCAGGGAGACCAGCACCTCGTAGCCTCGCTCCGCTGCTCTTTCCTGAGCACTCACCCGAGCGGCACCGGTCCTGGCTGCTGCCGATTCCGCGGTAAGGGTGACAGGTGTGGCCCCGTGCTCGTGCAGCTCAGAGGCAGAGGCTGACATCAGTCAGGAAAACCGCTGTCCTAACTGACAACTTCCACGTGCCGAGCTCCGTGCAGGACTGACCCAGCGGGGCCGACGTATCCATCAGAACCTGGAGGCCCAGTGCCCAGGAAACTTTTAGGGGATGTTTTGATTCTTGTGTCTTTTAGAATCAAAAAAGAAAATGAGTATAATCATACTGAATGTATAATAGTGAACCCCGTCTGGACCTCCTGGATCTCTATACCAATGATAAAATCTATGTTGTATTATTTTTGAGTGGTAGGAAGGGACCCACAAATACTGGAATGCTAGGGGCCCCAGAACGACGTAATGTGGCCTTGGACCCAGGTGCCGTCGGGATTTTTATGAGAGCAGGCTGATTAAGTTCCGAGGTTCAGGCAGGCTTTCCTGAGAAGGTAATCATTAAGCTGAGAGGTGATGGGAACCGGGAGTTATCAGCAGGGGGAGGGGAATATTCCAGAGGGAACAGCGCGTGCCAAGGGCCTGTGGGGTGAGGATGACGAGTGGGTTTCAGGGCCCAGACGAGGCTGCAGACGGTGGAAGGGCACGTGTGTATCAGCAGCCCTGAGGCAGGCCGTGGTCTCGGCATTTAGCGTCAGAGCGACGGAACACCAGGAGCCTCTGACGCCAGAACGGGGTCGGGGAGGCCTTAAGGGCAGGTGGACTCAGCGGTGACATTAGTGATTTCAAAACATCGCCCTGGCGGCTGTGAGGAGATTAGATTACAGGAAACAGGGCGAGTGGGGAAGAGTCTACTGTAACAGCCCTGGCGAGAGCTGGTGGCGGCTCAGGCTAGGACTGCGGTGATGGAGATGGACAGAAGGGCCAATCTGAGAGCTATTTAGGAGGCAACGAATTGGCGGGGACTGGAGGTCATGAAAGAGGGAGAGGAGGGTCAGGAGTGGCCCCAGGGCTTTCCTTGTGCATGTGGCTGCTGGAGCTGTCTTCTAGCATCTGGGGAGCACTGACGAAGCATCAGAGTTGGGGTGATGGAGGAAGCAGGGACCTATAAGAGGGAATGGCTGACTTTGCCTGGGCCGGAGAGAGGCCATCATGGGAGGCTTCCAAGAAGAAGTGTTGTTGCAAGCTAAGCCCTAAAGGGCAGTGATACTTCTTTTATCAGCTCTTCCTCCCCCCCACCCCCCACTACCCCCCACCACACACACCCAGCTCCAAATCGGCACGTGGGAGGTCCCAGTGGAAGACTGCTGAGCGAGTGGTGCAGGAAGGAGATCCAGTTTCCCAGGTGGACGGGAGGAGACGGCAGAGCACGCTCAGACACGGAGGTGTGATCCACGGGGCGCACGGCCCGGCTGCAGAAACTGAGGCGCAGTACGTGGGAGGCAGGCTGCAAGGGCAGGGAGAAGGCTCCAGCGTCCTCAGTATTAGGCTATGGGTCAGGCTACGGAGGTTCTGCGGCAGTTCTAAGAGTCGGGGAAAGACTTAGACCCAGAAAGGCTGCCTGCTTTGGCTTCAACAAAACCCTGCACCTGGGCCGGCTGGTTCACACCTCTGACAGGTGCCGCCTGAGAAGGTCCTGCTCTTCAGTTAAAACAGAGCTCTTGCGAGGAGAATTGGGTTTTGAAGAGACGTGTGTGTGAGCTTGTGTGTGTGTCAGAAGGTACACATTTGTGAGTGTGTGAGTGCATGTGTGTGAGTGTGCATGTGTGTGAGCTTGTGTGCATGTGTGAAGGTGCACATTTGTGAGTGTGTGTGTGTATGTGTGTGAGCTTGTGTGCATGTGTGTGAAGGTACACATCTGTGAGTGTGTGAGTGCATGTGTGTGTGTGCGTGTGTGAAGGTGCACATCTGTGAGTGTGTGTGTATGTGTGTGAGCTTGTGTGCATGTGTGTGAAGGTAACATCTGTGTGTGTGTGTATGTGTGTGAGCTTGTGTGCATGTGTGTGAAGGTGCACATCTGTGAGTGTGTGAGTACATGTGTGTGCATGTGTGAAGGTGCACATCTGTGAGTGTGTGAGTGAGTGCATGTGTGTGAGTGTGTGCGTGTGTGTGGAGATGTGGCTAGAAGGGGAGGAGAAAGGAGAGGGGCCTGGAGAACTCCCTAGAAATGTTAGCTGTGCAAGAATATTAAGCTGCCCATTGCTGGGGGTCCTTACTTGGGGTTGTGTACGTGCGATGCAGAACCTCATCTCTCTTTGGGAACACTGACAGAGCAAATACTCCTGAAGACTCAAGGCTGAGGACCCCACCCCGTTCCCATCCCCAGGCCCAGGGTGCCTGCTGCAGGCCAGGGCAGTTGATGCGGCTGCCGCTGTCCCCAAAGCACAGAAGCCCAGCGTTGCCTGCCACGGAGCCTCCTGCTCGGCTTTGTGCTCCCAGCCACCTCCTGGGGTGCCAGGAACACCTTCCGTGTACATGGAGACAAACCGTATGAGTCCCTACTGTGTGTTTGCCTCATGAATTCTCAAAACACTCCGGGAGCGAGGACTTGGTTCACGGAGGAGGAGGCTGGGGCTGCTCCTTTAAGGAAGTCAACAAACTCAGACCCCGAGCTCCAGGCTCCCCTCCCACGGCCCTGAGGTGTCAGAATCCTGTCAGAGGAGCAGCACCTCGCCTTGCCTGAGGGGCTGTCGCTGAACTCCGCCTGGCTCTACCTGTTCCCCTGGGACAGACTGGTTTACAGTGGCAGACTGTGAGGGTTCGGAGAGCTGGGAGGCCAGAAGGAAGGGGATGCCTGGACATGTCCCTCCCAGCTGTCCCTGTCTCCTCCATCTCCGGGGAGACCCAGATCCCAGCCAGAGCAAGGCCTCAGCCGGGGCCCTCACCTTCTTCGTGCCACGAGTTCAACCCCCTGCCCACCAACTTCAGCCAGAGATCTGGTTCTATTTTAAGAACGTGGGTTGCATTTTTCAGGAGGGAAGGTTGTGAAATATCGGGGAGACGGCGCCAAGCACGGCCCAAGCCTGCAGGAGTTTCAGCAAGGATTCTTCAGGAAGATAGACTTTGGATTCACTGTCCTCAGCCCAGATTACTCTGGCCCTGTAGAAAAGGGGGGTGGGGTGGTAACCTTATCAAAAAGGGAGAAATCTTTTATATTTCAGCCAACTTTGGTTTTAAAATGTTATGAAGCAACTTCTGACTGTTTCCCAAACAGGTTTTCTGGGGTTTTTTTTTTCTTTGCCAGCTCCTGGGTTCTCTCTCCTTTTCCCCTCACAAGCTGACATTATCTTTCTGGATTTCTTATGCACATGGTTTGCTTCGTGGGGTTTTCTTCTTTTTCTTTTTTTTCCCCACTAGAAGAAAATTAATTCCTGTTACTTTTGAGACCACGTTCCCTCGTCCACTGGTCTAGGCAGTAGGGTGTGCAGAAATCACACCCAAAGTGGGGGAGACGGGGTTAAAGCACACCCAAGGAGCACAATGTGACCAAGGACAGTTCTCCCTGGGACAGGTGGACGTAAGGGGGGCATTGACCTACGTCCCCCCCTCCCCCATCCCAATGCCTTCGCTCCCGCAGCAGGAAGTGCACTGGTAGAATGCTTAAAATTCCTCGGTATCACCCAGGTCTGACTTCTGCTCACACTGGTCCATTTCTAGCTACACCGTCCTTCCTCCTCTCTCCTTAGCCCCAGCGCCTTTCTCCCTTCAGAACCCAGTCAGCACTCCCTCTCCTGGGAAATGTCCCCGACCTGCTCCTCCCCACCTGCTGCCTTGGCCGAAAGGTGCAGTGTTGAACATGTGACTGTCACCCGGCACGCGTACGGCCAAACATACCCCGGGACCTGCGCACTGCTCTTCCCTCCCCCGGCTTCTCCTGCGTCCCCGACCCGGTACAGTCTTGGGCGTCCAGTGGAACGACCTGTGTGCTCATCGCTGGGTGTCTGGAAGGCGAGGCCCACGGACAGGTGTGCGAGGACCCTCCGAAAACTTTTCGGGTTCAGGAAGCACCGAGGGGTGGCCACGGTGTGAACAAATGATCACACCCGTTCACGTGACACTGTAAGAAAGAATCGGGGGCCCCGGGAGTTAGGACCAGTGTCTGAAAGATTTTTTTGTTTTGTTTTGTGTTTTTCAGTTTTAAAGTGTTTTATTTCATAGTTCACGAAATAAGTGTTTATGTATAAGACTCACACGTACACAGGAAGGCAGCTTTCAGTGACACGTGGATGATTCTGTAGTCTTCAGACCGCACTGTGGAAGCAGGTGAAAGATTCTGATTTCCATCCTGGCTCTGCCGCAGACCGAGCGCATCATCTCTGCCAAGTTCCTTGCCCTCTCAGAACCGCGGCTGCCCCCCTGGAAAGGGAGAGAAATGGGGCCACCTCACGAGGCTCTTGGGAAGAGTACCCAGCACAGAGCCTGCTCCCTGTCAGCGTCTCTCACATCCCGGTCCGTGGGTCGGGATCACTTCGTGTAGTAGGAGCCATGCCATCCAGTGTGTGGGTACCAGCTATGCTCACGACACTGCCAGTCTCCTAACCTCCAAATACTTTGAAAAATTCTCTCTGAGTTTGCATATTTTATCATTTCCATTTAGATTTTGTTATATGATCCTGGGGCCAAAGAAGCCTTCTATTTGCCTCTCTCTCTCTCTCTCTCTCTCTCTCTCTCCCTCTGCCCCCTCCCCTTCTCTTCTTCTTTCCCCCTCTCTCTCTGCCCTTGACATTCTGAATTATAATGACGTATACTGAGAGTCCATATTTTAGGGACCACACCTTCATACCATGTCCCATCGATGCTCCGTCCATTCCAGTGGTTTTCGAGTTATTGAACTCCACTCCCTGACACTCGACAGTTCTGGAAACATCTTTGGTTCTCACAATCGGATGAGAGGTGTGTGCCACTAGCATCCAGCTAAACATCCTCCAAAGCCCAGGACAGTCCCCTGCCAGCCGGGCGGAGGTGGCAAAGCCCTGCTCTGTCACTGGGGCTGAAAGATCCCCTCTCCCTGCCGCCACGTTTTATCGGCTGAGTGAGCTTGGGCACTGGTTACTCATTTTCTGAATCTGTTGAAAAAGATCCGTCAGACTGAGCTGATAAGGTGGTTGATACTTAGCACAATTCCTAGCACAGAAATATTCGCCGTCATTATTCCGTGCCATTCTGACTAGAAACCTCAGGCTCGGACAAGTGCAGAACGTGCCCCTGGTCTCACAGCTCATCGGGGGCAGGGTTAAGGATCATTCTTGCATCTCTGGGATCTCCTCACCCTGATCTCACCTCTGAGCCATGAGGCCTCCTTGGTCCCAGCTGTGAACCCGCCTGGAGACCAAAATACCCTAGAACAGTCTGTAACCCTAGAAGGGGCGGAGTGCGCCGTTGCTGCTCTGGGTAAGTTCCAAATGACAAAAGCAGGTAGGGAGACTCTGCGAGACTCCTGCCCAGAGATTGGCCCCACACCTCATGGAACGGAGGGGACGATTTCACTCTGCGTCAAGGGTGTGTCTGCCTCAGCCTTTTGGCAGGACATTTTGTGATTCCGTCGCTTTCTCAGGTCCCTCAAGCAGGTGCCACTTCCCCTAAGAACTGGCCTGGGTCTCTGGCTGCCCAGAGCTCGAGTCGGGCGCTTCCCAGAAGGCTCAGATCCAGAAGCAAGAACGGGGCCCGAAAGGGGGTGTAATGTCCTCTGGATGGGCGACGTTGCCATCACTGGGCTGCATCCAGGTGTGCTTCCCTCGGGGTGTGAGAGCCCGGTGGCTTGGCCTTCTCGGCCTCATGACGCGTTGTCTCCTGGGGAAAAGGTGAACGAGTAGCGTACGGAGGAGGCCTGTCACCGGGCAGAGCTACCCGATTTCTCAGCACTGCGGAGGCCGCCAGTGCATGCTCGGGCTGCCATCCCAGGCTTCTGCCTGACACTTGTCACTGGAGAGCCTGGCATGTCACATCCTGCCGCAGCTCCCTGGGGGCGGGGGTGGGGAACAGACGCTGGCGGCAGAGGTCGGAACACTGCTCCGTGTTCTACCCCAGAAACTGGGAGCCTAGAGACTGCTTTCAAAAGGATTCTTGCCAGGCCGGTGTGGCTCAGTGGATTGAGCGCCGCCCCATGGACTGAGAAGTCCCGGTTTGATTCTCGGTCAGGGCACACGCCCGGGTTGTGGGCTCGATCCCCAGCAGGGGGTGTGCAGGAGGCAGCCGATCGATGTTTCTCTCTCACATTGGTGTTTCTCTCTCTCTCTACCTGCTTTTCTCTCTAAAAGAGCAATAAAAACATTTTTTTTTTTTTAAAAAGGATCTGTGTTGCCCTGGCTGGTGTGGCTCAGTTAGTTGGGCATTGTCCTGGGCACTGAAAGGTTGCTGGTTCAATTCCCAGTCAGAGCACATGCCTGAGTTCCAGGCTAGATTCCTGGTTGGGGGTGTGCAGGAGGCAGCCCATCGATGTTTTGCTCTCACATCAATGTTTCTCTCTCTCTCCTCCCTTCCTCTCTCTAAAAATCAATAAAAATATATTTAACAAAAAAAGAATGATGTGTTCCTAAGATCCCCTGTATTCCCAATCCCAGGGTTCTTGAATTCAGATGTCCCAGGATTCTGAGACTCCGTGATCATTTTTGCATAGATTTGTGGAGCTTGAAACCACAGTCATGTTGCTCCCTAGTTCACGGTACCCTGCCATTAAGAACTAAACAACAAAGTTCTCTCCACACGCCTGGAACAAGAGCCCTAAAACACGTCACGTCACTCTCGTGGGAGGAGCACATTCAGAGGTACTGAGGGTTTCTCTGTAAACACAGGGACAAAGCCAGGGACCTTTCCCATGTGGCAGAGGGGCCCCTCTGCTCCTTATTAATCACGGCCAGAAATGCATCTCTGTGGCTCAGGCTGCAGGGAGGCAGGAGGAAAGGCGTCCCCACTGTTGAACTCTGTAGCTCTTGCAAGGGCAAGACAAGGGCCTTTGCCAAGTGCAGAAAGAGAAAGTAGAACCCTCAGGGAATGCAGTCAAGTCTCCAAAACAAGGACTCAACAGTGAGCCCTTTGTTGAGTAGCGTTTCAAGTTAGCATGACACTTGTTATGACAGCTGACAGAGAGGGAGGGCAAGCGTCAGGCTCTCTGTGGCAGTGGCCAGTGTGTCTGTAGGACACTTGAATCTGGAGGCTGGAAGATGAAAGAGGAATGTGGGCCAGGCCATCTCGATTGTCTGGGATTCCTCCTGAGTACACGGTAGATCTCAGAGATCTTGTACACACACACACGCACGCACACACACACACACCAGTTGTCACTCTATTAGGGCCGGCCTCCTGCTGTAAAACATAACCCCAACATCTTAGCGGCTTAACACATTAAAATTGTATTTCTTGCTCACTCAAACAAAGCTAGTGTGCCTGGTTGAGCAGGTCCCAAGGCAGCCCTTCTGCAGGTAGGGTCTCAGCAGCCCAGGCTCCTTCTACCTTGTAGCTCTGCCCTATGCCAGGTCCTAGGACTCCTCTCCAGCCTGCAGTGGATGAGGAAAGGGCAGAGAGGAGCAATGTGAGGTTTTAGGGACCAGGCCTGGAAGTGACGGACAGCACTTCTGCTCACTGTCCAGATGACCACACCTAACTGCAAGGGAGGGCTGGGAAATGTAGTCCAGCCGAGTATTCAAAAAGAAAAGAAAGCGATTTGGCAAACAGCTAGCCAGTATCCGCCAGAACATCATACATCTGCTGCAGAATTCTATTTGTCCACAACAGAGATTCAAATCTCATTCCTCAGGTCAGCTCCCTGGAGATGGAAAGATGTCTAAGTCAAGGATTGTCTATATGGCTTGGTAACTCAAGGGCCTAGTATTGACTTGGCACATAGTGGAATTTTAACAGTGCTGGTTAAACTCACCCACACATTCATTTACTTCACCAACAAACATACCTGGATCAGGTGCACAGTTAAACTGAGATGACAAGGACCACACGGTCCCTGATTTAATAAATCTGCAGTTGAGGGATGGAGAGACAGCATATGAACAAATGTTCCTATAAGAGTGACGTGAAGACTGTACTGGGGTAGGGACAATATGAACGAGCAGAAGGAAGCCAGAACAGAGAAGTACTTAGCGTGCTTGACTGGGGCAATCAGGGGAGGCTTCTCAGAGGCGGTGACTTTTTATTGTGCCTTCAAGGAGGAAAGCCAATCAAATTGAGAGCAAAGAGTTTTAAAGGATTCTGTGTTTGGGGGAAATGATGAAAAGTTCGGTATGAGTGGAACACGAACTGTGTAAGTTTGGAATCACAGGGAAGGGAGGCTGAGGGGTACTGAATAGACAGATTGCCTAATGCTAAGGGGTTAGGTTTTCAACCTATAGCAGATCACGGAGGATTTCAGACAGGACAGGTACAAAAGGTACTTGTAGGCTAGTGCAAGAGACAGCTTTGTGCTCAAGCCAAACACCAACACACAGTGCCCCTAGACACAGACTCAATGTTTCTGAGCAGACCTGAGCCGGCCCGGGGTCTGTCCGTGCTTAGTTACAGAGTAAAAGCAGAAATGAATTGTAAGCTTGTCATTTCCGAAGTCAGTGAGGACCATTTGATTTTCCTGGTAAAGGATAAAAGAGTGAATGGGAATTTGTGCTGTGGAGAGAAGTAATTTCCCAAACGACTGAGCTCGGCGACACTTAGAGTCCTGCACAAATTTGAAGTGACATCAGGGGTTCTTCAGGGGATGTGGGGTGTCAGGAACAGAGTCCCAGGAAGGCAACTTCGCGTCCCTCTTAGGATCCTGATCTGGGCGTAATAAGTGGGAGAGACTGTGGGCTTCAGATTTAGGAAGACATGGGTTTGACTCCCAGCTCTGCCCCTTACAAGCTGTGTGTCCTCAGGCAAGGGGCGTGACCTCTCTGAGCCGCCTTTCCTCTTCTGTAAATTGGGGTTAATAGCCTTGCCACTGAAGTTGTTGTGGAGTAAGTGAGAACACCAGGAGGATGTGCATAGGACAGTCACCGACACTGACTTCACGAAATCTGGGCCATTGATGTGAACCAGCTAAGTCCCTCAGCATTCAACTCAACACCTTTCAAGAGACAGGGCCCTGTCCTTTGGGTCAATGGCGATGGGTCAGACTATCGGGTCTGACTCATTTGGGGTCAATTTAAGAACCATCAGACTGTGCCATCAGAACCATCAGAACTGCTTTTAAAACAACAGTCATTTCCTGGCAGCGATGAATCCGCGGTCCCTGAAGCCCACCCCCACCACGCAGCTCTGCCGATGGATGTCACCCGGCCCAGGGAGCTTTTGTTTCTCAGTCCTTGAAGTTTGGCCTGAGATTATAGGGACGCTTTGAATTCTTCAAAGAGTGATTCCCGCTTACCTTTTCCCCTCTTTTCCCCTTCAGGTTCAACCCCTTTTATCACACTAAAGTGCCAATCAATATTGCGAGATAGATGTTACATCTTAGCTTTTTATAACATTACTCGTCCCAGAAGGGACACTGTATCTTTAAGGAAATGGACCCCGTATCCTGTTTCTGAAGGATTAAAACCCTTTAAAGAGACAGAAGAGGCTGTAAACCCCGATCATATTCTTATTCTCTCTTCATTATCCTGTCCACTATCTATCCCTGCTGAGTAAATCTGGTTGTGTGTTTCTCCAAAGTGGTCATAAGAAGAAATTTATTTACTCCGCTTTGCACTGGAGGGGCATTACTGAGCTCCAAGGCTCTCCGAAGTAATAAAGATTTTGCAGCGTGAGCAAAAGGGGCAGAAATTCAGAACTTCTTTCCCCTCTGAGGTCGTTTGGCCATCCAAAGGGGGAGTCACTTCTCATTTTCTGACAGGGTTTATTTCCGTAAGATTTTCCAATTAGCAGGAAAAGGTCACACTAATGTTGGTGCTGGGTAGAGGAAGAGGATCAAACTATGCAAATAGAGACATCCTTGAAAGGACAATATTAAAATAAATAAATAAATAAATAAGTGTGGATTTCCTCCATTTCCTCATTTAATTTAAAAATTATTATATTTACATATTCATTTATATATGTAGATAGAAGCCCCTTTCCTCCTCTGTGAGAGAAAAGGGCGGTTGCATTGGACCTGCAGCCCTTGCCTGGGACAAAAGAACGCGTGACCCCTGAGGGTGACCCGTGCGCTCTGGTGGCCCACTTGGGAGCCGGAGAGAGGAGTTAAGAGGAGATCCCCAAGCTCTTGGCCCCGGAAGTACAGGCACACAGGATGCCAGGTGAGCAGGGCTGGAATTTCGGCTGCCAGTGCAACCACTCGGGACCTTCATAATGGCCAGGCTGTCCCTGTCAACATACCATTTTTAAATCCAGCTCAGATCTCTGTCTGACACTTCCCCGACCGCTTTTGTTCCCTGCTCAGTGCGCGCAAAGCCCCAGAACTTTTCTCGATAATAGGGAGGGCTGGGAGCAGTGTCAGGGAAGATGTACTCCAGGCGTGCAAGGACAGACGTCGCCGGTGCCCATTAAAACGGATCCAGGGGACAGCTTTGCTTTGGGTCTGGAGCTGATGCTTCTTTCAACTCGAACGTGCTATGCAAATGTTACGACCGACACTCCCGGCTCCCTGCTCCCGTCTGCTGTCAGTGACCGGCTGCGTGAGAGCCGGTAGGGAGCTCATTGCAAGGCAGAGTCCTGCCCAGAGGGGGCCTGGGGCTTTGCACGCCCCTCACACTTATTTCGGCACACCCAGGTGTTTGCCTGTGTGGCTGCAATCAAACGGAAGATTATAGTCCTCCAGCAAGGATGGCTCTCCCACTTGGAAGTTCCACGTTGCTGCAGGTAGTTCAGCAAATGGTCTAACCTGGCCGGTGTCCGACAGTACAGGAACCATTTACTGAGAACCCTCCGATCGCCAGATGTCGTACCTGGGGCTGAGTGGAGGGACTTGCTCCAGGTCACACAGCTGCTCCATGGCTGCGTTTGGATCCGTCCATGTGTATCTGTCTCTAATAGCTGTACTGAGTCACACTGTTGGTCTTTATTTGTGAGCTTTAAAAAAAAAAGAAAAAAAGCTAATTGGATTATTTTGACAGCAGATTAAGCCTTATCAAATACTGAGAGCATCATTTGTCTATTCTCCCTAGGAAGTAAACAAAAGTACGCAAAAATATGGGACCTGAGTCTTTAAAAATTAGAAATGGGTAACATTGTGCTTAAGCTCTGTCAATGATAAACACACAGTGTCACTACTGACACGGGGTAATGGGACACCCGTTCGCAGGAAGAAGACGGATGCACCGCTGGTATGGTTTTGATCCGCTGTGACGTTCGTTTCACCACACAAAATAAGTCCATCCTCAGCTGAAAAACCCTTCTTCCTTCCTTGAAGTTGAAAAAGCCTCCAAAGGCATTGCTTGGATTTTGACATGAAAGAGAAAGCCTTTTTATTTTTTCTTGCCGTTAAACAATGAGTGACCCATTATTTTTTTTTTCTGTTCCAAGGTATTATTTATCTTGTATTGTTTAGCAAGTATTCATTTTAGCCAACTCTTGGCCCTGTTTTTCCTTAGAACAAATATGGGAGGTGAAGAGCGTCAGAAAGGATGAGTCCTGAGCCCCAGCTGCACTGAGGACACCTTGCTTATTTCTGTTTCAGCCTCCCGTTCTTCCCAGATGAAATTCACCCTGGTCAAAATCAATCCTTTGCTTTTATTTAGAGGAAGTTCTCATAGCTCATCAGAGCAAGCAAACAAACAAATAATTATAGTATCTGAACACCAAGGCAACCTAAACATCCAACATTATACAGCTGGTGAACTAAAGTATGAATCTGTGTGTGGCGTGTAATGGAATACTATACAGCCATCATAAAGCATGTTGAAGAAATGGTTTAATGATGTCTTTCCTGTTTTCAGAATACTAATTTCTACTATGTTTCAGCCCATCGTTATTTTAGCAAATTATTCCTGTTGAATTTTAGGGCAAATTCAGAAGGAAGGAAGAGTTACCCAAAATTGGTTTTGAACACAGTGACAATAGGTGGCCAGACATCGGGTGCCAGGACAGTGGCTAAGAGTCAGGGAGTCTGTTACATTGTAATCAGATAAAATAATATATAAATGTCACGAGAAACAAAAAGACTGTAACAATCACGAAGCAGGTTGGAGGAAATCAGGTACAGGTACAAATCATACTGGTGGTTATATTTAGTGAGCTCTTTCTACATGCTCAGCATGATTCTAAGTAATTTAAATGTTAAACAATTAAATTGGGATATTCCTGTTAGTATTCCTTTTGAAAAGTGGAATAAACTGGGACACAGAGAAGTAAAGTAACTTGCCCCAAGGTCACACAACAGCTTGGGTTGGGACAGAGTATTTCTTCTTTTATATTACACGCTTGCAAGAAAAATTTAAATACATTTTAAATAGGCTTCAGATGGAGATTTTTCTCTCTCTCCAAATGTGACGAAATGGAGGGCTGCATTTTAAATTCAGTCCCCGTGTCCTTGAGAACGATTCCGAAATGTAGCAGGAACATCAAAAACCCTTTGTTAAAAGTGCGAATCCTGATCCCCAGACCAGGCGCATTAAATGTGAAAGCGCAGGGGTGGCGAGTCCCACAAACCAGTATTTTAATAAGCTCCCTAGATGATTCTGGAGGCGCCGACCATGATCCGGGGACCACTTCGTGACCGTGAGTCATCTGGGATGCTTATTATACAGACAGCGACCAAGCCCTGCTCTAGAGATTTGAGTCAGTAGATCTGGAATGGGGTGTGGGAACGCACCCCTCTAACTCCAGTAACCACGTGCCCCAGGTTGTCTGGGACTGTCCTGGTATAGGATGTATGATGTGTGACAACCATAATGATGAATAGTACCCCTTTTGGCACTCAACATCATCCCCGTCTGGACAGCGAGTTGCATGTTTAACCAGGGCCCTGGGAGAATCATCTCAAAAGGATGCTATGGAAAGCACAGCTCTGAAGAATGTCGGTGCCCTGGGTCCAACCTCCCTCCGCTACCTGGGCGAGTCACTTAACCGCACTGGGGCCTCAGTTTCCTCGCCTGAAAAATAGGTATAAGGACATCTACCTGATGGGTTGTTGAGAGGTGCGAAATGCACGTTTTATCCCGTCTAAAGAGGCAGACAGCTGAGGTGTCCTGCAAACAGCGTCCTCCCTCTTTCTAACAGGAGTGCTGGGGAATTCCTACACTCAGCCTGGGGAGCATCCCCAAGGTCCTGGGCACAGTGCTTCTGTTGAATGTCACCTCTGCGGTGACTCTGAGGCAGGGTGTAGTGAGCGCACATGGACATTTCAGAGTTTCCAGGGGACACAGAAATGCCAGCATCAGATTGATCACAACGAGGAAGTCGAGTTTTGTTTTTAACTGTCAGAACCACACCCTGAGGTTGTCTTATATGTCACTGTGCTAACCTATTAAGGAAAAAAGTGTGCTGAGGGAGGTGGGGGTAGGAAGACCAAGTCAATAAACCATTTAGAAACTTTCAGACCTGTTACCAAAGACAGGCAAATCTGCCCTCCTTTTCGCCAGCAGGAAGAATTCAAATAAATAACCCAGACGGAGACCTAATCCAGATGACATCTTAAAGATTATTGATCGAAAAGTCAAGAGTTTGCTAATATAAGTGGCCTTGACCACAACATTTGCATTCATGGCAGCCACCTGACGCATGTCTCTAAGCCAAGGGAAGTATCGATGCGACTCGCCCAAGTCTTGATACAGACCGGGCCATCCGTTTGCAAGCAAAATGAACAAAAAAAGAATGTTTCCATTCACGATTAGAGTTGGTGCGGTGGTGTGTGTACTTTTCTGACTACTCCACGGAACATTTCAGGGGTTATCTGCACATTTGTGGCTTTCGACAAGATGACACAGTTGCCCGGTTCCAGATAGCATGTTCTATCCCTTCCGCAGACACCATTCCGCCACGACGCTGAAGTTGTCCGTCCGAGTCTATGAAGCGCTCGTGGTACATAACGAGACGAGGACTTGAACCAGAACTTGCAAACACGTGCTTATTTTTTTCTAAGTCACCAGACCCCACAGGTAGAACGTGTCACGATCTTAGATTTGTGGCACTGGGGCTCATTTCCTTGGCGGGTGGCAGGGTGACACCCAGAGCACCCGGGCACGTCTCTGTCCCGGTGCCACGTCCACGGCTCTGACAGGCCTTGACAGGTTCGTCTCCCACTCAGCTCCTCCTGGAGGAGGTGGCTGGCTCACCTTGCGGGGGAACAAGGCAGGGTGTCAAAGGACTTTTTTCTGTCAGAGGCATTGATGAAAAAAATAGCTGAGGGGCGTGCCCATCTTACCTTTTTTTAAAGTGACCCGTGGTTTAGTGAGCAACGTAATTGCAAGAACAAGTGTGTCGGAGCCCGAGAACCTCATGAACTCTTAGTGAATTGGAAATCTGCCCCCGCCCTGTCCCGGCCATGTGATCTAAACAGCTTCTTGTGTCTATTCTCCATTGATATTTTGGGTTAACAATGTGACCCACCTCGTCAGAGTTCTGGTAGACCAATAAGTGAAGGCATTTTGCACAATACCTATGGCATTGTTAGCGATTGTAGACATTAATGTATTTGTATTCATGTCAATAAAGGATAGTTTTGCGATGATGATGATGATGATGATGGTGATGATTTCCTGCCCAGGGACGTCACAGCCACCTTTTTGGATCCTTATGAGAGCTGACAAGGAGAAAGTCTCAGAAAGCTTAAGACACGTGCTTGGAAATGAGGGAACCAAGGCAGAAGCCCCCTTTCACTTCCCTGTGCACAGCCTCTCCTGGTTTCCATACTTGCAAAATACTTTTAAAAATAGACCCGGACATGAACCAGGAGGTGCCCCTTCCCTGGCCGGGGCACTTACACAACAGACTGGGAGTGGAGAGGACGGGAGGTAGATGGGCGGTGAGCACGGACTCCCGTGTCAGAGCCTTGGCTGGGCCCCTGACTGTGCTGCCTGCTCCCTGGGGGGCTCGGAGCAAGTTCCCGAACTCCTCGGAGCTCAGGGTCGCATCCACAGCGTGGAGCTAAATCTAATTATAACCCTCTCAGAGCATTTGGAGAAGATCAGAATAGATGGACGTTGCCTGCGCCCAGTGTGCAGGTGCTTAACGAAAGGCAACCACACATTGTGTCGTGACTGCTGGCAGGAGTGCAGAAATCACATCACATGCCCCCTGGCTGCTAAGTCCAGAAATGTCCTCCCCATTCGGTCCCTGTGCCACAGCCAATGCACCAGCAAGTCCACTCCTTGTATCCCCAGGTGTGGTGTCCAGTTGGGCCCCCGATCTCCAAGTGCACCAGTTGTTACCTGGTCTAAGTGGCTATTGTTTGGCTTTATCACGACCGTGATCTCCCTGCTTCCATTCCTACCCACACCTCTCAATCGATTCTCTGTAGGATCGTCAGAGTTACATTTTAAAAACATAAATCCAATCGTGACAAGAGGTAGGATCTGTTCAAAACCTTCAATAACCAACCTAATATAATAGCCAATAACCAGGGGTTGACTGGTAGAGGCCTAACTATCAACACTCCCGGACAAGGAGAAACCCTGATTCCTAGAATTTGCCAATTTCCATGGTGTAAATACTCCTACCACGGCCAATTCCAAGCTCCCAGAGTGATGTGCATGGAGAACAAATGTGTGCAGTGCGCTCTCGAGCCGATCCCCACCAGCTCCAGCACCCCCCTGAGCAGCCACGGAAAGTGCACTCTGTGCCAGGCCCAGGAATCCACACTTCACATGTATGGGCTCGTCAGATCCCCACCACGGCTCTACCAGACAGGTGCTTTCCTGTGTGTCCATTATATAGATGGGGAAACTGAGGCACAGGCAGTCTGGCTGCAGCACCTGGCCACAGTATGCTCCCTCCTTTTGTTGTACTTAAGCTAAAATCTAAACTCCTCACCTCGGGGACAAGAGGGAGGATCTGAACCTGTGTTCTCCCCACCACCATCGTGTGCCTCACACCTGCCGCTGCGCTCGGCTCACTCATTCCCACCTGGGTCCTCTTAGCACTCGCTCCCCCCTTCCATGCTGCTTGTCCCTTTGCTCCTCGGCCTGGAAGGCTCTTCTCCAGCTCTTCACATCACCTATTCCTCCTCCTCTTGAGTCTCAGCTTCAGTGTCACCTCCCCAGAGAGCCTTCGCTGACCACCTGTATCTCACTGAGCTGTTTCTATCCTTCCCGGCCTGTATCACAACCAGTACTTACCTATTTATCCCCCTCATTGTTGAGCAACAATCTCAATGGGGTACTCCTGGCATCTAGCAGGCGGAGGCCAGGGAGGTGCTCAGCACCCTACAATGCCCAGGACAGCCTCCCCGCCCCACAAAGAATGAGCTGGGTCCACCTGCCAATACCGCCAGCCAAGGCTGAACATTTTGCTCTTGACTCTCTCTCCCTGCTAGCGTGCAAATTCCAGAAAGGCATCGACTTGACTGCTTTGTTCTCTGCTCTAGTCCCAGTTCCAAACACAGAGCAGGTGCCTTAGATGTAGGTGTTCGAGGACTAAAGAAAAATCACAGCACTGCTGATAACAATAGCAACAACAACAACACGGGGACATCCTTTGAGAGAGTCACACCCGGGCGTCCATGCCAGGCAGGGAGGAGCAGGGTGGGTGCTCGGCTCCCGTTCTCTCTGCTTAGCACTCTTTTTGGCCCGAGGACAGAGGAGGGAGGAGCAGGCATTTCATAAAATCCCTCCTCGCCCATCCCTGACCTCCGAGCAGCCGTCCACTAAGTGTTGCACTTGGCTAGAGCTCCCCGTAGCAATTTGGTTAATTGGATGAACAGGCACTTTAGTGACAGAGACTGGATTTCCACACTGCAGTCCATCAAAACTAATCAGCTGGCTGAGTTCCATTTCTCAGCAACTGACAGCTTCGCCAGGATGGTGAGTAGATGGTAACTTTTTAAATTGAAGAACTTGCTAAATAATGGCAGTTAGGACTTGGCAGGATGCTTTGAAGGGGGCTGGGGGGAAGAAAGAAATCCAGTATTGGCTTTGTTTTCCTCCAAAGAGATAATCTCGTTAGGGGGCTGCTTGATTAAAAGGTTCTTCCAAAGACACTGGTGGAAAACAGTCATCTCCAAATCGTACTGTTTCTTCTCCTTAAGAGAGAACATGCCCAAAGCAGGTGTCCTGATTTTTCCTTTCATCCGGTGCTTATGTAGCATGTGTTAATTGCTATATATGCCTGATATTAGCATACTAGATTAGTTAGGATAGTGTTAGGTGCTGTAATAAACAAACCTTATCATTTTAGTGGCTTGACACATGATTTGTTATTTCTGTAAGGGCCCCATCAGAGTTCCCAGTTGAGGGTGGCTGTGTTCCATGCAGTGATTCAGGGACTCAGGCTCCTTTTGTCCTGTAGTTCCATTGTCCCCTATGGCCTCACTGTCATTTGCTCCCAGCCAATAGCAGAGGAAGAAGGGCACAGAGCAGGCCTACTCAATGTATAAAAACCTTAGCCCAGACGTGACATTTAACACGTCCGCTCAGGTCCCTCTGCTAAGAGAGTCATGTGGCCATACCTGGCTGGAAGAGAGGCCCGGGAAGGTGTCCCTCCCCCATGGCAATGCAGTCTTGTGGAAGGGAGAGCCTGAGCCTTGATGGACAGTCACCATCTCGGCCACAAGTGGATACATACCAACCCTCTGAGAGATTGTCACAGGACTTTCCCTTTTTCTAAATAAGGAAACTAAAGCGCAGAGGAGTTAAGCAACTGGCCCAGGTTGATGCAGGTGGCCGGGGGCAGAGTTGAGATTTGTATCTATACTGAGTATCAACGTGTATCTTTGTGTTCTTCCTTTCTCTCCCTCTCCCTGCCTCCCTCCTTTCTCTCCGCCTCCCTCCCCCCTTCTTTCTCTCCCTCTATTCTTTCTCTTACTTCTTCCCTTCCTTCCTCCTAAACCTAAACGATTTCTGAAGCACCAACATTGTGCTTCTGCAACTTTGTATGTTTTCCACAGGCTTTGTGCTTTTAGGCGCAAAAAGTATCCCCACGGAGTTGCCTTTAGCCTAGAAGGGATGTGTCTAAAGCTCACTAGGAAGTTGCTCAAGCGTTCGCTTTGCTCTCAAAGCATAGGTGGCTGAAAGAGAGCGGAAGAAAAGATGATGTTTCTAAAGGCGAATCCGATACCGTCACTCCCTTATGTAATAATCCTTGAGGCCGCCCTCTCGTTTTCAGGAGAGTGCACTCTCCGTGGCTCGGCGTGTAGAGGCCTCTGCGATCTAGCTCAGCGGCCTCCCTGGCCTCACTCAGGCCTCTGGCAGTCTCTGGGCCAACCCAAGGGTCTTGCATCCACACCGTGTCATCCCCTGTCTGGCTGGCACCTGCTTCCATCGGCTTGTTCCTCTATCTGGAACGTCTTTGCTTTGTTTGTCTTCATTGAGTTAAGACCAATTCCACCTTCAAAATTCTGCTGTTACTGCAGCTGGGAATCCCACGGTAACGGGACGTCCCCCTCAGTGATCTCAGAGCGCCACGCACCCGACTGAGGACTCCAGGGCCGGACTGTGACTGCTGACTTACCCGTGCATGTCCCCGTTAGACTGTGGGCTCCTTGAGGACAGAGACATCTCCTATTTCTGTTCATCTCCCCAGTGCCTGGTGCAAAGCTGGTGCTCATTCCATCTTTATTGCAAAACAGAAGAAATAAATGCTGCTACTGAGCTACAAGCTATACACAGGGAGTTGTGGTTTTGCAGCCACCGGCCTTTTGAACTGAGCGAAAGCAGAGATTGCATTTGGTGTGAACTTACACGGTGGGTCAGCTGTGCTTTAGGTGGGGAGGATGGCTTCATGTGTGCGTAGAAAGGTTGTGTAGTTTACCGCCGGGTTTCATACAGGGTCTTTCATGACCCTCCTCACCACGCTGAGCAGGAGGCAGGGGGTGGCACGTGCACGCGCGTGTGTGTGCATGTGTGTGTGCATGTGTGTGTGCACGCACACCTGCTGCTCGCCAGCTGTCACCTCTAAAACTCGTGGTTGCAGCACCTTTAAAGATGGTGGAGATGATGTCTGGGTTGGGTCGGCTTCACTGCAGAGGGTACGCTGTCAAGTTTTACGGCTCCCTTCTTTTTATTGCTGATTTGAAGGAGATGTTAGTGTGAGTAGGGAGATGGAGAAGGAGGCCACAAGATTTCCAAACTCCCAAATATGGAGGACTTCGGGGACCTCTGACCCACTCTCTCGTGTTAACAAATATTTCCAGTGCTGCGCGGAGACCGGCCCTCAGCCCACATTGCACAATTCAGGGTTCTGTATGAAGGTTTGCAGGGAGCGTGCCAGAGCCGATTTCTAAACAGTCTGATGATTTATTTGATGCCTTTGGATATTTAAGTAGTCTGCAGTATACACCAAGTGTCTGCAATGTTTATTTTTTCCTTGCTTTAATGTGTGGGACCTCTCACAATGCCTTGTACACCCCAGGCACTCAATAAATATGATTTATGGAAGATGTAAATAAATCCAAACCAAGATTATGTCTGTGTTCATTAGTTCGTAGCTCCAGCAGCAGCCTTCCTTTCCAAACTCAAAGAGGAGAGAAACCCTCACCAAATTACAGAAGAAAAGAAAAGGCGAAATAAGGAACACATGGGCCCCAGTAGAAAGTCAAGGATTTCCCTGGGGTAAAATATGAAATTCTCAGTTACGCTCTCAGCTTCAGTAGAGAGATGCTGTGTGACCTTGGGCCAATGACTTAACCTTTCTGGCTATCCCTTTTGAATTAAATACTGAGTTGGGATGGTAAAATGCTGCCAGAGCACCGCTGAGCTTCGGAGAAATGAGAATGGAAGAAAATAGAATGGGGATACATTCCTTCAGTATCAACTGCATCATAGGCAATCTGACTGTGGATTTCCCAATATTTTCCTCCCAGTGTCCCTAAAGAGGATAGTGGCATGGTTAGGGACACGGATTCTGAGGTCAAGCTACCTGGGTTGAAAGGTCAGCTCAGCTTTTCACTGACTGTGTGACCGTGGGCAAGTTACTCAACCCTTCCATGCCTCAGATCACTTACGTGCAAAATGAAGATGATAATATCAGTGCTTCCAAATGAGGCTGGGTGTGTAATCATCTCTGTAATGTGACTACGTGACAAGGAATGGTGTGAGTGTTTGGTGTTACTGTGACCCCCTATTTGGAATGAGAAGACTGAAGTTTAGAGGTTTCAACACTATGCCTGAGGTTATGCTGCTTGTTACCTGGGGGGAAGGGGAAAGTGATGAGGGAGGGATAGGAAATTTGAGCCTAGTTCTAAATCTCCAAAGCCCCAACTTCTGCCCCAAGTCCCAAGATGCCTCTGCAGGGAGGGCTGCTCCCAGCCCGATCAGCCCTCTGCCCCTGCAGTGTCCTGCTGGCTGAGGGCTGCACTCCCCATGGAAACTCACTACTGGTCCTCACTCCCTGCCCGGGGCGCCTCCCTCCCCACCTTCCTCCTGTGGCTGACCCCAGACATCTCTGGGAAGTCCGGCTGGACTAAGATGTCACCCTCTATGGCCCCTCGCCGTTTTCTTGGGCAACATCAGGAGAGGGTCCTTCCTGTCTTCCTTGGTCCTTCTGAAGCCCAATTGAGTTGAATGCAAATATAAATTTCAAATGCACATTTCGGTCTGATTTCGCTCTTCTTCTTCAAATAAGCCAGTGGTTGTGCGCAGTTTGCAAAAGGCTCTCTGACCACGGACGGCACCCAGGAAGTGAGCACCACTGAGTCGAACAGGAGCACCTACAGGAATGATTCGAAGCAACATCCTTTCTTAAAATCGCCCCTTCCTCAACAACCCCCCCCCCCCCCAAATCAAAGCGTCTTTCCCTCTAATTCTGTGTGTTTTCTTTTGCATAAAGCGTACTGATCCTGTGTACAGCTTAACCAGGGCAGCTTCACGGCCGTGGAACCTGTCCAGCGCCCAGGGCCCCACGCTGGAAGGGCCTGCACTTGCTTTACTTCTGTTGCTGCTGTCCACTTTGTAACGAGACCCCTCATTGTCATCTTGCACTGGGTCTTGCAAATGACGTCGCCAGTGCTGAGATCAACGAATTGTGCTATATGTCTACACCCATGTAACCACCTCTTTGATTCTTTGATCCGGATATAGAACATTTGCAGCCCCGGGGAAGCTCCCTCCTGCCCCTACCCAGTCAGTGCCCCCTAGTGGTGACTGAGGTCACTGTCGCATGCAGAGGGAGGAGATGATATAGTGTATCCCTTTGCTAGTGTCTGGATTCCTCCGCCACCTTCTCGCGGGACCAGAAGCTCTTGCTTTGCTATTGCTGTGTAGTGGTCCATTTCAGCTCTCTACCCCAATCTGTGTATCCGTGCTCTTGATGGTGGGCACTTGGGTTGTTTTCCCTCTTGGTTTGTGACTAGAGCTGCTAGGAACACTCTCCAGTGTGTCTTTGGTGGACATACGCATTGCTTTCTCGTGGGTGCTCTGCTGCGTCAGAGCTTAGTCTCACCTTTAGCCTTGGCTCATTTTGCGTGGAATAGGGATGTAGGCAGCGTGATCTCTGATGGGAGAGCATGCCCCTCACGGAGCCATCGGGCGGGTTTCTGGATATGGTGATGTCACCAGCTCCCACTGAGATGTTGTATCCAGCAATGGACCATTTATTTTCTCATTCTGGTCTCCACGCATAAAAACTGGCATTTCTGAAACACATAACTGGACATTGGGTTGAGATAAAATTATCTGCCTTTTCTCCCCATCTAACCTACGGCAGCCAGGGTAAATGCCTCCTGGGGTCTTGGCCAATCCTGCTGGCACATCTGTCCATCTCGGGACCAGTGGCAGGGGCTGCTGGATTGCTTGGGCCTGGTGGCATGTTCTGTTTGGCTTGTCCCTCTGACTTTTCGGAGCCTTACCGCCGTTGAAGTCCCTCCTCGTCTCCTGATGCTGGTGATGGGCAGGGAGTGTGGACACTGGGATAGAAACAAGCACCTGTCTGGTGTGGAAACATTAACCATCCCTGAGGTCTGAGATCACGTGGGGTCAGATCAGCAGAGAAAACAGGCCTGGTGCAGAAGGGACTCAGCTGAGCCCAAGCGACGCATCAGGGTTTGGATCCAGGGAGCCGCTGGGGCCACGCGGACCAGGGCCCTGGCCCATCATCTCCTACTAGATGAGAAGTGAGGGCTCCCCCTTCCATCCGTGCCCCAACCCTCTTCAGAACACCCCGACTCACCCACCTAACATGAGGGAGCAGCTGTGTGTGGGGGACGTCGACCAGGGCCTGGGGGTGCAGGGGGTAAGCTGGGCAGCCAAATGCAAAGAGCACCTTGGGCTTTGAGGCCAGCAGCACCTATGTGAACCCCAGCTTCGAACACTCCGTCCTTGAGCGGGCTACTTGCTCCGCAGACGGCGAGGCCAGGGGGAGAACAGCACAGGCTCCAGAGCCAGGCGTTGACGCCGCGAAGCCTGACTTCAGTCTGCCGCTGGTGTGAGCTGGTTATCTCATCACACCGCGTCTCGGCTGGCTCCTCTGTGAAATGGGGCTGTAGTAGCAATGGCCTCGTGGAGACGCTGTCTGGCGTGGAGTGAATGTCTGAGACATATTTGCTGTCGTAATTATGATTGTGGTTATTTTTCACTGTCTTTCCTAAGAGACTTGATGTAAGGATTCGATGAGATGATATGCAGAGGTGAATGACCAAACAACATGTCAGTTCTGTGCCAAGTAAATAGTATCACTGGGCCCAGAAAGCCCGATGGATATAAACACCCAGCCCTGGCTCCAACCAGAGGCCCTTGGGGATTCTAAAAGCAATTACGGTGCAAACCCAGAAGGGAAGACAAGGACAGGATGCTCACCCAAGATGTGAAAATGGTGCCCCCAGCTCAGCCTGTCAAAAACCAGCTTGGGGTTCTACTGATCAGGGACAGAGCCAACCTATGACCTGATCTTGATGAAGACAAACATGGAAGGCAGAGAAGCCACAGGGCTGTTTCCTCCTCACGTATGCACAGGAGAGACCTCAGGCTTTTTCCACTGAAACGGGAAATTCCCTACTATTAGGACTGAAGAGTGTTTTTGCAATACTTACATTGTAGCAGGCACCGGGCTAAACCCTTTACACATAAATCTCCTTTACTCTTGCAGCAACCTTGTGAAGTAGTTGCTGCTATCATCCTTGCTTTTAAAAACCAGGAGTGAGTCTGGCTGGCGTGGCTCAGTGGTTGAGCGTCGACCCGTGCACCAAGTCGCCAGTTCGATTCCCGGTCAGGACCCGTGCCCAGGTTGTGGGCCCGATCTCCAGTGGGGGGAATGCAGGAGGCGTCCAGTCGATGTTCTCTCTCATTGATGTTTCTCTCTCTCCCTCTCACTTCCTCTCTCTCTCTAAAAAAAAAAAAATCAATAAAGAAAAAAAACAAAAAACCAAGAGTGAGATTTTGGTGGAACTCAGCTGGTCAGTGGGAGAACTAATCCCCTAGAGCAGTGGTTCTCAACCTTCCTAATGCCACGACCCTTTAATACAGTTCCTCCTGTTGTGGTGACCCCCAACCATAAAATTATTTTTGTTGCTACTTCATAACTGTAACTTTGCTACTATTATGTCTTAGGTGACCCCAAAGGGGTCGCGACCCACAGGTTGAGAACCGCTGCTCTAGAGAGTTGACTTTAGTATCCAAGCTCATAACCGCTATCCTGGCCCAATGTTCTTGGATCACCTATTATGTGCTAGCTGACCCACTAATAACCGTAACAGAGAAACACGGAGCTCGTATTCCCCTTAAACTGACACTATCAACTCGGCCAGGGATGCAGGGAAAAGGAGGGCTTAGAACTAAGAACTGATGGAAGGAATCATAACGGACCATGAGTTAGAATTACTCAGAACTGACCACGAGTTAGAACGACTCAGAACTGACCAAATCGTGACGGTTTGGCTCCTGAGGGCCCAGCAAGGGGAGTGGTCGATCCTGCAGCAACCACAAAACCCCGCAGGAAAGTGAGCAGCCCGGTGTGGTGACAACAATCCTCGAAGATAGCCTGAGTGCCGCGGAGACGGGCGGCGCTGAAGGATGCCCGCCGCGCCCCGTGCCAGGCCGGCCTCTGCACAGGTGTTCTCTCGCTCCGTCCCACACCTGTCTGCGAGGCCCGCACACGTACGGTCCCAGGTTACAGGTGAGCAGAGAAGTTCCCAGCATCGAGGAAGAAAACATTTCAAAGCTGGCAGTTGGAGAGCAGAACCGTGCAGGGCGGGGAGAGTACACCCAGACTTCTATCAGTCCATCTGCAGTTACTGTGAGGTCCTGCGTGCCGTCAGCTAGCATTTAAATTTTAACTGAAGCCACTCGACCCGGCGCCAGCCACCCTTTCCTGGCTGGAAGTCTCACTGTGCAGGACGCCGGCCCGTGGGAGGGGCTGCCACGCACACTCGGAGTCTCGCTCTCCAGGCCAGACCAAAGTTCGGGCGTGTTTTTCATCCTGCACTCGGGATGGGGCCCCTGTGAGCTCTTTATGTGTGAAGGGACTTGATCTCACTGTGGATTGACTGATTAAAGGGGAGGTGCTTTATTCCTCGAAGGACCCAACGTTAGTTCTTGAAATATCTGAAGCAACTTCCCACGTGAGCCCACAGGTTAGTTTTTGTTCTTGTTTTATAACTTTACGTGGTTCCCTCCCCTGCTCGGTCATTCGCGGGGTTGGCCTTCCGTGTGCAGGTTTATGACGCTTGGCAAGATAAGGAAGGTGGTTTTGTGTAGGGGAGGGGACTTTGGAGTCGGGCAGACCTGGCTGGGATTAACCCTTCACCAGCTGGTTACTCACCCTGTGACCAGGCCCCCGTTCCCTCCTGGCTGCAAGCCCCACGCTCCTTGTTCCCTCCTGGCTGCAAGCCCCACGCTCCTTATTGCTACACCGAGGAGGAGGCGATACCTGCCGAGAGTGCTACACCGAGGAGGAGGCGATGCCTGCCGAGAGGGGCTGGGCCAGGGGTCCAAGCTCACGCCTCCAATTCACCAGCACCGCACCTGGCTTCTTCCAGCTGCTCAGCTGTTTTGTCTGGGCATCTCTCCCTTTCCTCACAAACGCAGCATCCTCATCACGGGTTGCTCTGGCCAAGGTCTCTGTGCTGTCCGCTGGCACATCTCTTCACCACCACGCCCGGGAGGGGACCAGAGTCCCAGCCCTTAGCGTCCTTCCAGCTTAGCTGAACCAAGGCGCCAGCCTTGCCCATGGCCAGGACATTCCCCTCCCAGCTCTCACCTTTCCTCCAACTCTTTTCAAAGGTGGACCCAGTTTATGAGACCCAGAGCTTATAAAAATGTTGGATTGCTTACAAAATTATAAATGCAAAATTGCTCAGGGCTTTCCTGGCAAACATTCTGGGAGCAGTCTATACAAGGGTGGTTGGGGGGGGGGGACTTTAGTTTCCTTTGCAAATCCACCTCTTACAGCACATTATTCTCAAAAAGTAAATGCATGCTAGCATCAGATTATGCTTGGAACGATCTGGTCGCAGAGGGGATTGAACCATAAAATTGGATTGCCATGCTGCGTTTATGGATGACCTCTGCCCTCTTGGAGCACAACAGCACAGCCGTCGCCTCTGTAACCCCCACTCTTACCTGCCTCGAGTCAGTGACAAAATTGATTGGCTAACTTGATTAGCAAAAAATGATGCAAGTGTATTTTAATGGAGATAGCTTTGATGATTAGCAGGATTGAACTTCCGCTGGATGGTTTGTTGGTGTATCAACATCGCCTGGTCTATGATCTTGACTCTTCCTCCATGGTGACTTCGTGTGTATTGAATTCGTGTATCCGCTCTTTACAGAGTATGGCTAGCGAGCACATACGAAAATGGGGGAGGAAGGAAGAGAGATGATCCAGTTGGAAGCAGGCAATTTTGAATTTGTTTTGAAGCTGCCTTCAAGTAGAAAACGTACTGTTTTTACTTAGATTGTATAGCACAGGTCAATAAACATAGCACAATTTTCTAAAGTGGTTTTAATTTTCATTTCGTGAAAGATGGGCCAACATCTTGTGCTCATATCCCAGCGCAGGGATGCCGTGTTGGGGAGGATGTAAGTTTGGGGCAAGGTACCACCACCAGTGGGAATCGCTTCCATCACATGGGGGGAGGGGTAATGGATTTCTTCCATTTTGATGCTTACCATGTAGTTTTTGAGTTTTTAAGATCTTGTATGGGGATTAGGGAAAGCAACCATTTTAATGCAATAATTTATCTCTTGCATTTTTCTTTCTGAATTCCACTCGGGACCTAAAAGAAATGTGACTGTAATCACCAGGTACCTGTGGCATGAAAGTTCCTTTGCACTGCGTTTTCTTCCTACATAAAGATTTTTGGAAGCAAAGGATCTGATGCAAACTCTCGCTTCTACAGTCCAGTTTGGTCAGGCCAGAGCCGGGTTATTACAGCTATTTCTGGGTCACCCGCTCACCACCCCCATTTTATGAGGAACTGGGTTGGGGACAGTCAAGTCCAAAACCACTGGCTCTTCCGGCAGAGAGGGGGAAATAAGGTTCCTTTAACCTAACGTGCCCTGGTGTTTGCTGCCTGGTCTCGCCTCCAGAAAGGATAAGAACCAGAATGTGGGAAGTGAAACAGGAGTTGAAACAATAATCACAGCAGGAAGGGGGCAGGTTGGGAGAAAGGGGGAGAGGAGGCTTGCCAAGCGCCAAGCAGCCCCCCGTGTTTCAGAGCACTGGTTCCCGGGAAGAGCTGAAGACGCTCCACAAAGAGGGCGGCGGAGGCTGCACCCAGGTGTGTCCTTAGCGCTAAGCACAGTTCAGGCAATGGAGCTGCTAGGTAAAGGGCTTGGTGGAAAACTAGCCATAGCTCAAGGCAGCGGCTTCCTGGCGTCCGAGCAGGTGGAGGGTGGCTGGAGTGACTGAGGGGAGCGAGTCTGCAAAGGGCCCCATTTTAATTACACACTGGCTGGAGATATTGCTTTCAGGACACCCCCACCCACCCCTCTTATTCCCTGAGTTCACTTCCAAAACCTAATGGAGTTATATTGGCCAAAGGAAAGGTTTCCAAGTCGCAGTGACAACCTCCCTCCCCAACCTGCCTGCGTTTTGTCTCCATACAAGCGCCGGCTCAGCTCGAGGGATTTAGACTCTGCAGAGAGTTAGCTCCTTCTCACCCTCCTATTTCATTAATAAGTTGGCGAGAGATCAAAAAATAAAATAATCTCATACAGGGCTCCTCTCTCGCGATTTCCATTGTCCCCCGGGAGCCCACGGCGATGTGCAATTCCCCTTTCGCCTCTGGGTTCCTCTCTAGCACAACCTCGGGGTCCGGAGAGACCGTTCCCCTGAATGCCTCACATTGCGTTTCCTGGCCTGGAAGGCAGTCCCAAACAAAATGTGATTTTTTAAAAAAAATGGAGCCTCTGATTTACAGCCATTTGGGTTTGTACTTAATGAAGATGCCTTGGCCAGACAGTGCTCTCTGAAAACCAGCAAGGGAACAGAGAGAGACGCTCAGGGGGGCAGTAAGCACTGGATGCCAGGGGCTCCTCACCCCCAGGGGCGCATCACCCCCAGAGGCGCTTACTTAGTGGGTGCTTGTTGATTGAAAGAACACGGGCACTTGGCCACTTGGCTAATTCACTTCATGTTTACAACTCAGAGGAGGGCATTATCCCCACTGCACAGAGAAGGAAACTGAGGTTTGGGGAGTTTCATGGGTTTGCTCGGATTCTCATCTTTAAAGAAACAGCACCGCTGAGCTTTGCGCCTCAGTCTGGGATTTTATGGAGATCCACCCTGACGGAGAGCTTACCTGGGAGCAAAGGTTCTTGCGTGTGCTCGTGTTTTTATGATGGAGCTTTAGTGTCTTCCTCTGTACGATGGGAGTCTAAGAAGAGTCTCCACGTGGACTCGTGAAAAGAAAAGAGATCGATCAGTCAAGGCTCCTCATGGCACAGTCCGTGGCACACTGCGAGGCTCAATCAGTCACTTTATTACGATGAACAAGCATGGGCATCATTTGGGTAGAAAGAGAGAGAACTCAGTCTGAGCTGGGGGGACATTATTTCCACCTTAGTGACGGCTGGGCCCCCCTGGGTCGAGCTGACTCACCTAGAGCAAGTTTTCCCAAAGCTGGCCATGTGACCTTGTCAAATTGATGCCTCTCCGCTCTATCTCCTGTCAAATAATAACTCAGGGCTTTATCTGTACATGGTCACAGCTGTCCCAACCCATCTGCCTCCAAGAGAGCCTATCACCGAGAAAATAGAGACATAAGTGAGGAGAAGTGCTTTAAGAATATAAAACACATTCTCTAGTAATAAATGTCATCAGAAAATAAATGTCATTGTGAGAAACCTACGTGGGAGCTAGGTTTGTTCTCTCCACCTCGGGCATCACGGAAAGGGCCTCCCGCTTCCCCCAGGGCTCCCATCCCAAGCCGCTCTCCAGAAAGTGGGCTTTTAAAAACCTTTTAAAAAGTAAAAACCCAATCATCTTCCACTGAACACCGACAGCAGCTTCCCCTGCCCGCCGCCTCATCTCCTGTTCGCTCCGGGAGCGGGTTAACACACAGAATGTCGGGGTTCCAACCCCACAGCTCTACTGTCCACAGGAATTGCCTTGGGCAAGGTATACGGAAGCTCAGGACCCAGATCCAACTTCTGGCATCTTTCATCTGCTTTTCTTTCTTCTGAGAATCTTCTCACTTCCCGCCCAGAGGCTCCCAGACACGACCTTGTGTCCCTGGACGCCTCAGAAATTACCGATGACACCTGCAAAATTTCTGAGCACCCTCATTTAGGGGTCACCAAACTGGGGTCCAATCCAGCCTCCACCTGGTTCCGGAAGGAAAGTTTTGTGGCAACACAGCCACGCCCCTTCATTTACATATTCTCTGAGGCTGCTTTGCTGATAAAACTGCATAGTTGAGCATTTACAACAGACATGTGATCCACAAGCCTAAAATATTTACTACCTGGCCCTTTACAGATAACGCTTGCCAACCTCTGCCCCAGTTCAGTGTCTCTAAAACTAATTTAAGGTGCAGAAAAATCTAATGTCATGATCGTTTCTGTTGAAACATAGAAAATGTTACTATATCCAACAGAAATGCATTAAATATAGATGTAGTGCTAAATTAGATATTTATAGAGCAGATTTTAAAAAGCTGCAATTTGGGATGGAAAAATTTTAAATTGGGGGGTAAAAAAAATCCTGCTCGTCAACTTTTTTGGATAGTGGCTTGGGCAAAACATCTTCAATAAAATGCGTTGAACACCTAGTATGCCGGGCATCGTAAGTAATTTTACAGGTATTCATGTAACCCTCACAACGGCCCCCCTGCGAGGTGAAGGTGTTGTATCTCCGCAGGGGGCCATAAATCCTGAAAACAAAGGGGAATGTGTGTAATGTCACCAAGAAAATCTTCAGTCCATAAAAAAATACAGTAAAGTATCTATGTCTTCAGACGTTATGGACAAAGGGGTAGTCAGAAGTGGCACAGCAGGTTAAGTGACGAATCCAGGGGTCAGACTGGCTGTCAGAATCTCGTTCTCGCAGATCTAACCTCTGGGCTCGGTTCTCTCCTTACTCAACAACGTGGAGAGCGAGGATCCTGGGAAGTTACCTCCTTGAAGACTTGCACGCGCTTTGCCCGGACGGGAGCTCTCTTTATTATTTCACACGCCTTGGGCTTTGATTCCCATCCATGTTGGTTCTGCTCTTTCCGGTTTCAGCCCATGCCCTCTGATGGATAAGACCGAGAAAATGAAGAGTTGAGTCTTCCTACTTTCTCCCTGTCGTCTTTTCACTTTGCACGGCAGCCTCCGGGAGAGTATATATATCTTGCTTTGTTCTGGTTCTTACCAGACCTCCAAAGGGGTGTGTGTGCGTGCGTGCGTGTGTGTGTGTGTGTGTGTGTCTACATTGAAATCCCTGTCCCCCCCTTGCCAGCTGTGGGCCTGGGCCAGTTACTCCCTCTGTCTCTCCTCCTCTGCCTCCTCTGGAACGAGAGGACTGTGACAGTACCTGAGTCACACGGCTGTGGTAAAGGTTCAAAGAGACAGTGTTCGAAGCGATGACTTGGGCACAGTGCATGCCACGCCTGTCGCATGGGATAATGCCCACAGCGTCACTGGTTGTTGTTCAGAATTGATTCCAGGTTCTGTCTTCCAAAGATCAGGTTTCTTTGTTTTATTTGCTCTTAAGAATATGTACCTCTATAGAGAGTTGAATAGTGACCCCCCCAAAAGAGGAGTGTCTCCCAGAAGGTGGGGTCTTTGCAGACGTAATTAAATTAAGGATCTTGAGATAAGGTTCTCCTGAGGTAGGGGAGCCCGAAATTGAATGACAAGGGTCCTTATCCGAGAAGGAGAGAAGAACGGAAGAGAAGGCTGTGGAAGGATGGAGGCAGATGTTGGAGTGATGCGTCTACAGACCAAGGAACCAAAGACTGCCAGCAACCACCAGAATCTGGGAGAGGCCAGGAGTGACTCTACCCCAGAGCCCTGAGAGGGCGCGTGGCCCTGCCGACGCCTTGAATGTGGACTCGTGGCCTCCAGCACTGTGGGAGAATACATTTCTATTGTTTTAAGCCACCAGGGGTGTGGTAGTTGGTTACAGCAGCCTGAGGAAACTAACACTCCTCCTATCTTTCCTTTCTTTCCTTTATCTCACCTTCGGTGCCCATCAGACTGCTCTCTGTGCGTCAGCCAGTTGCTCCGGAGGTGGCCGAGTGTCCTACACAGAGCTTTGCATCGACTCTGCATGTTTCTGTTCCAATTACTTTGCCTTCCTGAGCTCCCATTTCTTAGTTTGATAATGATTGCTCATAAGGTCATAATAAGAACAGCGATATCAATAGCTGTCCTTTATCGAACTCGGACAATGGCCACCCATGCTTCAAAACGCATCATTTCATTCAGTCCTCACAATAACCCCATGAGTGGGCACTACCCTGGCCCAGATTTTACAGATGAGGAAACGGAAGCACACAGTTTGAAGTAACTTGTCAAGGTCATGTGAATGGTAATTCACACATGCATGGTTTGAGCAATGACTACTCAGCATTAAGCACAGAAGACAAGGGGCGAAGAAGGCAACCCCCCTCCTTTCGCAGAGCTTACGTTCTAAGTGGGAGACGTAAATCTTGGGAAGTTCTGCTCATTCTTCAGGCGTGTTGTAATCATTCAATGAATGTTTACCCGCTGCTTTCTGACTGCACTGTGGAAAGTAAAGGGGAGAAATTTCGGAGCTGGAAACTCATGGTCACTTTCTCCCAAGGCTGTGTTACTTCTATTTAACCAGCGGCCCCTCCTCCTGGGCCCGCACTTCCCCTTGTTGCTTCCTCCCCCGTGGGAAACCCACGGCACAGGTGCCCAGGGCAAGGGGAGGAAATCTCTAAGAAGCCGCACAGGCAGTTGGGAAATCTCCCAGGATCCCTCACCGCACCTTGGTGCCAACGGCCCAATGCAAATTATGGTCCCCTCACCCAGACGTCCCCTTTTCCCACGACGCCCACTGGAACAGGTTGCATTTCCAACGGGCATTTCTTCTTCTCCCTTCTCTCATCTCCACTCATGTTTTCTCCATGGGTCTTGCAACCTCAAGTTTATTCCTGTCTCTCCCTTTTACTAACTTCTTTACTTATTCTTTTTTTTTTTTTTTTAATCCTCACCTGAGGATACTTTTTCCCCCCACTTATCTTCAGATAGAGTGGAAGGGAGAGAGAGAGAAATATTGACGTGAGAGAGACACATTGATTGGTTGCCTCTCACACGACTCGAACCCACAACTCTCTGGTCTAAGGGCTGACACCCTAACCACTGAACCAAACTGACCAGGGCACTTATTTCTTTTTAAATGCATAAGTGATTTATATTCATGATGACACAGATATAGATTTTTTAAAACACAAAATTCCAACTGCTTCCCTCAAATCCAACCCCCTGACATAACCAAGTCTCCTGGTCTCCCCTGGGGCATCTCTAGCAGCCTCCTGACTGGTTAGTTCCCCACAGCCACACGGCGTTGACCCCACTCCCCACTGTCATTGCATCCCTGGGCCAGAATGACTTTTCTGACATACGGATCTGATCAAGACCCCAGCACCCCACCCCCTACTTAAGTAAAAACTAGAACCCCTTACGGGGTCTGGAGGTCCTGTGAGCTGGCGGTGAGACATTTCTTCTCCTTCCTTTCATGGCCTCTTACCTCAGGTGTGCACCCTCAGCTGACCTTGAACCTGGTTAGATCAATCTCCCCAAGATACCCATAAACTCGGTATCCCCTGTTTGACCTTAACACCGTGCAGTCTTACATCTATTTGTCCGATTCTTCTCCTGGCTCTTCCAGAAAACAAGAAGGTCTCTTTCTTCTCACCATATTATTCCTGGCACCCGGCACAATGCCTGGCTCACAGGGGACAGCCAATATATTGTTGTTCACTTTTCTTCTCATCTTTTGTAAAGAATTCTCGGGCACCTCTCTACTGCTTTTCTCTGCAGAAAACCTCTTGTTCTCCTTGGGTTTCAAGCATGATTCAGAAAAATAGATTGTCTTCCTTGATCTAATCTAGAGAGTCATTTATTTTCCACTGAGTCCCCTGGGACCTTCAAAGTGGCCAGTTGTGACAGTACCATTCTTGGAACACCTTTACACATATAAACACCTTTACACACACACACACAAAGGACCCCCACCCCTAACATGACAGTCCTTCCTTTCCAGGAGTCCCAGTGTCTCGTTTGGTGGATGTTTAGCAGAAAAGGAGCAGCTTTCTCCTTTACTCTTATTTCCCTACAATCTGTTTTCTGGTGTTCCTTTAAAAAATATAAATCAAATGAAGGTCACTGCTCAGTAAAACCCCTTCAGTGACTTCCACGGAACCTGAATAAAGTCCATGGTCAGATGGGCCCTCCTGGACCTGGCTCCCCCTAAACCTTGACACCGAAATTCCTTCCATTGGCCCCACAGTCCATGCCTGCTTGGACTCTTGTCCTTGCTCCAAGCCATGGTGTCACCCTTGGCTATCCCTTAGACTCTAGAAGCTGCGTATTTTAAATATCTTCTCAGTATTCAAGCTTCAGCTTAACTCTCCAGTCGTCCTCATGAAACCTGGCCCACAGCCTCTGAGCCACAGAAATATTTCTGTATGTCCACGGTCATCGCTTCGCAACTCAGGAGCCTGTAAACTCCAGGAGGGCAGAGGGCTATTCTGCTGCTTCCTCGCTCTCTACCTAGACTTCCCAAACAGCGCTAGGATGGCACAGTTGCTCCGTAATTAGTGATTGGAGGAATAAATAGGTGAATGCATAAATTAATAGGTAAATAGATGAGGAATATGACAGGCATCCCGCTTGTTTTTTGTAAAATCCGCGATGTTGCCTCAGACCCCGTCCACCTATCTCGTGTCTGTTGCAGCCGTAATTTTCTGTTGTGTACCTATGAGCATGTTCAGAAGCCGCTGGGCATGGCGAAGGTGGCTGAAGGTCAATGTTAATTTAATCCACTAGCTAGCATCCGGTGTTTCTACCTTCCGCTTCATAAAGAAGCTCTGTAGGTACCTTTTGACAAATAGTCTGAGGCATTGATCCATAGAACTTCTAAAGTTTACTTCAATTAGAAAGAGTTTCAGATAAAGATCAAATTAATTAAGTTCTCCCCCCTTAAAGTTCATCTTAATTAGCCATTGTTTCTCTCTCGATGGCTTAGTAATTGGCTGGGTTTCAACCTGGACACAGAAGAATTAGAGGAGGACCCCCCCCACCAAGATGGGCCTTGACACCTCACGCGCCCCAGGTTCTCTGCCTGCGTTTCCAGAGTGTGGGGGGCATTTGGCGAAAACGAGCCTGCTAACAGGATGAAACTGTGGCAGTGAAAATCTATAGTTCCATCACATACGGGAGCTTTTCTGTTTTCCTAGCTATTTTATATTTCCTATTTTATTTCAGCCCCTTGTATTTTTTTCTTTGTGAGCTTCACTAAGTTTTGAGGGTTCTGATAGGAGGACGCGTGTTAGCTGCTAGTCTGGCCGTGGAGGCGAGCAGGTTCGCGGTGGAGATGCGTCTGCCGCTTTTCTCTCCCAAATCACGGGCCCGTGGACTCAGGAAAACGGGAGTGTCCCAGCAGAGGCGTGTGTTCCGATGTCCCAGATTGCCCTCTCCCTGTGTCTCCTCTAGCCATAGAGTATTTTAAGGTACAATCTTTGATACTCAGGGAAGACGAGCGAACACTGTTAAGTGATATAATGTGTCGTGCAGGCCGTTTTAAAAGGAGTCATGAAATGGATGTATCCAACAGAAATGTAATGTTTAACTGATTCCTCCCGAGAAGCAGTGATGGTGTACCAGGGGCCGTTGGCAGCAGGTCATCCCGTGACTTAGATGACACCCTGTGGTGGAGTTTCGGTGCCTCCTCCTTTGGGGGCAGGTCCAAGCTGATGAATCACCCTGTCTATTTGTAGGGCAGTTTGGGGGGCTGCCTGGCTGCATCTTTGTGTCCCTAGGGAGTTAAAAGGATGAGGATGGCAGACACTCTAGAAATTGCTCTTGTACTAGATAAGAGGAATCAAATTCCCCTCCTCCAGGAAGTCCTCACTGATTAGCATATGATGCCCTATATCCAATATGCTCTTCCTGTTTCGAGTACGACACGGTGGTGATGCTCTCCAGCAGAGCTGTGTCCTGCCATAGGTGCAACCTGGAATCAGGTGTACTCAGGGCCATCACTTCATAAACATCACCTTTCTTGCCGGCCTAAGGACCCCAAAGGACAGAGACCATGTCTGTCCTCCTCACCTCCATGGCCCCAGTGCCTACAACAGTGTGATTTCTGGCACATTATAAATGCTCAAAACGTATTTGAAGAATGAATGAATTCATTCATTCATTAATTAACTAATTATAAGGCATACTCCCTTTAAGCCCTGGAAAGAGAACTACAGTGTACATAACTCTATTATGGAACAGGCTGTGCCCACGTTACAGGAAGATAATAGTGAGTGAATGACTGCTACACACAGATTGTAAGTTCTCTCTAAATGGAGCAGGTGAGCAGAAAGCGCAGTTGCCTCAGAACTGTCATATGAAAAATGTAGACAATGTCGTGTGTCTAGTGAGATACAAGTCAGTTGGAGCCCAGAGCTATGTCAGCAACCCGGGTATGAGGAATGTGGGCCGATGATGGATAAGAAAGGTACAAAACAGTGTCTGCCTCCAACCCTGGGCTATTACCTCTGGGAGGTCAGGACTCGTGATGATTTTACGCACTGTTGTAGCTCTTGTGCCGGGAATGAGTAAGAATTTGTGGAAGGGAGGGAGAAAGTAAAGAGGAGGAAGAAAGGAAAGAAAGAGGGAGGGAGGAATCCAGGATCCCAGGGCCCAGGAAAGGGCTAGGTCACTGCTGGCTAGATCCCTCTCCTGCTGTAATAGAATGCATTTTCATTTCTCAGAGCCCTTGTCTTCCTCTTTAGCTAACTGAGGCTAATACCCCTTCCCTAAGGGTGAGTATGAGAATTCATGACGTGGCTTGTTTCAAGTGACGCCCACGTTGTTGGCGTCCAACAAATCTTGGCTTCCCTAATCTCACCCCTTCCTTCAGTCTAACATTTTGGTATTGCCAACCAGCCCAGAGAGGGATGATATCATGGATGATAACTGTTTGTTTTGGGTCTTCCTGTGGGTGCTTTCTCCTCTTTCACCATCTTTGAGGTCCTCTGTTATGCCCATTGACTATCCTCGGAGCCTCAACCCCTCATTTCCCATCCATCCTCTGGCAACATTTCTATTTCTTCTGATGGCAATTCTTGGAAAGCTGTAGGATGACAAGTGGCTTGACACTCAGGTAGCAAAAGATGTCTTAGCAACTCAGAGAAGATATCATTTCGCCCATTTAGCAGAAGAGAAAACTGAGGCTTGGAGAAACGAAAACTGCATTATGAATGGTGCCGTTGTCGGCAGAGGAGCAGGTGCATGGGTGTGGGGAGGAGGCAGCCTGGTGAGCAGGAAGGCTTTCCCGGGGTCCTGCAGACCACGCTGTGTGGGCAGCTGCCTCCTCCACGGATGGTGAACGTGGGTCTGTGGACAGATGCATCTGGGACATTGCAGAGTCTCAGAGCTCTCTAGAAACGGAGTGTGGTGAACGTGTCAGTACAATCTTTATTATTTCGGTCATTTGCGAAATAAGGTCACTGGCCACTTCGAAGCCATCTCCATCATCACATCAGGAGTGGAAAAAGCTCAAGATGGGGTGAATCACCTTCTGACACGTGCCCACACCCTGGGGTTGAGTTGGTCTCTGTTTTCACAAAAATAAAGCCCACATTTTGCATATTGAGGTTATGCACGTTGGTGGAAATGACAACTGATGCTCAGTCATGATCAGGAGCCCGTCCACCGTGCCAGGACCAACAGCTCACATGAGGTTTTCAAACAGCAGGTGCTGTGCCTAGGGCCACCCTAGGCCCTGCATAGTCACAGGGACCCTCCCAGGAGCAGGCGGAGGGAGAGTACTGGGCGTGCATTTCTAGGTCCCACTGCAAGGTTTCACTGCCTGCCTCTGTCTTGGTCATTTAAGGTTCCCCTAATTCAGGAGAAGGGGTGTAGTAGAGAGGAAATAACTTGGACTTTGAAGTATAATAGGTCTGGGTTTAAGTTCTGCCCTCACTAGTTTATGACCTCTTGACCCTCGGTTTCTTCATCTTTATGAATAAAATACCACCCACCTAAAATTGTTATAGCAACTTGGTTAAAACATCGTTTCCAGAGTCAGACAGAACAGGTTGTGAGAGCCAGATTCACCACTCAGTATTACCCATCGGGGAAAGCTGCTTAACCACGCCCGGCCTCAGTTTCCTCATCTTCAAAATGGATAGATTCAATGATAGCCTGCATTTAAGTGTTTAATGAGTGTATGGTATCTATTAATGGCTCAATGATGCTTCCATTGTAAGAGTATCAATTTTTTTTAAATTGGTCTTTATGATTGAAGTGTTTATAATCAACAAATGGTAGCTTCTATCATTAGTGGTAGAGTATAAATATTTTTATAACGAAAAGAATAATAGTTTAACTCTCTCCCATCCATCTGCTCAGTTCCATATTCCTCTAACTGGCTTTCTTTTTCTTCACACACTTCTCCTCTGCTGGCCTGTTACGTGGTCATTCGTGTGTTGTTGCCTGGTTCCTCCCACTGGAAGGTAAGCCTCTCGAGGGCTGGAACTTCAGTTGGTACATTCCTAGATCTCCATATTCTGAAACAGCGCCAGGCTCCTAGTAGCTGCTCAATAAATACTTGTTGAATGAATGAATGAATGAATGAATGAATGCAATAACCTAACGGACACAGAAGGTCTAGTACAGCACTCAGCAATGTCTCCTGTCTGTGTTAGTGCCCTGGGGTCTCAGTCCTCCAGAGGAATAAGTGAACAAACAAGAGATTTTGCCCCTTCCTTGCCATTCCTCACCCAGAAACTAGGGAAACCGTGTTTCCCACTGGGACTGCTGTGGGAAGCCTGAATCAGCTCCTGCTTCATTAGCCAAAGGAACCCCCTTGGTAGCCAGACTCCGGGGACTCGCCGTCACCTTCAGAAGCCCATCCTCCCGCCTCTCCTACATCCCTGCGTCAGTCACCATCTCCTTAGAGGACAGTGGCACCTGATTTTGGATGGGAGGCCTGGCCAGGTGCAGCCCGTCCCAGGGCCAGCCTGAGGCTTTTAACCAATTCACCAGCCTTCGGGGAGCCCCGGGGGGGGCCGCCCGAAGACAAGTGGCCACCAGGAGAGCGGAGGCCACCCTGAGAGGGTTCCCCAAAAGGTGCTGCTCCTCCAGGAAGGCTGGAGGTCCTGCAAGTCTTGGCCATAACGTTCCATATTTCTCAGTTTGAAGGTGCCGTTGACCGTAAGACATGTCCTGGGTTTAATAACACCTTTCCGGGGACAAACCAGGAAGCAAGGGCTCCACCACGCGGAATACCCACATCAGTTTTAACACGCATCGCTGCGTTAGAAACGGGAACGTGTGCAGTGCCCGTGTCTCAGAACCAGAGGAGTCTGGAAACAGTAGTCACCGTGTATGGAAGGCTGCTGTATTCCAGCTACGAAGTCCTCCCTGGCCGCGTCTTCTCACACCGCTGACTCATCACGGGAGCCCTGACTTTAGGCTGAGGTCCCTGTGAACCAGCAGGCTCAGCGGGTCCCTCTGACTCTCCGAGGCCAGGCCAGGGAGTTCTGGGGCCTGAACCCACGTCTGCCGGACTCCAAGCCCGGGCCTTTGCCCTCCATTGGCAAGAAACCTGCATTGAAATCTTCGGGGTCTGGTCTTCCCCATTTGGGAGTCCAATCGATAGGGAAAGACCCCCAAGATTGAGGTTTAGGGTTCTGCAGAAGCAAGGCTAAACCTGGGATTCCTCACCCATGGTGTTAAGAGATGCTTAAAGCAAAGGAACAAGAAAAACAGAAAATCAAGTTGGCCTGGAATGTGGCCCCAACCAGGGAAGACAGAGACAGGCTCCGGTTCCTGGGATTCGGAGGAAATGAGAACAAGATAAAAATAACAGAGGGTGTTGGAGGAAGGGCAAAGTTCTCCTCCAAGACCCTGGACAGCCACTGCAATTTGGAATCAATTTTTACAGGTTTAATCATTTGTGCAGTGGGAGGTGATGCCTGAGATCTCAGCAGCATGGGGGTGGGTAACGATGGGGCCATTTCTGCAGAGAGGGCCCTGTTTCTCAGTCTTGACCCCTACTTCCTTTCTACTCTGCTTTTCCATCAGAGAACCTCAAAAACAACCACACACACACACACAAACACACAGCAGTTCTTCTGCTTTCCATTCTGCAAGACTCTTTCCTTCTCCTTTCTGCTGTTCAGGGAAAATTCAGCACTGGAGTGGAATGAAAATGTTGCCATCCCTTCTTTTCTTAAAGCGCCCATTTATCAAGCCATTGCCCTGTGCCCATGTGCCAGGCTGGGCTAACCACTTCCCAAGGATTATTGTAGGCAGTCTTCATAACAAACCCGTGCAGTGGGTATCATCAGTCCCCGTTACCGATGAAGACACTGAGGCTCAGCAGTTATACAGGGTGGCCCGGGGTCGCTCAGCTCCAGAGAAGCCATCTACCTCTCTCGGACACCAAGGCTGTTTCCCACTGCATGCAACTCCTGTTCTCTCCACCCTCCCCACCCCATCTCACCCCACTCTGATCAGATGATGCCATGGACAGATGTTCTCAGGCCTCTTTGGGGTCCCAACATAAAACAGACTCTCGCCCAGCTGCAGACTATGTAAACTCGCAAAGGTGCCTGTCTTGTGCGCAGCCCAGAAAGTCTGACTCATCAAACAGCCTTATCGCAGATGCCGTGGGAGACAAGGAAGGCATGTTTTCTTCCCGGGGAGACAGGCACGAAGACAGGCCCTGCGATTAGATATGAAGGTAGCGGCTCATTGGGTTACAAAATAACTGCCGTGTTCTCCTGACCTTGATAACTGAGACGTTTCTTTTAGAGGCTGTCCTGTGGATCCCAAACGGGCCCGAGACCGCGAGGTCTAGAAGGAAGGGGATTTCTGTCTCTCTGCCGTGGCTGGCGGAAATGCGAACAAAATAGCAAGGGATCCTTCTGGAACTGGGTTGGGCTCTGGCAGGAAGCCAGCGAGGAGAGAAGTGTGCATGGTGAACATCCACGCTCAGCCAGTCGGTGTGAAAGATATATGGAGAAGGAAGCAAAATCAGTCGGATCAGACACCAGAGAGGGTAGTTATTAACATTATTATTTCACATCCCCGTTCTTACGTACTGCTCGCCCCGACTCTTCCATGTGTCCAATTAGCTGTGTCATGCAAATGTGCGGTTGCATCTGCAAAAAGTCCAGAAGGGGGGTGTTCAAAGTCTTAACACTGAGAATACATGCGAGACTTTTGGATGGAGACGGCAGAATGTCAGGTGTCACTTCACATGTTCATTTTCCTTTCATTTTGTACCGGACGCCAAGTATTACTTTTGTAAATGATCATCATCATAACGAAGGAGAAGGGGGAGGGGGAGGAAGAGGAGGAGACGGAAGAAGGAAGTGGAAAGAAATGGAGCTGCAACCCTGAGATTCAGACACATTTTCTAAGCGACTCCAGGTCCTCAGCCCCGTGGGAAGTGGGGCTGGAATCAGCAGCTCCCCTCCTGAGCCCTCCTCCTCCCTCCTGGCCATCCTGCCTTTTCCTGTGGGGAGCTCAGAGCGAACCAAGGACCCTGCAGAGGCCCCTGGGCCTGCTGAGGTGGCACGGATGCTTTTGGCGCTCCTTCATGCCCGCAGAGCCTCGGACCACTTTCAGGGTGTCGTTATAGATCAGCGGACCCGGACCAGCTGGGGTGGAATCAAGGGATGGGCTGAAGGGCTTGCGGGGGGAAATCTTGCAAGCTGTGAAATTGAGTCTCTGGAGTGAAACGGCAGAAGTTTCTGGACTGAGAACCAGCTGCAGAAGGAAGATCTTCTCGCCGGCCCTGTGCTCAGCCACCCCCCTCTCCTTGCAGAGTGCCCCTCTCGTAGCACCCGCCACCCAGGAGGCTGGGGAGAGCCGCTGAGGGCAGACACAAAGCTGCTCCGTAAAATTTTCAAAATAAAATAAATTTAAAAGGAACACACAACACCCCAAGCAGCTTTGGTAAAACTGTGGCACGCTAAGTCCTGGACATTCCAAACACTTCTGGAAAAACTCACATTAGCCCCCAAGGAAGAGGCTGTCTGATGCATGCTTTCCATGTCCAAAAAGAAGCAGGGTGAGACCAAGGCCTGATGCCATTCTTGGGGTCAAACGGTGCAAACACAAGCTTGTTTGGAGAAAATATAGATATATTTAGGCAAGAAGAAATGGAGTCGAAGCGGGGCGCTCTTTGGATGGGGGCGTCTGTCCTTCCTCTCGTGCTCAACGCAGCTTAGAGCTGAGAGAGAGGCAGCTGATGGGACAGCCATCCTGGCACGGTGAAGGAACCCAGGGAGGAATCGGATTAAAGAGCCCACAAGACACCACCTGGGGAGGGGCCCATGCCGAGGGGTGGGTGTTTGGATTCCCTGAATTTTGCAGGGAAAAAAAAAATTAAAAGCAGCAGCAGAGCCTGGGTCGTGGCTGACACTCCCAGGAGCAGCCAAGCCAACACCGTTGACTGGAGCATCACAGCCTTCCACTCAGCACCTGCCAGCCACCAGGCTCTGCCAAGAGCAACTTGGTACCAACTTCAATCATATCGCAATTCAGAATTTAAATAATGCGACAAGACTCCTTTGGAACCCGACCAGGGACTGCTCAGGGCAGTAATTTTCCTTTTAGCAGCAGGAGCTGAGAATCTACAATTTCCCAAAGATAACAGCACTCCGCCCTTCCCCGGTGAAGCCCAGAACAGTAGCAGAGGGAGGGAAATTCACCCAGGAGAGCTGATGACAATGGAAGGATCTCAGTCCCCGAGCAGGGACAGGGAGGTGCCTTTGCGCCAACCCACTCCGCGGTGAGGCGAACCCCGGAGTGGGTTGGCGCAAAGCAGTCCTGCCATCCGAACTCCAAAGGTGAGGGTGATAAATCAGCAAGGGCCGTCAACCTGGGCCTGGAGAGCTGGCCGGGTTCTGGACCAAATTCATTAGGCGCCATTTCCAGCTGACTTCTAGCTAGCTTCCTTTTGTCCAAAACAACCATAGCCAGCGGCATCACAGGGACTATTCCGTGCCCTTGGTTGGATCTCACTGACTTTTCCCTCCTCACAAATGCAAAATGAGACCATAGGACCATTTCACATTCCCGTTCGGTACCCTGTCAGGGACTGGCCGCACATGCAAAAAAAAAAAAAAAGGTGGTTGAACCTTATGCAGATGAGACTAAGATTACATGATGCGCAGTTCCATTAAAGGAAAAAATAAGGGGGGGAAAATCCCCAGGTTTTATTAATTCCCAATTCTGGGAGTGCATTCCTCTTTTGCTATTTATTCATCCGTTCTGCTAACTGACCAGTGCTGGCTAAGTGATGGATAATGCCTTTAAGACACCATGTAAGTCACAGTAATGTCACTAGGCTATTAACCTCTGGGTATTTGCATTATTAGTCAATTTCCTAAGTCCTTGGAGTTAAAGCCGCCACTGAGGCTTTTTACATTCATTTTGCAGGAGCCGGGAATTGAGTTGCATGAATTTCCCACAGCATAGACTTTTGTTTGAAAGGGGCAGTCGTCCATGTCCCCTGCCTGGCTGGGGCGGGGGGGGGGGGGTGGTAGCAGCTGCCTCATCATTTATGGGAGAAGTTTAGTGCAGGGAGCACATTTCTAACCAATCTCAACATCCATTCCCTCTGCGGGGGGGGGGGGGTACTGCGATATTGTTTCACTGCTATGGAGTGTATTCAAGTGGAAGGATTTTTTGCTTTAGACAAGTGTTATGAGCCTCCTTTAAAAATGAAATATATGTCCAGATAAAATATTCACGCTCCGTAATGCAAGGCAATGCACCAAAATCTAGGGCAAAACAGTTTACATATAAAAACCAACTGGAATATGAAAACAGAAGTCCTCACTTAGGTCGCTCCCTGTTCCGCAGCAAAGAAGGGGAGCTTCTGGGGAGATAGAGATGGATGTAGGAATAGAGAGAGGGGACAGAGGGAGGGGAAAGAGAGAAATGCAAAGCCGACAAAATGGTAACCTTAAGCTCGTCTGCTACAAATAGCCAATAAAGGGGGTTATGTAACGAGGCGCTTGTGAGCAGCTGGCCGTGACTCACCTTCAGCCAATTGAGGCCATGGCTGAATTAGCCCGATGACTTTCTTCTACCTCCTCACCATTTGTCATTCCTCTGGCCTCAGTTTCCCCGCTTATCATCGTTTCTGAAATCCACTTCTCATCCAGGTCTCAGATCCAATCCAACTTCGTGCTACAGTCTGTCCTGCCCATCTGTCTCCTTGGAACACCCAGCTTACCCTTGTCTGTGGCATTGCTCAGGTGATGTGATTTGCATAAGTGGCTCTGCACCCGGGGAGCCCCCAAGCCCCCTGAAGGGAGGAGTCCTGTGCTCCCTCTCAGCTCCCATGGGCCCGCTGCTGGGCTTCAGGAGAACAGCTCAGCTGCTGGGAGAGCAAAGGTTCCAGTCAGGGGACTCCGGCTTCGCATCTGCCTCGGCTGCTTCCCAGCTCCGCAACTGTCTGCCAGGTGCTGTTCGTTGTCTCCTTTAAAACGCGAGCATTTCCCTGGCCAGTGGTGCTCAGTGGTTAGAGTGGCGGCCTGAGCACCGAAGGGTCGTGGGTTCGATTCCCCGTCCAGGGCATGTACCTGGGTTGCAGGTTCGATCCCCAGCCGCTGTCTGGGTGCGTGCGGGAGGCAACCAATAGATGTGTCCCTTTCACATCGATGTTTCTCTCTCTCTCTCTCTCTCTCTCTCTCTCTCTCTCTCTCTCTCTCTCTCTCCCCCCCCCCCCCCCTCTTCCTCCCTCCCTTCCATTCTCTCTAAAAAATCCATGGAAAACTCAGGTGAGGATTAAAACAAAAACAACAACCAAAAAAAACTCAAGTGTTATTCCAAGGATTAAGACAGACCTCTATCAGTACAGACAATGTTTAACAGGGCTTTGGTATTTCAAGATGCCAGCATGCTTTTACATGGGATGAAGTTACTATTCAGAATAAATCATACCAGTAACAGTCAAATTTTAACATTTTACCACCTCCTCTTATTGCCCCGCCCCTGTGAAACCCAACTGCCATCATCCAAGGGCTTCTGAATTCCAAGAGGTTTTTTAAGTAACAACTTATAGTTTTATAATACTAGATCCCATTTGACCAGGGCCTTTGTCACCAGAGTCCCTGAACCATGGCGCAGCTGATCCGGCCATTCCAGGTGTCTTAAATGATCAATGTGGACCTGTGTCGGGTCAATTCAGCTGCAGTGACCAGTATTGATCGTCTAGACAGTCCTATCGATTGGGTCAGGAGGGCCGTGGGTCTTCAGGGACACCACAGACGTGACATGGTCTGACTCTTGCCAGCGCTCTGTCAGAGATTATCACCATTGTTAGAAGAAGGGAAACTGAGGCACAGGCAGGGAGTCTCATGGCCAATGGATTTAGAGGACAGGGAGATGGGTCTGCTTTTGAAATGCCAATCCCACAGTTCCTGGAGTGAAGGATTAGTGAGGCAAAGGGTAGGGCACAGGGGATCTGTGAGGAAGTGTAGATCAGTGGTTAGAACATAAACTCTGGACTCCAACAGCCTGGATTTGGTTCTTTGCTCTATTATTCCCCAGCTGTGTGAGCTTGGGGCAAGATTATAACCCACTGAGGCTGTTTCCCCCCCTGTGAAAATAACTGGCCAAAAAAACAAAAACAGCTTCCTAAAGTTTGCCCATACTGAGGGGTTTTTTGAGATACAGGACTTTCAGGACTAAAAGTAGGAGAACTGGTCCTCTCCCGGGCAACCCGGCCCTTGACGCACACAAGCGCTCAGTAAATGCTAGTAGTTCCTATCACTATTACTGCTGTAACAGTCCCAGAAGGCTTCAGACGTGTTGGCGACTCTCGCATCTGCTCATGTATTTCCTACCTGTCAAAGTAGAGAGACAAAAGCAAGGAGTGTTGACTTGATGACCAATCCAGGGACCCGTAGGAAGCAGACTGCACTATTTCTTGTCTTCTGGGGTTTCGTTTGGCCTCCATGAGCCACAGCCGCCTGCCTGTGTCCTGCGAGGCTGGTGGCATCTGTGCTGAGGAGGTCACCCACGTCCCCAGAAGGGCACCGGAGAATCCCTGCGTATACCATTACACCATCTGGCTAAGCTCAGATCAGCCTGCTCTCGTTACATGGGGAAACTGAGGCGGCTCAGTAGCTATGTGCCTTCACTTTATATTTTCCTGCATGGAAATTAGACCATGTCCCAAAAGAATAGTCACCCCTTGGCCACGGTGCTGAGTCGAATGTCCACGAGCTTTCCTTGTAATATGCATTCATCCGATGCAAACCAGAGATACGAAGTTGAGAGGGGGTCCGCTGCTTCACGAAGGTCAGACCGCCCAGTGACGGTCATCCCGGCACAGTCCGGGGGCTAACTATTTCATACTCTATGCTTGAGGTCTGCATGAAGACTTCATTCAGAAAAATGGGTACAGAGGAGGACCAAAGTCTAATTTAGTCTGACGGGTGGTCCTGCGCATCAGCCCATCTTGTGGTTACATTGTATTTGTTTCCTGTTTAGACATTCACTGCACGGTGTTGTCATTACTCTCTTCTAAGTAAAGGGTGGCAGCAGCGTGGACCATCCTGCAACGCCGTCCTCGTTGTTTGGGGGTGCGATGGAGCCTGTGCGGGCGTGTGTCCAGCAGGCCCAGGAACTGCGGGCAGCCTGTGATCGTGTGGAAATGTGCTGCTGCGTTATTCCCAGCCAGGCTCGAAAGCAGAAGTCCAGCCCGGGTCCTCACACTCAGGAACTTGGGCTCTGGGTCCCATTTAACCTCCGGACGGCCGTCGTCATGTCTGAGACGCCGCGGCACTCACCTGCAAACTGAGGCAGGTGGGAGGGGTCTGTGCCGCCAGCTCAGGGGCTGTGAGTTTGTGGAAGGAGCTGACGATCGGCAAGACTCCTGGGCAGCTAGCTGGTCTGCAGTCAGAGTCCGAACCGCAGAGTCACCCGCAGACTCTAGCTTCACCCCACGCCTTCAGCTGATGGTGGATGGGAGATGAGAGCCCGGTGGGCAGCCGATACCCACTTTCTCTCCTTGGTTCTCAAAGTGGAAAAAGAGGGTCAGGTTTTCTAGAATCATTTTGCAGACAGGCGGTGTGGATGGCAGGAATGGCGTGTGAGCGATGGAGAGAAATAGGCAGGAATAACAACAAGGACAGACAACGGTACCTGTGGAGCTCTGTGCTCCAGGCACGTTCCCAAGGGCTTTTCCTTAAACAGCAATTTAACTCTCATCACACGTCCCTATGATGTAGCTACTTTTACCATCTCCGTTTCGAAGAGGCGGAAGCTGAAGCACAGAAGGGTGAAGTGGTTTGCCCAAGGTCACACAGCTAGCAAACGGCCCAGTCAAGGTGTGAATTCCCGTAGGCTGAGTCCAGGCTTTAATCCCTATGTCATATTGATTATTGAAGCTCTCTGTGAGGATTGGCCAGCTGGGGATAAAATAGATAATTATGTTAGTAATAACCATGCTGACGATCATGTTTGCAGTGAACTTTTGTTGAGCACTTACTATATTCCAAAAATTGAGCCAATGGCTTTCCCGGTAGAATGTCCCAGAAACTGGAGATGTCTTTTGTTTCCTTCCCGTCTTTTACCCCACACATCCAATTCATCATCCCACTGTGTTACATCTACCTCCCAGTTCCTCGCAAACCACTTACCTCTCTGCATCTTCACTAGGAGGCCACAGGCTGCCCCACAGGCAGGGACTTGCCCTTGCTGTAGGCATCACTGAGAAGCTGCACCGAACCTCGCAGGTGGCCGGCGTTCAGCAAAGGTGTGGAATGAGTTAATGAAGTGCCTGGTGCTGTCATCATGACAGCTTGTGAAGGTGGTACCATTCTTGTCTCCATTCTGCCACAAGGAGCAGAGATTTGGGATGGGAAATTGGCTTCCGTAGGTCACACACAGAGAAGAGGAGGCGGGGAGAGCAGACATTTGACCCATTGGCATGGTCCTGCATTCAACAGCCAGTCTGATGTAAGGGGAATTTACCACCTTATGACTCCTTGGGAGGTGGACACCCCATCCCAACTTGGAAGCCAGAAAGGTCAATGTTGTCCTTCCCAGCATCCCTTGAGTGCTGGCAGGCACATGACCTGGTCTTGGCCAATCAGATACAACAACCCTAGGCTTGGAATCAGTTGTCACTTCTCTTTTGTTCCCTTTGTCCCCAACATCCAGAGCCTTGTCAAGAAGTGGCAGGAGTGGCCCACCCACAGCGCAGGGTGTCAGTGCTGGCGCCAGGGCCCAGGGTCTGTGGTGGCATGGGAAGCAAGCCTGTGCCCCATGGCAGTGCCATGACAGAGGCCATGAAGGCTGCAGCTGCAGACCGGGTCTGCTAACACAGTGTCGCCTGCCACCTCACCTCCCTGTTCCCTGAGCATCATTCTCCAGCTTTGCTGAAGACCCTGTCAGTCAATTCCTCTGGGCTGAAATCTTCCAGAGCCGATTTCTATTGCCTGCAACCAAGAACCCTGCCTGTTACAGCTCAGATTCAAAGTGAGCCCCACAATGTATCCAATTTCTCTGTTATCTCTCCAGTGTGCCAGGAAGGTCTACACTCCCCAATGCACCTCGGCCCCTCCCAGTGACTCTGCAGGTTTCCTGACCTCCTCGCTTTTAGCCATGCAGACTTTCAGCCGTCCGCCACAGAGAGCACCAGGGGCACTTTCTGGGAGGGTGCCCCCCTCAGAGACACTCACACTTCCCCACGAGCCCCAGGGAGGAGAAGCATCCAGAACTTTGCTCCCCGTCTGTTCCAAGTACAGATGCAGGCTGCAAGTAGGTCGGGCCTGGAGCCACCTCTGCCCTCTTGGCCATCCTTTGCGGGAAGCTCGAGCTGGCAGCGGACATGCTCAGTGGCTGAGCATTGCAGCCACCGGGGGCTGGCGGGAGCTGTCAGGGGCTTATTCATGGGCGAGCCCAAGTAATGGAAACAGTTCACCTGCCCTGCTGACTCCCTCTCCCCCTGTGACGCTCCCGGGATCAGCTCCCAGCCTGCTGCTGCGACCTCCTTTCTTTGGATGTTCTAATCCAAGCTGAAATGGATATTAGCTGTAATTACTTATTCCGCATGATTCTGTAGGCTGCTCTTTGTACCCGAGTTGAGAACCTTCATTGTCCGCGTTGCTTAAATTACTGAACATAGTGCCATCCATGCTGAATTAGGGCTCATTAATGAGCTGGCGGTTCTAGAGACTCCCTATTTATTATTCAGAGGCCAAGGATGATCCAGGCGGCCGCATTACAATACCACTCGCGTGACTTTTGAACTGTCATGGAAAGAAAGGGGGAGGCCCACATTTATTTTATTATTTTTTTCCCTGGCGAAAGGTGCGATGGACACAGAAATAATCGTTTAGTCCCTCGTTTACAAATGACACTTTTGTTCGGACACATATACGATTGAGAGGGGGATGTCTCACTTTTTGTCTCCCTAGTAAGCTTGATGTTTCAAACCTGTTACCATTTCTCATAATCCTAATGCAGAAAACACTTTTGTTTTTCTTGCTCTTGCTGACTTCTCTTTTGTTCCCTTTGTCCCCAATGTACAGAATCGGAAAGGCTAGTCCTGAGAGTGAGACCAAAAAAAAACCAAAAAACAAAAACATATGGGAAAACAAGCCACTCAAATGGTCACACACCACAAGAGAAGTCAGAGTTAGATTTTTTTTTTTTTTTAAGGCTTTGGAATGGGAAGATTGAAAACAAAAAGCAACACTTGCTTTCTGTGTGTTATTACATAGTATTACACAGTAACACTGCACAGCAATACGATTCGGGACTGCCCAGTGTCCAAGCCGGTGCAACTATGCATCATTAGCCAGTGTGACCGTATCAGCAGTTCTCATCGGAGGGACGGCTCGCCTGGAAGGGGGAGGGAGTGATGCTTCCCAGGCTGACATTAATGTCTCTGCAAGGACATTCTGCCAGGGTGCGACCGGTCACAACCAAATGGATTGCTCCCCAGTGGGCCGGACTCCAGTCACATTGTCAGGTAAACACAGAAATATTCTGTCTTCGCCTGCCAAGCCTTGTCAAGGGTCTGTATCTGTTATTGCATCTTGGGTCCCACAAGGTTCCCACCCATATTTCTTTATAGAGGAAATGTAAACCATATGCTTTCGCCTTCTTTCCACTGAATGTATCCAAACGCTGTTTGGGGCCAGACATGTTCTTTTGCAATGAGTCTTCTGAGTGGAGTGTATCAGGCCCCTTAACCTCTCTTTTTCCCCCTATTTTGTCATGGCTCAAGTGGATTGGACTTTCTGGTGTAAATACAGGCGAATTGTTGAATCCATAGCGTGACAGTCCTAACTTGTTTTTTGTTTTTGTTTTTAAAGAAACACTGGCTTGTAGCAGCAGACAAATAACATGAGGGTCTAAACACCAACCACAACACTCTTTTCTATGGGTGCACCTCAGAATCCTTCTCAACACAGTGCTGCTGGCAGTCAGTGTGAATCAATAGGCACCATTATTTACTATGCCAATGAAGACAGTTCTTGTGGTTCTTTTTGTTGTTGTTGCAATTTTTATTAACTTATTTTTGTTACAGATGTTTCTCCTTTTCCCCCCATTGACACCCTCCTCCCAATCCCGGCCCTCCCCCAGCATTGTTGTCTATGTCCATTGGTTATGCATACATACATACAGCATAGAAGTTCTTGTGGTTCTTTTTGTTTGTTTGTTTTTCTTTGTTAATCTTCACCCGAGGATACTTTTTCCATTGCTTTTTTTTTTAAAAAAGAGTGGAAGGGAGGGAGGGGGAGAGAGAGAGAGAGAGAGAGATAGAAACATTGATGTGAGAGAGACACACATCAACCGGTGGCCTCCCACACATGCCCCAGACAAGGCCAAGGATTGAACCTGCAACCTAGGCACGTGCCATTGGCTGAGAATCGAACCCGAGACCCTTGGGTACACGGGCCAATTCTCTAACCACTGAGCCACACCAGCCAGGGCAAGAGACCTGTTTTCCAAGACATCCATCGGCAGTGGCTTTGGCCAGCATCCTTTGGGGAGAGCACATTTCTCCAAGCACTAGAAGTCCTCAGAAGCAAACTCGTGGACAGCTCCCAAAGTGAAAGGCAAGTTCGCGTCCAGCCCAGCAGGGAGCCTCCTTGAAGACCTCAGCCTGGGCAACAGAGAGAGTCCCGCGCTTCCCAAATGGCACACTCTCTGAAGACGCGGGCAGTGCCTTCCGCGTCCCGCTGTAATCCCACGCCAGGCTCCGAAGCTATCTTAAGCCCCGCTATTTATCCGCCTGGCGAGGCACAACACTTACTTATTAAAAACATATCTATCATGGTTAATGACTTGATGTTTTTCCCTTTAATACAGTACAGTGACAGGTGTAAAGGGAAGATGAGAGTCAGATGCTTCGGCAATATGCTTCCTGCTTTAAGATGTCTAGCAAATCAGCCTTCCTCCGTGGTGCCCCGAGCGGGGCCACCTCCCACCCCCTCGCTCTCTGTCCACACACACGCGCGCGCGCACACACATTACACGCTTGTGTTGGACGGAAAATCATACCATTTGCAGTTTCAGATAAAAGCATGTTCGAGTGCATATGGGAAGTGCCATTAGGAGCAACTCCGGAGTGCCGAGTGAAATGGGTCATTAGGCTTTTGTTTGTTGGAGAGTGTCTCCCATCTGACAGTGCCGAATGGTGCCACTTTCAGCAGCTTATGTTCCCAGTTACATTAAACAGACAAACAGATTGACTATTTTGCATTTCTCGTTTGACAACAGCTTGTCTTCATTTGCCGCACACGGTGGCAGCGTTGAAAGCTCAGTGTACGGCCGCAGCCAAGGTCCTGATTTTGAATAACAGCAGATGCCAACACTGAACTTCAAAATCAATCAATTCTTTTTCCTGAGTATGGATAAAAGGTCTAGGAGAGTGCCTGAAGGGGGATGTCTGCTCTTTACAGCTGAAAACGTAGAAGCCGCATTCATTACCAAACTTTGTGCAGGAAATGACAAATGTGGGCGATGCTCCGGAGGGAGGTTCGGAAGAACCAGGCTCGTCGAAGGTGGGACCGTGGTGCTGCCTGGGACCAGGCAGCTGGAGATGAGGACGCTCAGTGTGATTAAGGGGATGCCCATCTCGATTGATCTGATTCTGACGAGGTCTGAATAGGCAGTGACAGACAAGAGGGCCGTTCTCACATGGGCCACTTTTCTGAGTAGCCTGTGATCAGTGGGTTAATGAAAAGCTTTCTCCAAGAGGGAGACAGTCCGAGGGGCCATTTCTCACTGGAAATTAGAATGCTAACAGCCTGATTGAAAGTCAACCAGAACGCAATCCAGGATCTCTGGGTCTCTAGCTCATTGTCCCAGCTGCCAGGGCCCCCCCAGAATGGAGTCCTGAGTCATCCAGAGTGGCGGTCCCCCCACCGCTTCAGACTAGTATCAGAGGCTGGGTCACTGCCCTCGCTTGGCAGCATCACTGCGGCACCCGGGCAGGAAGGCATGCCCGGCTGGCAGGTGAGGGATGCAGGGGAGAGAGGACCCTTTGGGTGAAGTCTGGCCATCTTCTGTGTCCTCCGAGGCCACGCCGTTCTGTGAGAGACAGGGAAGACTAGTGGTTAGAAGTACTGTGCTTTGACAAGGGCAAACCACGGCTTAGTTCTCAACTTCGTCCCTAAAAGGCTGTGAGACCTTGTGAAAGTAACCCAACTTCTCTGAGCCAGTTTCCTCGCCCACAGTATAGGGACAAGAGTGTCATTTTCACTTCCCAGGACCATAATGGGACTTAAATAAGACCAAGTGTGGCCCTGGCCTGGTGGCTCAGTTGGTTGGAGCATCGTCCCGTACACCAAAAGGTTGCGGGTTCGATTCCCAGTCAGGGTACACACCTAGGTTGCAGGTTCAATCCCCAGTCAGGGCACATACAGGAGGCACCTGATTGATGTTTCTCATGTCGATATTTCTCTCTCTCTCTCCCCCTCTAAAAATATCAATAAACATAAGCTCAGGTGAGGATAAAAAAAAGAAAAGATCAAGTGTGGAAAGCGCATAGCAGTGTACCTGGAACACACTGAGTGCTCAGTAATGGCTAATGTGTGTATATGTGTGTGTGTGTGCATAAAATTTACATGCACTCTATTATATGTGTTATGTATATAAACCTATACATACATATAACCTATATAATAAAATGCGTTCTGTGTGCACATATGTGTGGGTGCACACAGATGTATTATATGGTAAAATGTATATGCATTACATCATAGACTTCTATAAGTGTCTAAAGTTGGAATATGAGCATAATAACCATAAACAGATACGAAACGTCCATCCCACGAGGCGGGAATAGCACAGGCCCTCCTCGTCCGCCTGTCCTGTAATGGTTCTTTCCTTACAACGGGAAAAAAACATACTTCCTTACCTTTCATAACAATAGTGCTCCGATTTCATGCCGTGGAGGGTCACCTGTGATCCTCAAAGCCAGCCTGCTGCACAAGCCAGTGTCCCCCTTCCCAGGGGAGGAGGGAAGAGCCCACTCCCCGAGTCTGGCTGGTCAGTGGACCAGTGGACATTGAAACCCAGGCGCCCCCCACTTCTCCGTCTTCCCCAGAAGTGTGAGTGTGCCCCACGAAGATGGGAAAACAGGATCCTAACAAACCAGATACCTACAGGGAAGGTGGCGAAGGCGGTCTCCCCTTTGTCAAGCCTCAGCTGTGTTTGTTTGTTAGGGGACCTACTCTGTGACCAGTGCCTCCCCCCTTTCCTCTCCTCTCTCCCCTCACACCTCTGCTTTCCTTTCCTTTCCTTTCCTCTCCATGTGTTCATCAAAAACAAACCCAAGTACAAGCATTTTGATCTATCAAAGTTTGCAATAGACCCTTTCATTTATTTTTGAAAGTAAGCCTTTGATTGAAGTATAATTCAATAGACTTCTGAACAATCTCTTAGAAAAACAAACATACATTATTAAATCATTGCTCATGTTCTCTCCCTTCAAAAAAAAAATTGGGGTTTCCTTTTATTCCCCATCGTTTTTAGGAGCTTGCAGAAGTGGTAGGATAATCTAACATGCAAATAGTCAAGAGTCAGTAAACGCTGGTCGTTTTAAATGTGTAGTCACTGTGCATGATGTAATACACATAACAACCGGCATTTACTCAAGCCTGGCACGATCAGACACGTATGTAGTATGTATTTCATGCTGCGCACCGTCCTGGGTTCTGGAGAGCAGGAACGTGATGGATGATGTGGCAGACGTGCCCCCTGACCTGGGCAATTGCTGACGGTCACGTAGAGGTCCTAAGAGCTCGACAGTCCGAGCCAGGTGGACGATGGGACAGAGAACCCTGGTTCTCGGGGTCTACAGTTTTTAGGGTGAGAGATACGGCTGTGTGCCAGGATGGTTTAGCATAAAACAAAAGGATGAAGCCTCTAAAAAGTCCTACTCAGCATCCACGGAGGAGACAGAAAAGCAGGAAGCAAGCAACTCCGGCCACGTGACGAGTGTGTGCGCTGGCATCCCCTTCGTGCCAGGAAGAAGTCACATTGCATAAGAAGGTCCAAGGTCAAGGCACCTATGGGAGGCCCTGTCTCTGTGCAGGACACCTGGCCTGATGTGGGTCCTCCCAGGGCCCCTCCTTTGACATCTGAAATGCTCAGGGCATCAAAACTTGTTGGGGGCTGGAGGCAGGCTCACCCACCAGGAGACAACTCTAAAAAAAAACAAAACACAAAAAAACCCCCACAACAGTTAATTGCTTATTTCCCTCTCTTCCTTGAACACCCCCCCACCCCCCCTTCCCTCACTCTTTGTGCCTGGGCCTGGCATTTGGGACCTTTTGTTGTCTTAATAGAGACCAAAACCTGCTTAGGGCCTGGAGTTGGCTGCTTTAATTCAACAGTGGAAGGGTTTTTTTTCTTTTTCTTTGTTTGTTTTTCTTTTCCATTTTCTTTGCCTAAGCCGGGCGGACAATGCGTTTGCAGAGCAGAAGCTGAGTGCTGGGCACTCCGAACAAAACTCTCATTAATGGGAGGTGGGATTTCCTGGTCACAGCTTTTAGCCAAAGGGCAAAGGTCGCCCATTAACCAGCATCCAGTCTAAACAGGACTGTGTAAAAAGACAGGGAAGGGAGGGAGAGAAGGGAGGAAAAAGTCAAATATTTGCTCTCAGTTCTCCAGTTAGTTTCTCCGGGAGGGCAACGGAGGAGCGCAGTGAATGATAAGTGCGGTGCTCGGGCTGCAAAGCCTGGAGTGCATTTGCTGGGCACTGGACTGTGGGGGCTGAGCCAGGCACCCATCAGCACCCCCATGCAGCCCCACCAAGGATACCCTGGAAAGGACCTGTGATCTGGGAGCTAGTGCTGATGGGCAGGGGACTCAGGGGCTCAGCCACCACACGGCGGCTTCCCATGGCCTGCCTTTGGCCCCCTGGCCCCGGGACCTCTGTGATGCTACTCCAGACAGTTTCAGTCGCTCCCCTGCACAGGCCTCTCAAAGCCCTCCTAGCTGCAAGGTCTCACTAGGGGTGACTGCTCTGCCCGCACCAGAGTTCAGCCCCACCCTGCCTCTCCCAGCCCCTGTGGCGGGTCCAGCTTCCTGCAAGCCCACGGCCTTGGCATTGCTCTCTCCCGTGATGAGAAAACTCCCTGGGTCTTTGCGAGCAGGTGGCTTCCTGGGTCAGCCTGCACTGGTCAGTCTGTCCACGAAAGGGAAGGCTGGTCTTCAGAGCCAGGCACTATCCTCCTCGGACCCTCCCCACTGGGAACCACCTTCAAAGGGAAGACTTGAGTCTCAGACTCCTCAGATTTTCCAGGGGGCCTGCAGAGTCCACATGCCAGGGTGAGACAGGACCCCCGGGAGGAAGTGCTAGACTTCTGAGGCCCCGCAGCAAAGCTTGGAACAGGGAGGAGCGGAGCAGGGGCCGGTCTCCAGGACGGAGGAGGGAACGGTGGGCCCACAAGGCTGTTCCTCCCCCCACACTTACCAACCAGATTAGCCACTTGGTCTTCTCTGGGGACTAAAGGCTCCGTGGGCAGAGAGGCTGGAATGTTCTGCAAACACAGTGGTTCTCAACCTCAGCCCGGCCGACTTCCTCAGAGAGAGAGGGACACCAGCTCCTGGTTGAATACTTGCTCTCACTGTCGTGAATATTCTCAGTAATTGTGAACAAGGGGCCCTGGGTTTTCATTATGCACTGGACCCTGCGAATTATATAGCAGGTCGTGACCTCAGCTGCACCTTACAGTCGCCTGTGAGGGTTTTAAAATGTATGGAACCTCGCCAGGAGGTTCGTCTGGATTTAATCAGATAGGACTCCCCATGTGTGGATTAGGTGTAGACCCCGCTCTGGAAAAGAAACCTGTGCATAAAGGATACGGGGGGGGGGGGGCTCGGTGTGACCCTGTGATCGCACCGAACCCACTTTATGGTGATGACTCTATGAATGATGATGGTGCTCTTTAGGGGGTGCTCACTGTCAGCCAGGCACTCTCCCAAGTGCTTTCATGCATCGTGGCCACTGAGTCTCAAACTCCACGAGGTGGTCTCATCTCGGTCCCCGGTTCCAGACGGGAAGCCGACGCTCGGAGCCCCTCTGCAGTTCGCACAGCCGTCAAGGGGATCGACTCGGGGCTGCTCCTCCCCGATCACGGTCTGCCGTTCTCACGGAGCCGCGATGCCCTCCCAGGCCTGGCCAGTGCCCGTCCGTCTGTCTTGCCAGCATCATGCTCAGCACACGGTCGATTTTCAGCACACCCCCGTGGGATCAGTTCTTCCGCAGAAGACTCTGCCACGGTCTTGGTATTTTCTTTGGGCAGGAAACTCGATCCTGCTTTCAGTACTGTAAGAATAGTCGCCAAGAAAAACCCCTCGAATGTATTTTTCACATTGTCTGCCTTGGACCCCCTTTGCCATCCCATCATATTATGATGTCCTTGAGCTAAACCATGGGGCAGGACCTGAGGACATGAACACTGACATGACCGCATGCCCCCAAACGCCATCCTCCGGGCTGGGAGCAAGAAGTGGCTGTTGTGCCCAGCCAGTGTGGCTCAGTGGTTGAGCGTCGACCCATGCACCAGGAGGTCGCCAGTTCGATTCCCGGTCAGGGCACATGCCCAGGTTGTGGGCCTGATCCCCAGTGGGGGGCATGCAGGAGACGGCCAGTCGATGTTCTCTCTCATCGATGTTTCTATCTCTCCCTCTCCCTTCCTCTCTCTCTAAAATCAATAAAGAAAAACAAAGTAAAATACAATAAAAAGAAGTAGCTGTTGCTTTCTCCAAAAGGCAAAGTTGTGTGCCCACACAGGGGAGCATGCATTCAGCCGGGCCCAGGAAGCAGAGGAATCACAAGCTCAGAAAAAAGGCAGAAGGGCCAGCAGAACCATCTCCGGAGCCTTGAACGTGAGCGGGAATCAACACGCAGGGCTGGAGGGAAAACGGACAGCGTTTCCCAGTCACCTCGGCGCTGGCTGGGCAGGGCCGTGCCTGGGTCCCGAGGTTTCTGCTTCCCTTGACCCTGCTTCCCAGGTGAGGAACCAGATCAAGTCCTTCTTGCAGTCAAAAGACTTGAAGACTGGGGTAAATTAAACACAAAATAGAGTCATGAGTCGTTGAAACATGGAGTAGATATGCTGTGACTGGAAGCTGCTGAAGTGTCCAGGAAACTGATTTTTTCATAGATTCATCCCTTAAACGTGTGTAGGACTTTTAAGCTTTTACTGCCTCCTTGGCCATTTGTCTTCCTGATCACATTCATAAACTGAACTGTATTTATTAGGTGTGTACTTTGTGTATGTAATAACTTACTTAATCCCACAGTAATGCTAAGAGGAAGGTTTCACTGTTGCCCCATTTTACAGATGGGGCAAGCAAAGACCAAGTCAGACAATGCTGGAATGCGCTCCAGACCTTCCCTTACTGTTTCCGAGCCATCAGCCTACTTGGAGAGCTTTCTCAGCCGGTGGAGGGACTGAATGAATGGAGGGGTGGGGGTGGGCCCCGATCATCTCTGTCTTAAGGAAAGCCTGCCCAGCACACAGCCCAAGGGAGGTGATGTCTTGGCTTTAGAAAACCCACAGAGCGGAGGTGTTCTAAACACAAACATCGCTGGCCGGTGTTCTAAAGGCCTTGGACAAGGCGACTTCACACTCTCATCTGTGAAATGGGGATGCCGGCAGCCTCCACCTTGGGGTTTCTCTGGGTGGATGAAAAGAAGCAAAAGGGCCAGCCGACGCTTCCGCTGGTTTTTAAACTGGAGCGATGCTCTGTTGCTGGAGTTCAGCTGTGGTTTAGTCCCTTCCTGGGTCAGGGTTGCGCAGCACCGGACAGAGTGGGCCCCGACGGACACAGGTGGACTTCGCTCCAGGTAAACCCGCGTTGGACTGTCCCTCTGCCACGATCTAGCGCGATAGGGAGTGAGTCCCTTACGGTCTCTGGGACACATCTCCTCTGTCAACCAGGAGGAACGTGGACTGCACTCGAGAGCTCGGGGCCGGGCCCCCGGCTTCTTCACGGGGAGACAGTGGCTGGCCCGGGGTAGCACTCACTCTTGATCAGTTTTAGTAAAGAGCTTCTCCCGTAAAGGAATAGCAAACGGGCTCCACTGATACAAAGCAACAGCCTTTTAGAGACCGTTCACCGCTAATGACAGTGATGGTCACAGTCCCCAATTCTATTCTTTTCCGAAGGAAAAAGATCAAGTATGAAAAGTTTATGGGGAGGGAAGTCAAGAACAGTTCATGCGATGATTACATGGCCAGGAGCTCTCACCATCCAAGAATGACCCTGACATTATCTCCAAAGGAGCTGAAATGTTGCTTTGTCCCCGGATTCAAGTCCCTTTGGAATTACCCAAGAACATTTCCGGAGAAGGTTCTATAGATCCCCAGGTAGATTTCGATGGCATCTCAATTACCCAGGGGGCCACTACCTCTTGCACAATCGCCATATCTTACCTTATTACAGAAAATCTGTGTGGAGAATCTCTCCACTGGGCCCCATCCAGGCAATGACCTACCAGCTGTGGAGGGCACGGGACTGAAAGTGTCTGATCCGGCCTCAGATAGAGAGGAAGCCGGGAGCCCGCCTCTCCTCCAGCACTTCAGGAGAGAATAGAATCTGGTGTGGTTCTTGCATCTTCCATCCAACAATGGGACGCTCTGATGCAGTTATCTTTTCCTCCCCAGCTTGGACTAGGTGAACATCAAGACTAGCCCAAGGGGCAGGAGGAAAGAGTAGTCACGCAGCCTGATAGCCAGGAGCCCCAGGCCAGGGTGCAAAGGTCATAGGTCGTGGAATCAGCTCTCAGGAGCTAGTCCTGTGTGGCTCATTCGATGGCGATCGTCACACAGACCTCCAATTGTCTTACGAGGAAAAGGTCGGATATTACATATTATACGCAAAATAGAGTTAATGTATAGAGAGAGTGTATCACATAGCAGGCGTTTTTTTAAAAAAAACATAATCTTGTGGGGGAGAAAGAAACTTTACCCTCAAGTTTCTTTCAGCCTAAGAATCAAATAAACATGAGGCAGATTAGCAAGAAAATAATAACCAAATTTAATACATACATATGTGTGGGGACCCCACATATATGACAGTCAGAGACGCCGCATGCAAAAGAGGTTCAGGGACAGAAGCGGGGATCTAGGTATATAACATGAGGTCACACACCCTGAGGGCTTCTGAGGGTCACTGCAGGATAGGAGCAGATGTTTAGTAAACAGAAGTTGGTCTATACACAGGTCAGAAGTTCTGTCTGGTGATCTCTTACGGACAAGATGGCTCATTCAAGTACTTCTAGGCAGTCAAGGGAGGGGCAGAAGTTCTTCTTGAGCCTGAAGCTAAAATCTAAAATCTCCCTTAGCTCAGAAGAATCCGCCTACCACTGAGGCACAGCTTGGGGTGGCTCGTTCTAAGCCCCCACAAACTAATTTTGTCCCCCTCTCCCCTTCTCTAGCTTTCTGAAAGATAATGTCATTTCTTTCAAGGGAGTCTGTGCACGCAAGGCCCCCGAATCTATGCTTGTTGTAGAATTTGTGTTTTGGGTGTCCGAGGGATTGGGGTCTCGTTGGAGCGGCTTAGCGTCGGGCTGGACCCCCAGGAGGTGGTATTGATCAGTGCAGACTCAGCTCTCTCCTGCTGCCTGGACTGGGTCCTCGGGCCGCCACAAGGACCACAGACCACAGAAACGTACCCTCTCACAGTTCTGGGGACTAGCAGTTAGAAATGGAGGTGCTGGAGGGCCAGTCCCGCTAAGGCTCTAAGGGAGAACTCGTCCTTCTAGTGCTAGTGTTACCAGCAAGTCCTCTTCTTGCCCCCACACGACCCCAGTCTCTGCCCCTGTTGCCACATGGCATTCTTCCTTGTGTGTCTCCGTCTCTGTGTCTGTCCTTCGATAAGGACCCTAGTCATTGAATGTAAGGTCTACCCTAACCCAGTATGACCTCATCTTAACGAATTTCATCTCAAACACCTATGTCAAAATAAGATCACATTCACAGGCACCAGGGGTAGGACATCAACGTATATTTTGGGGGACACATGCAACTCACAACACTACCTGAAGCTTCTGCCTGCAAAACCCACTGGCGGCGCTTTCTTTTTAAGGGGTGAGTATGTTCAAAGGCTCCGCGTCCCTTCGTGCTGTCATCTCTTCCTTTCTGAGTCTGTCTGAAAGGGGGACGATGCCACCGCTCAACAGACCTAGACCTGTACTGCGCCCTCCCTAGCCCAGGCATCACATCCGCAATTCCCTGTGCAAGGGAAGGGCTGGGCTCACCACTTCCTGCTCCCACTGTATCCCAGACAGCTAGCCCAGGACCTAGCATCTAGTAGGTGCTCAGTAAATACTTGTGAATGAATAAATACTATACATAAAGCTTTTAGCACCATGCCTGGCCCCCCAGAGGCACACACTCCCTGGGGATTAGCAGCCAGTCATTCATATGATGTGACTTGCGCTGAGTTAGTTCCTCCCATCAGTCAGGACACCTGCAGGAAAACAGCACTCACCCCCAGGTAGGTTCAGAGGAGGACATTTAATAGGAGAAGCTATAAAGGAAAAGCTGAGCCTGCCCAGAGACTGGCATATGCGAGGGCCACTCTCACCCAGGGGTGCCTTGTTTGGGGAGCAGAGGCCAGAGGAGGGGCCGTCGGCAGAGAAGAGGCGGTGCCCTGGGCACCGGAGCCAGAGAGGCCGTGTGGCCCCTGGAGGGGAAGGGTGGAGAGCTGCTCGCCCCTCAGTCTTCTCCCGGCACCTCCCGTTGTCCAAACCCATCAGGGCGCCATTCGGCCATGGAGGGCCTGGAAGCTGTCCTTCCCGTGGTCAGTGCTCTGCCACCCAGAGCAGAGCAGGGAGAGCAGGGAAGACATCCAGGGCAACAAGCAGACGACTGCCCCGTTCCCAAGTGCCCCCGCCCGTGCACTGCCCCGCCATGCGCGGAGGGTCTTACGGGAGATGTGGGACATCCAGTCTCGATGGACTTGTGCAGACTCGAGCATTTCTGACGGGCAGTGGTCCTCAGGTCACTGTGCCTAAGCACCGTGCAGGAAACACGTGCCATTCAGCTTCCCAGGCCCCACCCACTGAGTCTGGTTTGGATTCTCTTGGGACCGATCCTGAGAACTTGGGTTCCCCTCCCCAGTGATTTTTAGAGCAAGTGGAAGGGAGGGAGGGAGAGAGAGAGAAACATCCACATGAGAGAGACACATCGATTGGTTGCCTCCTGCACGACCCTGACTGGGGCCAGGATCGAACCTGCAACCCAGGCACGTGCCCTTGACTGGGAATAGAACCCTCAACCCTTTGAGCCTCACCGATGAGCCACACGGGCCAGGGTGGAACCTGCGTTTTTAACAGAGTCTGCCCTCTCCTGGAAGACCAGCCCTGGAGAGTCTAATGCTGATTACAGGTCAATAACTGGAGAAACACTGAGTCAGCTCCAGGAGCTGGACAGTGCTCTGGATGCCAAAGGGAGGCAGGAGGCACCTTTGGAAGCTGTTGTGTGGAACGGATACCGCACGGTGCCTGGAAGCACACCGCCTTCATGCAAGGCCCACAGACAATCTGCTCCCTTTGGTCTACCCTCCAGCCCGGATCCTGGGCCAAATTCCTTTGCCGTACCCTAGACTGGTGAAATTGCCCGCACATGGCAGAGAGCTTAAGCACACTAGCTCCTGAGCCAGCTGTGCTCAGATTAAACCTCAGCTCTCCACGGCTAAGTTCTCTCTCAAAAGGCCACTCTGCCTCGCAGACTGGCATTCCCTTTTGTAACCCAAAAGATCTTCCGAAAGAAGAGATTTCTCCATCTCGGGCACTGACTCAATGACCCATGTAACTAGTCCTGGGGAAAGATAATTGGACAACTGAGCCCTCATGATTTAAGGGAAATTAATATGTAAAGGTTGCCTGTATCTCTTACCAGATAAGAGTCAGGTTGTCTGCCTACTCTGCCCTCTGTTCCAAGCTGCCTGGGAGATAACTCTTTTATTTGATTGGAAGTAGCTTTCCTCCCCCTGGAGTCTCAGGCTTGGGATTTTAAGAGGACTTAGAAACAAGTGTCCGGCCACTTACTCATCCATGGTGGGCAGCTTGCCAAAGGGAGCAAACTTTGGACTCTGAGCACTTGGAGTCCAGCCCCGGCTGTTTTTTTTTTGTTTTTGTTTTTGTTTTTGCAGGTTGTGACACCTTGGAGGAATGACTTGACTTCTCTATGTCTCAGTTTCCATACCCCTGAAATGGGTACAAGGTGCCCCACTTGGGCTACTTTGCAAAGCTGTTAGGAGAACCGCGGGCCCACGGTGTAGGCCTCCTCTGCTGGCCACACGGTAGTCACAGTCATCACACACTGTCTGCACCTTCGTGTAAGGCAGAGGTCCCAGAATGGTCTAGAAATATTGTTCGGTTTCATCAGCTCCTCTCGGCATCTCCTTGCAAATCCACACACCTGCTTCTTCCGAGTTCTCTCTCACAGTAGGTAGCCAAACAGTCACCCAAGCTGGACACCTGGACGCCATCCTCACTCTCCTGTCTTTTCTCCGGATGCCTCTCATCCAGCCGTTCTCTGAGATCTGCCAATTGAATCTCAGAGAGATTTCTCAGGCCTCCTCTCTCTCCTCCACCCCGGTGCCATCGCTCTCTCAGACCACCGTTGTCTCGGGCCACCTCCTCATGGTGCTTTCTGTCCCCCCCACTCTGCTGCCAGTGATCACACCCTGTCCTCTGCTTAAAATCCCTCCAGTGTTGCCCCATGATCTTGAGAAGAGAGCGAAACTTCTTCAGCCTGGAATACAAGTCCTTCCACAGCCTCTTCTTGCCCCGTGCCTCAGTAAGACCGAACCACTTAGAGATCTTAGTGTTCACACCCCCTCTCCATTTTGTTTATTCTCTTCCACCTGGAATGTCCTTCCCCCACCTTTACCTACTTCACCGGGAAGGTTCCGCTATTCACTCATTATTCTGATTCTCTATTTCTGCATAACAAACGGTCCCTCTCCCAAACTTAATCGCTCAAAACCATTTATCATTATTAATTCTCCAAATTCCATGGGTCTGAAATTCACACTCAGCTTTGCTCAGTGATGTCTGGGGGCAAACTGCGATGAATCCATGGGCTGGGGCAGGAGAGCCCGGGCTGAGACAACTTGCTGTCTCTCTCCACGTGGCCCCTCCAGGTGGATGCTTGGACGTCCTCGGAGCATGGCCACCTCGGGACTCCTGAGTGAGCTTTCTTTGATTCTCCCTCACCCTCTCTCCACCCCCAGGGGCCCCCGTTCTCTGCTTCACTCTAAGAAATGAATAATTACAAATGGTGCAAAATCTCCCCATCAAACTGGGAGTGATTTCCTTGAATAAAGGACTGGATCTCATTGGTCAATTACTTGGCCCATAATGGGTTCTCAATAAAGCAGAGCTATAATTAGGGGTTTTGGTATTATTAAGGTAAATATTGTGCCGTATCTTTTTGTTTGGCCACTGCCTAGCACAGAGAAGCTAACCCATGGCAGTTTCCATTAGGTGATTCCTGAATGAATGAATGAATGAATGAATGAATGAATGAACAAAGAAACAGAGGCTCTGCACACAGTACTGCTCCTGATGTTAAGGGAACCAGGCTAACTGAAGAATCACATGTGATTCTGGCCTGTGTAGATGCCCAGCTTTAACGACATGGAGGTGGTGGCCGGGCTTCGGCTTGGGGACTTGGGGGCAAACAGTTGGCCTCCTGCCACAACCCTCGCAATAGGCCAAGGTCTTCACTGCCGGCTGCGGGTCCTTACGTCTCCAGTGTGGGCTCACTTCAGCTGTGTCCGCCCTCCCTGCCCCCTGCCTCACCCGGGAGAGGCTGGCTTGCAGTGAGGCCCTGTCAAGGCCGAGGGCCGTGCTTCCTCTCTGCCCGTGCAGCGAGCAGCTGGGCTGGCGCCTGGCAGGTGTCTAACAGCCCGCTGCAATCCTGCATAACAGGAAGCGAAAGAGAACACCATAGCCCATGGAAATTGCAGTGGAATATGGGCTGCAATGCTTAATTAACCACCCTCAGTCATTTCACAGATTTCTGTTGTTGCTAAAGAAAAAAAAAAAAAAAACACACAACGAAGGCAGAGTACACGGAGGGCAACAAAGCCGTTTGCGGCGTGTTCGTCGTGTTCGCGGCCCGCTCTCTGAGCGCCGGCCCACCGGCCAAGGCGAGGGGCACGGCGCACTCTGGCTTCGTTTCCTGATGGGTTTCCAAAGGTGGTTTTGTTTGCTTTGTGGGTTTTTTGTGTTTGTTTTTGTTTTTGTTTGCCAAAGAGTCAAACCTGTGCCATAATCTTAGGGATGGTCCGTGGGCGGGGGGGGGGGGGTGCTCAGTTGTGTCTGTACGGAGGTGAGTGATGAGCGTGTAGACACACAGGAGGCTGTGATAGGGGTTTGTGCGGGCGCGTGTGGATGCAGCTAAGTGGTAACAGAATGTGCGTGTGGGTGGGTTCGTGGGCATGAGCTGTTTCGCATATAAAGACGTCGGGAATGGGTCTGTGGGTGAGAGGTTACATGTCCATACGGGGACCAGGGTGTCGGCTTGAATAGATATTTCAGTAGATGGGGAGGTATCTTTGCCAAATCAGGTAAACTCGGCTTCCTTCTCTAGCAGAGGATAATAAAGACGACTTCTCGGCAACACCTCAAGCTTCATTTTACATCACACCTCGTTTTCCAAACCAAACGCGTTCACCTGGGTGGACTTTATGGGGAATTCTTGGAATGCTACGAAATCCACGGGGACAGAAATGCATTAACAAGGCAGCATTAACAGAACGTTAATAAACAATAATGTTTATGAAGGGCTTACCGTGTGGCTAGAACAGCCCCTGGTGCTTCTCAATATAGCTCCCAGTTGATCCTCGCAATAACCTTACTGGGGAGAAACTTACCATTTCCTCTGTAGAGGTCAGGAGGTGGTAGGTGGTGGAGCCAGGATTTGGACACACACACTGTCCAGCATTAAAACCCCAAACTCTCCCAAGTAATCATGCTTGGGAATGGGGACAGATAAAACACCCCTATGGCCCAGCCAACTTTGTAGTGACTATAATTTGCCTCGTTGCCATTAGGGGACAGGGACTAATTCTGTGAGCATCAGGGCCGCTCCTTTGGAAGTCACCTCCACTCCCATGTCACCTTCTTTCAGGACATCAGCACCCTCCCTTGATGACAGCCGCCACGGTGCCCTCTGGCTTGCCTGGACTTCAGGTCTTCAGCACCCAACTGTATCTTTTCATGATTTCTCAGTAATGGATCCCCAATACTTATAGGCCATCAAGATCCCCTCCCTGAGCTTCTTAAGGACAGAGTATACCCAGGGTCCCATTCCCAGAAATTCGAATTCAGCGAGTCAGGGGAGGAGCCAGGAGCTTGCATTTTTCACAAGCCCCCTCCCCCACGTGACTCTGATGTGGATGTCCAAGGATCACACTGCCAGAAAAACTGCTCTCCAAATCTTCCAGGTGTGGAGCTTAAAAACCCTCCTCCCTTGCCCCTGTGGCGCTCTCGAGGACACCATGATTCTAGGGTCAGAGGCCATACACGGCCAACTGTGCCCAGAACGGGCCTTAGGAAAACGGGGGCCAGTATATTTCTCCCAAGTGCCATCTGCAATGACAGGCAGTATTTCTTTAACAGCAGCCAAGGAGAGGAGCAGACGAAGGCCCATGTGAAGCCAAGCATTCCTCCAGGAATTTAAATGGGTCAGGAACTCTTAAAGAATTTAAATGAGCATGAAATAGGTATAGAGGGTTTTCTGGGCCAATATGCAAGCCAAATAGTAAATAACTATTTTCAGCGCTGAGTTTGGCTGGCAAATTTGCATATACGTGTGCCGCCCTGCGTTTCTATTTTTACCACGTACCTCTGCAATCTGCAAAGAGAGCCTTGAGCCTGGGTGGAAGTCCGGGCTGGGGCTGTGGGCTGGGAGCAGCTGCCTTTCAGTCTGGCTGGATCTGGAACTCTGTGTTTTAACGAGCCCAGGTGAGAGCTGAGAGGTGGGCAGGGAGAGAGAAGGCACACGTGTGACGTTTGCTGAGCCCTTGTAGTGCCAAGATCTCCCCCGAAGCAAAATACTGGTGCCTGGAAAACGGAAGTCGAAGAGGAAGGTCTGATTGTGCTGTGACACCCGCCTGGCACCGGCTAAAACAACCTCCCAGCCTTTCTTAAGAAATGCACCCCGTTTCGTTCCTAACATGTGATGATCATTAGATTACTGTGATTAGTATGGCATTGTGATTATTATGACTGTTGTCAAAATGTGGGTCGTTCTTCATATATCTGCGGAGCTGAGAATGCTCCCCGCTTCTTTCCTCGGTGCCCTTTTCTTTTCTCCAGAACAGTAATGAGCCAGATTGAAGGTTTCCTGGCAAATCTCTGGATGCCTTAATTTCCGCTCAGCATGGGGTTGCCACTCAGGTATTTTGTAATTGCCCAGTGGGACCCTCTAACGAGTGACTTTGCACAGTGCATTTGGCATTTCCCTTTGGATCCTTACGCACTGGGAGGCAGGCCCGGCTTCTCGCCGGTTCTTGCTGCAGGAATGCACGCGGAGGAAAGAAGGGGCCTCTGCGCGAGGAGGGGGGCCCTGCCTGGGTCCTGAGGAGATGGTGGCTGCCCTCCTTTCTTTACCGTCTGCTCACAGGTCAGACACGGCTGCAGGGTCAGCGAGGCTGTTAAATCACCACCTACTGTCAACAATGACTAGCCTTCGTTTGCCACAAATATCAGGAAACTAACTTCTTAAAATAACTTGTAGTTGAGAAACACAGTGTAAATTGGTCCTGAAAGGACCCTCCCTCCACCATCTACCTTTGTGCCCTCTCCTTTTTTTTTTCGCCTTGGAAAATTACTCTTTGGTTTAAATGGAAAATGGGCAAAAAGGGGGAGCGCCTCCAGCTACCCATGGGTTCAAAGAGCTCCAAGACAGACAGGTGCAAAGAGCTCGATGCGAATTCAGCTGTGGTGGCCCAAGGTTTCCTAAGGCCCAACGCCGAGTGTCGGGAGGTGTGGCATGGTCTGTGTTCGGTTCTCAGACACTTTCGTTTTCAGAATATCATTTCCTTTGTCAGACCTAACCCCGAGTCAGTAATGATGGCTGAGTAGTTGGTTGTGGCCCTCTACCATATTTGGACAATTTTCACAATTTTTGTGACATCGCTTCAAAGACTTGCAAAATGTTTTCTCGAAGGATATTTTAAAACACCTTTTTTAAAAAGTGTATTTCCCTTTCTCTTAGTAATTGAAAAAAACAAACACATTAATGAACTAGATAGAGCAGATGTATGTAAAGCTGTGGGGGTCTTTTCAGAACATAAAGAGTTATGCTCACACTACTACAGAATAAGGAGAACCTTGACCAGTTTCAAACTTTTGCTCAGGCTGCAGTATCTCTACAACACACTTATTGTGAAGGTGAGGAAGTGTCTTATGACTAATGCAATGGGACATGCTTCCCTAGAAAGGTGGTTTCCTTTGCTCATCACTAGTTGAAAAGAATTACTAATCATTATCTTACGCCAACCCTATCCATTCGTCCATCCATCCACTCATCTATCCACCCATCCATCCACCTGTCCGTCCATCCTCCATCCCACCATCCTTTCATTCACTCATTCGCAGTGCCCATCACCATGCTGATTACCAGAGCTACAGAGATGACTCAGAAACATTGCCCATGTCCGGCCCTCAAGGAGCTCAGGATCTGGCACGACAGAGCCTTGGCATGTGCAAGCGTAACATTTGTGGTTCTGAATATTTGTGAGCAACCCACAGCCTTGTCATGTCGCCACTGCATGGATATACATGGGTTTAAGTGGCGCCCTCGATGAGACCCATGAGCAAGAAGGAGTCTGAATTCATGAGTGAGCGTAGCTGAGAGCCCAGCGTCCACGCTGAGATCAACTTGGTGGTTTTGCACCCAGAATCATTCCCATCAGAGGATAAAACACGGTTCCAGGGCAGGGCATACAATAAACTCCCAAAATAAAGCATCTGGCCCTGGCCGGTTTGGCTCAGCGGTTGGAGCTTTGGCCTGCAAACCAGAGAGTCCCGGGTTCGGTTCCCGCTAGGGGCACGTACCAAAAAAAAAAAAAAAAAAAAAGAAAGAAAGAAAAGCATCTGCCAATGCTATTTATGGGACTAAAGGGAAAAGAAAGCGATCTACTGAAAGTTTGGATGGGAAAGCTGATACAGCCACCTGATCTTGAGTAATGTGAGAACTTACACACGAACTCCTCACTAATATCAAAGACTAAAGGGGGTGATTTCACCCTGTTACCGCAGCCTGTGGGAGACTCGTGACTTTGGAGCCAATGACAAATACGTGGTTCCTAGGAGTCCCACGTGCAAGACGTCTCTCAGCTCAAATGGCTCCCCCTCTCTGGTGTCCCATTAATATTTTGCTTTCAGGGAAATGGGGTAGTGGTGGGGCCCTGCTGTCCAAGTTGCTAATGTCACATCAATGATTGTCACAGTTCTTCTGTTTCTACGATCTCAAAGTTAAAAGAAAAAAAAAAAAATCCCCCAAGCCTCCTATGAGTGTTTTAGCCCCTTCTCCCGAGGAATGGGGAGTGACTTCCTCAAGGCCTGGGCCACGGCTCTTTATGAGATGCCACCCCGAGCATCCTCCCCACTTAGGGTCACATCAGTGACCACACTGGTTTGGGCACAGACTTTCTGCTTCTTAATTGGCAGTGTTTTTGCCTCGGCGGGACTTGTCGCCCTTTACTGCTGGCGTAGCTTCATCCCAGGGTTCCCAGAGATGACTGTCCGCCATCTTTCTTCTTCCTACCTGTTGTATCAGGAGGCACCAGACACTTTGTATCAAAGTGCCCCAGTGTGGGCCTGCAGAACAGCCTCCGTGTGTGGTCCTTGTCCACAGGCAGAAATGCAAGGTTCTATAACCAATGCACGAGGGAAGAGTGTGTGCTTTGGATGTAAAGCATTGTAATGGATCTTCCTGGAAAAAAAAAAATTCTTCTGAGAATGAACTTTCACTGTGTGCTTAAGATGGGATTTGATAGACAAACAACTGATTTACAAAACTATTTTCAAGAGAGCTGACTGCATAAAGCAAGGGTCATCTTAAAGATTCGGTCTGAAGTGCCCACAGCTCTCTCATACTGGGATAGCCTCTGGTCTGTTATTACATACACCACAGGCTGCATGTTTAACTTTCTTTAAGGGCTTCCCTTGGCCTCCCTCGATTTCTCACTGTTCCTCTTTCCTTTGGGATCAGTCACAGCGTCCACCCAACACCCTCATTTGTTAAACCCGGCTGCCTGTCTCCGTCCCTCTCAAGCCTGCAGCTGCGTGTGAGGTGTGCACGCGTCCTGTGCAGGGTCCTAGCTCCGTCCTTCCTTCTGGTTACCCCTGTGCCCACTCATGCTCTATTTCCTTTTTCTCTTCTTCCCCTCCTCTCTGCTCTTTATTTTTTGGTCTTGTTTCCGCTGTCCTCCTCCTCTCTCACCTTCTTTCTCTTTGCTTCTTGCCTCTCATGCCGATTTGGGAGACACACCTCACTCATCACAGCCAGGGGTGGTCATGCTTGGACTGGCATGACAATGGATCAGGGAAAAAGAAATCAAACGTTTCAGAGCAAGTTGATACCCAATAAAGAGTCAGCATCAGTCCTTGAAAGTACCCCCACACTGTTTTAGGTGCAGGCCCCTAGAGTGTGAGACGGTGGCTCTCGAAGGGGTGGCGGTGGGGGAACCAGGACAGAGCAGGGCCAGGAGCGAGGCAGAGGTGTGGATTCAGCTGCAGTCCAGTCTCAGCCTGACCCCACAGGGGCTCTGGAGTTGTTCCCCCAAATCAGTCAGCCAATAACTGCAGGCTACCCCAAAGGGCAGGTCACCAGCTCCAGGCATTTTTAGACGTGGAGATTTCTGATGGCCAAGGGCAATTCTCAGGAGAAGGGGGTGTCTGAGAACTAGGGAGAGTTGAGGGTGGGGTGCAGCGGCTGGCACAGAGCCTCTGAGTGCTGCCATATCAACAGTATTGCAGCTCCCATCCTTTTGCCGGGTTTGCTCAGTGGTTAGAGCATTGGCCTGCTGACCAAAGGAAGGGTCATGGGTTCGATTCCCAGTCAAGGGAATGTACCTGGGTTGCAAGTTTGATCCCTGGCCGCAGTCCGGGCACATGTGGCAGGCAACCCATCAATGTGTCTCTCTCTCTCCCTCCCTCCCTCCCTCTCTCTCTAAAAATCAATGGAAAAAATATCCTTGGGTGAGGAGTAAGGGGGGGTGGCGGGGAGAGTCAGCAGGCTCCTTATCTTGCCCATAAAATGTATGTATTCCCTCAACCACCGCTTAATTCAAGAGACTTAACAACCCCTCTTCCTTTCAAGTCAGTGGGGTTGTGTTTATTTTCACTAATTGCTCCGATTGTAGTCACCCACTCTTCCCAGCTGCATCGCAAACATCCAGGTTGTTAAGGGCTGCCTCCGGAACCTTAATGCTACCCCCGGCAACTACCGGGGAAGCTCATTGGTAAGATAGGACTTCCTGTTCGTTATTTCTGTGTCTGTGGGTCAGGGTGCATTTATTTGGAAATTCATCTTACTGCGGTCTGTTATGGCCTATAACTCACCTCTGCCTTATTTGATCCCACTAACCCTTCCCCCGGCTGTCACTGCTTCCTGGCCATCATCGCCATGACACCCTGTGCTGGGTGCTGCTTCACGGGGCCTCTCTCTAGCTCTCCTCTGGCCGTCCCCTCCCCACGTGGGGAGAACTCCACGGCACCACTGAGACAGGTCCACCCAGGAAGCTACAACTCCCCCTGGCCTGCCTCTGGGTCCTGTGTGGCCTCTTCCCCAGATCAGACACCCATGCACAGTGTGTGCCCCCCTGGGCGGATGGGTGGCCATCATCCGCCCAGGGGTGCACACAGATGTTAGAGACAGAGCTGGATATGCAGACTGGAGTATGAACATGGGTTGAAAGTGTCCCCCAAATTCATGCCTACCTGGAAACCCAGAACGTGGCCTTATTTGGAAATAGAGTCTTTGCAGATATGATCAGTTACATTAAAATGAGGTCATACTGGATTCCGTAGGCCTAAACCCACTGACTGGTGTCAGTATAAGAAGAGACACAGGGGAGAAGACCACGTGAGGACAGAAGCAGACACTGAGTGATGCAGCCGCCAGCCAAGGCACACCTAGGATGGCTGGCCGCCACCTGCAGTCAGGAGAGGAAAGGAAGGGTCCTCCCTGGAGGCTGCAGAGGCAGCATGGTCCTGCTGGCACCTCCACTTCCAGCTTCTGGCCTCCTAGACTGTGAGAGAATAAATTCCTGTTGCTCTGAGCCGCCCAGCTTGTGGTACCCGTTACAGCCTCCCGGGGAACCAACAGACACAGCAGGCAGCCCACCACGTGGGGATGGAGTCTCAGGTGGGAACAGAGGATGATCAGCCTAACGCAGGCGGAACTGTGCTTCCAAGGTTTGGTACAGAACTCCAGGAATGGAAACTTTTACATCTGAACCTGGCCTCCAGGTTGGTCTGAAGATGTATTTGCCGAGAAAGGAGGGCGGAGTCATTTCTTTGAGTGTGTTCATTCAGTGTATAACCATGAGAAACTGAGACCCCAGCTGTCCCCTTGGTCCAGTCCCCACAAATGCTAGTGAGCCTTCCGCCGGCGGTCACTGTATTTGCCCCTCTCCTCATCGCTGTCATCCCATCACCCGCCGTGTTCTCCCAACGTTTACACAACATTAGGTTTATCAGAGAAGTTCTGGGTGTGGGGTGCCTTCTGCTGCAGACACGAGCGAGCCACACGTGCTACGAGCTTAACCTTGTCTGGATTTTCCCAAATGTAATTTTTTCCCTTCTCGAAGAGAGCTGAAAATCACTTCTGGTTAGTAGGCAGCTTATCGGGCTGATGGTCTTCCTGTTTCCTCCCACTGTCAACAGAAGCAGCGCTGTGACAGGGGGCACTTCAGATCAGAGTTTCGAGAGCGCTTCCATGGTCCCCGGGCTGTGGCCCTGGCAAGCCCCGTATTTATAATATTTTCCAAATCAGTATAATTGAGATTGCCTTTTTATGAAAATTAAGTGGAATTCCCCCTAAATCGGCAATGCTTTGTCAAGCTCTGGAGCAGTTATCTAAATGGCCAGCTTGTTAAAAGACGAAGAAGGAGGAGGAGGAGGTTGCAGTTCAGTAGTTCTGGGCAGGGCCTGGGAACCTGAATTCTCAACAGATGCCCCACCCCCAGGTGACGTTCCAGCACACTGCTACCAGGACCACACTTAGCACTTGCTAAGGATCAGACACTCTACAAGATGTTTCTTCCAGCCTACAAATTATTGATTTGAATGATCATTGTATTTATACACATGAAGCCTTATTACAAAAAAAATGCCGTCTGATTCTATAAATAGAGAAATTGAGGCTCAGAGGAGTTAGGGAGCCCCTCCTGGTAACAGGGAGGAAGGGGTATATTTGACTAGTGTCCATACGATTCCTAAAACCACCCACTATTTCATCTCCCTGATGAGTACAGGTGCCCCTGTGTCCTCATCTACTAGTAGGTACAGTAGGAAGACCATAGAGAGCGTAGTTACTAATTACAGAGGGTTCAATTAGCTATTAGGTTTAACCATATGAAATCGTTGATGTTCAGCCATTTAGAACCTATGAAAGTATCCGTTTCAAATGGGTCTATCTAATAATTAACGGTAAAGTAATGGGTATCGTGCTTGGCATAAGGCAATAGCTCAATAAATGTCAAGTATTATTAGAAGCTGCTATGGGTAGAATTGTGTCTGCCCCAAAGGTATGTTGACACCCCAGTGCCTGGTACCTGTAAATGTGAACTTATCTGGAAATAGCATCCTTGCAGATGTAACGAGTTAGGTTAAAATGACGTCGTACTGGATTAAACCCAATGACTGGTATCCTTGTAAGGATAGAGATGTAAATACACACACACAGAGGGAGATGGCCATGGGCCCACAGAGGCAGAACTTGGAGCGAGGTAGCTACAAGCCAAGGAAAGCCAAGTCACCACCAGAAGCTGAAATAGGCAAAAGAGGATTCTCCCCAAAATCTTTGGAGGGAACAAGGCCCTGCCAACACCTTGATTTTGAACTTCTGGCCTCCCACAGAACTTCCTTCTGTGGGAGAATAAATTCTTGTTGTTTGAAGCCACCAAATCCGTGGAAATTCATTACAGCAGCCCTAGGAAACCAGCAGGGCAGCTTCACCCCTCTCATCATCTTTGTCATCCCCATCACCACCACCAAAGCCATCGTCACGATCACCTCCCAGATCACAAGACATCACCCTGGACTCGGATCACAGAACAGTGGCCCCTGGTCAGTGCTGATGGGCGAGGATGGATTTGCTCCGTCTCAATCCTGTCCTCCACTCGGACTTAGCCACACAGACTGTTTTGATTTCCAACCAAATTATAATTTTTTAAAAAGATTCTTTTATTCTACACATACATTTGTGCTTTTTGATGCTTTCCCAAGCTCCCTCCTGCTGGTGTAATGTAGACGTCTCCCTAGGGAAATGTTCAAGAGACAGAAAGACGGAAAAATGGTAGCCACAGAGCACTGGGTAAACATTAGCTCCTTTCATAACTTTCCTTTCTCGGATGACGAATCTGGGGTGGGCCCCCAAGTCCCAAAGGGACCCACTTCAAACATATATTTGGATCAGTCGAAAGGGTCAAGGACCTGCTATATAAAAAGTCCTGTAATGTACACTGTTCAGATAGAATTTGCTGGCAAAAAAAAAAATTCCAAAATGGAGTCTGCGGCCCATTTCAAATTTATTTGTCAGTGACTTGTTTCGATTTTTGGACAGAAGAGACTCTTCACCGTACTTCCCCTCATGTTCTCCCCTCTCGCCAAAAAATTATGATGCTGTAAACTCTGTCAGTTCAATAACCATACTTTGCAGTAAAAAAAGAGGAAAGAGGAGGCATGATGAGCAGTGTGGCAGAAAATTCGAAGCCTGAATTGTCCAAGCCCATCTGCTTACAAGTATACCCTCTGTGCTCAGTCTCTGAGTTCAGATCTCCTCTGGTCTGTGAAACAGGACCAGTCACTGCACTTGCCTAGGTCTCCGTTTACCCATCTTTATGAAGCTGGTACTATTCTATCACTCTCATGTTAGAGGTGTGAGTAGCCAATGAAGAGTGAACAGAGAGAGTTCGGCGGAGCGACAGTCATGCAAGTTCTCAATAAACAGTGACTATTACTATTGTTTGGTTTTTGTCTGTGGGGAGGCAGGCCTCCACTTTGCATACATGCTCTCAGTTAGGGTTGCGACCAGTTGTAGTAGGCGTTGTTTTGCAGCTCAGAAGGTTTAAGCAGCATACCCAAAGTCACATGGCTTCCTCTCCTGGACTTGAATTTAAGCTCCTTTCCTCTCTATCATGTTGCATTGTCCAGCATGTTCTCACTCAAAATGAAGTCCCCACCCCCTATGAAGATGACCCATGGCCTTGACCCTTTGCATTGAGCCTTAGAAGGGCATAGCCTCTGACCACCTTGATCTGGCAGAGAATAGGTACCCTGATGGCATAAAGAAAGTTCTTAGAGCTCAAGGGCAAACCCCTGTGTTCTGTTTCTCTGGACTCCAGAACTGACCCATTTGAGGCTGGACTGTGGATTACAGTGACTGCCAGCCTGTAGCAGGGCCATTGTCTCTGTCCTGGACAATCAGGCTTCTTGCTTGGAGGTGCATTGGTGATCCTGAAATCCATCTGCTGTCAGTGGCTCCCTAGAGACCAGGGTCTCCCAGGGTGTGGTTCTTAGACCATTTGCATTTGAACCCCCTGGAGGCTTGTTAACATACAGGTTTCTGGGCCTCTCCTAGACTTCCTGAATCTGAATCTCTGCTGGACAGCCAGCTATCTACATTATGAACTAGTGGCCCAGTGACTGTCATGCTCCTGAACCTCTGGGAACCACAGATGTGGCCTTAGCCTTATTGTTTCTCCTCAGAAAGAGAGCCAAAGGTGGGGGGGGGGGGAACGTACCTGAAAATAAAAGGGCAGAGATGATGTCTTAGTCTATTCAGGCTGCCATACCAAAAACATCACACGCGGGGTGTCTGAAACAACAGACATCTCTTTCTCATCGCTCAGAAGAACGGGAAGTTCAAGACCAAGAAGCTGGTAGATGTGGCGCCTGGTGAGAGCCCACTTCCTGGTTCAGGGACACTATCTTTTTACCGTGTCTCCACGTGGTGGAAGGGGCTGGAGAGAAATCTGGGGTCTCTTCCATCGGGCAGGAATCCCATCCACGAGGGTTCCACTTACATGACCTAATCACCTCCCAAAGGCCCTGCACCCTTATAGCATCGCATGGGATTTAGTCTCAACATGTAAATTTTGAGGGGACACAAACATTTTTTAAAACTTTTTTTTTCTTTATTGATTTTGGGAGAGAGAGGAAGGGAGAGGGAGAGAGAGATAGAGACATCGATGAGAGAGAACATCGATTGGCTGCCTCCTGCATGCCCCTCACTGGAGATCGGGCCCACAACCTGGGCATGTGCCCTGACTGGGAATCGAACCAGCGACCTCTTGGTGCATGGGTCGATGCTCAACCACTGAGCCACACTGGCTGGGCTAGGGGACACAACATTGAGTCCAGAGAGGAGAAGTACCTGGAACCCATCCGGATCCTGCAGACATCCAGGTATGGTAGAGAGAATTAACAATGCCTCAAAGATGCCCATGTCCTGAGCCCTGGAACCTGTGAATATACTATGTTACAAAGCAAGGGGGAATTAAGGTTTCAGGTGGAATTAAGATTGCTAATTATTGACCTCAAAATAAAGGGATTATTGGGGTAGGCCCAATGTAGTCACAGCAGTAGCTTATAGTGCAAGAGGGAGGCAGAGGAGGGAGGCAGAGTGACCTGTGAGAAGGATTCACCCACTGAGGCTGGCTTTGAAGATGGAGGAAGGGGCCACAAGCCAAGGAATGCAGGCAGCCTCAGAAGCTAGAAAAGGCAAGGAACCAGATTCTCCCCTTGAGCCTCGAGAAGAAACACAGCCCCGCTGACACCTTCATTCTAGTCCAGGGAGATCCACTTTGGACTTCGGACTTCTGGAATTATAAGACAGTAAATCTGTGTGGTGTTAAGTCACCAATTTTGTAGTAATTGGTTTCAGCAGCCATAGGAATCTAATACATCAGAGTAAATTGGAGGGTGAATGTATATGGTTGCAATGAAAAGGCTAATGCCCAGTCTACATGCCCTTTCTGAGGCTAAGCTGTTTCCTCTCCCAGCACTACCTGAGCCCAGAGACTGGATAAATGTTCAGACTGCTGCAGAAGCCAAGGGTTACATTATGTCCAGCCAGGGTCGGGGCCCCAGGAAGTTCTCGGGGTTTGGAGTGGGGAGCTAAGAGACTGCTGGATTACCTGAAGGTCCCACTAACCACGTCTTAGGGCCTCAGCAAAACTGTGACACTAGAAAAACAAAACGAGGAAAGAATTCCAACATTGGTGAACATTTGCAGCATTGCACTATCAGGAAGTCCAGAGAGATGCTATTTTGATTTCGACTTCCTTTTGTATTTTATGATTTAGTACTTTGAAACATTTTGAATTACACAAAATGCAGAGGAAGGAGAGGAACAAAATAACTTCATCTAAGTTTAGGGCCTCTCTGATCGGGCTTTGGTGGAGAGTCAGTCAACAAGAGTCAATTATCAGGAGCTGGTAAAGGAATACCAAGACCAGAGGACCAGCGATAGAGAAAGAAACTGAGTCCAGGTGGAGCAGGCAAAGAAAATACAGGGCAATGGTGAAAAAGCAGTGGAGACTACTTTCTTTATAGACTGTGGATGGTTGTAGCATTAAAGGAACATGGTTGAAGGGGAAGAATGAATGGATGCAAATGAATGAATGAATGAACAAACGAACAAACGAACGAATGAATGCCTTTAACTCAGCCTTCTGGCTCCTGGTGTCCTTTGAGGTCCTCCCTGAAGGCTAAAACCCTTCCCAGGTCTACCGCAAACCCCAGGAGTTCAGGTGGATAGGGCCCCTCGGTCATGAACGACAGCTGTCCTACTTCGGGCAGCTGCGTGGGGTGACGCTGTGGTCTAGTTCTTAGCGGATCTGTGTGCAGACATGAAAGGTCCTCTAGCCCCTCGGCTGAGACATTGGGCCCTGGAGGCGCACGCTTAGGGAAGCCAGGCGGCACTCCCCTTCTAGAGTCTGTTACTCTTGGGCCCGGACTAAAGGGGGCTTAGGTTTCTGCACTTTTCATGTGGCGTCTTTCAAAATTGAAATCCACTTGAAGTGGTTTGGGTTTTTCTCTTCCCCTCCTGGTGCTTGCTGTAGAGAAATACCTTCAAACACAGACAGCGCTGCTCAACGCCTGTCCCTGAGCATGTTCAGAGGAACCCAGAGACGCCACATCAAGCTAAAGGTTTTCATCAGAGACACCCTGCTGGGGCCCTGCCTGGTGCTTACTATGCAAAGGTTTTATTTTACCCCCACCTGCCCCCCCACCCTCATTGGCCACAGGTGCTCATTCTCTGGAAGAACAAGCCACCCTTGTTTCTCTGCATGAACTTATCTAGAGAATTTGGGGGTGGGAACAGGGTTCCATATCCTGTGTGGACGCCCCTTTTGCTCTGAGCCTGTGGGGGAGGCAGCAAGGCGGGGTGGGCCCTCATCATGCCAGCTCTAGAGAGCAGTTCCCTCATCGCACTCCCTGCCGCTGGACATCCTCCACTTACCTGAGTTTCCACCAACCTCCTTCTTCCCCCACTTACCACATATTCGAAAGAAAACATCTAGTCCCGTTGGCTACAGAAGAAAGGAAGCTGGATTGATGCCCCAAGTCATTGCCCACAGAGACGTCCTGCCTTGTCCCACTTCATGGGTTAGAAACTTAGCCTCAGAGAGGTCCACTGCTAGTCCTTTGTCCACACCAACAACAGATCTTTATCCATATCAACAGGCCCGTGTGTGAGAGAGAAATAAGCAATCAAGAGCTTATAGATATTATTGTAATAGTTTAATTACCCAGAGTCTGTGTCTGTGACTCTACTGTTATGTACCTAATTATAGAGGTTGGGGGAACTTTGGAAAGTGGGTAAGTCAACTAACCTCTTTATTTGGCAGCCTAAGGAATTCCCTCCCAGAAGTTTGAGGTGACTTGGCAGAGGTCACTGGGCACCTGCCCTGTGGCACTGGTTGTATGATGGGATGTAAAGGATTTGCATACATTAGTAGACTTGGCAATGTTGACAGTAACCGAGGGAGACGGTGGGCCATTCCAGGTCAGCACTCCCCCATTCCTAAACGGGGACCTCGGCCTCTGACCTGGCTCACACTTACCAGCCTTGACTATATCTCCCTGCGCCCAAACCAGAGTGGGCAGGGGTCTCACTATTTGGAGTCACTCAGCAAACTGCAGCAGGACAGAGGTGAACAGCGATGTCCTCCCTGGTCCACCAGTCCACACCAGCCGGGGCCAGTGGGAGTATTCCCTTCCCTCTCTCCCCTACAGTCACCAGTGCATCTATTTCCTAAGCCACAGCATCTAAACTTGAGATTTTACTGGAAGCAAGCCCGTCCTGCCCCAGGAGCGATGAGCTAGGGCAGCCCCTCTCCCAGCGGCTTGCCTGGAAAATCGAGGCCGGAAAGATGGTGTACCAGCCCTCTTGCTGTCAGACGGGGAACTGGAAGCTCAGAGCCTGGGGTAGAAGGCCTCACGGTCTCACAAACTCAGAACAGAGCCAAGACGCCCAGCCGTGGGTCTGTGTGTCCTCCTCCCTGCCCTCGGCCACTCCTAGCTGCAAGGCCTTCTGCAGTGCTTGGGGTGTTCAATAATGTGTCACACCATGCGTCCCCCCACTCACTCAAGCCAGCAAAGAGAAAAGCTGCTTGTAGCTCTCAGGCCAGCGCATGACAGAACTCACACACTGGGGTGCTTCTTTTGAGGGTGCCTTCTGTGGGGCTGGCTGGGGGCAGACCTGCTTTTTAAGGGCTTCCTCTGGCTCTCTTGTCCCAACTGCTTCATGTCCCCTAATCCCTGTGCCTGGCTGCTCGTTTAGGCCCGTACCCTCCTCAGAGCTGCCCATCTAAGGAGAGGGAGCTCCGAGACTGGTACTTCTGCCAACCTACAGGATGGCACAAGGACTAGATTGTGGGAAAACCCATGCACCCCTCTGACCTGAGAACTTCCTCTGAATGGAACCATTGCATTTATGTCTTGAGAAATAGCTGGGCCAAGTTGGCCTTCCAGGCCATGCTTCCAGATTTGGGATTTTGCTGGAAGCCAGCAGGTCTTTGGTGAGGTGGGGATGGGGCTCAGCTGGAACCTGTCTCTTAGAGGCTTGCCTATGAAATAGAAAGTAGGTCTGGGGAGGTTCATTACTTCCCTTTTCTCCTTTTGCCATCACCCCACCCCCACTGGGGTGATTTGCATGAGAGGAAGTCTGAGAGGCAGGGACAGCCCCCAGCCTTGAAGTCACAGGCCACATAGAAGGAAGATTAGCCAAAACCGGAGTGATTATCGCTCTGTTCTGGCCCCTGAAGTTCACTGGGGTTTCAAAACGGGTACATCTTCACCATGACCTTATTTCTGCACGAGGAACATCAGGACATCATTAATCACAACTAGTTCTTAAATTTAAAAAAGGCTCGGAGACCAAACGGGGGGGTTGGCTCATTTGGGATGGGAGCTGTGATTCAGGTCCCCACAGTACCACCACCTGTGTCCCCATTCACCAGGATGAGGTAAGATGTGTAAAATCTACGGCCATAGAGACCAATCTCCAAACCTGGAGACTGGAGGCCAAACCATGGTTGAGCCACTGGGGGCAGGGACCCCTCCACGGCCACCAGATCCAAAGGGCAGAAGTGTCTGGCCACCGTTATGGGTCCAGGGACTGATCCATTTCCCATTCTGTGTTGGACTCTGTTTTCAGTTCCTTAGGGCAAACACAAAGACGTCTGGGGGCAGCAAGCAGTTGCAACAAGCATTTTGTGTCCAGCATGGGTAAAGATAGACCCTGGCGTTAAAAGAAATTCAAGCTGCTTTCCACAAAGACTTGGGCAAGAGAAGGCAGGAAGAATGGAGACGGGCAAATATCAGATACCTTCTACCAGCAAGCATAGTTCAGGGCTTTTATCTCCTTTAATCCGCACACATTGAAGAGGTCCTGAGTGTTATTCCCATATATCAGGCAGAGAAACAAAGGCTCAGAAAGGTGAAGTGACTTGCCCATGGTTACACTGCTAGTACGTGGCAGGGGAAGAACTCCAACCCAGAGCACTCTAACCACAAAGCTTGTGAGTGGGCCTTGGCTTCCCCAGGTGGTTGGCAGCGCACCCACTGGGGACTTACCTCTCTGGATCGGCGTTCTTGTCTGAAATCCATGTTGTACTGGCTTTTGTGTAGCTTGATTTCTCCCAGTTATTTTCGGTGAGATCAAGAGTGCTGCTTTTTCTTCCTTAATTTTTAAACATCTTATTTAACCTCAGCCATAAACTGGACATCGATGAAAATGCTTGGTGATGATACGGATTCAATAGAACAACACAGGCAAAGTGTTTAGCATAGTGTGGAGGCGATGGCGATTTTCAAGGGCAGGCGGCTATGCTGACCAGATCCCCTGGGTTTTTCAAATTCAGATGGTTTCTTTCCTCTATTCTCCCCCTGGATTGGATGACGGACACCTGGTTCCATGTCACAGCTCTGCTGTTGATTACTACGTGATCTCACTTCTCGAAGCTTCCATTTCTTTTCTGTCGAATGGTCATGAGGAATAAAAGCTTCTAGGACAGTGGTTCTCAACCTTCCTAATGCCGCGACCCTTTAATACAGTTCCTCATGTTGTATGTGGGTGTATCTGCATGTGGGCGGACCCGCCTGGAGATGGATAGAGGAGCGGTGTCTCAGTCCCTAAGACCATCGGAAATATGTGTTTTCCGATGGTCTTAGGCGACCCCTGTGAAAGGGTCGTTCGACCCACAGGTTGAGAACTGCTGTTCTAGGATCTCTTCTGACTCAAAGATTCTCCCATTGAGGGTCCTACTGATGGAGAACTGAGGAGAGCACCCTTATTATTGCACACATTCTGATCTCACTGCCTAGTCTCCTCACCTCTCCATCCTGCATTCCCCTCTGAGTCTCTGGCCCTCTGTCTCTCAGGACATGGACCAGTTGAGTTTCCACTCTGGTCTTCTCATCCACAGATATGGAGGGGCTGTCTGCTTTGCCTGCTGGTGAGCTCGGAGCAATCTCTGCCGCATGAAAAGCTTCTATCTAGGCTTGCCCTTCCAGGATGAGACAAATATCCAAGGGTTTTAGGAGCTCTGTTCCAGAAAAGAGGACAAAGTCCATGTATGTATTTCTTAATATAAATCACAATATCACACGCCGTAAGGATGAAGTGGCCGCCTTCGAATTCCCACTCCTTTACTTTGACATGAGCTGCAGGATAAATGTGAATCTGATTTTTCTCCTCATTATTCTGCTTGAAACATACATTATGAGAGAGCAAGACACCATGTCTAAGTTCTTCAGAAACTGCCACAATTATTTTTTTTTTCCTCCTCTTCAATACCGTCTACCCACCGGCTTGCAGAGAAATATGCCAACTCTCTGATATTTGGGAGAATATCACCCATTCAGATAGTCTCAGGCTGAGATATCTCATTACCATCGGAGGAGCTCGGAATAGCGGAGTCATTGAGTCCTTTCCCAGGGCACCTAGGACAGCTGACTGATTCCAAGCAGATTCTACTCCAGTGGAAAGAATCTGATAGCAAGGGTCCAGCAACACTGCCCATCCTTCTGGCTTTGCCTCCTACCACGCTCTCATTCGCATGCTGTGTTCTAGCAGCAATGGACAAATTTCCACTCTCACTTCTCCATGCCTGTTACCCCTGCCTGGAGCATGGGTCCAACAAACAGAGGAGATATCTGCCCGAGGCCCTTGATCTAACAGATTCTGTCGTAAGGCTTTCTCCCTAGGTCCAGAGTATTTAGCCACAAAAATGTCCCAGAATATTTCCATCCCCAGTCTTATGTCCTTGGTCTACATTTTCTATTGCTTTGGGCACAGAGCCCAGAGGACTATTTTGGACAGAGCATAGGCTGTGAGTATAAGGGAGAACATGAGTTTTAAAATGTGGAAGAGCCCCGTCCAAAATTCCAGTTCTGATACTTATTGGTTGGAAGCTCAACCCTCCAAACCTCAGATGCTTAATCTGCAAAAAAAAAAAAAAAAATTACCCGTCTTGCATGGCTGTCGTGACAAAGATATCAAGTAACATTTGTAAAACTCATGCTATAGTGTGTGGTTCCTAGGAGGAACCCTACAAATGTGAGTCTCCTACACCACCAATCTGCCCCGTGTGTGACTGCCGGGGTGGGGGTGGAGGGAACTGGTTTCCCTCTAAAGACACGTCTGCTGTGCTGTCCTCACCACTCCTGGGAGGGAGAAACGCTGAGTCTCACATTTGTGCAGAATGTGTCCTGTAGCCAATCAGAATGGCTCCTGAAAAGTCCATGTGAGCAACTTAGGGTGAAGCAGAGTCCTCACTAACCCTCTTTACTGCCAGGAAAGAGACTGCATTAGTCCAGCCCTCTCAGACCCTGGGCCAAGGGTGACTAATAGGAGTGTCCAAGAAACAATCAGGCTAGGCCCTGCCCTCATCACTTCCCCATCTGATGGGGGGCTTCTCATCTCCTGAACCTGTCACTCTGCAAAGCCCCCGAGGGCTGCCCCAAAGTGGGCTCCTCTGAGGGCAGCTTGAACAGGTGGGGCTGGCCAGCCCTCTGCAATGCCCCTGCCCTTCTAATTGTCACCTCTATGAGGACATGAGAAGTCCCTGAGGACTATGTACATGAAGAGACTCACAGTTATTCACTTACTCATTCATCACCTCAGTAAATATTCACTGAGCACCTACTATGTGGAAGGTCCTGGCCTAAGCCTTAAAGTAAGACAGATACCCTGGCTGGTGTGGCTCAGTGGATTGAGTGTCATTCATGGACTGAGAGGTCCCAGTTCGATTCCTGTTCAGGGCACATACCCAGGTTGCAGGCTCCATCCCCGGTGGGGATCGTGCAGGAGGCAGCTGATTGATCTTTTTCACATCGATGTTTCTGTCTCTTTCTCCCTTCCTCTCTCTCTCTAAAAAAAAAAAAAATCAGTAAAAACATATTTATTTTTATTTATTTATTTTTTAATTTTTTTTTCTTTATTGATTTTTAGAGAGAGAAGAAGGGAGAGGGAGAGAGAGATAGAAACATCGATGAGAGAGAACATCGATTGGCCGCCTCCTGAATGCCCCCCACTGGGGATTGGGCCCACAACCTGGGCATGTGCCCTGACCGGGAGTCCAACCAGCGACCTCTTGTTGCATGGGTCGATGCTCAACCACTAAGCCACACCGGTCGGGCAGTAAAAACATATTTAAAAAATAAATAAATAAGACAGACAGGTGGGAGCCATGGTACCTCCCACCCTGCCCCATCCCAGTTTCCTCACCTGCTCAGGGTCCAGCCAACATCTTCCTTCCCACAGCTCCTCACCCACACCCCAGGCCCTTAGTTCAATCCCCATTTCCTCTCTCCTGGACCATTAGAACAGCCTTTGAACCCCTTTGCATTACCCTGGCACACCAACTGTTGCCTGAGTCATCTTTCTAGAATGTCAGCCTGGTCATGTCAGCATTAGGTGTGCTGTTTCCCACCTGGACCTTGTACTCTGTTATACTAATAGTTTTCTTTGAAAGAGCTCACTTCTTTTTAACTTGGCTTTACTCCAAGCAGCAGCAACCATGAAGTCACAGATTGGATGCAGTCACATCAGTGTGAGGTTTACTTGTTTTTGTTGTTATTAATCCTCACTTGAGGATATTTTTCCATTGATTTTTAGATAGAGCAGAAGGGAGGGGGGGAGGGAGGAAGAGAGAGAGAGAGAAAGAAACATAGATGTGAGAGAGACACATCAATTGGTTACCTCCTGCATGACCGGGACCAGGGTCTGGGATCAAACCTGAAACCCAGGTACATGCCTGTGACCAGGAATTGAACCTGCGACCCTTCGGTCTGCTGGCCGATGCTCTAACCGCTGAGCCAAACCGGCCAGGGCCCAATGTGAATTTTTAAAAATAACTAATAAAATGAACATTTGTTTGCATGGCATCTAAGGCTACCAGGTACGGATGCTACCTTCCCTGCGCCAGGCTGGCCAGGGAAGACCATCAGCATTTACTTCTGCACAAGCTCTTTACCCAGCACCTACTATGTCCCAAGCAGCGTTGGGAATCTAGTTGAAAAATGGCAAAACCCCTGCCCTCCTACAGTTTGTATTCTAGTAGTAAAACAGTTTTTTAAAATAATATAAGTCAACTGTCTGCAAGCTTTTAGCTTATGACAACTATTAAAAAGAAATAATAAAAAAAATAATAAAAGGGGGCAGAAAAAATTTAACTGTAATAAACTTCCGCCTGCCCAGGTACCCTCCCTCTTACCTTATGGTTTCTGCAGCTACTTCCCACAATGCACTGTGTCCATAGGTCCCACAATGCACTGTGCTCGCAGTGCCCACAATTTACCTTGCGTCAGTAGGTCCCACAATGCACTGTGCTCGCAGTGCCCACAATTCACCGTGCGTCACTAGGTCCCACAATGCACTGCGTTCAGAGTGCCCACAATTCACCGTGCGTCAGTAGGTCCCACAATGCACTGTGCTCGCAGTGCCCACAATTCACCGTGCGTCAGTAGGTCCCACAATGCACGGTGCTCGCAGTGCCTACAATTCACCGTGCGTCAGTAGGTCCCACAGAGCACTCTGTCCATAGGTCCCACAATGCACTGCGCTCAGAGTGCCCGCAATGCACCGTGACCATTTCCCCACAATGCACAGGGCTGTCACACCTCCCTGCTTTTACTCCTTAGGGTTTTTCTGCCAGGACCAGCCTCCCACCGGGGCCTCCCCCTAAATGATGTTTGTCGTTCCGTGTGCATGCTGACATCATCTTCCTGAGGCCTGCTCCCCCATCCCCGTGACAATTAAACCTGCCGTCCCACGGGTGCCTTGGGCCGTTTCAGTAGTAGCCCTTGCAGCCATTATTGTCTATTTGTGCCCACGGGGCCCTGAGGCTGGGCCGCTGACACCTTCCTTGCTGCCTCCCCCAGCAGCCTGAGGCCTGGGCAGGAGACTGGGCCCCACGCCCTGCCTACAGGCTCCGGCCAGACCTCGGCATCTCTGGGCGGTGCGTCTGGGGGCAGGATGCCCGGCCCCGCCCTGTTATCGTCTTGGCATCTTTCGGACATCCTTACCTCTCTTGAAAAGTTAGAAATGAATAATTCCACAGAAATAAGTCATTTAGAAAGTACATGCCCTGCCCCAGTTCTTCTCCCCAGTAAAGATGAAAACATGCAGAAAATGAGGAGACGCTCTGCCTACCGGGGCAGGTAGCGTGACCCACACACGCAGCCTTCTCAAGGGGGTGTGACCTTCACGGACAATCCCGCGTGAGATTGTTTCCAGAACCTGGCGATGTTAACCTGACTCCCAGGAGCAGTCATGCTTTCTAGGCTGTTCCCTCTGCCCCTCGGCACTGCCCCTCCTTCTCGTCTCACCTCCTCTCACCGGAGGTGCATCAATGAGCTGTGGGCCAGTCCACCAGACACGGTCCGCCTGTGCTGCCCGTGTCCCCTCATCGCCACCCAACACACCAGCACAGTAACCGTCTTCTCCAGGGAAGCAAGTTTTCACAAACAACAAAAAGCCTCTTTCTTCATTCATCCAATAGTGATTCACTGAATACCTACTACATGCCCTGCACTGTTCTTAGCACTGGGGAGATGTGTGTGGACACAGTAGACAAGCTGCATTGTCATGGAGCCTGCCTTCTGGTGCAGGGGACACCGACCAAACACACACATAATAGAATTGCATACTGTGATTGGGACCACAAAGAAAGTAAGTGGGGACTTCATGGGGTCTCAGTCAAGTTCTGAGTTTATAAAACCTGCTAAGTGGTGGGTGGGGAGGGCAGTGGGGGAGAGGAGTTTTCCAGGCATAAAACGTCATGTGCAAAGGCCCTGTGCTGGGAGGGAAGCCTGGCAGTCAAGGAGCAGAAAGGAGCCCAAGGAAGCTTGAGCTGATCAAGGAGGGGAGGGAATACATCAGGAAGTGGTTGGAGCCAGAGGCCTGGTAAGGACTTGGCTTGTATTCCAAATGCCCCCGAAAGCCCTTGGTAAGCTTTAAGTGCAAGAAGCCAGAAGTGGGCACGCTTCCTGGGGGTGAGGCGATGCTTGTGAGTTCGTAGAACAGGGAGAACGTTTAACCTCCCAACATGACATCTGGGGGCATTTCTTTCCTTTCAGCCTGGATGGGGTGGACTCTGAGGTCCTCCCAGAAGTGGGGGGGTCAGTTTGGACACTGTGTCCCCATCTGCTCTTTACTCCCACTGCCAGGTGGCACCAACAGTTAGCAGTCTGAACCCTCTGGTCTGAGACCTTGGGGTGCAGAGGGCCTTTGTTAGCATGCTCCTCATTGGCAGGGTTAGATAGGCTTTATAGGGAGAGGGGGTGTCTATTTAAATCACACAAGCTCTTGTGTTCCAGTCTGGCTTAACTGACCACTGCAGTGCGGCTGGGGCTTGACCCCTAAATTCCTTTGCACTCCCCAGGGCCCGGTGGCTCCTTGTTCCTTCCCAAGGGCCTGCTAAGGGTCATACACAGGGTTAGAGGAGCCAGAACCATGGCCAAGCATGAATAGGCAGCCTGAGTGCCAACCTTCATGGCATCAAACAGGCCAAGGAGAGACGCCGAGGCACTGCGGGCTGGCTGCACCACAGGAGGAAAGAGGAAAGGCATGAAAGCTCAGAAAGTGGGACTGGACCCCGGAAAGCTCTCTCTGGAGCAGTTTGGAGTACAGCCCCCTTTGTCAGTCTGTGGCCCCTGGAGACTCCTGTCTGGGGGTGGTAATGGGAGGGTGCAGCCTGGGGCAAGCCCTGGTCTCCACAGAGCAGGTGACTGACTGTCCTGCTAGGGTCAGCTCCCTGGACGGCACCCCTCCCCACTTTCTGGAACACGACACATTTTGTTTCTTGTGTTCTTTTTTTTTTTAAATCCTCATCCAAGGTTATGTTTTTGTTGACTTGAGAGAGAGAGAGAGAGAGAGAGAGAGAGAGAGAGAAACATCAATCGGTTGCCTCCTGCACACACCCTAATGGGTTTCGAACTCGCAGCCTAGGTATGTGCCCTAACTGGGAATGGACCCACAACCTTTTAGTGTACAGGACGATGTTCCAACCAATTCAGCCACCAGGCCAGGGCATAGCACATGTTTTGTGGGCTGTGTGCACTTTGGGACCCCAGAGCTCACAGTCAGCACCAGTATTAACAGCAGCAAATAACCATGCACCCGGAGACTTCCGAAACACTCTTCTTAGGGAAAGGCAGGCATCTCAGAGACAGACGTCTGGGGCTCACAGGCAGCCCAGAAATAATTGTGTGGGCTGAGCTGAGATGGGCAGAGCAGCTGAGAGGCAGCAGGATCCATCCATTCATGTTAATGGAGGGTCACTTTGTATTCTCACTTTACATTTTCAAAATTCTCATGCTATGGAATTATTTGGGGAAATCACAGAAGAGCTTAGAGGGGAGAACTAAAATGCACCACCCAAAGATGAACACTTGTAACATTGTGGTAAGTCTGGTAAGAAATAGCATCAACATTGTAAATATAGTTTTATAGCCTGTGATTTTCACTAATAGTAACGTTTTTTCATATCATTAGTGTTCGCCTTTAACGGGATAGCAGATCGTATTTCCTGAGCATATAAAAGGTGTCAGGGCTGCTTCTGCACATGCGTTATGTATAGATTCAGCACAAACAATGCAACAAGGTAGACCTTATGCTATGATATTCATTATACAGATGAGGAGCCCAAGGGACAGAGACGTCAAAGAGCTCCCCTGAGGTCCAACAGCTGCGGCATTGCAAAGGCCCCCATGCAGGCTGGCCTTCACCCCTCACTGTGACCACTGTCCTCACCGCAGGGTGATTGATGCTGAGCACCCCATGGGTTAGCCGGGTGAGCGTTTTCTGTCAAACCTCGTAGGGCATACATTAGGGCTGCTTTTGCATGCGTCTTTATTTCCTTAGGATGATTTCTGGAAGAAGGAGGCATAAACATGGAGGCTTGTGTTTTTAGTCCTTTTGGGTTTTTTTTTTTAATAATTTCAGAGTCACAATAAGTATTAAAAATAGTACAGAAAGGTCTCAGCTCCCTGCAATGATACACCTTATATAACCACATACACCAGCAAAACCAGGAAATTGACAGTGGTGTGGTACGATTAGCTAAACTATAGATATTGTTAGGATTGCTACAGTTTTTCCATGCACTGTTTTTTTTTTTTAATGTTTGGTGTCTAGTTCTATGACATTTTATCCCATTTATAGACTCGTGTGAGCATCAGTGGGGAGGTTTTTAAGGCTTGAAAGTGTATTAGCCAAATGTCCTCCAGATAGATTGCCCATAATTACACATCGGATGGCTGGGCCCCCTGGGCATCGGTGAACAGACATGGGAAACAGTGTCTGGAACTCAGAAAAGGTGTTCAGGCTACAGGGAAGCCCAGCTGTCCTGGTTCAGAGACCCAGGTCCATGGTAAGACCTCACCCGGGGGGCATGGCTTATCAGTCACCTCACTCAGGTGCCCTCCTGGTGTGTCTTCGCCAGAGGCCGGATGGTGGCCTGATTTTTTGGGCAGCCAGTGAAGGGAACAGAGAGACCACTGGACTGTGGCGGAAGTCCTAATATGCCCTTAGGGCAGCCCTCAAGTCACCTGCAGTTCATCCTCCTCACCTGTAAAATACAAGAAATGAATGCTATTCAGGTTGGGAGGGTGATCTGCCTACACTCTACCCTTCTTGAGGTCAGTACAGTTCATTAGGGGATCTATCTGGCTAACCATGATTCTCAGTATTGATCATCCTCATGGCAGGTGCCGTGCAGAGTGCTCGGCATACGCGTTTCTCTTCCTGCAGACAGTGTGACAGGGAAGGGATCCTTTCCCCAATCAGAGATGAGAAACGGCCACTGTTCATCAGCGGCCGGCTTCATGGGCCCCGAGTCCATAGCTAGTGGCCGAGCCGGCGTGCCTTCCCTCCCAAATCCGTACAGACAGTTGGAGACGATGTTTTCCCCAGACCAAGGACGGCCCATCAGTCAAGAGTTTAGAAGTGGCTGTCTATGACTCCCAGCTAAAATCTCCAACAAGCTCTCGAGATGCGCTGGAAGGCCCCTTCCGGCAGTAAAGCAAATTCGATATTGCTGTGAGGTGAACTCTGCCTAAATATAAAAGCATGGAGATAAATTCCAAATGGATTTTCTGGATGGATTGGGTTTTGATTGGTTCTGAAAAGGAGGCAGGGAGCGAATTTCACTGCTGTCGCTTGGCACGGGAGGTAGCTGTCTCCCAAAACGAGAAAAGAGGGCATCCTAGTCACTTCTGATATCCATCGTGCCCCGGAATCTTAGACAGAAGACCTGGCCCGCCGCGGGAACACTGCAGGTTGGCGTCACGGAGCCAGTGGTGTTGTTTAACAGGAAAGGCAGAACCCATTCGTGGACTGGGGTCAACCCCTGCTCGACAGAAGCCAGTCAGTCCCGTGAGGGGTGTTCCGGTGCATTGGATGAGGTGTGTATGCAGTTACCTGATTGGAGTACAAAGAGCCAGGCAACAACTTGGCCCTTGGTATGTTCAGTAAAAGAGGCATTTTCAGGACATAAAACCAGTGACCAGTGGCAGCCGGGAGGCCCCTGCAGTGTGCCCGTGTGATCTCCGAAGGCTGGAGCAGAGCAGTATTTCAGCTTTACTCACCAGCTGTACTCGCCCCTTTAGAGAATGAGTTGATTTGGGGATTCCATTCCTAGCATTTGTCTTAAAGCAAAGAAGTTAAGCTTTGCTATATATCTGAGACAAGTCGACAGACTCGGGAAGCTCAGGCAAAATGATCAATGGTTGAGCTGGTGTTTACGTTCCGAAACAGAAGTTGGTCCGTGTCGTTGATCTGGAGCAGTCTGCAGCCAGGTGATTTAAAAGGAAGGGGAGAGCGTGGCTTGGGGCAGAGATGACGAACTACACCAAAGTCCCCCGAGGATTATTCTCTCTGGGAAAGCCACCCAGAGACCATTATTCTAGACCAGTCTGAAGAAGCAGAAATGCCATAGTGGCCATGTCATTCAATGCAGACCCTGACAATACCTTTTCCTTAAAATATATATATATAACCACCTCTAAGATGTTCACACAGTCGTTCTACCTGTAACCATCAACTGTAAATCAGTCATTTCAGCTACCATAAAAATCATCTATGCACAAAGATGTTTTTTGAGTATTACTTATAATGGTAAAAATTGAACAAATATTCAACACAATGGATACGAGTAAATCAAACGTAATGTGACCCCTGGCTGGAATTTATGAAGTCACAGAGTGATGCTCACTGAGAGTAGTAACAATGTTGGTGCTCCTATGTTAAATGACCATCTCAGCATCCACAGCCATCATCCCGGGAATGTGTCTAAATCCCTCAGCAGGAAATTATTCCACAATGTTGAATAAGGGTATGTTGATTATTTTTCTCCTCCTTCAACTTTTCTGTGCCTTCAATAAGGCATATGGATTACTTCCATAATGTAAATGTACACGATGCACTTTATTTTTAAAACAAAAAGAGAAAGAAACTGTAGAGAGTTATTTTTGAAAGGCTTGCTGAGGCACTGTACAGATGCCCAACCACACTGGGAGGGAGGGAGGGAACCTGACTGGGGAGAGAGACGTGTGCTGAATTCAGAAGGCACGGAGCCAGCCCTTCCGCAACTAATTAAGGTGGGGTGTTGGCAGAGAAAAGAAAGAAGAAAAACACCCCCCAGGATCCTTTCTGTGGTGATAATAGAAAGAGATCTCACGTGACTAAGCCTCAAAGCAGGAGGAGCGATAGCCCAGATCCCAGGTTCGGCGGACAGGATGGGCAGGACAGGGTCAGGCCAGAATGACTCCCCCCGGAACAGTGAGGGTTCCAAGTTTCAAAGTCAAAGACCCAGAGAAGCAGGCAGAAGGAAAAGGCAGCTCAGAGCCGCTGAGGATGGAGGAGTAGAAAAATCATGGAGTAGAAAATTCTATCCGATGTGTGTGTGACCCCTGCTCACACCTTCTGGGGAGGTGGCTAGAGGCGGGAGGCCACAGGAAATGACAGAACGATTACATAAAGATCACACTGCCAAGATGCGGAGGCGATGGCAGGCATTGAAGGTAAGAGGGATCAAGAGACTGAAGCGAGCCCTGCCCAGATCTTTGGAAAAGTTGCAGAAGAAAGACAAACCATGCCTTCGTCCAGAGAACAGGCTCAGGGGTTCAGCCAGTACCCCGCAGTCATGAGGTGAGGGGCAGAGGCTACATTTGTGAGCCTCACCCACACTGATTCTAGGTCAGCTCATTCTGCCCCAGCAGGCCCCGGAGCCAAGTTCTAAGAGTCATTGCTTCAGGGTCCTGCCAGTCCATGGCCACAGCTCTTTGAAGGTTCATTGGGAGAAGGACCAAGAAGGGCAGTTTCTGGTTTCTATCAGTGCAGTGTTAGAGTGCCCACCACATGCTAGGAGTGTTTATTGTCTTATCTCATCGAATCTTCATGATAAACTCATGCAGTAGGCTTTACTTATCTTTAAAATAGATTCTATTTATTTAGACCAATTTTAGGTCCAATGCAGAATTGAATGGAAAGTACAGAGAGTTCCCATATATCCCCTGTCCCCATAGGTTTTATTTTTATTCCCTTTCATGTCTAAGAAAACTTTCCCACAAATGTGCAGATAGGAACTCTTAGAGGCAAGAAAGGAAACCAGGCTGTTGACACCTTGTAGTGTCCCGTGACCAGAACGAACCTGTCACCTGTCTTGACGTGGCCCGCCAGCTAGGAACAGTTTTCACATTTTTAAAGGGTTGCGGGGGGGGGGGGGGGGAGGTATTTTGTGACACATGGAAAATATATGACATTCACATTTGTGTCTGTGAGTAAAGTTGTATGGGAACTCCGCCCCTTCTGTTCTCCTGTGTATTATCTACGGCTGTTTTCACGCGACGAAGGCAGAAGGGAGCCCTAGCAACAGAACCCTTTCGGTCCACAAAGCCTGAAGCATTTACCACCTGGCCCTTTCCAGAAAAGGTTCTCTGACCCTGCTTTATAGAAACATAATTATTGCATTTACTAAATGTTTCTTTTAATATTGTTAGATTTATGCTGGCCAGGATGGCACAGAGCAGTGCATTTCCAAAGGATGCTATTTGGGGCATTCTTGGCTCCTCTAGACCAGAGCTTCTTTAAAGGTTCTATAAACTTTGGCATCCGGGGGATATTTCATTTGAAGAAAGGGTTCCACTGCCAAACAAACATGAAGTTTGAATATCAATACTTTTCTCATAGGAAAAAATACATATTTGTGATGAAGATGATGTCCACACCCAGGCAAATTGGAGAATAGATAATGGGTACAGTCTTACTTTATTAAAGAACCTTTGTGCAGAAATGTATCTCACCAGACCCAGGTGACTGGCATCATTCAGCCTGAGAATCACACAGCTGAACAAGGTGTGGAAATCACTGAGCCTCTGAGGAGGCAAAGTGACTCACCCAAGGTCACTAGGTCACTAGGCTTGTTAGGGGCAGTCCTAGCACTGGCTCCTAGGTTTGACTCTTCCTACACTGTTTTGACCTTGGAAAGACTTGCATTCATGGAGGTCAGGAGGGATTTGAGCCTGATAAGACTCATTGACATGGTTTTTATTTTATTTTTTTCCCCATCAATAAATATTTCTGAATGCATCTCTAAAAGATAAGGACTTAAAAAAAATACCAACCATAATATTATCACACCTACAAAGCAGTTAACAGTCAATAATAATCCCTTATGTCAAACACCCAGGCGGTTTTCGATTTTCTGATTTTGACACAGGGTGGAAGTTCAGGTGGACTAGGGTTTGGTATTCTCGTGCTGCTACTGCTAGTCTTGTGACCTTGAGAAATGCGCATAACCTTTCTGGGTCTCAGTCTTATCATCTCTGAAATGGGATGATTCTCACGTTAGGGTTGTTGTGACGATCAGATGATATTGGTGAAGTCGTAGTAAAAGGTAACGCGTGGTAAGCACTTAAGTCAGGGCGACGTTGCTGTTATAATCATAGCATTATTAGACATCAGTAGAGCTAGAGTCCCCAGCAGTCCAGTTTCCTTGGTACTGTGTCAGTGTTTATTTATTTATTTATTTATTTATTTATTTATTTATTTATTTATTTATGTTATTAAATCTTCACCTGAGGGTACTTTCCCATTTATCTTCAGATAGAGTGGGAGGGAGAGAGAGAGAGAAACATCAATGTGAGAGAGACACATGGACTGGTTGCCTCCCCCTTGACCCTGACCAGGGCCGGGGACCGAACCGCAACCAAGGCATGTGACCTTGACTGGAATCGAACGTGCGACTCTTTGGTCTGTGGGCCGATACTGCTGATCAAACTGGCCAGGGCTGTACTGTGCCAGTTTTAGCACTGAAAACCCCGATTCTTGGGAAACCTACTCGGTCCTGGGCAGACCAGCATGGTTGGGCATCCTCTTAAAGCCGGCCAAGCTAGCGAGCTGTAAGAGGTGAGCTGGACCCTCAGCTCAGAACGTACAGATTTCTCAAACAACTGTAATATTTGGTTGATGCAAGTGGCAGGACTGCTGGATGGGATCCCAGATTCTCTATAAATAGACATGAATTGTTCAGGAACCTCAGACCCGGTGCTCATCATCCTGGAATCATGTGCTGTGACTGCCCCCCCTCCCCGAGTCTCCCCCAAGCGCCAGAATAACGACCGAGTCCCCCCTGGGGAAGAAACGGGGCCCTTCGACATAATGTAAGCAATTGCAAAATGCTAGAACATTACAGAGACATTATATGCAGTTTATTTAGCCTAATCCCCTCATTCTGGCAACGAAGAGGCTGAGGGCTAAAGAGGTGAGATGACTTTCCCAATGTCGTTCAGCAGATTGGAGACAGCTGAGCTGTCGGGCGGCCGATTTGACTCTGCTCTCTGCAGATTGCCTTAAAGATGTAGGCACGCAGGTCCTGATGAGGAACGTGACCCACAGCCCTCTTTTCTCTGGATGGCCTCCTTCATGAGGATGACACAGCCCTGAGAAATCTCTCTGCAAGGTGGTAGGCTCCGGAGCCTGACCACAGGGAGGAGGGAGCCAGGAGCACTGCGATGGGTGGAGCTCTCCTACGGGACCATCTGTGGACATATGTGATCAGAGAGATTAAAGCACCACCTTTATGCCATGGGCGGTTAGTCCAGTGGTTAGAGCATCGGCCTGCTCACCAAAGGGTCACGGGTTCGATTCCTGGTCAGAGGCACGTACCTGGGTTGCAGGTTAGATCACTGGACTCAGTTTGTACGTGGAGGAGGAAACCAATCGATGTGTCTCTCTCACATTGATGTCTCTCTCCCTCTCTCCCCTTTCCAGTCTCTCTAAAAACCAGTGGAAAAAATATCCCCGGGTGAGGATTAACAACAGAAACACTATCTTTACAATGGCGGCACAGCAATCACAGTTCATCATCAATTGAAAATACAATGACTGTCAGATCATGCTAATTCAGTTCATGGAGAAGTCCAGACAGAGAATTTAGGAGAAAAATTGCCTCCACTGGGGCCTGCATATTTACTAAATATTTATTAAGCACCTGCTTTGTGTCAGGCACTGGGCTAGGTTCAGTGAACCTTATAACGGTTGTGGCAGGGACTCACAGAATATCAAATAGTGACAAAGCAGACCAAACAAAAACATCAAACAGCTGCAAGTTGTAACTAGCTCTGTGATGGAAAGGAGAAGGAAGGAGGGAGATGGAAAAGAAGGAAGGGAGGGAGGAAGAAAGAGGGAGTGATAAGGAAGCAAGTGATTTCTCCAAAGATAATTTTTAGCTGAGTCCTAAAGAATGAAAAAGAGTTAGTCTTCGCCCAGCCAGTGTGGCTCAGTGGTTGAGCGTCGACCCATGCACCAAGAGGTCACCGGTTCGATTCCCGGTCAGGGCACATGCCCAGGTTGTGGTCCAAATACCCAGTGGGGGGCATGCAGGAGGCAGCCAATCAATGTTCTCTCTCATCGATGTTTCTATCTCTCTCCCTCTCCCTCCCTCTCCCTCCCTCTCCCTCTCTTTCCAATATCAATAAAGAAAGAAAAAAAAAAGAGTCTTCTAAAGTTGGGAGTTAAGAGCATCCTGGATAAATAAAGCAATTTTTAAAAATTTTCTTACCAAAAACAGTGTGTTGTGTACCTAATAATATATGATGGACACAACTGCTTTTTCAGGTAAATTTTTATTAACTTGACCACATATTGAATGGAAACATCCAAGTCACCAAGCTGACTTTTTTAAAAACAATCTTGGACTCATGTTAATTTCAGGGGATCTGAGCATCCTCTAGAATCCAAGGGAGAAACACTCGGCAGGAGGAAACCACGTTCCCAGAGCTCAAATCTCTACCTTCAGAACACGGTGTAAGGTACTCCGCTGAATAAAATCAAAATATTTTTTTAAAGTGAAAATGAGATGAAAAGGATTGAAAAGGAGCCAAGCGATAGTCAAGTTAATCTTCAGGGCAGGGAGAACATGTCAGAAAATGTAAACCAGGTCAGTCCAACCCATGTTACAATTCTGCAGAGCGAATTAAATTCCTGTGGAAAAACAAGTCTCTGATTATGAAAGGATTTGACTCTGTAGAGGAATCCGGAATATTCACCCTATTAAAAACACTTGTAAAACCAGGGGAATCATGTAAGAAATTAGAGAGCTGAGAGGTGGGGAAACATGGGCTGGCTGAAATAGAGTTATTACTTCAGACACTGTATCATATTAGTAAGACGGCCACGGAGAAAATACCACTTTATTACAAAAAAGCAAAATTGGTCAGGTGGCATCACTTCATTCTAAATGGCTCTCTTAACCCTGTCTATGTACCTCTGTTGTCTTAACCAGCAGAAGTTCAATTTTTAAAAAAGAAATCCCAATGTGCCCGGCCGGTGTGGCTCAGTGGTTGAGCGTCGACCCATGCACCAAGAGGTCCTAGGTTCGATTCCCAGTCAGGGCACATGCCCAGATGGTGGGACAAATCCCCAGTGGGGGCATGCAGGAGGCGGCCAATCGATGTTCTCTCTCATCAATGTGTCTATCTCTCTCTCCCTCTCCTTTCCTCCCTCTCTAAAAATCAATAAAGAAAAAAAAAAAAATCAATGACACGCAAAAAAAAAAAAAAAAATCCCAGTGTATTTAGCACACGGCACCCTTGTTTTATTATCCAAATAAAATAAATCAATAAGAAAATTAATCCAGAAATGGGGGTGAAATTTCTTTGAGGTTTCACTGGGGACAGAATAAAAACAAAAAAGCTGTTGTTGTGTTAGGAGACACTGAAATTAGCAAAAGCCCTTCCACATCTGGGTGGGTAGAGCAAGAACGACTGGGAAAAGATGTCCTTGAAATAACCCACTGTTATAAACACACCTCGAAGGAGAGAACATTATAAAAAGTTTTAGCTCATTCCAGAATTTTCCAGGCAGTGGCTGTTTTCTAAATATAATTGTTTTAGCAAATACATATTTGACTTGGGTGTGCTAAAACAGTCTCCCCGTCTTCCATATTTTAAAAATTACACATTTTGGATGCAAAATACAACTGGGAGGTAGTCAGGCATGTCCAGATAAAACCTTTTTTTTCTCTCTTTTAACCAGCAAATCCGTCCAGGAAGGGGCCTTTGTTCCAGCTGCAGCTAATGAGGTTGGTGGATGGTGGTTGGGACGGCTAAGCAGTTTGCAAATGGCCACCCATCACTTCCACTGGGGAAGTGGTGCCTCGGGAAACGTTAGCACAGAATATTTTGGGCTGTTCCAGCGAAAACCCTCATCCCTCCTCCCCAATGCCAGTTCACCAAGTGCCTAATTTCACGAAGCTCAGCAAAGAAGACTCAGTTACTGCGTCAGTGACTGAATCAGACTGGATTCAATCGGGGGAGCCGAGGGAAAAGCAGATTTCCCGGGATGCGCACACAGCCAGTGGGATGGGCAAAGGGACGTTGGGGAGCCTTCTCTGTGGATATGGGGTTCACTGCTAGTGTTAAGGAGACACAGAACCCAGCTTCATCTTCCTTCCCCATGGATATGCTGTTAATTTGAGGACTCCTTTTCCTTCCTGACCAATTCTCTTTGACTCACTTTCTGCATCTTATTCATGGTTCGGTTGAAATGTCACCACCTCAGGGAGGCCTTCCCTGACCACCTGTTTTAAAGCAGGTCCCCCCTCCCACTTCCCACTTCTCCATTGCACTCTATCCCATCACCGTGATTTATTTCTTCGTAGCACTTATTACTAGCTGATGGTTTCTTGTTTATCAATGGATTTTATTTGTTTATTTGCCCTTTCTCCCATCTACAGAATGTGAGTTCCATTAGAACAGGAGTCATTTGGAAGGCTAAAACAGTACCTGGCACAGAGTCCAGAGTCAGAATTATTGAAAGGTGGATGGATGGATGGATAGATGGATGAATAGATGGGTGATGGATGGGTGGGTGGATAGATGGATAGATGGATAAACACAAAGAATTTCCAGTTGAGTGACCTCTGTTCTTTGGCGTTCTTCGTAGGCAAAGTTCAGACGTCGAATGCCTAGCCTCCATTCCACCTGCCACGGCTCTCTTTCCTCCTGTCAGATGGCTCAGCCGATGTGCCAAGACCCCTACTGCAACCCATTCAGAATGTATCATGCCTCGTGAGAAACGGGCCTTCCAATCCAATGTAGTTCTGTTCCCCTCTTTCCTCATTAACACAATTGAAGAACATGTTGAAATATTTAATTAAGCACACTGCCAAAAAAGACAGCCTGGCCGACTGAACCACACCTAGCAAAGGGGACCCCAGCTCTTTAGAGGCCTGTGTGTGTGGGTGTCTATGTGGTGGATCCATGCATTTGGGGATCAGGGAGAAGGCCAGATGGTGATTTGGTGAAATCTGTGGGATGGGACACTTTCAAGCGATGGGAAATTCGGACAGTAAATTTTTTTTTTTCTTAAAAATCAGACAACTCTTGAAAAGTTAGCCCACAGCAGTCATTCACAAGTTAGTATAAAATGTTTAAATAGGTGTTCCCAGCAAACTGAAGGAAAAGAGTTTCTTATTCAGGTAGAAGAAGGGAAGGTGATGCTGTCCAGAGAAGCCGGGAGGGACAGATGGAGTCTTGGGTGTGTGTGTGTGTGTGTGTGTGTGTGTGTGTGTGTGGTGGTGGGGAGGGGGGTTCAGTGTGGGATGAGGCGGTTGGCTGTTCAGAATGGCACCAGACACACAGATAGTAAGGAAGAGGGACAGGAGCTGTTGGGAGGGGGTGGTGAGAGGGCTCTGGCAGATTTTGACAAGGAGAGAGAACATGTGTAACCAGGAACACTATGTCTCCCAATTTTGTTTTTATTAAAAGTAGGATTGCAGGATCTGGGTGTCTTTGGCCTTGAATGTCTATCCAACCTCCCCAGGTCAATCTTTATAAGAGTCTTCCCTTGCTCACAGCCCTCGGAGGGGACCCTGAGCCCCAGCGCCAGGCCCCACTGCCCTCGCTCCCTCCTGCCAGGCCCTCTGCCAAGCAGAGAGCAGGGACCCTTCAGGATCCGTTTGAAAGAGTGGTTTGGGTAAATCCTTTGCTGAGCCTTTCTGGCATTGCTTCACACTCCGCCTCTGAGCCTCACATCCCCATACACCTCGCTCCCTGGGCTGCCACATCGCGTTTAAACGACAGGCGTGCCCTCCGACACGGGCGGGGACTCTGCGTCTTCATCCCGTGTCCTTGGCGCCCGCCCCTGGCTTGGCCGGGCGCTGCCGCACCCATGTGCTCCGTCAGTGGACGTTTTTGGAGCACCTACAATGTGCCGGGACTACTCTGAGTTCTGGAGATTTCAATAATAAACGAAACACACACTGATGGCCCTCGCAGGGTTTCCTCGCTGTCGAGGAGGATGGACAACAAGCAAGTCGCCAACACAAATCCGCGATCACCCCTGGGACAGGCTGTGAAGACCGCTCCGCGCGAGCGGCGGGGCCACGCGGACGCATGGCCCAGGGAGGCCTCTGGGTGCAGGTGACAGACAGCGGAAGGATGGAGAGCAGACTGTTTGTTGAGGGCCTAGAATTCACGTTCGTCTGCCCAGCCCTGCGTGAGTGAGGCCCTATCACGTGATGGACTGGAATTTAGATTTCAGAGGTTTGTTCCCTGAGAACCATGTCCCCAGAGAACTCTACCACCAGCCTCAACAGTGGAGTGACCGAGTCACCCTAGTTTGGCCAGGACTTTGGTATTAGCATGGACAATCCAGACTTCCAGGAAACCACTTGGTCCCAAGCAAACCAAGAAGGCAGGTGACATTACTTAGAGTGACCGGACATCTCCCCGTTGTTGCATGTAACGTAGGAACACTGGGTGTCCATGCAAATGTTCCAGTTGGCAGACTCTCAGGACAATGGAGGGAGAACCTGGTAGAACAGTGAGCAGATGAGCCTGATTGACCTGTCACTTTTCAGTGGGGCCGCAGATACTGCCTTGACCAGAGTGACAAATCACAGTGGGACTGTGATCAATGGGGCGGCTGTGAGAAGCCAGGCCTAGAAAGGTGTGCAGATCTCCTGGCCTGTGGCCAGCATGGTCAGGGTGACAGGATGTGACAGAATGAGATTGCATCTCCATTGGGTTTCCTCCCTCACTTCCCCTGGCCGCCACCTGCCACGTGCTCGGAGAAAACAAGGCCAGGTCCAGGAGCCCTAGGAACTGGGTGGGGTGGAAGTGCAGGGTCAAGGTCAGATCCTGCACCCCGAAAGAAAGACATCCTGCCTGCCTAGAGTGCCTAGGCTTAGCAAATAAAAATAAAAGACACCCACTTAAATTTGAATTTCCAATAAATGACTGATTGTTTAGCATAAGTATATCCCATATTACATGGGGCACACTGATACAAACAAAAAATGTGTTGCTCATCTGACAGTCAGATTAAATTAAATGTCCTGTATTTTAATCTGCAAGCCCATTTCCCACTTCCAGAGACCATTCTGCCTTGCACCTGGCACCCCCTGAAGGCATCAGGCCCCAGGTACAATAATGACAGCAGTTTGGCAACGGCAACACTACGTTAAGTGTTATATTTTAGCTCAAGTTCACAGAATAGGCCAAATCACATTTTTACTAATGCCTGGCTAGAGACTCTTAAAAAATAAACTAAGCATTTAAAATAAACCAAATAGACAGTCTGAACTCTGGTGTCCTGGCTCTAGTAGAGACAGTGGAAACCTAAAAATCAGAGAGGGGGTTCCTCTTGCCAAGAGCCTGGAAAGAAGCATAAAGGTTGCATTGTGACCTCTCTCCCAACCAGGGACGGCTTGGATCCCGAGAGAAATGGTGCAGTGGAGGCTGGACGTTGTCATGCGTTCCAGAGGCAGGGGTTGAGCCCTGTAGGTCACCTGTCACAGGTGACTCCAGGGAGGAAGAGCCTCAGACAGGGTCAGAATCAAAGGCCTTTGGTGATGACCGCGGGTCAAATCCTAGAAGCCAAGAACTTCACACGCAGGCAGGAGCCGGGAATGAATGGGAGGAACATCCAAAGGGGCAGACGCTGGTACAAGGGCTGCAGAGAATCATCAGGAGAGATGTGAGTCACCACCGTGGGATGCTAAGACCACACACATGGCTACATCTGGCTAGACCAGAGGTTCTTAGTGCCCCCCACTAAGTGTCCCCAGGAGTATTTGACAATGTCTGGAAACATTTGGGGTTATCACAACAGGGCAGGGCATTGCTACGAGCCGGTCCATGCCAGGGATGCTGCTCACACCCCACAAGGCTCAGGCCAGCTCCATACAGCAGAGAACTAACCGGCCCCAACTTCCTGGAGTGCTAAGGCTGGGAGACCCCAGGGTGGATGACAAGTTTAAGAACGACGTTCTTCCACCTGGGTGGTCTCTGAGTAGGAACTAACCTACCTGGGGTCTCCAGGTCCCCACACTCTGACAGCCCAGCAGAGGTGTGACAGGAACAGCCCCTTAGCTAGAAGGACCACGGGAAGCAAGAAATAAGGGGAGAGCCCTGGCCAGTTTGGCTCAGCGGTTAGAGCGTCAGCCCGCGGACCAGAGAGACCCGGGTTCGGTTCCCACTAAGGGGCACGTACCTCTGTTGCAGTTTGTCCCTGGCCCCGGTTGGGGTCGTGTGGGTGGCAACCACTCGATGTGTCTCTCTCACATCGATGTTTCTCTCTCTCTCTCTTCCTCCCTCTCTCCCTCCCACTCTATCTGAAGATAAATGCAAAAATGTCCTCGGGTGAGGATAAAAAAAAAAAAAAAAAACAAGAGAAGAAATAAGGGGAGAAACTCCTCGAACCAATCATTCCCAGTGGTTCTTTTGCCAAAGCGAATGCTTATTAACCAATTACAGCAGAGATTTACAGAGTGGAATTACATTTTCCCTTAAGTGGGACCAACACCGTCCCCCCAAAGCCGTCAGCAAACTCTGTGGGGCTTTAAAATGACCAAAGACAGAGTCGGCTAATAGAGCCTGGTGCTAAGGGGTTCCTGGGATTTCTCCTTTAATTATTTCCACGGCTCCCTGTCTCACTGGGGTGTTTGTCTTGGTGCAGGGACGCCAGCGGTGAGCCATAGCATGACACACAGGATGATGAGGGGTTTTTCCATTATTATTTCATCTGTAATTACAGGTGAGGTCAGTTTACTATTTAGAAAGCCTGCAAACATTTTCATTGAAATGGTCCGTGGCCTTTCGCTGACCCTGTTTTAAAACATGCCCTGGCCATCAAAGTGTGCTGTTGGATTCGTAAAGGAGAGTTCCTGTTTTAAACCAAATCATAAGCATTATTTAAAATTTTGGATTTGAGAGATTGTTGTGTGTGTGTGTGTGTGTGTGTGTTTTTAATAAGATTTATGGCATCGTTGAAATGAGGTTAAGTGGAAGCACTAAAGAATTTAATTAGAAATGTCTTCGCACGCTCCCTGTCGCTGTAAACCTCCCATAGGTTGTCCCCGGAGGGCTTGGAATCACTGGAAATGGCGTGTCCTTTTTTTTTTTTAAGACTCCTAATAAGAAGGAGCTACGATCTGCTGCCATGTGTTCCAGGGGAGGTCCTGGGGGCCAGAGGACAGGGGCTGGAGGAGAGGAGAGGAGCCCAGGGAAGCCTTGATGGCAAGACAGGGACAAGGGCCTGTCCTCTGGCCTCCGAGGCTGGCCTCAGCAGGAACATTTATTGATTGATCCAAAACCTTTCCTGAGCACCTTCTGTGTTTCCATGCTATGCAAGGGGCTGGGAACCCAGAGGTGTGTGAGATGCTGTCTGTGTTCTCCAGCATCTGGAATGAATGCAAGCAACAGGACGAAAGAAGCAAAACAAGACAGCGCAGGTGCTTAATACCGGAGAAGCACATGCAGGATTCGGTGGGACCGAAAGGCAAGACTGTTTGACTCTCCCTGTTGAGTCAACTGGAAGACTTTCCCAGGATGTAGGTCTGGAAGGATAGGGACCCTGGTGGACCTGGAGGAGGAAGAGGGAGGGGAAGGAGACTCCAGGTAGAGGACACAGTGTGTGCCAAAACACAAACCTTAGCTGGGACGGTTCAGCAGAACTCAGTGAGGGTCAGGCATTCCTCTGGACCAAGAGGGCCAGTCGGGCATGCCAGCTATGGCAGGGAGCGGTGCCAGGAAGCAAGTCAGCTTGCAAGGAGGAAGGTCTTCTCCCACCTGTTGAAGCCCACGCTAGGGCCCCACCAGCCAAGGTCCAGCTAGTGTGCCCTATGGAAGCGTCAGGGGTTCAGCCCTTGGCTGGGCTTCCAGTGGAACCCCGGGACAGCTGTGCTGCCGGTACCGAGGAGGGAATCCTGGGAGATGGACAGAAGGACACCTGGATTCTGGGGAGGCTGGATGGGTGCTGAGGGATGGAGAGAAGGCTTCTCGTCCTTCCTGTTGCTGCTGAGTGCCATTGTCAGTGAGTAGTTCCAGCCATAACAACTGTCATGCCTCTGATTACTGCTCCCGCCCGTCATGGTGTGCCTCCGGTGCGAGGCATTTTTCTCCGTAATTTTTACTATTTATAACAACCCTGCGTGATCAGGTATATTTAGAGATAGCCTTCCTCCCAGCACTGCAGTGAGGAGTTATTAGCCATCAAAAACGAGATGAATCCCCCCTATCACTTACCCCAGAGCACATCCGTAGAGTTGCCGAGTGAGCAGCGCCTTGATGCAGTGCCAGGCTCACAGAGCATCTGCCCAGTGGTTTTCAACCTAGGCTCACATTTGGGAAAAAAAAAAAAGAAAGAAAGAAATCGTTGCTTTCTCTATACATGATACGTGGCTTCTCTCCTGGGCTTACCTTCTCGTGGGCCAAACGTGCGCCCCAGCAAGTGAAATAGAGGTACATTGACTGCCAGTTGCTTTGAGGATTCCCCCAGGGCATCCCAAAGTAAAGTTGGCATATGCCACATGTATCAGTCAGCTTTTGCTGCCTAACAAAACCACCCCCAAAATGTAGTGGCTGGAAGCAGCCGTCATTATAGTCACTCAGGTGTCTGTCTGATCCAGGCTGGGTCTGGCTCCAGGCTATGGACTGGGTTCATGTCTGGTCTGTGTGGTTCCCATTTTCCTTGGACTGGGGGTCCCCAGGGAGTATTTCCTTTATGGTGACAGGTGGACAGGTGCGTAAAAGGGCACGTCCAGCAACGCAAGCGCATTTCAATCCCTGCTGGTGTGTCTACTTATAAACCTTTGCAAAGCCAGTCACGCGGCCAAACTCATGAGAGACCCAGGTGGCAGAATCGCTTCTTACCCACCTCAGTGAGGACTGGCTTAGGCAGCGGGTGGGTCACTATCAGCTTGGCCCTTTGCTGGACAGTCTCAGGCAGAGGCTGTCACTACCTGGCTCACACTGGGACAAAGACGTTTACATGACTAGTTTGTATTTTCAGACCCGAGAAATACAACTTGTGGTTCTTTCTTTGAAAGGGTCCTGAAGTGGAGTTTTGCAAAATCAGTTGCTTTTAGAGATGAATCTGACTCTTATTGCATTTGAAAAATAAATATGCACTAGAAGTAATTAACGCATGTTGGTTCATGAATAATACACTATTTTACAACTCTTTGCCGATCACAATGGGACGAGCCACTAAATTGAGAATGAATGCTTTATTATGTGATTGTCAACTGTTTTAGACGATACCGAACATACTCATTTCTTTTGCCATCGTGTGTGTCATCAAGCTATTGCTTTTTAATAAATTAATTTTCCAGATATCTCTGGAGTCTTTGTATGAAATCTGGCTGAGGGCAAAAATGAAATTAATTGTGTGGTCTAGGCGGAACTACCAATGTTTGGTGGCTTGCAAATAAGCGTCACACGATTGTGATGCTTTTCAGCCCCTGCAAAAAAAAAACACTGTGTGTGGCACGTAAGCACCAGGGGAGATGCCACCCCGGCTAAGGATAGTGTGAGAGGAGCCGAAATGCCTTGAAAATGAGGCTGCTTCCCCATGAAGGTCTATGGAGGATGGGCAGGTCTCTCTGGTTGGTTTCTTAAAATATTGAATGAAAGCAAAACTTAGCATTCAGTCCTATTCTGTTCTACATCCTTATTCTTGACTCTGCTGGTCTACCATTTTTCAAATGTCAATGGTACCTTTGATAGGGAGTTTAATTGGCATCCGCTCCCCTCCCAGTGAGGCAGAGCTGGGTCCTCTCTTCTCTGATCCCATACTCTGCGGACCCCATCGAAGCATTCATCACTGTATGCTTTCATTAGCCATACGGTCCCAGTTGCACAGCTTTGGGAGAAGACATCCACCTTGGATCTCCATAAACAGAACCTAGAGTCCAATGTAGTGTTGCCCCCGGAGGCTGTGCAAGGGGCCCTGGATGGTCTGTTCATGCATCTGCATCCAGTCCCTAGTCTGAGCTTTAGGGTGAACACAATGCTGCAGTTGAGGCTATTAGTCAGGATCGATGTTAGGAGGGGCTTAGCAATTGTTTGTTGAGTGAATAAGTGATCTATCCTAGAAATCGACTTTCTTGTTATTTAGGCAAAGATCTTTTTTTCATTGCATGAAACATCTGCCAGGGTGGTTGTTCATTAAGAATGGCCTGTCTTTATGGTAGTACTTTCACAAATGTTATTCAACTGGAGTATTAGTTTTGGGACTTCTGCCATGTCTAATCCTATCAAATACTTGGGTCGGTTTGGAGGAAAAACTCAGCGGTGTGATCCTCGGTTGTCATAGAGAACAAATAACTCCAGACAGATATTTACCTGTGCATTTTGATTTTTAACTGGCTGTCCTTGAACCAAACCTCTCATAATGCTCGTGTGTCATGGACACCAGGCAGAGAGGGCTTAAGCCCCAAACCTCTGTCCAATGTTGGACTGCCTGTGTTTCTAAGAGTGTTCTCTGTTAACTTCTCCATGACGTAGACTGGGATCTCAGACTGCATCAGTACTCCAACTTCGTTTCTTTATGCAATAGGGAAATTCAAGTCCATTGCGGGGACATCTAAAATCTGGAATGCTATACAGAAGTCACCAAAATGGAGTTAATCACAGGGCTATGTTCTTGTACAAAGTTCGCAAAGTACGGAAGTGTTTAAAACAAGTGTGAGGGTAGGAAGGAAATATGCCTATATTCATATCTTCCCATGTTTATATCTTGCTAACACGGCCATTGTAATAGATCACAGTGTATTTTCTTTGCCTTTTTTATTTTTTTAATATTTTTTCTTTATTGATTTCAGAGAGAGAAGAAGGGAGAGGGAGAGAGAGACAGAAACGTCAGTGAGAGAGAACATTGATTGGCTGCCTCCTGCATGCCCCCACTGGGGATTGGGCCCACAACCTGGGCATGTGCCCTGACCGGGAATCGAACCTCTTGGTGCATGGGTCGATGCTCAACCACTGAGCCACACCAACCAGGCTTCTTTGCCTTTTTTATGTGTACATTGTCTACATAGTTATCTTAACAGCTTATAGTACTGTCTCTCCTGCTTTCTTCTTTCCGCAGTATGAGCGCTCCTTGTATCGAGGGGTTGAAGTGAGCCAACAGACAGAAAGATAGGCGGGCTGGTGCCTGAGAACGAGACGGGCGATCGTGCATACATGAAAGTCACACTTGAACCAAATGGGCAAAGCGTTTCCCCCCGTGCTTGGTGCTGAGACCACTGTCGCTTCACGTCCACTCCTCCAGCTCCCAGGACCTAGACGGCAGCCCTGTAGGACTTCCTTCAGATGCAGGTGCATGAGGGATATGAGCTTAAAAAATAAAAGGCAGCGAAAACTCATGCCCAGTTTTACCCTAGAAACCAGGTCAGAATACCGAAATGGCACCTCCGTCTGCCATCCTCACCCAGGTCATTAAATAGTCTGCCCAGACAGCCCTGGGCTTTGGAGACCTCGGTATCCTGTCCCAGCAGAACCCACTGGGGCCTCTCCAGCTGAGCCTTGCCCCCCATTGGCATCCAGGTGGGAACAGTGCCTGGCGTTCCTTGTGCTTCTGCCTGGAAGCTATTTTTCCCCATTTTTTTCCAGAGGCCAAATAATGTGACTAAACAGAACATAATGTTTCTTATTTTAATTTGCTTTTGGGGTGATTTTTAAAATAGATACTTGAACCAGACCAGCCTGACAGACTGCAGCCAGTTTTAGACAAGTGATGATTGTAAATTTTGGGCAAAGAAATGTTACAGAATGTGACCCTGCCCCACAGCAGAAGAACAAGACGTGACTAGGAGGCAGGGTGGGGGAGAAGTCAATGAAATGTGTGTCCTTGAATTCACTCCCAACTACAAGGGTAACCAAGGCTCTCAGGGACCTTTCTTGCTATTAAATACGTGCAATTTTGTCCAGGAAAGTTGGGGCACAGTCTTAGAATGTCAGCTTCAGAAAGGACACCCCGTGGTGGGAAACTGATATCCATGCAAGTCAACAACATGTCAACTGCTGTCCTAGGCTTGATTTGATTTCTTCCGTCTTTAGAAGCAACCACAGGGAGTGGGCATTTTCAGGTCAACTTTGCAGACACAGAGTGGCATCTCTTCGTGCTGAAGTTTGCTCAGCTGTCGAACCAGGATTTCACCCGTGCCTATTCCATTGTATACACAGTTTCCCAGGGCCAGAGCATCTTTGAAATCAGCGGTCTGTTTTTACAGGTGATAAAGTTAAGGATTGCCCTGTTTGCTCAAGGCCACCCAGCAAGGCAAGGACAGGGTCTGGGCTAGCCTTCCTGTACCTGATGTCTAGGCCCGTGCTCAGGCGAGGAGGCCCAGGCTCTGAGCCACGGTCCTTCCCCTTCAGTCACACCTGTTGGTCGTACCTGTGCATCCCTCAATCATTGCCAGGGGTACCCACAGGAGCCCACCTCCAGGCCACAAGACGGAAGTCATGGCCCAGCCAGGGTGCTGGAAAGTTTCCCTTGTCATCACCTCCTCCTGCACCCACTCCTCAGAAAGAGTCAGTGCAATTCCCGTCTAGAAAGTTAACTGTGTAAGAGCCAGGGTGTTTCTCGAAGCAGAGACTTTTCTACAGGCTGGCTCAGCAAGCATATGATGAAATGCTAATACCCTCCCCGGGTGACTGATGTTTACCTCTTCCGAATGGAGGCATCGGTGTAGTGTTTTTATTATAATTTTCTCCCACAAGCTATTATCCTGCAAATTGACGAGTCCCTTGTATTTAGAGGGTAGGCTGTGTGCCGAACACTACATGCAAAAACCTATGAAAATGGAGTTGAACTCATACTCAGGCTGCTTCGAGCTCGGAGCCACAGAAATCAGCTCCTCCTATGAGAAAGTGAATTGGAAATGGAGAGCAGGCATCCCAGCCCAGGGTGTCTTCATTGCACCCTCTGCCTAGAGACAAGCCCCGGCCCGCTGGCCACTCGTCTGGACGGCTCAATTAGGGCTCCAGCAACTCGCGATTCCCCTGGTCTCATTGCCTGTCCTCATTCCCCTCTCACAGATGGATGGAAGGACCAGGCGGCCTACACGCTGCACACCATTAGTCCCCCCTCACTGCCCAGCGCAGAACGATGCGCCCCGGCTTTGGGCTGTTCATAATTTTCTGACACTTTTATAGCTCCTGTGCTCATGGCCAGGGCAGGCAGCCCCCTCAGAGTGCAGAGTGGATTCCGCAGACCAGGAAGGGAGCTCTCACTGCAGACATAGGGCCGGGCAGCTCTCAATAGGCCATCAAGGAGACACCTTGCAAAATGCCTGTCTTCTAGGTGAGCACTGGGCTCCCAAAGGTGGTCCCTAGACAACTGAGTAACTAGCACTGCTGTTTTCTTGGCCCCATCCAGCCATGTTTACAAGGGCACAGGAGTGTCATTCTAGTCTAGAGGGGAGAGATTTCGGTTCAAGTTACTGAATTTCTGAACAGAGGCTTTGGCCTCACACACACATCCACCTCCGTGGGCACTGAGGCTCATTTATAGGACACTCTGGGAGGGCAGTTAACGCACCAGGGTCACACAGCTGCGTGGGGGAGAGACTAGCACGAGTCTGATTGGGCTTTGCCTACTGCGTTCTGCTCTTTCTCCAAGAACATTTCTGTTCTTCTTGGTCCCTCAATTGCCCCACCCTGGCGTTACCCACCACGCCCTGTCTCAGATCTAGCGGTGTTGCTGGAAGGAGAGACCAGGTCCACTCTGCACAACTCCAGGGGACACCGTTCTCACTGGAGTCTACGTAAATGATCCTCCTGTCCCAAGTTCTGTAAAAGTGCACCCTGATGGAAGCCCCCGAGAGGGACCCCCAACCACCCCCTCCCCCTCACAGCATTTGTCTCCCCCAGCAAATCACCTCACCATTCCGGGGCTCAAGTGGAACCCCAGGATAAATGTTTGAATTTTCAACCATACTATATGCAGGCAGAGTGCCCCTTCCGCCTGCCTGTCACATCTGTCTTTGTGTTTCTGTAAACACGTGACTTGTCAAAGCCGCCCACCACTGAACAGGGCATGAGCCAGGAAGGAGCCCTGGCCGGGTGAGTCACGGAGACCAGTCTGTGAAAACCTGAGATCGCAGAAATGCACTCGGACCAGCTGGGGAGGCTTTGCTCCCCAGAGCCTTGAGAATCATCAGGACATCCTCCTGTCCTGCAGCTGAAAGTCAGAGCAAGACCTGGTGAAGCCGGTTACCCCTCGATTTTATTGACGAAGCTCAGGGTGCTGATATTGGGGGGTCACACTGATCTCATTCTCATTTAGACCGAGAGTTGGTGGATACATGATTTCGATATTTTTCTTAGGTATTCATATTTTCTTTCTGGATGGCGTACTTCGAATCCTTCCCTCCCAAATGGAACGTCACAAAACTCAGGGGAAAAAAAAAGTTAAGTCCAAAACAATAAGTTACTATCCAGAACCCAAAAAAGAAGTTGTCTTCATTTCTCTCCAGTCAATAGTTACCGCAACATTGCTGATATTTGTACGTCTAACTGCTTCATTCAAGGTTTTTTGATGAGTACATTTATTTAGAGTAACATAGGATACATCACTTTTCTAATACTATGTTTTTTAAAAACTTCACATTAGCAGAGACCAAATGGACAAACAAAATCTGTATGTTGGCTTATCCTTTAGTTCAAAGGTTTAGCAAACAACAATAAAACAAAAAGTGGGAAGGGGCGCTGAGTACATCCACAGCCCCAGTTCTGCCGCAGCTGGGTGCGGGCACTGCGGGGGACAGGTGAGCCGCTGACCGTGGAAGGGCATCAGTCAACCTTGGCAGGGCGTCGGTTCTAGTGAGGAAAGCCTCCGGTTGGAGCCACAGGGAGTGGTGTTTAGACACCCAGCCACATGGGTATAATTCAGACAGCCTGCCAGTTCTTTGAAATAACCAAGTGACCCCAAATCATCTACCTGCGTTTGTTTTCCAAGGTGCTTCTCGTGGTTCGATGCAGCCCACAAACCCCACCCTGTTCCTGTGGAACCTGAAAGCCATTTCGCTGGTGTGACTAGGTCAGCCCCAGAGAGCCCTCCGGAGGGGCGGGACTGACCTAGAGTGAGGCCACGGCTGCGCTGTCAGGCTTGGGGAGGCAGTGGGCGTGGGTTCCCATCATCAGCCTGCTTTGTCTTCGTGTTAGAACTTGTATCAGGGCATACTTCCACCGTAACAATGTGGGAAATACAGATCAACATAAAGGAAAAAAGTCACCCACTTTTCCTCTTCCCAGAGCTAACACGGTTCAGTCCTCTCTCTCTTTCTCTTGACACACAATTTATATGTACGGAGACACAAATGTATATATTTGTTTAACAACAGTGAGATCATACCCTATGAACTCTTCTATAACCTACATTTTTTCCTCCTAATATGTTAAAAACATCATTTCAGTCCATTAAATCTCTTTCACAATATCCATTTGTGATGGTCCAGAGAGCCCTGCCCCCAACGGTCGGGCATTGAAACCGATCTCAGTTTTTTCATCATCATCATTATTATTAATTAATGCTTTAAGAAAAACATTTCTCTGTGTCCTAGAGAACACTATTGTTTCTTTTAACAAAGTTATCTTTTATTTATTTTATTTATTTTTTTAATCCTCACCCGAGGATATTTTTCCACTGATTTTCAGATAGAGTGGGAGGGAGAGAGAGAGAAACATCGATGTGAGAGAGACACATCGATTGGTTGCCTCCCGCTTGACTCTATCCAGGGCCAGGAATCAAACCCGTGACTCTTTGGTCCACAGGCCAATGCTCTAAGCACTGAGCCAAACCAGCCAGGGCCAAACAGGTATCTTTAAAAAGAAACCAATGGCCTATGTTCAAAGGGTTTGGGGTTAAACATAGTTAAATAGTTTATTTGTTATTAATAATGAGACTTCTCAGATTCATTAGTATGTTAATGCAGCCTTTGAATTCCAAAGCTCCTGACACCTTTACACATGCATGTACTCACACACACACACACACACTCACACACACACACACACACACTCACACACACACACACACACTCACACACACATTCACACACACTCCACACACATACACACACACTCACACACACACACTTACACACACACACACACACACACTCACACACTCTTATCAACTGCGTAGACTGGGATTAGATTAATATTCAGAACCTGAATTTCTGTGTCAAAGGGTCCAGTATGTTTTATTAATAATGCTCATTGTGATTTTATTTTAAACAGTATTTATTATTGCTAATACATTTTTTACACTAAGTTTAAATATACAGAGGTACAGATACGCGTACATCTATATATCAATGTCCACAGACACATGCACATCTTTCTTGTATACGTGTATGGGGTTTTTTCTAGGTCTGTCACTTCTATGTTTTGAGAGTGTTGAATCTGAGAAGGCTTTGGGAACATTTAGGGAGATCTATGCAGGCTTCTAGAAGGTTCTGGAATCTTGTTCCGGGAACAGGATGATCTGAAATTTTCCTTAGATCACCTAAGAGGATCTGCTCAGCCTAACTCCCTGAAGTGGGTTTGAAGGCAGCCATGAATAAGTGAAGACAAGGGCTCCATCATAGTCCTTCAGATCTAGGCCATAGCAGGTGAAATTCCCAGGACCCTGGCTAAGGGCGAGCCCTGTCTCAGCAAACCGGGCTGAGAACTCTGCTCCTTCACCAACATGGCCAAGAAAGTCTCCAGACTTTCTCAGGGGGTTCTTCAGCAGCAGAACAATGAATACTATCAAAAGCCTGGCAAAACCAGCTGGCCCAAAGGTGAGCTTGATTCTTTTGTATTCAGCCTTTTTTATTTTGCTGATACAAAGCTCCTGCCCTCTCTTGTCTCGGTTCCAAAGGGAGCGAGTGTTCGCCATCCGGGACTTGAATGGGCTGCCCCGAGTGAGATTAGCCCTGCCACGCACCAGACAGGCAGAGTGTCGGGGGAAAGTGAGCCCCTCCGCAGCAACACCGGGGTGAGGACACGCATGCTTTTCTCAAGGAAAACTCTTGGCAGCCATCAAAACCTGCCGCGTGGGCAGCCTGGATGCCAGTAGGTACCCAGAGTCTTAAAAATGTTCCATCTTGTTTGCCATGTAAGAAAATAATCAAACCATCCCCCAAATCGTATGCAAACATATTTACTGAAGCATTATTTCTATTAATGAAATGTGGTGGGGGAACCCTAACTCTCCAATAACAATGAAACGCTTACCTGGCTAGGGCGGAGCTGTTCCTGAACGTGGGCTCTTAAAGGCACTAAAAGATTTATCAAGGATTTATTTAGTTTGAAATACATAAAACTGTGTATGGAGTACAATCACAACTATATAAAACTAAAACGTGAAAGCTCCACGTAAATCTGAAAATGCATTTTGAAGAAGGAAAGAAAATATATCGGAACATTTGCGGTGGTTGCCTTGGAGGGGTGTGATGGGGGCCGCATCTGCTTTTCTGATTTTTTCCCCCCAAGTTTAAGTGCTGAGCATTCATTTTAACTTTTTAATAAAAACACAGTAAATTTTGTTTAAAGGAAATTCTTCAGCACTTATCTCTAAGATCGACTGTATTTAAATGCAATCGTAGGACTTTTCTTTCTTTTTTTTTTTTTCTCTGAACCGATCTCATAACTCACGTCTAAAGGACAGAGAGAGAATAAAACCATATCCGGGCAGATTACTGATGGAATCCCCATTGGTTCAGCTGGAGGAGTCCCAACAAGTCTGTATGTAGGAAATAAAACAAGGGCGAAACGAAGTTGGAGGGCAAGAGAAACCACAGATGTGAGTGGCTTGCAGACACACGGGCTCAGAGAGGTGACATTACTGGGACAATGTCACAAAGGAAGTGGTGGCCCCAGGACTCAAATGTTTTCCTTGTCAACGAAAAGGGGACAGTAACATTTACCCAAAAGTCATGAGATGCAAATGAACAAAACCAGCACGTCGGTTCAGCGACGGAACAGTCCGGAAGTGACATTTGAGGAAAGCGAATTTCCTCCTCTGGGGTGCCCGGCATCAGACGAGAAATTGTCACGATCCCAAGGCAAAAGGACAAGCTCCTAGCGAAGACCACATAGAAGCAGGACAGCCGGAGGAAGGCTGGGAGCCTCTTCAATCTGAAGGCGTGATGGAGAGCCTCTGTTTGCATATCCCTGTGTCGAAAATTAAAGGAAGTTTTTATTCTCTCACACCTAAGACGCAGGGGGGCACAGCCTTGTAAACAGATCATCTGACACCGAGACAGTCTCGGAGTGAGTGGCACCTCTTGTAAGAGCAGGTGGTACTGGAGTTAGTGGGGTGAATACATAAGCCAGATGAACCAGAGAGGCTGGAGGGTTCATTCTGGTCTCGGTAAGGACTTCAGCTGGGGTCCACGTGGTGTTTCAATACCGATTGATAAGGGACAAAGGCAGACGTTCCCTGATTGAACAAGTAAACATGTAGCAGTTTGGCTGAACTGATTTTTTTTTTCTACCCAAATCGAATGTAGACTCACTCAGAAGTGCTGCTCAAATTGAAATCGTGAACGTGGCCCACTGGGAAAATGAAGGACAAAATGCTTTTAAATAAAGAGACTGGCTGCTTGAGGGTATTTTATATAAATGGTTATAGAGTGTGACAATATGAAGTTGAAATACGTAAAAAAAAAAAAAATTAAATGGTAACACCCAACACTGATAAGGTTGTTAGAAAACAGAAACATGTACGTTCTGCTGGTCGGAAGCCTTCCAGATCGCACATGGCGGTATGCAGCAGAGGCCAAATAGCAGCTCTCGGACCCAGCGTTTCAGTTCTGCAAGTGTATGCTGAGGAAGGTAGTTTAGTAAGAGGAAAACGCTGCATGCATAGAGAAATGGAGCCATGAATTCTAATAGCAAACACTAGAAATAACCTAAAGTTCCCATCCTAGCAGTTTCCAAATAGGGACCCACCAGCAAGATGATCTATTAGGCAAGAAGATCTGTGGAAATTGACAAATAAGATAATTTGGGTGTGGAGGGCAGGGAATGAAACCAAATAGTGTGAAGACTTGAAAGGTAATAAACAAAGATGAAAATGTCTGTGTTAGTATAGTAGAGCCTTTCTTTTTCTTTTCAAAAACTGCCTCCATCGCCCCTGGCCAGGTGGCTCAGTCGGTTGGAGTGTCGTCCCATACACCAAAGGTTGAAGGTTCGATTCCCAGCCAGGGCACATACCTAGGTTGCTGTTCAATCCCAGGTTGGAGCGAGTACGGGAGGCAACCTATCGATGTTCCTCTCTCTCTCATTCCTTTCCTCTCTCTCTAAAATCAAACAAAAGATATCCTTGGGTGGGTGAGAATTAACAAAAACATTTCTCTATCGTTAGTGCATCACCTCATCAATAGACATGATTCAGAGCAGTTTTTCCAGCGATCATGTGAATAATATTTTGTGATATTATTTAGTATTCTAAAATTCAAACTAGTTTAGTTGAGGGATGAAAGGCACCGGGACTTAATGCACAAGGCAAGTATTGCTATTTTAGATGCTTTTCCTCAAAGTAAAATTCTAAAGACGGTCCCTGCTGCTTAGCAAGGGGCAGCCACTTTGCAAGGTCAGGCTTTCGGGCTCGGTGCCGACCCTGATGGAACCAGGCCTCCTCCCCCGAATTTCAAAACAAACCACGCATCACCCCATTTTAAAGAGCAAAACCACAAGCCACAGCTTCAGTCATTGCCAGGGATGCTTCCATTCCTTATTTCCTATTGATAACGTTGCAGAAAGGCCTCCCTTGATCAGCCGTGAAAGTGGAAACTGGCTGCCTTTGGTTTAAAGAGACTTCAGGAGAGAGAGAGAAGCTGGTTCGCTCCTCCTCTTCGGGGTGGTTCTGTGGTTCTGCAGCAAGGGTGGAGAACTCTGGACATCGAGTCCGCTAGACACGAAGTTCAGGGAAGCAAGGCCATCTGCAGACCTGGTTACAGCCAGGACAGGAGAGGCAGTCCATGAGCTGAAGCCATACTGCTGGATCAATGGCACGCACGGAAGCCACATGGACAGGTTACATGAGGCATTGGGCTCCAGGCGGGAGCCAGATCCCGTGCGTAGGTGGGAAGCCAAACAGCCTTCCTTTGTGAATAAGGAATTTATGTACCCATTGCATACATGTAAAATACATATACTGCCAGTCTGCAGGCCACCCATTAAATAGGGCGATGTAGTGGAAGGCACTTGCCCGGCCGGTGTGGCTCAGTGGTTGAGCATCGACCCATGTACCAAGAGGTCGCTGGTTCGATTCCCGGTCAGGGCACATGCCCAGATTGTGGGCCAATCCCCAGTGGGGGGCATGCAGGAGGCGGCCAATCGATGTTCTCTCTCATTGATGTTTCTATTTCTCTCTCCCTCTCCCTTCCTCTCTCTCTAAAATTAATAAAGAAAAAAAAAATAGTGGAAGGCACATGGGCTTGGAGGTGAGGGACCTGAATTCAAATACTGACTGATACTTACCACAGCGACGAGGCTCTGCATAGCTTACGGTTACTTTGTAAACCACAGTTTCAGCATCTGAGCATAAAATAAGATGGATATGATGTGCCTAGACCAGCGACTAGCACATAATAGATGCTAATTAAATGGTGTCTGCAATTAATAGTAGTGATGATGGTAGAGTGGGATCATTATTATATAAAGTATGATTTACACATGTAACATATTACATATCCATCTGTCTATAAATACACATACGTATATCATGGCAGAGGGTGAGCAATGGCCTTGGGCTTAGAATAAGCTAAAAAAGGAGTGAGGGCCCAGCCAGTGTGGCTCAGTGCACTGAGAGTCATCCATGGACTGAGAGGTCTCGGTTCGATTCCCGGTCAGGGCACATGCCCGGGTTGCAGGCTCGATCCCCGGTAAGGGGCGTGCAGGAGGCAGCCGATTGATGCCTCTCACATTGATGTTTCTATCTCTCTCTTCCTCTCTCTCTAAAAAAATCAATAAAAACATATTTTTTAAAAAGGAGTGAGGCTGTATACCACCCACTTGCTCCCCCGTCCAGGAGTTCCCTGTGCCATTAGAAGGAGGGGCAAGGTGCCTGGCAGGAGCAGCGGCCCTCGGGGACTGGGGTGTCCGACCGAGTGCATTCAGGCCATGGTGGGCAAGAGGAGGCCTGGGTGTTGTTCTGGGGCCTCGGGCCGTCCTCAGGTCCCCGGAGAACTTCTGAGAAGGCGGGTGAGGGCCTGATGCACTGGAAAGACTCCTAGAGACATGAGGTACAAGTTCCTTTGAGGCAGGCACCGTGGGAGAGGTTACCCTAAGCTTTGAATTCCCACCATGTGGCACTCAGTACATGCTTGCTGAATGATAGGTTGTCTGAAGGCTTAGTCTATTTAACTTACGAAACCTCTTGATTTAGGGCAATGCTTGCCTCCCCTTGTGAAAGTGAAGTTCCCCCCAAACCTCATCGCGCCTGCCTGGTGCAGGACCCGTACGGGAACCAGCCAGGGCATACCTGAACGGTTCACGGAGGCAGACAGCCCGCAGAGTCTCCCTTGGGTCTCTTTGATAGTTTGGCCATCCCCTCGGCTGATGATACTCCAACGCCTTCTTTGCCGTGGCTTAAATTTCACCTTCACCAAATGCCTGAAGCTTTGGTAGAGTGAGACCCATAAAGTCACTCCTGTGCTCAGCCTGAGACCTCCAGACGATGCCTCTCTTTGGAAAGGACACGTCTAGCTGATTCAAGGAGTGGTGGCATTGACGCAGGGAAGGGGCACGAGTCTGAGATCAAACCAACCCAGGGGTGAGGCACAGCTCTGCGGCTTGTGAGCTGTGTGGACAAGGGCAACATGTAAAACATCTTGGCCTCAGTTTCTTCATCCACAAGACAGGAAGAGGGCCACCTGGTGGGGTCGTGGCCACGCCAGAAATCAGATGGGCTGGGGCAGCTGCTTAGCCCAGCGTGTGGCTCACGGTCATCCCCGTGATGGGAATTGTTTCCATGGACATAGTCACAGTGCCTGGCCACCGAGAATCAGTCTTTGCCTCAGCAGTTATTTCTTAAGCACCTTCTATGTGACAGGAGCGATTCAAGGCACTGTGGCCACAGTGGTGAACGAAACAGACAGATCCAGTGGGGCTTATGTTATGGGAGGTGGAGAGAGGACATAGCAAAATAGACCTAGACACATGACGTGTCCGATACTATTAAGTGTTGTGGAGAAAAGGAAAGGGTAAGGACACATGGGGTGCGATCATCTCCTCCGAAAGGGGGTCACATTTGAGCAGAGACCAGAACACAGTGTGAGAGGAAGCCAGGCGAGTCTCTGGAAGAAAAGCATTTCAGCAGAGGAAACGGCAAGTATAAAGTCCTCGCCTAGGAAGGGTACTTGGCACGTTTCAAGAACACAAAGAGGCTGGAGGGGCTACCTGGAGTAGGTGAAGAGAAAGTGCTAGAACACGAGATCAGAGAGCAAGATGGGGCCAGAGTATGAAAGAGGTCCTAGGCTACGGCGAAAATCTGGACTTGACTCAGTGAGAGAAGAAGTTGTATCGGTTAGCGTTGGCTGCGTAACAAGTAATCATGCACTTCGTGGCTTCCCATAACAGACTTTCCTTTCTTGCCATTCTGCGGATGGACTGAGGAGTTTCTTCTCATCTGGGTTGGTCTGGCTGGGACTGAATAGTCTGGGATGGCCTCACTCACATGTCCAATGCTTAGTCTGATGTCAGTTCAGGTAGCGGCCAGATGTCTCTCATCCTCCAGCAGGCTAGCTGGTGGTTGCCAGGTTCCAGAGAGCAGCAAGCAAGGACAGTCCCCGATGCACAAGCACTTTCCAACTGGCCAAAGGCATGAGGCCAAAGCCAGAGTGAGTGTGGGCGGTGACCAGTCACAGTGTGGAGGCTGGCAGGAGCATCGTGATGGTCACATTTGCACACAGCCTACCACGGTCTGATTTGCAGATTTAAAGGATTTTGTAAGGGCCCTGGCCGGTTTGGCTCAGCGGTTAGAGCATTGGCCCGTGGACCGGAGAGACCCAGGTTTGGTTTCCGCCAAGGGCACGTACCTCTGTTGCAGTTTGTCCCTGGCCCCGGTTGGGGTCGTGTGGGTGGCAGCCACTCGATGTGTCTCTCTCACATCGATGTTTCCCTCTCTCTCTTCCTCCCTCTTTCCCTCCCGTTCTATCTGAAGATAAATGCAAAAGTGTCCCCAGGTGAGGATAAAAGATAAATAAATAAATAAAGGATTTTGTAAGGGACAACACAGCCAAGATCGGAGGGGGTAGCCAGGCTGTGGGTCCCTGGAAGGCTGTGTGTTTGTCTGGACGGGGCCGCAGCGCCAGAGGCCCAGCGGTTCATGAGGTCATGTGGCTTGAAGCTGTCACTAGCAGGAGAAACAATGACACACACGCCCTGCCCCCACCTTCCCGGTGTTTTCGTGTGTTAGCAAACGCACGCTCTCCATCTCGCCCAAGTGGACCGTCTCACACCCCTGCTGGAAGGGCCTAGAAACCGAGGCGTCCGTGTGAAACGGGTGAACGGGAAAGAACCCCCAAACTCTCTCGTGCTAATAGGTAGAGATACTCTCTCATCACCAAGAACTCGATCATTACAGGGGGGGCCAGACCGCCGAGGACCGAAATAACCCACCACGAGTAATCACAAAGCCTCTTCCGGTGAAATTCAACAATAGTCACGTTCCTCTCTCTTTCTTCCTTCCACAGAAAGTATGATGCCGGCATGCTGATGGCGTGAGACCACCTGGGCCACCGACAGCCACAAAGCACAAAACAAAACACACTCAGAGAAGAAACAAGAACGGTGTTTTCCTGGCGTCTACAAGAAGCGCTTTATTTTTCCTCTAGATTTTTTTTCTAAAAAAAAAAAAAAAACACAAAAAACAAAAAACCAGAACTGTCACAAACATTTAAAGACACACGACAGACTTCAGGCGATGATATTCGAGCATGCTCTTTTATTAAGCACAGGATGGGAGGGGGGACAGGACGGGTAGGCAGAACACTAACGCGGGGGAACTGAGGGGCTCTGACCCTCCACCAGTGGGTTGCTTCTTGAAACTGTGAATGGAGAATGAAGGGAACGACTTTTACCCCCACCCCAAAATGATCCTGTAAATGCCTATGGACACAGGGATTCCTTCCTTGCCTGTCAAGGCATTGAGGGGGTGTTTGGCAAAATTCGTCTGCAATCCTCTCTAAGGGATTTTTTTGTATAGTTTGGCAAGGGAGTCAAAGGACCAGGACCTCTGGGATCGTAACTCTACCTATTCCACCGGTTTCTCTGCGTTACAGTGTCACCTCCATCTTCGCTGACGGGAACAAGATTCAGCGGTCGCTCCCCGGGAGTTGCCAAGCCCACTTAGACTTGGTCAGAATGAATGAAGCTATGATCCCCTGGGTTAATGCAGCAAAGAAGGATAGACACTCCCTTTTTCTTCCCTAACCAGGAGAAAGCTCCTGGCTGCGGTGTGGCCACGGGGGCTGCGGCTGTGGCAGTGGCTGGGTGGGACAGGGGGCACTGGGCTATTCTAAATGGTGACAGAATACAATAAGACAAGGACCCCACGTACCAACTGAGGGTCACTTTCAAACAGGCCACCACCAGGAAAGCAAAGGGACCCAAACCGAAGCCAGCCCCAGAAGAGAGACATTGTCCCTTTAGCCCCTGGAATGAATTCCCTGCTTCCCATTGGTACCTAACATCCTCCCATCTGCCGTGACAGCTCTTCCTTCCTTGACTCTGGCGGATCAGTGTCGGGGGGACGTGGACAGGCCCCTGGATAAGCCGGAAGGGGTCCGGCGCTGGCTGTGCCGCGCGTGCACTCACATGGGTGGGTGTGCGTGCCCGCGGCCCGGAGCTCAGCCTAGCTGGCCTGGCCGCCCAGCCCTTCCTGGGTCAGCCTCTCGCTGAGCGCCCACAGGGCCCGCGCCGTCTCTTCGCGCTGCGCCTCGGCGGAGGGCAGGCAGCGGCAGCAGCTGTTGAAGTACATCCCTCCCAGGCCCTCCAGCTCAGGAGCAGCAGCGCAGTAGACGGTGGTGGCAGCTCCTTGTTGCTGGAAAGCAAAGAGAAAAAAAACACAGAATTGTTTTTAAGAGGTGACGAGATGACTTTCTTCCGACTGGGAATTAGCAAGCCTCTCCCCACCCGGTCCCGCTGCCCCTGGATCTCGGCATGGCCAAGGGGACTGAACTCAGCACAGGACTGTGAGAGGGAGGATGTGAGCGTCCTGGAAAAACGAGTTCAGAAACCCCGCCGGCAAAGCTGGTGGGACCCTTGACACCTCATGTAGGAAAAGGCTGTGAAAATAAATACGCAAATCAATCAGTCAGGTCAGACATCTCTCCCCAGCAAAGAGGAAAAGGTGATACCCTTCTGAACACGCAAGAAGAAATTCATCCAAACCTTTGACTTCTCAGTGCATAATGTATTTAGACACCACGATGTTTCTAGAACCTTCTGTCTGAATTAAACCGACCACTCTAATAGTGGCCCATCAGGTAGAAAACCCAAGCAGGACTGGTGCAGGCCTTTCCTGCACGCCGCGGAGCTGTGTTAAGGGGGAGAGTTCGCAACGCTATGTTACAGTGTCTAAAACCCACAGACGCGTATTCCCTGCCACGCACGCCGGCCTCATGCAGACACATGGCACATTTATTCATTCATCCAGAGCCTGTGAAAACCTTTTCCTAAATGTCACAGTCCTCCCATATTTGCAACGGGACAGTGGGGGTACCTCTCCTCCCAGCCCACTTCAGAACGCAGGTGACAGTGAGTGCCACTGATCCCTTTCCGTTCACCCTCTGAGTCTCAGCTGGCGCTGTGGCTAGGGATGTGTGTGCCGAGGAGGTACCATATCATCTGGGCTGACAGAATACTGTCAGGGATGCTGTAAAGAGGGCAAGAAATCACTTTGCTTTGCAAGCCATAATTAAAAATAATAGGCTGGTGTTCATAGGGAGACACGGTAGGCACGGCTCTAATTTAAAACCAATACAGTTTATCTGGCATCTTATGATTATTTATGTACATCACAGCCCTTGTTGCATCAACTAATTATAGGCTGATAGGGAGGGGTTTGCAGACGAGGATGGGGAAAGGTAACTAGGGATAAGGTCACCATTAGAAAAACATTACGGACGTTTGATTGAGGGGGAAATGCATTTCTATCCCCACCCGAAGCTTACCACCTTTCTGCCCCTACAGGGTTTAAATCGTGCCTGCGCACAGTGCTTGATGGAAAAGCATGCCCCTCACATGGTTTGGTTTGCACGCGCTAGGACTGCACGCGAGAGCCATTGGGAGTCAAGGTCGTTCCAAGATTGGGGTCTCAAGATGTTACAATTTTAGGAAAGTGCTACAAAACAGAGTTGGGTTTCGTTTGTTTGTTTGTTCGGGGGAGCTTCAATGTCAGGGTGTGTTGTCACATTTGAATCTGTGTGAAAACCACATGGTCAAATACAGTCAAGGGATGTGATTGCGGGGAGGTGTGTGGAATGGGGCAGGAGATGGGTGGAGACTTGAGTTCTGTTCATAGCTGGCTGCTTGATGGTCCCGGACAGGTCCCATTAGTTTAGAACTTGAACTCGTGACATGACTTGAACTTAATTAAATAGTCATTGGTTTGTTACTTCCCCAACGCCCTCTCCGTGCCCCCTCCCCAGGTTGCCAGTTATTTTCTTGGATTCAGCTCTTTCTTTTCAAATTGATTAGTGTGGCTCGAGTCTAATGGAAATAAGTCCATGTCATCCAAATATTCCTTCACTGAATTATTATTCCTAATAACACTTTGTTTAGCACCTGGCACATTCTCCAAAGAATTTCGAGAGGCCCATCTAATGCCTGGCATGTCACGGGTGGGGGGGAAAGTGAAGCAAAGTGCCTCTGAAGACAAACTGAAGAATCGAGATGCTCGTCCTGATAACTTGAGCCAAATATGATTTTGGCCTCGCTTCTTAGGAGAGTTCAATTGGAGATGGCGTTTTGCATAATTTTCTGGATATCTATCTTAGACTTACATTTTACTTTGCAGCTGCCAAAGCCACCAAAGAGCGGTCAGGTGATTTCCCATCAACTCTAAGGGGTGAGAGAATCCAGTCGGCTCATCCCCAAATCCAGGCTCCCCACCCCCACTCGAGAGCCTTGTAATATCGGCATTTGCAGAACACGACAAACTGGCCTTTCAGAGAGCCACCAGTCTCGAGAAAAGATGAAAGTAGGCCACCTGGGAAAGCAGAAAGCGGAATTCTTCCAAACCCAATGTAATATTTTGCTACTGTGACCTTCTAAAACGATATCGTATTGCACCCTTGCATTGTTGGAATGGTATTTTTGCAAAGAAATTCTGCACGTACATTGATTCAGAGTCGTGTTGATGAGGGAGCTAGGGGCATGCATTTTCCCTCCATGGAGTTTGAAAGCAATTGCAATGACCTCATTTCATATAAGTCTATATTTGGCTACCATGCCGAAAACCATACATTTTAGAAAAGCCCAAGCTTTCATCAAGAGCTGGCTTTGATTCTTTTGCCACGAGGCTTGGGGTGACACACAGTCTTAATCCCATCACAAGTGGCTCTGGCTTTGTAGAGGAACACAGGACAGTAGGGGCACCTGGAAACAAGGACCACCTTCTCCACTCGAAGATCAACTGCGCATTTGGTGACGTCTCCTTCTCTGACTCATGCTCGATTCGACTGGTACTCATTTGCTTTCTTTTCTCGATGAACGGTTAAGTAGTGACCAGATCTTTTAGTCCCAAGCCCACACCCTTTTGGCTTCTCGGGGAATCCTCTTTTTAGCAGTCTCTGAGTGATATCTTTATATGAGCAGATGTGAAAACAGGTTTTGTGTTTTTTTGAGACAGAGAAGAAGGGAGAGAGAGAAACATCGATGTGAGAGAGATATATCGATTGGCTGCCTCCTGCACGCCCCCTTCTGGGGATCGAGCCCGCAACCCGGGCATGTGCCCTGACCGGGAATCGAACCAGGACCTCTCAGTCCATGGGACGGCGCTCAATCCACTGAGCCACACGGGCCGGGCTGTGATGACAGTTTAACAAGTTCTAATTTTTGACTCATCAGCTTTTTGGTCTGCCTATCATCAGAATGAGACAGAGCCACATTGGGGAAATCTCATTAGTAAATAGGCTTGTCCTGCTTCTACAAGATAAAACATTTTTAAACTGATAAAAACAAATTTAAAAGAGCACTTTCATCAGCATCAAATGACTTTCATGCCACTTTGGGGGGCATCAGGACCTAATTCAGAGAAGATGAAAGAGTCACCTAAAGGAAACAATGTTGCCAACTCTGGTATAAAATATCTGAAGCCATATCTTGCGAGTTGTCACCACTGTTTACTGATCCATCGCGATAAGATAACAGCAGCACCTTGACATATGAACACTGGCTGGAGCTGTGGGTCCCCCTAAACGATGTTTTAACGATTTCTCAGAAGCCTGTCTGGACTCCTGCAGCTGCTGATCGCTGGGATGAGGCGTCTCCATCCTGGAGAATTGGCAATGAGTTAGGGTGTGGCTGACACAGGGCTGAGAATTTCTGGGAAGCTCAGTAGAATCTGTAATCGTGCCTGAATGCCACTTCTGATCTAATCGAACATTTCTGAGCTGCCAGAGGAGAACTGTGCCATCCACCTTTAGAGTGTATGTAGAATTACCCAGGATTCTTGTTTGGGATTCAGTTAAGAGCATCTTGGTTATAAAGGTTCATCATTCTCCTTCGGAAATCATTTGTCAGATTTGCAGCACAGTCTCCCACTACAGGAAGGTAGATTTGGAAAGCAGTTGCTGTTTATTTATAGCTGAGGCCCCGAGAACTAAATTATCTACCCTTCCCAAACTCTTTGTTGGGGATGAAAATGTTCAGTAGCCACTTTTCATCAACATTTATTTGATAACCGCTAGCCACCAATTTGTAGCTGTCAGCATGGAATCAAAATGAATATTAACTCCTTTAAAGGAAAAGGTACAGGGGTTTCTAATAAACAATATATGGTAAAGGAAAAACCACCCACATATTGATATTTGTAATGCATTGGTTAGTACTCTAACCACCCACATATTGATATTTGTAATGCATTGGTTAGCACTCTGATATAACTTATGTTTTAATAAGGACACATATTACGCAATTAACGTTTCGTTTTCAAGTTTCTCTATTTTAAAATGCATGCTTACTTACAAGAAAGAATAGATTCCTGTCTTAAAGTAGATTTAACTACAAGATGTATAAAAAGTAGACACTGTCACAGAATATCTATATATAGTCAATGATTCTGAGAGTAGTCAATGTTCTAAGATTGCTTTATTGCAGACGTACGGATATCAGGAGATTGCACGGAAAATGCTGAATGAATCAATTTTTGCAAAAAGTGAAGATGTGTTAGGGAACACGTCAGGGAACTTAGGCTGGGCTTGGAACCCCACGGGCAGGGACAGAGAGTCCTTCGGGAAGGGGGCAGCGATTCCTGTGCTGAGTCCCGGGACCGAGAGGTGATCTGAAGTGAGAAGGTGTTGCAGAAAGAAAAAGACAGGGCCTCTTCAAATCCTCAAAGCTTTCCCTGTTACTCATCTGGGGTCTGTTAGGCAACACAGATACTTCTCAGAGGCAAAGCCGGCCACCTACCCGGTGGCACCGTGAATACGGCAGGACCATCTATCACAGAGCCTTGGAGGGAGCACAGTTGTCACAGAAGGAACAAATGCCTGCCCCCCACATCCTCTCCGTCTTTCCCCGTCTCCCAGTAACACTCCTGGGGGAGAGCTGATGACCATTCGACGGGAAAAGTGTGACGCCGTGTTTCAGCGTTCATCTCCAGATACACATCCTTTCCTCCGAAACCATGACGGCTGAAGTCTCTGCTTTTTAAAGACGACCCAAAGCAAACTGCTCCAAAAGGTTATGCTCCCTCCTTACTGAGAACCATCTTCCGAGCTGACAAAGGTGCCACGTGTTTTATTCGTTCTCAGGGTGACGTGAGGCAGCTCACACAGGAACGGGGCTCGCCCCACCCCATTAGCATGGTCCCCACCAGCAAGGCACCCTCTCCCTCCCCCGTGATGCTGGTGTAACGGGACCGACGGTCCTGGAGTAAGTGCTGACCAACCAACACGCCAGCTTGCACCGAAATCACGGGAGAGAGTAGAAGAGAACAGAGACCTCAACGCAGAGGACTGCCCCTTGAACGGTCATGCTTTCCCAGGGACTTGCTGCCCACGGGGGCCATTCTCGAGGTAGCGACAGCCGGCGTTGATGGAGAGCTCACCATACTTCAGGCCGCACCACACAAGAAGCTTTAGAGCACATTCTCACCCGCACAGCATCACGAGCTGAGGCCACCATTATCCCCATCTGCGGAGAAGCCCACTTAGCACCAGAGGTCAAAAGCAAAGTCACCCAGGTGATGGATCGCTCAGGTGGGCCCGCTCCAGAATTCAGACACGCTGCCCCACGAACCCTCCTGCCCAGACACGTGGCACAGGCGTTGCGTTTGCATGTTGCCCGATCCCTGTTCTGTGTCTCCCACGTGGCTGGGGCTTCCCGATGAGGAGGGCCTCCTTGCCTTCTTAGCCAGGCCCTGCCTGGCCACAGTGTGGCACCCTGGCATGGCCTGAAGTTAAGTGTGGGGTTTGCCCTGGGCTCACCTGAGAAATGCTAAAGGGAGATTTTTTCCACTGTGGATTTAGTCCGTGAACTACAATGAAATTGTATCCATTTGGATGAACAGAAGTGAGCACTCAGCGAAACCTCAGACGATCCAGCAGCAAAGGACCTTACCACAAAGGTCACCTGGTTCACAGCGCCACCTCCAGATGCCAGGCTGGCCCAGCGAAGGGACCTCCTCTTGGATGACAGGCTTTTTTCAAAGCCTCGAACCCAGCAAAACCGAAGCAATCTCCATCTCCTAAATCCGTGTACCTGTAAGGTGAGCGAGGCCTTTTGGAAGATAACACCTGATACATTAGGTCAGGTTTGCAGGGGAAACTCTGATCCAACCCTCTTCCCCACCCTCCCTCAATTAATTTCTAACAGGTTAATTCCTATAAATGCCTAACAATTGATTCCTACAAAGGCTTTCAACAATGCAGGCTGAGGTACAGGCAGATACTTCCCGGGGGCATAGAAACAGCTTCCCTGCACCTGTCGTGGGTTTCGCTCACGGGCTGTTCTTAACAGTTATGATAGAAGGAAATACACTCTATTTTTCCAACTGGAAAAGTGAAGGGGATCAGGAAAGTGGCTGTTTGTTGTTAACTGTGGGGGCTTTAAAAGGCTGAGAGAATGTTCTGGAGACTTATTTAGATGTCCAGTAGAGTCTTAGCCCCACGGAAGAGAATGCGGCCACCCCAGCGCCAGGGACTTGGACGATGTGTCTGCATATTGACCTCTTGCCGCAAGGATACACGTCTTTGCCCAAAACAGGTTTACACGTGTGAAAAAACTCAGATGTTCCCTTTCGGTTGACTGTCTCTCCCACGGCAGGCGAAGGAGGGTCATCCCCCAGTGACACGGGACACCGTCCGTACAGAGGGCTTGGTAGGGGATGTTGGCTGAGGGAGAGCTAAGCCGTGAGATGTCCCAAGCCATCCCCGTAAGTGCAACTGGTCCACAACCCACGATGGCAAAGGATCTCTTGGGTGAAACATGTGAAGGGAAGCAAGGGCATACAGCCTTCGAACACCAGCCGTCTGTCCACAGGCCTCCAGGTGGGGAGAATCTACCTGGTGACTCAGAGCCTTCCTTGTGTGTAGCTCAAGCATCCCAAATATCATGTCCCGAATCCAAGTGAGACTGCAAAGACCGCACCATTCTTCCTGACAAAAGACACGCATGTCTAGCAAGGTCATCATGGAGCTTTCAGAGACGGACCCCAAGACCAGGACAGAATGAGGTGGACAGTCAGGAGTGTTGCTCTATTTCTCTGAGAAACAGTTGCAGGAAAAAGCCCAGAGACCAGCTGGTTTGGGATGGAACGTTGGAGATGATATTTTTTTTAAGCAAAAGAATATATTTGTCTTTGCCAGCCTTCCGTTGTGGGGTGGGGGGAGGCCGTCAACCCCGACCACACGGAGAGGCCCGAAGCCATGTTTGTTTTGGGAAGGTCGGGCAGGGGAGGGTTTGCACGAAGGCTCTCGGCAGGATTCCAGGGCAGAGTGACCTTGGTAGGCTTTCAGGACCTGGATTTTGAATCCGACGAACTGTTCTGAACTTCCCCTTGAGGTAAATGAGGCCCTCTTCATACCTCCTCCCTGCCCCAGAATCCTCGCCATCCACGTTCCAAGGGTTCTGTGAAAGATCTATGCCTGGTCCCCAAAGAGTGGACGTGTGCAGTGTAGAAGGATTTCATCTTTCTGGGACCTGCCGTCATTGTGAGACTCTAACATGCTTTGGTGGGGTGGCAGGTAGCCCTCTGAATGAGGGAAGGAAAAAGGGGTGTGGCTGCAAGTACGATCCAGGGGGGCGATAATCTTCCCGTGCGCTCCAGTGGCACCTGCCAAAGAGGGGCGAAGACCGCTTGGCCCGAGACACGGTCTCGTCACAATGAAGAGATGCTGTTGACTATGTGCTGTACCCACGCACGATTCCCTGGCATTCCCTGCCGGTGCTCTGGAATACCCGCCTGGCTCCAAGTACAGTTTCCGTTCAGACGGGTTTCCTCTTGCTGTGACGGGACACTGCATGGGGGTATCCGCCCTGCCGTGGGCTGGTTTGAAACGGCGAAGCAGAAGAGCCATGGACATCTGCCACCAAGATATGCATCATCCTTCAACATGGGACACACCTGATGGCCCGTTACTGACATTTTCCCACCGGGCCACCTGGATGCTGGTGCCGAAGGAACTACTGTGTGTTTATCAGCAGTAAAAGAACGTATTTAGCTTGTGTTCATTTGAAACGTTTTACATTCTTACTCGACGTCTTTAACCTCGGTTATAGCTAGCGCTGTATAATGTACATAAATGTGTGCTTCTGTATTCGCCATGTACACGGATATAAGCCTTTGACGTTAAGTGCCAGGCGGAATGAATGGGTTCCGTTCTGATATCATGGTGCAAAGGATATCTTCATAGCACAGGAGAGAGGCAAAGCTCCCCCTTCCCTTCCGCCCAGTCACTCTGCCCAGTCAGCCTGACACATTGGCCCGTCTAGAAAACTGCGGGGCAACCCCCAAACGCGCTGTTTAGATTTAAGGGTGGACAGTTTCTTTACACCGAGGTCACACACATATCCTACAACATAGTACTGAAAAGGCACGGGGGAGGGAATACAACCCACAGGGTGTTCTGATGGGGCCACATCACGGGAAGAAATGAACTCCTGACTCCGTTGTCCGGAAACCCATGAAGAGCGTGGACACGAATTCAGATCGCAGAGGCAGGCCCCGCGTCCAGCCTCACCGTGTCAAGTTGAGCAAAACTGCACTAGGTTTGTGCATTTTCACAGAGAGCTCACTCGAACGGATCATTTCTCAGGCTCAGAGACGCTGGCCTTGTTAATATTTCATTTAGAACATACTGTGGAGAGTGTCTCATTTATATTACTTCCATAATTAATGGTGATAGCTTAGGCGCTGTCTTTACGCAGAGAGATCTCGTCACAGTGGTCGATGGGTAATGAGAAACAATAGATATTTCATTCACCAGCAGCTTGTTGCTAGTTAGTAGGAAATGATCGTGTGCGCTGTTGCTTTAATTGCCAGGGTAAATAATTCTGCCTCGGTGTTAGCGAACATTTTAAAGCACTTGATGCAAAATAGACTAGAAACAAAACAAATAAAAAAAAATTACCTTGATTATGCAACACCTTAGCATAGAGAGTTACAAAGGTATGTCTTTTTTTAAATTGCATTCTATCATGCAAATAGTATCTAAATATGCATGTCCCAACTACTCATCTACTGTATTTTAGGAAATACAATTAGGCCGCCTTTCTCTTCTCCTATGTAGACTGTAAATAACTGTAGATCTTTCTCTTGTTTCCCTATGTAAATATATGTAAATACTAACAAGCTATGCATGCTGATATTCTAGGCAATTTCAGGTGATTTTATAATCTGCAGGCATGTACTTGAACTGGTTTGTTAAAAGGAAAAAAAACACCTCTCAAACTCTTTAAAAGCTGAATAGAAATTAAAGATTTCTTCCTAGACTGTCGTGGCTTCTTTCTTGGCCTTCTCACCCCTGAACCGAGTTTTGCACTGACTTCTCTCACCTGCTCCAGGAGAGAGACACCGGGCAGGCACGGGGCCCAGGGACAACGGCCGAACCGTGTGGCTTGGGCCGTTACACACTTTCCGGGTCTTCTACAGAATTTCTACAATCAGATTTTGGCATCTTTGGATTTTTCTAGCAAAAGGATCTGGAGGAAAAATAACTCATGTTTATTGTTCCCCTAGGATGGGTCAAACAGGGCTATGGGCCTGACATCCCAGTCCCTACGAAAGGATCCTGTCGTTGCCATTTCAAAGATGCAGAAATGAGTCCCAGCAAGACCAGCATTTGCCTAGACTGAGAAAATTATTAAATGCCTCCCAAGCCCCAATTCCGTCCTGTCTACCAAGGCTCAGTAAAGGTTTTCTACAAAGGGACAGAGAGGAAATACTTCAGGCTCTGTGGGCTGTCCTGTCTCTGTCCCAGCTACTCCAATCCACCACTGTTGTTGTGAAAGCAGCCACAGACATCGTATATGCAAATGAACATGGCTGTGTTCCAATAAAACTTTATTTACACAAAAACAGGCAGTGGGCCGGATCTGGCCTGCAGGCCTCCGGTCACCAACCTCTGCTCCACACCCTGTGAAAACTCAGTTGCCCTTCAACAGACCATTCGCTTTTGAGTAGGTGTCTGATGGACGGGGAAATCATTCCATCAGTTGAAAATTCTCCGTCTCTTCCCTGCAGGTAGCAACACTCTTTGCAGAAGCCATAAAATAATAAGGAGGTGAGCAAAACGAAGTCCCTTGAGCTCATAAATCAAGCTGTCTTCCTCAGACAAATCTCATTGCCAGGTTTCAATTTAGTTACCTTTTGTTTTCATAAATGGAGATGGAGAAGGAAAAAAAAAAGCATAAAAGACTAAGGCAAAAAAAAAAAAAAGAGAGAGAGAAAGAAAGAAACCGAGCGACACTCTTCCGTGAGGGGAAGGAGGCTATTACTCAGGTCTCTATGGAAACCAAGCGGCACACAAACTTTTTAATGGTTGGAAAACAGCGTGTGCGTTTGAAGATGTTTTTCCTAAGCATGATGCTTCCGTGTAAATACATTAATTGACAGTTTCCTTCGGGACTTTTATTGAAGTTTCCAAACTTAATTTGATGGCACAAGGAAGTCTCTGGAGCCCTTGAAGAAAGCGGCAGAGTTAGGTCCTTAGGCAGATGAACTGGCTCTGGCTCTGCACACATCCAAGCCACCGCTCCTGCACCGCCGTGGAGAGCCAGCCCTCACTCCCTGTAGTTTTCCATTTAGAAGGAGCCCTCCCTTCACTGTGGGATGGGAGAGACACCTTCTAACCTCTACTGAACAAGAATCAGTATCATCTCTCAGTCCTGCGGGGAAGTGAGGAGGAGTGGGGAGAGGAAAGAGCTCTGTGTTTTTGCAGATGGGGTGGCAGTGTGGGATGGTGGAAAAAGCCAGGGAGCTGAAGCCAGAAATACTTGAACTTGAATCCTGACTTTGGCACACGGTAGCTCTGCGACAAGCCACCGAGCCTCAGTTTCCTCATCTACGAAACGGGCGTGATAACAGCCCATTCACGCGGCTCTTGGCAGGGTTAGTGCTAACACTGGCCCATTTCCTGAGTCCACAGCAGACGCTGGTTCAAAGGTAACTACAATTCCATTTATTGAAAGTTTAAAGAAGCCCTGGCTGGATGGCTCGTTCAGTTGGAGCATCGGCCCGTACACCAAAAGATTGTGGGTTCGAGTCAGGGCACATACCTAGGCTTCAGGTTCGATCCCCGGTCAGGGACGCACGGGAGGAAACCGATCAATATTTCCCACATCCAGGTTTCTCTCTCTCTCTCTGTCTTCCTTCCTCTCTCTCTAAAATCAATAAAAACATATCCTTGGTGAGGATTCAAAAAAAAATGTTTAAAGACTGAAGCACACAGATCAAAGTATTTCACCTTTTCTTCATGCAAAGGACTTCAAAGTTAAAGGGGGTGGCGGGTGACTGCCTTCGAGGCAAGAATTTCAAGTGGCAGACACCTTTCTTTTTTTTTTTTTTTCATTTTTTGTTCAGATAGAGTGGGAGGGAGAGAGAGGAAGAGAGAGAGAGAGAGAAACATCGACGTGAAAGGGACACATCGAGTGGCTGCCACCCGCAAGACCAACCAGGGCCGGGGACAAACTGCAACCGAGGTACATGCCCTAAGCGGGAACCGAACCCGGGTCTCTCTGGACCGCAGGCCGATGCTCCAATCGCTGAGCCAAACCGGCCAGGGCCAGACACCTTTCTCACCAAGTCTTCCCCAGCATCTCTGGGTGATGCTGGCCATGAATGACCTGTTTCCTAACCACTACAGGTTTAAACTGTTCTCTTGGTCAGAAATTCTCCTTCTAGCTGACCCATGCCTCCCCCTTTGCCTTCAAACTCAAAGCCTGCCTGTCATCTACCTTTGGCCTTCCCTCCAGAGACTCACCTGTCACCTGGCCCAGATCCCTCAGCCCGGGCACAATCTCAGCACAGCAGTCCCTTTCCAGCTCCTTCATGACGTCCCTTCCAAACCCCTCCTGAGTGCTCACGTCCTAGCCAGGAGAGCGTGAGACATAACAGCCGCCTTAGGCCGGGTCAGTCTAGTCCCCACTGCGAGAGCCAACAACGACAAAAAATAACCGCGACACTGGTGATGGCCTATGATGTGCTGAGGACCTGTTTGTACTTCCGATCCTCATGACCATCTCAGGCGGAGGAGACGGAGGCCGAAGGAGGTCCAGTAACTCCCAGCCATGTCCATAGCTGGGATGTGCTAGAGCTAAGATCCAGACCGAGTCTGTCTCAGTTCACAGCTCGTGTTCTTGTTTGTGGCTAACGCTCTCTCTGACCCCACACTCCGCGGCATCCTGAGACTATGCATACACGTGGAGTTCTAGCTGTAGCCCCATGAGGCCACGTACATAGTCCTCCTCTGGGTGATTTGATCCTCTGCTGGCTATGCCTCTATCCGCAGAGCCTCAGGGACCTTCCTCCTCCCCTCTGAGCCCATTCCTCAGTCCTCAGACCCCTGGTCCCAGGGTGTCATTTCTGCCTGCATGTGATTTGGGGCAATGCCTCAGAAGGGGTCTGAGCTGTGTTCCTCTTCTGCAAGTTGCTCCTCATGTAGAGAGGACCCAGAGGCTGGCAAGGCTCGGGTTAATGGCTGGGCGTTCTGGGGCCAGATCCCCCAGGGCGGGCTCATGACGGGCAACCGCAGTTGGAAGTCTCCTGCTCTCACAGTGCAGAGAAATGCTGAACTCACGACAGCGGGAGGCACGGAGGAACATCTTACTCTGCTTTTTCTGCCCCCTCTGGCTGCCGCACCTGGTAGGGTGCATCCTCTCACAACTGCCTGGCTTGGGAAAAGGGAGGCACACACGTACGTCAATAGCTCCCAAGCAAGATGTCAGCGAGGCTACGAGCTAGGTGTGCAGCTGGCCCTCGGTGTGCAAGGTGGTTGAAAATCTGCCCTCCGCTGCCCGTGCCCTCTGGATCCCTAACTGAATGCCTTTACAAGGCAGTCTCCTTCATGTCTGACCCCCATCTGGGGCACTTTCTAGGTGCCAAGCTCTGGAATGTCTGCTGAATTCCTGCCAGAGCCCTACGCAGGCGTTATTGTCCCCATTTTATTTATAGGGAAACTGAGGCTCCCACTAGTAAAATGACCGAGTAACAAACAATTCTTGGGTGTTGAGTCCTGGTTAAGTGCCACCTGGACCCTGCGTGCTGAGGGATTATTGTGCCTTTAACGCTGCCAGTGAGGGTCCACCTGGTGCCAGATCCTTTCTGAGCCCTTGACACCCACGGTCCACAATTATAAGCAGGCGCTAAAGCCCACAGAGGCAGAGGTCAAAGAACAAGTGGTTGAGTCAGGAGCTGAACCCCGTCACTTGGGCTGCAGAGCCCCACTTTTAGCACTGGCTGCAGGGTCAACGGGAAGGTGTTCATAGTCCGAGAGAAGTGGGAGCATTGTACACTCACAGGTCACGATTTTGCACTATCATCACAGGAGATCTTTGGACATCAATAAGTAGCTAACCTTTTTCGAGCATCCCAGGCTTCCATTAGTGTTTCCCAGGTACTGTCTCATTTACAACGCTCCCAATTTGACAGACATGGAATCCGAGGCTCAGAAAGGTTAAGCAATGCCCAAGGTCACACAGCTAGTGAATGGTGGTGCTGCAATTTGAACCTGGGTTGTCCAAGCCCTTAACCCTTTCGCTGGGTCGCATCTCAGGCCACGGAAGTCAGGCCCCCCAATGATGTCTGCCACTTACTTACTCAGTGGTAGGATGAATGTCTCCGGTCAGATGCTCCGCAAGGGGCATTAGACTCTCCAGTGTGATGTTAACACTGAGATGGAGACCAGGGATTCAACTACCCATGAAAAATCACAAGGGAACGAGTCCGCTGGTTACCTCGGATCTATGGTCAGAGGATGGAGCAAGTCCCATGAAGGAACACTCTCGCACTAAAAGGAAAACCTTTGAATAAGAAAAGGAGGAGGAGTTCATTTTCCTTACTTGTTTTTAATATTTACTATTCTCTAAGGCTGTTTCTTGCTCCCTAGATTTTGGTAAAGGACCAACTGATTTAAATGTTATAAGGGCAGATTCATCATTGTCCCAGATTTCGGTTAGCACGTACTCTCTCTCTGGAGGCTGAGAAGATGACCTCCTGGTAGTCGGAAAGCTAGAGGTTCAGCTTTATAACCACAGCATCTCTACGGTCCACGTAGCAACCATTCCCACCATCGTGGTGCGATGTGCCCCGTCCACTGCCCAGGCATTCTTGTTTGCATCATCATGAGTAGGAAGTATTGTGAAAAAACAAGTGAACTGCCAACCTATAGGTTTTGTCTGGTATTACAGAATGGCCTTGCTAAGCTAATACAAAATCTCAGCTTACTCCTATACCACGCCATGCTGGGGGTGAGGAGTACAATAAGCTCATTAAAACAGACTTTTCCACGAGTTGCTTTGCCTTGCTTAAAGGACACATCTGTGGAAAGCTGGGTTTGTGACGGTGGCATATTGGTAAGTATTTAACAACTAGCTCACTGGAGCATGGAGGGGAGAGGGGGCCTTGATGTGTAGCGTCTGCCAAATGCCGTGGTGTAAATGCTCTCCACATGACCAGCAGAGTGCAGAGCTGGGAAGAGATCCACACTATCAGCTCTCGAAAGCTGGTGTGACCCTGCTCCAGAACCCCATTAGCTGATGGCCTCCGGAATACAGCAGTAGGGGTTGTTGGAGGAAAACCATGAGACATGACAAAAAGGTCAGGACCTCAAGGCCAGAAAACCACTGGGACATGTAAGGCACTGTGAGAAAGTGTAGACCCGAACCAGTACGGGAGACCTGGGGGCCAGTGTGACACAGACTTGTGGCTTTTAGGTGCTGTTCGGGTTGGTCCCCTAACCTAGAAGCTGACTCCACTCCGGTGGCTCCCCTGGTCCTGTGTCACTATGGTTGCCAACAAGTATTCAGCAATGAGTCCTTAATACCCTTCTAGAAACGTTGCCATGCTATCTTATTTGCTATTGCAACAATTCTGCAAGGTGGACAAGAACCCCATGGTGGAGATGAAGAGACGCAAGTTCGGGGAGCTGGGACGTGCTCCAGGTTACACAGGTCTCCTGAAATGCAGCGCCAGGATCCAGTCCCAGAGCTGCCGGGTTCCAGACCTCACCATTTCCCCGGCTCTCTCGGGGACTCTTCCCTAGGCGTTCGGCACCCTTGAAAACGCCACGCTGTTGCCTCCTTTCTACCACAAGTGAAATCCGTATATTGTAAGAAGTAAATCTGTCTGCCCCATGCAAATGTCTCCCAGCCAGGGATCGGGGGCCCTGTGGGGTTGTGGGTGAGAACAGGAAGGCATGGAAGGAGGGAAGGAGACCGGGAAGGTAGGGAACCAGGGAGAAGAGAGGACAGGGCCACTCACAGGACTGGAAATCTCAGGACACTGAATTATTATTTCCAGGTGCTGACGGAAGCTGGGCATATACAGACTCAGAACGCATTCCATTTGCCCAACATCGCAAGCCTGGTGAGCAGGGATAGCCGGTTGGCTGTCCCAAACCTATAGCTGGGGCACATGTTCTTAAGCTGCAGGTCCCTCGGTTTGTCCACCCACAGGTGAAGACACAGAGCAGAGGGTGCTTTCCGCTCACACTGCGCTCTGTGACGGTCAAAGGTGCCAACCCTCGGAGCCGCTTTGCGTTTTGTTACTCCCTCCAACGACAGCACAACCCGGTTCCTGCCGGTCAAATCGCACGAGAAGAGCCCATCCTGGAACTCAGTGACATTCATGTCCCCACTTCCAAAAGGAGTGTTTTAAGCAAAGATATCGTGACCCTCTGAATTCACCAGATCTTTCCCATTTGGGAGGAGTAGCATTTTTCAAATAAGAAATAGAAACCGATGAGGTAGGAAAGCAAAACAGCGAAATTTTCTTTCCCCGCTGAGCTGAACTCCCTGCACAGGTCTGTGTAGAATGTCAAATGAAGCCTGTCAGCTGACTTTACTCTAGGATTCTGGGTACCACCACCTGGACTGTCCCCCCAAACAGCCCTTCTCTAATCTGATAGCCCATTTTCCCCACTCACTGCTGGCTCCTTGGCAAGGGGCAAGTTCCTGGTCTGGGCTACATGGCCTGCCTTCCTAGCTGTCTCCTCTCCCTTTCCTCTATCCCCGCACCCCAGCTATATGAACGGGCTGACTTAGCGGGGCATGGCCTCAAAGTCAGCCCACGGCTCCGGAGTGGACACTGGCGGGTTCCGGACCAGCAAGCACTCGTCTCTCCAGCTGCCAGGCCAAGTCCTTCCTCAGGAACTGCCCTCCGCCCGAGGGAGCTGCCTTGCCCACGGGGCACCCCCTCCGGGAGGCAGCCCACATCAGTGGCCAGCTGACCTTTCTGCCCCATTCAGGACCTCTTGGAGGGTCACCCTGGCTTCAGTCTCCTTGGGACTGGCTGACGTGTCTGCTGCTCCTACCTCACAGCCCAGCCCTCCCTGTCCCATGCTGCCACCCCACCGCCCCACAGGCGTGGATCCTGAGAGCATTCCCCAGTAACCCTCCGTGCCGACCTCAGCCACAGAGCCTGCAGCCTGGGACACCCAACCTACAGCTAGTAGCTGGGTGACTTGGAGAAATGCATTCAACCACTCTGAGCCAGTTTCCTCATCCGCAGACCCGAGACACTGGTGCACTCACGGGGCCATTTCGATGGCTACATCAGACCACGTGCACCGCGTAGTTGCAGAGCTGGCGCGTGGGCTCAGCAGGCAGCAGCGTGGAGACGGCGGTCCCCAGCACTCATGCCCCTCTCTGTCCCCCTGGCCCTTCCTCAGCCTTCAGCTGGGGGTATGGCATGGCCAAAAAAAAAAAAAAAAAAAGAACACAGACTTTGGGAGGGCTTCTGGTTAGACATGGTGGATTCAGTTAAGGCATTTCTGTCTACACTCCCTCCAGAAACTCTATTAAATCAAGTATAATAAAGAGAAAAACTCAGCGCTGGGAGCCGGGCAGCAGAGCAGGGCCTACAGAGGAGGAAGGCACCCCAGCGGGGCCACTCACACAGCAAACCTGGGAACTGAGGAGATGGCCAAGTTTGGGCCCAGAAGAGGACAACTGTCAAGGCTCCGAGATCCTGCATGCAACATCCGAGCGGAGTTCTCACATGGGGCAGCTGTTCGTTAAACATCACTGCCAAGTTCAGAGGTCAACTCCTCCATGACTTTGTTAGAGAAAGCTCTCCTGACCGCCACTGCCCATCCTGAATCCTAGTGTGCAGTTGGTGTGTGCTCTTTGAGAGGGATCCTGGCATCCTGCCCAGTGCCTGGCACCCAGTAGGTCGCTAGTGAAAGTTTCCAAAGAGATGAATGAATGCATGATCCAATATCTTAGCAGGGCAAACGAAAAATGGATCACTCAAACTCAGTTTGCTGCATAAACAAAATGACTGGTCATATGAGTTCCTTTCCAGATTATTGTTGGTGCAGTTTTGACAAGGTTGTTCTCAGCAAGTTGTGACTCATGTGGGCGCTACAGTTATATTACGTTTATTATATGCTAGACGCTGATCTAAGCTTGTTCTCTCTCTCTCTCCACACACACACACACACAGTCCGTACAACAACCCTGTGAAATAGATTTGCTATTAGCTCCCCTCGTTTACAGAAAACTGAGACACAGAAAGAGTAAGGAACTTGCTCAAGCCTACACGATCAGTAAGTGGCAGAGTGGAGATTCGAGCTCATGCCCCCGTGACTCCAGAGGCCATGCTAGCACAGGAGGTGAGGAGCTGAAGTCCTGGGGAGCTTTCTGCGGGGCTCCCGGCCCATGGGGTGAGCTGTCACCTGCAGACACTTTGGGGAGAAGGGAAAAGGGGCTCAGGGAGGGTTACCCAGAGTGTGCATCCCGGGGAGGAGATGCGATCTCCAAGTGAAGGCCCGGGCATTTGACGTCACCTCTCACCCCTGGCAAATCAGGGATACAGAAGCACAGACTCCTTAGCAAGCAGAGGGCATGCCCTGATGAAATCCATGTTAGGAAAGAACTGACCAGAGCCCCGTCCCAGGGGTTTTGTGGTGGGTCATGGAGCAGGGCATAGTGAGCTCAGACACAGGGTTTATAAGGTAAACCAGAATCCTGCCCGCCTGACTCAGCTGCCCCCCTCCCAGTCCCACCTTTGAGAGGGCTGGGCTTTGCAATCTTCTGGGTATCCTGCCTTTGCTCAGAAGAGGGGCTTCCTTTCTTACTTATCAATAGTGTCCTACCTGGGCCTCCCAGCTGACTAAGCAATCTGCAGTACAGGAAGGGGTGTGGGGTGGAAGGTCTATTTGCAGTATTTTAAGAAGCCAGATGAAAAGCCTACTTGATCTACAGAGAGACCACACAGGCTATGACTTATGAAATCTAATTTGTTGGCTACACACCTCTCATAATCTGAGTTCTCACCGAAGGATGAAACAGAAGGGGTAAGAACTTGGCCCCAGACGTGTGCGGAGCTGAGAGCCCGGTTACACACTGCCGCGTTCTCACCACAGCCCTCTGAGGCCCTGCCCCGTCTCCCACAGCCCGGCAGGACGCGAGGATGCAAACTAGGAGAGTTTTGACATGAACTCTGCTCTCTGGGCTTCTTACTCCGTCTTATAAGATTCCAGCAGAAAGCACCAGAAAGAAAACACGCTATACTGCGCGAATGGGAAGGCTGTGCCTTGACTCTGGGTCAGAGAGCGGAAAGCTGGCAACTCTTTGGCGGTTCACGGCCATGGAGACCAACTTTGGTCAACTATTTAGAAGCCAAAGTGAAGTAGCAGGGAGGTGTGTGTGTGTGTGTGTGTGTGTGTGTGTGCGCACTTGGGGGAGGGGTGTCAAGGAGTAAAAGGTGACCTTTTCTTCATTGACCTTCTCCCCAGTCACTGATGACAGTAGTGACTGGCCCTCCACCTCAGTCCTGCAGCCACATGAAGAAAGTGGAGCTCAGAGAGGTTAAGCAACTTGCCCACAGACACACAGCCAGTGAGTGGCCGAGTTGGGATTCAAATGTGGAAAGGGATGGATGGGCTCCGAAGTTTATGTTCTTCTCACTATTCTGTCTCTCTTTTACAGTGAGAATAAACCAACGGAGTGGACCCCGCATAGGAAGTAAAAAACGAGAGGCAGAGCCCAGCCGGTGTGGCTCAGTGGTTGAGCATCGACCCATGCACCAAGAGGTCGGTTGCCTGTTCGATTCCCGGTTGGGCACATGCCCAGGTTGTGGGCCCGATCCCCAGTGGGGAGCAGGCAGGAGGCGGCCAATCGATATTCTCTCTCACTGATGTTTCTCTCTCTCTCTCCCTTCCTTTCTCTCTAAAATCAATAAAGAAAACAATTATATATCTAAAAAAGGAGAGAGGCAGAAAAATGAGTAAAGAAAACAAGAGTGAGAGAAAGGCTGCCCTCACAAACACGGGGCCACGTCGGTCTGCTTCGGTGCTGTTCTGAGTCACCTTGCTGCCTCCGGAGGAATCTTTCCACGCTCGACCTTCTGTGGTCAACAGAGACCTCACCAGGCGCAACCCCACTTCTCTTTCAGTTGGCAAATCACTTCTTGTACGTTATAGATGAGCCAAAATGTCCAATGTAAAGGAGCTGCTGGGAAGGGATTGTATTCACACACCTCTCCCCAGCATTTAGCACTGGGCCGGACAGGAACCATGGGATGGATGGATGGATGGATGGATGGATGGATGGATGGATGAATAAATGAATGAATGAGTGAGTGAATGAATGAATGCCCAAACAGTTGTTTGACGCACATTTTCCCCCATTTCACACCAAAGGGAGGCATATTGTAGAAATGACTCACCATGGCTACCCAGACTTTTAAAATACACACATTCCTTATTAGAACTGGCAGGAGCAATCTCAGCCCTGAGAGCAAAGCTCCCTGCCCCCTAATATTACATGAGGTGTTAACTACATTATCTGGAAATACCCTGTGACTAATTCTCCATCCCTTATCTCGAGGAGAAGAAAATTGTCTCCAGCACGAATGCCCCAGATTCCTGGTCAGTTTACGTAAGGAGTTTCAAGTGATTGCGGTATTTTAAGCCATTTTTAGCTTAAATCACCTGATGTGTGGTGAGCCCAGAAACGTCTGATCTCCTGCTCCCTTAAACTCCCTGTTTTCCACTAATTTTGTTTAAACTACTTACGTGCCCGAAGTACTTATCCATCGACAAACAGGCTTATAAGGACACATCCCCTCGACTATGTGATTTTTTAAAGTTAGATGATTTATTGGGTGGATTTTCCAGCATCATCCCTCTCCAATCCAAGCTCCATTGCATTTTGGGTGCTCTCGCATTCACCCAGGTGGAGGGGAGGGGCATTTAGTCTTCATCGTGGCCTGTTGGGTGGTTTTGTAGACTGACAACATTTCTTCCCAGTCCAAATAGGATTTGATAGACACTGTCTCCAAATTATGTCTCAAATGATCCTCAGAAATTGAGCAAAAAGTGAGCTTCCACAACCTCTGTCTAGCCAGAGGTGAAACCTGGGCTTTTCTGTGTAACTGGAGAGGCAAGAAGAGCCTTTACTTTGGGCAATGATAGTTCATTTTATTTTATTTTTATTTTTTTAAAGGTGTATTTTTTTTATCCTCACTTGAGGATATATATTTATTGATTTTAGCGAGAGAGGAAGAGAAAGAGAGAGAGAGAAACATTCATGTGAGAGAGAAACAATGATCGGTTGCCTCCTATAGGCACCCCGACCTGGGATCGAACCCACAACCTGGGTATGTGCCCTGACCAGGAATCAGACCTGCAACCTTTTGGTGCATGGGATGATGCTCCAATCAGCTAAGCCACCTGGCCAGGGCAGGGCAGTTACAGGAAATTCAAAAATAAACAACACACACACACAAAGCAAAATCAGGGTATGCAATAGACTTATCAGAATCTGTGACCTGATTTCCACCTGCAATCCCCATGGCCTTTTCTTCTCACCCACAGAAGTCACCCTTTGTTTGCCTCCCTTGATGTATTATAAACACATCACCGTTGATATGCTATTTTGTTTAAACATGTAGACAAACGAGAGATTTAGCCATGGTTCAAAAAATGTAGGTAATACCAACCAGTTCATCTTCTAATTCAGGGGTCCTCAAACTTTTTTATAAAAGAAGTAGGAAATATTTAGGCTTTGTAGGTAGTATGGTTATAATTATTCAGACCTGCTGTTGTATGGCAAAAGCAGCCACAGATAGTACAGAAACAAATGGGCGTGGCTGTGTGCCAATAAAACTTTATTTACAAAACCAGACAGCAGGCAGGATCCAACCTGTGGGACCATAATTTGCTGTCCTCATTCTACCGAATACCAACTACTTAATCATCAGAGCCACGCCCACTAGTTCATCTTCCAAATGGCTTCCCTCCCTTGACGACACAGATTTCTTTGACTGAACCCTCATGCCAGTTTAATCCGGGAAATATGTTGCAAAGCCCCCACCTAGGCCTGAATATCTAGAAACACATCAATACGTCCTGTGGTCTTTGGAATTCAGATCCAGACCTCAGGCAGGAATCCATGCCTGATGGTTCCACATTAATTCTTGGGAACTTTGCCTATAAAGAAACGACTTGTTATAAAATCGTTTCCATGGGAAGATAAAATAACAGAGCAACAGGTGCCCCCAATGAGAACATCTTCGTCCTCCTTCCCCATCCCACTCCAGACCTGTTTCCTGAAGCTACAGAGAGGACAGCGCCACCGGACATTGCGAAAGAGTCAAATATCCCAGGAAAGTCACTCAGGTCTTATCAACAGGCCAAACAGTCACACCCTCTGCCTGCCCCCTCCCAGGGGAGCAGGTCACCATGTTTTACGTCTAAACTTTCAGCACGGCCAAGCAAATCCCATCAGGATGGAAGTCCCTCCCTCCACCACAGTCTCCGTCTCTCCTGGTTATAACGTCTCTTGCGAAAGGAGAATGTCGAACCCCTCAGGTTGGAATGGGAATTACGATGAATAATTATTCCTGGAAACATATGTTTTCCTCATGGCTGCCTTTTCAACAGGCTCAGCTTTTCAGAAAGTTGATGCTATTTTGGAACCACACTGGCAACAAAGAGCCAGGTGCCCCCCGTCTGGGCACGACCTCTTTCCCTGTGTTTGTATTGGGAACCATTTCTCTCTCTGAATATGCATGTATATTCTTTCCTTTTTCACCTGCAAGTCCCTGTCAACTCTTCCACGTAGAATCCAAACGCTTTCCACTATGTGTCACAGTCTAGATTTGGATGCAATAAAGACTATAATTATTGAGCATTTGTGAGAAATAATATTTTCCCTCCAGTGCGTGTCAGCCTGGCTGTCCGCACACAAGTGTGAATACTAATGCCTCCCGCTTACCTCGGTGCCACCAACACGGGGGAGGAGGAAGAGCCACAAGAGCGAAAGGTGAGGGGCCCGAGCCCCGCGCAGGAAAAGCAAGCCCTGAGCCCCACTGGTGTCTCCAGGGAGCAACGTGGATTTGGGGGAGAATTTGGAAACCCACGTGGCAATCCACTTGCGGGATTTAAACATCAGGCCTTTGTGCTAAGAGGCTTGGCCCTGAACCCAGCACACGGCACCAAGAGTCCTGCCTCGCCACAGATGGCCGAGAAGGGCTGAGTTGCTTTAGAAACATCGAGATGAAGGTTTGATTTCCTGGAAACCAGGCAAAACAAAAGGAAAAGGACTCTCCGGGGCACCTGAGTTAGTCATCTGTAATTTCTCAACGAAGTGGTCTCAGCTCGGTACCCACCCAAACATTCTGCAAGGAAGGAATTCTGGAAATCGGTGCGATCTCTGGTGTCCAGGGGAACGCCCAGTTACTAGAAGACGGAAGAAGCATTTGCAATGGTGACGAATGTGCCTCTGCCACAGCACTCGGGACTGGAGGTTGTGCCTCGAACCACAAACCCAAGGCCAGCCCGGACTCCTGCCTCCTGTGGCATTTCCTCTTGGGCACCGAGGGTAAAAGTGGGTGTCTCTATTTTCATCACGGGAGACCCCCGCTGTCGCCCTCATCCCGTCTCCTCTGTCTCTGCTTCGTCAAGCTCAAGACTTGGGTTTTCACCTGAGGCATGTTCCGGGAAGGAAGAGGTGACTCTGCCTGGGCACAGCCACACAGGAGGGGGGAGGAGGACTTGGTGTTTGAAGAGCACAGCACCCCCCCCCCGCCCCCGTGCGTGGCAGAAGCTAGGGGGCCATTCGAGATACGAAAGGATGTCATCGATGACGCTTTGCTGCAGCTCCAAAGAATCCATTCGTGATTCTTTCTGTTTCTGTTTTCAAAAACACCAGAGAAAGGAGTCGATTTTGAGTACTTTGCCCCTCGGGGATAGATGACAAATGCCTGTTAAATCTATGTCTGGGGGCAGGAAAGTATTATTTCTGGTGATAATAACTACAATAGATAGGCTTATTTTGCTTTCATGAAAACTCTGTGGTAAGCACTGATGTTAACCCATTTTACAGAGGAGGAAACTGAGGCACACGGCATGTAAGTGACTCAACCTGGAGCCTCCCCTGGCGAGTGGCGGAGCTGGGGCGCGAACCCAGGAAGTGGGGCTCAGAGTCTGTGGTTTTCTAACCACCACCCTCACAATCACAGCCTCAAAGAGCCGCTTCGGCTCCTGTTCTGAGCATTCCGCGTGTTGTCCTCTGCTGCACAAGGTGTATGTCCTCAAGCAGCTCTGGTGTTTGAAATTCTGTCATGTTGTGATACGATGACACTTGTCACACTGCGTGTCTACGTTGGGGCTCCAGAATAAATCTTTGTCCCAGTGAGCGTGCAGTGAACAATCAGTATATAGAAAACCCGGCCTGGGGAACCGAAGGAAAGGGGGACAGATAAGAGAGGGTCCCCGAGTCTCAGTGTCCTTTTGTGTCGGAAGGTTGAAGTGAGGATTAGAGAGAAAGGTCCCAGTGTAGGAAGTGGGGTAGATGCTCCATGAATGGAGACTGTGCGGTTCATGTTGCTGATACTGTGATTGTTACTACTTGTTATAGGTTGAACTGTGTCCCTCAAAATGCATGTTGATGACCAAACCCCCAACACCTCAGAATGTGGCCTTATTTGGAAGCAGTCATTGCAGATGTAACTGGTTAAGATGAGGTCACACTGGAGTCAGTTGGGCCTTTAATCCCATATGACTGGTGTCCTTATAAGAAGAGAAGAGACAGAAGGACAAGATCGCGTGGCCGAGGAGGCAGAGATGAGAGAGCTGTGGCCGGGGACCGTAAATATCACCAGCAAAGCACCAGAAACCGAAAGAGACGAGGAAGGATTCTTCCTAGAGCCGTCGGGGAGAACGTGGCGCTGCTGACACCTGGATTTCAGACTTCTAGAACTGTGAGATAAAACCTATACATTGTTTCAAGCCAGCCACTTCGTACTTGGTTACAGGAGCCTCAGGAAATAGCAGTTTACTATTATCATCCATTGCAGGCCCCTCCTATCAACCCCAAAGGAGTCTGCACAGCCCTGAACGTAGACGAGAGGGAGGCTCACCCCCCGGGGCCACAATGCAGAAAACACCTGACATAGTTTATGACTGTTCAGGCCACAGAAAAAGAAAGCAGACACTTTCTGAATATACCTTATCAAGGCCAGCAGATATATTAATAACACACACACACACACACACACACACACACACACACGGCATCTCTTTGACATGTATGTCTTAGCATGCTTTTTCTATTGTCAGGCTCAGGTGTCTGAGCACCAAATTCACCTTCTTTATGTTACTTCTTAGAAAACAGATGCGTCCCTCCTTACGCCAGGCAGTGTCCAACGTAGTCCACCCCCTGATCCGGATACCCTGTCTTTTATCCTCATCCTCATTCCTGCCTGGTTCCGTTGACCTGTCCCTTCTCTGCTCCCCAGACAACAGAGAAGGACATCTATGCTATGTTTTAGACACGTTCTGCCAATGTCCACTAGCAGGTGTCGGACTCAAGGCCCTCCCCGACTCGGCAACCCGAACCACGGAAGATCAGCGCGTGGACTTCTGACTCGAAATCTGTGCAGGAGCTCTCCACCCATCCTGGGGCTACCTGGATGACAAACGGGCCTGGGCTCACGGGGAATCACAACTCCTTTAACTAACAAGGAACGAGGACAAAAGGAATTTTTAAAGGGGAAATGTCTCCCACTTAGAAAATATAGTCAAGTACACTTTACAGTATTGACGTTTTCCTTCAAACTGCAAATAAGTAGGGATAGGAAAGCCACCTGTCCACCACCAAAGTGGAACGCAGGGCTGGGATTTCGTTCCCCATTGAGAACTCTGCTCTGGGATTGGAGGGGGCAGTGCCCGGGCTGGTTCAGGGGCCCGACCACAGGGTGGCGATATTCGGGATTGGGGATCTGAGAAAATAACCAATATTTTCCTAGATTCACAGAGAGGCAGAACTTACCCCCCTCTCAGCTAGGCTCAGTCCAAAAATTCAATAAAATTCAGTAACAGTTTTTCTTATCTCCAGGTCTTTGGAATCACAAAAGGATCAGAAGATGGGGAGTTAATCAAATGATTGTTGTGTTTCCTGATTTTTATTTGTGTTGAATCATCAATGTGAGGGGCAGATCTAACCTCGTAACTCTTTAAAGTTTGAAGTTAAAGGAAAGCCCCGACAGCCAATCAGTTATCTGAAAGTGCAGCAACTCCTTTTTACCCTTTCTTCACTGATAGTGTTTCATCACCCTCGTCTGGAGTCAACTGTATCGCGGCCAGGAGCACGGGAAAGTCAGGATTAAACTAGCTGTTGGAATTATCAACCCAGATTGCCATTCTATCCTCCTCTTCCAACTCCTATCTCTGTTTATTTGTCCTTCTAGACTCCCCCTTCTGGGAAAGCTTTTCTGGGACAGGTAGAACAGTTTCAGGGTCAGATATGAATCGCTGAGGTGCTGGGAGGTTTAGGGGGGAGGCAGGAACATGCTGGCATTGCTGGGCTGGGGGTTGGAGAACTTGAAGAGTTGGCACAGAACGTCAGAGAGGGGGTGGTCACGGAAAGACACTAAAATCCGAGAGGACAAAAGCGTGGCTTATGTCCCTTGGCCAATCTAGGGCCAAGACAAGAGGAACACGCAGACCGTGGAAACTGGTGGTCTGGGTAATTCTTACACACAGCACAGTTCTTCCAGAGCTTCGGCGCTGAGGACGGGCTTTGTGCTGCACGCGTTACCACTGCCTAGCACAGTGGGGGTTTGTTGTTTTTTTGGTTTGTTTTGTTTTAATCCTCACCCAAGGATATTTTTCCATTTTGCTTCAGAGAGAGTGGGAGGGAGGGAGGGGGAGGGAGGGAGGGGGGGAGAGAGAGAGAGAGAGAGAGAGAGAGAGAGAAACATCAGTGTGAGAGAGACACATCGATTGGTTGCCTCCCACACAACCCCGACCAGGGCCAGGGATGAATCACAACCAAGGTACATGCCCTTGACGGGAATCGAACCTGTGACTTTTTGGTCCGTGGGCCGATGCTCTAACCGCTGAGCCACACCGAGCAGGGCACAGCAGTGGGTTTTAAAAGCAGGTGTTGAATAAATGAATAGTAGGCTCCTTGTCCAAAAAAAAAAAAAAGTCGAATCTTCTATCTAGGCTGTCCAAAGTAACTGCCTTTGACTCACTTTCTGAGTCCCCTGGACAAGGTCCGCATTGGCCCCCTCCGGGAAACACTGACGCAGGAAGGCGCAGCCTGCGGGATGCAGAGATGGGAGAAAAATGACCGAAACAAGGCCCATCAGAGCATGTTTTGTTCTGGAACTCTCTGAACGGCAGGTCTCAAATTTCTGGGTCAAGAGACGGAGTGATGAAGGGAGGATTGAGTGATGGCATCAGGATGTGCAGAGGAAAGAACATGAATCTGGGAGTCACAGAAACCCTGGTTCCAATCCCAGATCCCCCGCTTGTCGGCTGTGCTATCCTGGGAGACTGCGAGTCCCCACGCGGCCTCTAACCAGCGGTGGGATCCAGGCTGGTTAACTGTTGCTGCCTCAGATTTCTCGTCCGTGGAGTGGGTACAATTCTAGAACCTACCTCATCGGGTTGTTGTGAGTATTAAATAAAGAATCAATTAAATAGCACGAGGTTATTTTACGCATGTTTGTTGTAATAATTACTGTGATCACCGCTCAATATGTTCTCAAGCTCGGAGGGCAAAGACTAGGAGTTTGAAGGCCACCGAGCCTCACTAGGTGACCTCGACCTTGGGCCTCACCCAGGTTTTCATCGAAAGAAAGAGAGCGGAGGCAGACTGGCTGGGCGGACAGAGCCGGCCCAGCCCAAAGGCTCTGTCTCCTGATGCCTGGCTCCTGCTCTGGACAACCCCCTTCCCTGGGGGATGGGAGCGCCAGCTTGGGCCCTGCTGGCCACCAGGCCAACAGTGGGGTGCTCTCAGTGGCTGCTAGAGAAGAGCACCCCGATGTGGAAGATGGGCCATGCCACCCCCTCCTGAAGTAAGTGCATCAGATTGGGGATGTGCTGAGCTGACTTGCCTGCTAGGTGTGCCTAACTCTTTTTTTTTTTTTTATAATTTTTTTTTTTTTAAGAGAGAGGAAGAGAGAACATCGATTGGCCGCCTCCTGCATGCCCTCCACTGGGGATTTGGCCCACAACCTGGGCGTGTGCCTTGACTGGGAATCAAACTGGCGACCTCTTGGTGCATGGGTCGACGCTCAACCACTGAGCCACACCGACCGGGCTGTACCTAACTCTTTTAGCCCTCCGCCCTGAAAGTTTCCCCAGCCTGCTTTCTGATTTCCCTCCCCAGCCCAGATCTCGGCCAAGTATCCGTTTGCTTAGCTGGAACTGTGGAACACACACACACACACACACACACACACACACACACACAGTGCTTGTTCTGTGTCAGGCACCAAGCATTTCAGAAATACTGATTCATTTACTCCTCGTAACAAAACGGTGCAGCCAGAACTATCATTATCCCACATTAAGAGTAAAGTCAAGGTGGAAAGAGGTGAGTGACTTGCCTGAGGTCACCAGCTTGTAAGAGGTGGTGTCAGAATCTGAACCCAGGTCGTCTGGCTCCAGAATCCCAGCTTTTAACCACCATGTTATCCTATTAAAAAGAAACCCGAGTAATCCCCCCAGCCCCACGGTAACAGCCTCCACTAATTACTTTCGCTTTTACCTTCCCGATCCCATTGGAGAATCACTGCATTATCACGGACGGCTCACAGAAAAAACTCATACACAAAGATGGCACATATTTACATAAAATGTATGAAAGAAGATTAGGAAAAATACAAATTTGAATATAGGGTTCAGATCAAAGTGGGGTGAAAAGGGAAGTTGGGGGACACGAGACGGCGACTGTTACCCCGAGGAGTGTGCCGGTGGCTACAGTGAGCAGCGCCAGGTACCCAGACACCCTCCAATTTGCGAGACCGTCCCTGACACCAAAGACTGTCCAGCCCCAAATGCCATGTTGCCCCGATGAGGCACACTGGACACGATCTGAAGATAAAATGAACCAGAGAGGGAACAGAAGCCATCAACCTTTCTCTCCCCGAAGTAAAGCGCTGATGTCTGCAGCTGGGGGCGTGGGCAGAGACCATGTTTTGGGTGGGATGGGGGGAGGTTCCCCGAGCTGCCCTTTGCTCATCACACCTGTCTGCAGCAGAACCCACAGCTGTCCCTGCATTGTCAGAAGTGTCTCTAATGAGCTGTGCTCAGTGAGACAAAGCTTTCAGGAGAATGGTGTTTGTAAGGTTGTATTAATAACAGTGCTCTGGCCCGGTGGGAACAGGAAGGATTCTGGGGGTTGAGGCTGTGGTTTGTCAAGTGCTTGACGATGAAGCAGGCAGCAGAAACCCGAAATGACTGTTTGCAGCTTCGATTTAAAAGGCTTCTTCTCCTTTTATGACCTTTGACCCAAGAATCCCACTCCTAGGACTCCAGGTAAGTCAAGGGGAGGGCAAGCATTCATGCAGAAAGATGTTCATCTCAGCCTTCTTTTTAAAAGCAAAGAGCCGCACACCGCCCACAGTTTCAGTGGTACGGGAATGGTAAGAAACTTTGATGCAACTATCGGATGGAGTTTTTTGCAACACATTAAAAAAAAAATCCCTTACGCAGAGTTTTCATTAACATAGGAAAATGCTTTTGTGTAATCTTAAGGAAAAGCACAGGATACCAAATTATGTCACCCAACCTTCAACCCAGAAATCCCATGTTTGGAATCTATCCTACGATATTAAAACCAGCAGTATGTTAGATCATGTGCTTAAGAATATTTATTGCTGTAGTATTTATAACAGCAAATACAACAATCATAACAAAACTGAAAGGACCTGAAGTGTCCATCACAGGAGAATGTTTGATTAAACCCGGGCTACTCCATGGCCAAGTAGCATGCAATCATTTAAGAAAAGTTGTTTTATGTACATGTGTTCCGAGTGTATTGTTAACTGAACAGAGCAAGTTTCTAAATAATGGGCAAAGGATTATCCTATTCAAACACACACACACACACACACACACACACACACACTGCACCCCTGCAAATGCATGTAACCTCTGCGTGTTTACATGGCACAAAAGGTCCACAATGACCACTTAGCCAAGGGGACAGGGTGGACTACTTGTTTTTTCTTCTCATATCTCCATATTGTTTGACTGGATACAATGAGTATGTAGCAATCTAGTGATGAAAAAAAAACAAAAAACCCAATCTGCTAAACAAATCAGATGCTCAATTTGATCTCAACTGTATTAAAATGCATTATGCCTGGGATGGGGAAGAAGACTAGAGAGATATGTTCTCATAAGTACCAGTGGTTATTACTTAGTGCTAGAATTGGGAGTTATTGCTGTTTTATTAAGTTGTTGGGATTTTTTGCATTTAAAAATTTTCCATCTTGGTTATTTGTGTCACTTTTCTAATTGGAATGAATAAATGGATGATGGATGGGTGAATACACACAGAGACAAAGATAGACAGAAGACAGGAAGGAAGGGAGGGAGGGAGAAAAGGGGAGAGAGAGAGAGAGACAGAGAGAGAGAAAGGAAGGAAAAAAGGGGACAAGGAGGGACTGAGAGAGGGAGGGGCAAGAAAGAAGAGAAACAAAGCAAATTTGGCAATTGAATGAATGCATGGACTCCATTTTTCTTTGGATTCCTTCTCCAAGGAGATCAGGGGCTCTAGGCTCAGTTCACTGGGTGCCTCTCTGCTACCCCGCTTTCAAGGGCCCCCATGGAGACTCACACAGATTTGCAGCTGAACCTGATTACAGAGGCAGCAACATCTGCACGGCATAGTTTATGTCAATTCTATAATGAGTGAAACCCTCTGGAATTAATATCTGATGAAGAAATAAACCTGTTAACAGGGCAGATTTATAGTATTCAAATTACTATTGATCCATTCACTACACAACTAATAAAAACCTTCCTTGCGTGACCTTCCACCTTGTGCACGCTTAAGGAAATTATCTCTAATAAACAAGTATTATGAGGACCCAAGGAAAATGTCAATCTATAAATTACTGATCTCATTCTCTCTCTCTCTCTCTCTCTCTCTCTCTCTCTCCCTCTCTCCCTCTCTCTGAATGGAGGTAAAAGCTAGGCACCAGCATCTGTTTTTATGTACCCTTTGATCAAGGTTTAAGATCCCCGGAGTCTCCTAGCACAGCAGAAATTCTTCCTTGTTGACCTGGGCACCATGGAAGAGCATCCTTTCTCTCAATAAGCAACTCAGTAAAGCCGCCAGACAACAACCGTCTTCTAAGGGGTAATGGGGAAAAAATAACCCCAGTCTGGGAGCCAAGAAGACTTGTGTCTTGGTTCTGTACTTCTTTTCCTGCGTGACCTTGGGCAAATCACTCTACCTCCATGTTGCAATTCCAACCCCATCAAAATAGAATAAAATAGGATACATAGCCCCATTTGGTTGAATTCCATGATATTTGCTGAAATGTTTGAAAATAGCTTACATGCATCTCCATTACAGACCTCGAGAAGGCCTTGGATCAAAAGTTGGGATCTCATTCGGCTGGTGTGGCTCAGTGGTTGAGCATCGACTCATGAAACAAGAGGTCGCCGGTTTGATTCCCGGTCAGTACACATGCCCAGGTTGTGGGCCTAATCCCCAGTGGGGGGCATGCAGGAGGCGGCCAGTCGATGTTCTCTCTCATCGATGTTTCTAGCTCTTTCTCCCTCTCCTTTCCTCTCTCTCTAAAAGCAATAAAGAAAAAAAATATATATACAAAAAGCAAAAGTTGGGCTCTCCCAGTCTCTCCCCATTCAAACATTGACTAGATTCACTCAGCCTGGCCATACCCAACTCCCCCACATGCTAGAAAGTTGTCAGCCCCTGTTCTAAAATAAAAATGAAGACTGAGATTGCTCAATGTGACCCAAACATAAGTGCCGAGGAGGAGCCACCACCGAAACAGACCTGATCTCGGTCCAGATGAAGAGGGTCTTTGGCTATTTCTTGCCCCTTCGCTCCCACTCCGTCGCCCACTTTCAAATAAAAGAGCCAGCGAACTGATTAGCGGCCATAGGATGATTGGAAGCTGGAAGGAGAGAGATTTAAGGGAGACGTAATGACACCATGAAAGCTCTGTTGGGTTGCGTTTATGAGCCCGAAGCTGTTTGGAGGGGCCTGACCCTAAGAGGTGAGCAGAAGTGTGTAAAAGGCTTGCCTTTGGGATAAATGCACATCGAGACCCTTCCACGGAGAGACAGCGGAAAGCAGGGAGAATAAATGACAAGTGCAGTGCTTTCGCGGGGAGAATTTCCTCCGAAAGGAAGCAAGCCACGAGGCCCGGCGAGGAGCAAATGGCGCAGAAGTGACAGTCGATGTGCAGTGGGGCCCAGCTGCACCGGAGGCGGGTAGGATCCTGCGCGTGTCAGATGCCATGTCTCCCTTTCCACACTTCAATGTGAACTTTACAGCAAAAGGGGGACAGGAGGCAGCGAAGGGGAAACACTGGCTCAGAAGGACTTGTGCACGGAGTGTGAAGCCATTTCAATTTTATATTCGAAAGGACTTTGTAGGTGATCCCATGAATGCAATTATGCCCACCTAATAAAAGCAACATATGCTAAGACAATTAAAAGATTTTATTATACATCTATTCATTGTATTCCATCTCAGGCAGGAGGAGTGGAAACTGGTGAGGGGAAGGATGCATTTAGCAGGAAGGGGAGCCAAAGTCAGCCTGGAGTCTGCCCGTGGGGAAATGAATGCATGAGGATATATTTTTAACAGAAAGAGGACTTATTAGATTACTCTTTACCAGGGGTCTTTTCACCTTGCGGAACAACAACACTCCGGTTTCCTGACTCTGTATTATCAGAAAATACAGCTGAAGCCGTCCCTCTGCCTTCTTCCGCCCTCGGTGTTTTCGTAGGCATCCATAAAATGAAGACTCCCCCAAACAATGCCAGAAAGAAAAGAAGTATGTCACTTCATTCAAAGTTGAATGGCACAATGGCAAATGGAAGTCAAATGAATGTTCTCCTGGCTCTTCATTCCACATATATTTATTGGGGACCAAAGAGAGAACCAAAGTTTACACCAGAGACTGGAGATTCTAAGACGGAGAAGACTGTCTGTGCCCTCAACTAGCTCTTGTGCCAGACTGCCAGCTTCCTACCCCAAGGCCATTTGCATGTCTTTCTGGACAAGAAGCTAGATTGCATTTGCCAGCCTACCTTGCAGGTAGAGACAGCCACGTGGCTAGTTCTTACCAATCTTTTTTTTTAAAATCCTCACCCGAGGACATTTTTGCATTTATCTCCAGATAAAGTGGGAGGGAGGGAGAGAGAGAGAGAAACATCCATGTGAGAGAGACACATCAACTGGTTGCCACCCACAAGACCCCAACTGGGGCCAGGGTCGAACCACAACCGAGGTACGTGCCCTTAGCAGGAACCGAACTCGGGACTCTCTGGTCTGCGGGCCGACGCTCTAACTGCTGAGCCAAACTGGCCAGGGCAGTTCTTACCAATCTTGTGTGGCTCAGGCGGGTAAGAGATTGTCAGGCAGCTGGATGCATGTAGCAACCGGGAGAATGGAGACACAAGGGCATTGAAGCCTGGATCCCTGAATTACTTTGTGGACAATAGCTGCCACTGGCAGGAATACCCATTTATGCTGTTCTTTGGATAAGGAATATAGCTGTAATGAGCTACAATGAGCCTTTGGGGAGGGCTATTTGTATTGCAGCCTATCCTATCTTAACCAATAAACTCACAATCTACATGTGTAAACAATGCAGATAAAGGTCATTTCCAGACTATGCAATAGGCACTGTAATATGGGTATGCATGGGAAGAACCTATAACCACACAACCGGGTCTAGGAAGGTTCCTAGAGAAGGTCGCATGTCAGCTGAAACTCAACAGCATAAGGAATTTGACCGGCAAGAGTAGAGGCAGGAAGAGAGCTCAGGTAGAGGTTATAATATGACCAAAAGCTCAGAGGTGTGAAAGGATGTGGCCTGTCAGTGGAATCATGAGTAATTCGGGGAGTGGGGAGCAGGATGTGTGGGAGGAAGGGGTGAGACCGAAAGGGCACAACGGGACCAAACAGTAGAGGGGCTCACATGGAAAGAGTGGAATCACAGAACCAACTCTGTGAAGGATCTTTTCGTTAAATATCGGTGCAGGGACACGGGGCAGGCACACACGACTGCCTCCAATGCTCCTCATGTTTGATCAGAATCAGAGCTTGTCCTCACCAGGTGGGGGCCACCGCTGGGTTGTATACAGCCCATGGAAGGTCATAGCAAGGCCAAGCAAACCATCTACCTGTTCATTTCCATCCAGCTAATAATAGACCCAGGTTGTCACATGATTCATGCTGAATGGGACCAGAATGACCAGAACCACAGCTTTGTGGCTGACCTGGTGTCCACATGGGAACACAGATGAAGCCCAAAGGAAATAACTTTAAAACCTACACACGGAATTCTTAGACACTGTACAATAAGGGAAAATGTCTGTCTTTAGGCTTCAGAAGAACTGGGTTTTGTCATAGTCAGCAAAGCTGTATTTCAAACTTATTTGTAACATCTAACCACTGAGAAGCACTTTATTTATTTATTTAATATTTTTTCTTTATTGATTTTTAGAGAGAGAGGAAAGGAGAGAGAGAGAGAGAGAATATCGATTGGCCGCCTCCTGCATGCCCCCCACTGGGGATCGGGCCCACAACCTGGGCATGTGCCCTGACCGGGAATCGAACTGGCGACCTCTTGGTGCATGGGTCGACGCTCAACCACTGAGCCACACCGGCTGGGCTGAGAAGCACTTTAGCAATTTCCAAATGCCTTCCTTTTATTCAAGCAACTAGAGTAAGGCATATTAAACATGAGAACTCAGCTGGTTAGAGTGCCGGCCCCCATACGCCAAGGCTGCGGGTTTGATTCCCAGCCAGGGCACATACCAGTGAATGCATAAATGAGTGGAACAACAAATCGATGTTTCTCTCTCTCTCTCACTCTCTCTTTCTAAAAATCAATAATTAAAAATAAAAAAACAACAACAACGAAACAAATTAGAGGCATAAAATTAGAACTGACCAATCTTTACAGGGTTTTAGTTGGACTCCAACTAGATTGCTCCACACTGTAAACACTAGGGCTATGAGGGACACAGTTGACATGTCACTGTTGGAGGAGGCTGGGGGATGTTGGGAAGGGGGTAGAAGTATGTGGAGGGAGAAAAGCATACATACTGATGTGAGATCTAGGTAAGAATACCAATTCTTTGGGACTACTGCTAATACAAAATGGGGTAAATTGTGCTAAATGAGAGCATTTATGCAAAAAGGAGTCTAGAAAAGGCTCAATAAATGAAAACTAGGTTATCCACCCTACTCTTTTATTCTTTTTCATGATTTAGCATGAATTTTTCTGTTGTTATCAAATGTATTACTTATTAGCATCTAAATTTAATCTTGACTCACCTTTTAAAAGTTTTTCTAAAAGAGCACACCCAGGTTTCATTCTCCCTCAGTCCTTTGGCTGAAAGGAGAAATTCACTGGACATCAGCTCTCTTATTCTTGAAGGGTGTGTCATGGCTGTCTGGCCAAGGCATTCATTATTATATTGGGGGGGGGGGATACAATTTTCAATAACTTCCTGACAGTTAAGGCAACAGAGCAAAGTACACAGCATTGCCAACCCAGAGGCATTTTATCCTGACATTTAGCATTAAACTGAGTAATGCGTGCTTTATCTAGGAACCACGATACTGGTGTCAGCATATCTATGAACTGCGGCTTCACGAGACCAAGTTCAAATACATAGTCTGGCTGTATGTGAGGGCTACTTACAATCGCATATCTTGAAAACACAACCGGTACATGCAACCCGTTTACAAGCTGCCACAGGACTTCACTGGTGACACATGTTAAATGAGACATTTTTAAATTCTAAAGGCAATGTAATACATTTAACACTCTAAAAAGGTGAAAAGGTACCCCAGTGTGTAACATCCCCCACTGTCCTCTCCCCCTATTCATCTTTCTTTCAATATACCCCCTTTTCAACCCTACTTCTGCCATTAAAACATTTATCGTATTTTTCCAACTGCTATATCCTTTGAGTGGTTAGCTAACACTCTATTAAATGGATCTGCCTAGATTTGGGAAATCATCCCTTTGCCGCTGAACCTTCATGTTGGACCTATGGTGTCACTGGGTGGCGTTGCTTATATTTGAAACCGCAGAGCTTTTTCATAAGAAACGCTTTTCTTCAATGGCCTTGACTGTGGGGCTGCAAGCTGCAGTCTCTGTTGGGTCTTTGAAGACTGATTAAGGGAAGCTTCAGGGTGACCAGTTCAATGGTTTGCTTGGAACTGTACTGAGTTTCTGATTTCAGATCTGCCTGTTGCCTTGTTTGGGTCACGCATGGGGATGAGTGAAACTGAATTATGTGGGACATCCTAACACTCAAATATCTGAACCCAGGGGTCACTCCACGGTGGCCCACACATACCAGGTGCTTTTATGCTTCTACAATGGTTTGTGGATAGTTCCCTCCACCGGGAATGCGTCACTCCCGTGCCTCTCAGGAAGTCCAGGGAGGGAGCAGATGACACAGACGGGTAGGGCTCATTCTGCAGTGACATACATGCATATGGACATGGGCCTGGAGGCATGGACATGTGTATCTCACATGTGATTCACATGTTTTTTATTCTGAAAAAGACTTTTCTGGAGAGAATCCTGGATGTCTCTCCAATACAGTGAGATGAACTCACCAAGGCATTCTAGTCATCATTTTATATTGCCATGGCCTTTACACACACACACACACACACACACACACACACACACACGCGCGCGCGCGCACCCCAACCATCTCTCACAGTCTCTCTTTGCCATTGGCAGTGAAATTTCCCAGTTCCTGGGGAAGGCAAGAACACACAGAAAGGTGTCCCACAAGCTGTCTTGGAGTAGACAGCCTAGGCGTGATTTGTACAGTCACCCAGCGAGGAGCCTGCCCTGAGCCAGGTGCTAAGGGAGGGCTGTGGGTACCAGGTGGGTGGTTGCAGCCCTCCAAGATTTTGCAGCCCAGAGCAGAAATGCAGGCCCGGAGGGAACTCAGACATGGGTTAAGGGGGCTGTGTGCTCCCAGGTGCATGCGTCTTGGACTGACTCTGAAGTCCCTGCGTTTTGCACCACAACAGTGCCTCCCACGTGCCAAGTACCATGCAAGGCACTGGGGTACGCATAGTTCCTGCTCCCTACAGCTTCAATGTCAAGTGGGGAAATAGCAAAATAAGGGCATCCTTGGGGTCACGAGAGAAGTTTGTGGAGTATCCAACTAACCACCAGGAGCCCACGTGACTGCAGCTTCTGGCCTCCACCTGCTAGCTGGTGACAGATCACAGTCACGCGCTAGCGCAGGGGAGAGTCACAGCCCTGCCCTCCCTCCGCAGGGCTCTGCAGAAGCTCGTGTTCCTAAGAGCCAGGATGACCTGACTGACTTGTGGCAAACTGCCAACTGCATTTGAAATCCAAGCCTATGTGTATATAAAAATGCAGGAAGCCATCTTAAAAGGACGCACTAATTAGCTTCCTGGGATTTCAGATTTTAAAAGCTTTTGTGATCGAATTTGTTTTGGTAATTTTTGTTAAAGGATCCCGAAGGCTGGTCCTGCTGTCAAGACATCAGAAAACGACAACAATGAGATAACAAACTTACTGGTTTCCACAGCAGAGTGCTCTCCATGGGAAAGGAGGAAAAACACCCGTGGATCGGTTGATAAAAAGCAATAGGGCATTAAAAGGCCACGATGCCTAGTGAGGACCCCACCTCCCTTGGGTGGCTTGATCCAACTCTGAGTTGTTTTGGAAAAACCCTTGTAAGCCCACTGCAAAATCAGCACGCACTGCCAGAGCACCTGGGGGGCGGGGAGGGGGGTGCTGTTTTCATGAAAAGATTAGGAAAAACACAAGCTAAATAAATAATTGTACAATTCTGATTAGAAAAATAATGTGACGGGTCACAAAAAAATTCTTTTTTTTTTTTTTTAATCCTCACCTGAGAACATTTTTGCATTTATCTTCAGATAGAGCGGGAGGGAGAGAGGGAGGAAGAGAGAGAAACATCGATGTGAGAGAGACACATCAAGTGGCTGCCACCCACACGACCCCAACCAGGGCTGGGGATGAACTGCAACCGAGGTACGTGCCCTTAGCGGGAACCGAACCCGTGACTCTCTGGTCTGTGGGCTGATGCTCTAACTGCTGAGCCAAACCGACCAGGGCAAAAATTCTTATAAATGACCCACCACTACTTTCATTAGACATAAAGAGAAGTAATAATGGAAAGGATGCAAATGATGATTATATGTGTTCAGTGTGGAGGAATAAATAATCATGAGAGTAGCATACTGCTATGAAAGCATATGATCACGTGGTAAGATGTGTCCTATAATTGAACGCCATTATCGAAATACTTCCTTACAGAGTTTATCCCTCCTCTGCCTACATTTTCCCTGGGGTGCACACACCCTGTGTTGTAATTCTCTGCCTGCATACCTGTCTTCCAAGCTCGTCTGTGACCTGGGAGGTGCTACGGTCTGAACTCCATCCATCTCGCTCTCGGCGTGCCTAGCACCGGGTCAGCAAATGCTCACCCTGGAACTGAACGCAGTCCATGTCCACTTACAGTTCACTTCTCGAGGCTGGCTAATCCTTCCGTCTATTCTTGGAAACATTTCCCAACATCTCACATTTTTCTTAAATTGGGGAGCGTGGGGGGCAATATTTAGATAAGCCAATGTATTTACATTTTGTAGGCAAGGCGCTAATAATCATCAACCCACAGGAATCCACAGAGACTTGGCCAAAGTCAATAAAGGATCATGAGCTATCACCCCCCTCCCCCCAAACCTGGAAAGGCCTCATCTCCTGCTTACATTCCTTAAAAAAAAAAGATGACCTTGCAAATTACAGTCTTATAAATTCAACTTCTAAATTTGGAAAGATACTGAAAGAGGAAAAAAAAACCCATGAAATGAGCTTGCAACATCTTAAAGAGGGCATTTACTGTGGAAGAAGAAGTAACTCTTGACTGAAAAGGGAGTTCTGTTTTTTTCTTCTTTCAGTAAAAATTTATCTTCTACAATGGAATCATGCAATCAGTTGCCCCTAGGGAATTCGTAGATTTAATTTTCTTAGTCAGCCGTGATTTAACTCATTGACTGATGAGACTGGCACCATTTTTATCCAAAGATAAAATTAAGTGGCCATATCAGTTTGCTTGTAAGATGCTCCTCACAAGACCATGTTACCAGGAGGCAGCAAAGGTGAGTGCCTTGGGAGTCAGACCAGGGTCAGATTCCAACTTTGCTACTTGCGAGCTGGGTGATCTTGGGTAAATCACTCAACCTCTCTGATCCCCTATTTCCTCAGCTGTAAATTGGAGGTGACGCCAACACCATCAGGGTTGTGGTGAGGAGTAAGTGAAATGATGTTTGTGGAAAGAAACGTGAATAAGAAACAGGCCATTCAACAGGGAACAGTTCCTCGGGGAAAAGGTGAGTGGACTGGATTACTGAAGGACATTAGAGAAAATTCTCCCAAGATGGTGGAAAACATGAGAGATCCCACTTGTCTGAGCTGGATTGTGCTCATATAAGTCCTCCTTTTAGGAGGAGGTGTGAGGGTGTCCGTAAGATTGCAGTGCTCTGCCGAGAGCACGGAGTGCTAGTCCACAGAGCCAGCTCTGCTGAGCCACCTGGATGATCGTCAACATAGGGATTTGTTTTTCCATCTTTATTTCTGGATCCAAGTTCTTCTCTCCATGGGACCTGCTCTAAGAACTTCCCTGGCAGACAGCCATCTCATATAGACCCCCTCACTGTTTACACTCGGGATAGGGTCCAGGGAGGAGAAGGAGGTCCCCAGGGTTACAAAGGGAGCCCATGGCAAGGTGAGGCTAAAGACCAGGCCTCTGACTCAGGACCTGGGTGTCTCCAACAGCCCTGTCCACCACCTGCCCAGCAGGTCCGCGGTCCTCACTACGTGCCTTGGACAACGTACTTTATGGGTCCTGGTTAGGGCTTGTGCAATTGTGTCTGGCTCGAGCTATTTGTGTGAAGCAGGAAGGACAGACTTGAAATCGCTCTTCCCCATTCTTGATTCTGGGCTGAGGGGGCAGGGGAGCACTTTCCCTGGCTTCCAAACAACAGCCCGGAGGGGGTTGGAGGAGAAGGGAAGGAGGCCCACGGAGCCCAGTTCCTAAGAATTCCAAGAACGGTGCTGAGCAAGACCTTCTACGGCCCCAGGGAAGCATTGCATTTCTCCACGTTCATCTGACTTACAAATGGAGAAGTGAGACGGAGCCATGCACACAGTCCACGCATGCATGGCCGTGGTCTGATGATCTGAGTCCTTCTGCGCTCTCTGACACATGCCAGGTCTCAGACATGGGACGTGGTCAGGATAAGCTGCAGTCTAGAGTCAGGAAAATCCAGAGCCCCCAACCACTGCCTCCAAAATGGGAGACTCTGAACTGTTTTGACGTCTCCGCATCTTAGCGCCTCATCTCTGCTATAGGGCAAAACCGATCGACATTTTAGAGTTGTGAGACGAAGGATTGAATGGGATTGTGTTTATAAAATAGCTAGCACACGCCTGGCCCCTAATATATCCTCCATAACGTTCTCTCCAAAGGGGTTAAAAGGTTTCTAAAGAAGCTCTGGGATCAAGATTGTTACTGCAGCCAGTTTTCAAAATTGAAGAGTTCATCTAACGAAAAATCTTTCCCTTTTTGCATAATTTTTTTTTTTTCTTTTTCAGTTTTCCAAAATGTGAAGGAATTAGAGGCCACAGCAGCTGACCGGGGGGTGGAGACAGCAAGGTCTGGTCTTGGCTCGGATGCAAACGAGCTCCGTGAGCTGAGTGACTTCAGCGGGACTCAGTTTCCTTCCGAGTTTCCTTACGCTTGTGGCCAGACTTCCTTCCCTGAAAGAGGGAAGTGAGAGCGATCCAGAGGTGAAAGAGCCTGGGAATTCTAGTTGGCACTTGACAGCATAATTATCACTCCCTCGCCGCGCTCCACTTTTCTAGGCCACCCATCCTCCACTTTTTGGGGAGATGTGGAGCTTGCACCGGTGAGAAGGCGGGGGAGGGAGCCTGAAGTGACAGGGACCGGGTGCCTCCTGGCTATTTCAGTTGCACACGTAGAAGCTAAGTCCCTGGGGCTTGATCAGAGTTACCGGAGAAGACTCCTTAACTCTTTCTGCAGAAAGAACTTAATGAAAACTCTCTCCCTCCGAAAACACTAAGAAGTATTAAGAGCAGAGATTTTATGTAAAAATGGGAGCAGTGCTGTGGCAAATGGTGTGGCAGTTCTTCGAAAACTTAGAGTGACCATGGGACCCAGCAATTTCACCCCTGGTTTGACCCCCACGAGCAATGAAAACGCATCCACAGAGAAACTTGTACACAAATGTTCATAGCAGAGTTATTCATAAGAGCCAAAAGGTGGAAATCACCCAACTGTCCATCAATGGATGAATGCATAAACAAAGTATGGTATGTCCATATAATGGAATATTACTCAGCCATGAAAAATGAAGTACTGACATATGCTACAACTTAGATGAAATTGAGAAACATTAAAGAAGCCAGACCCCAAAGGTCATGTAGCATATGATTATTTGTATAGGAAATGTCCAGAACAGGTACATCCATAGAGACAAAAAGCAGGTTCTCGGGAAGAGTGCAACAAGGAGTGACTATTTAATGGCTATGAGGTGTTTTTCTGGGATGATCAGAAAGTGTTGAAAAGTGGTTGCACAACACTGCAAATTCACTAAGTGCCACTGAGTCATATTTTAAATGGTTCATTGCATGTGATGCAAACTTCACCCCAGTGTTCTAAATGTTTACAGGGAAGAAAAGGAGCAAGGATTTTGAGTTCACCGTGGCCTGATTCTGAATCTTATCTCTGCCTCATTCGACTTACGTCACCTTGGACAAGTGAGTCGGGCACGCGGGCTTCTGTGGTACTGCCTTGAAGATGGCAAGAAGGAGCATGCTCAGAACCTGCAAAGAATTCCACGAACCCCTAGAAACAGAACACCTAGTTCAGGCCCAGTGCCTGATGGATACACATAGCTGTCGGCCCCTCCCTTCATTACCGACCTGCCTCCAAGGCCCGGGCCACCCTGGACCTCCACACCAAGTCAATGTGTTGGGAGCAACTGAAAGGTACAGAAAAAGCACCAGGAATAATAGGGCCATACTTACACCCACCACTCGCGCGTGGAATTGTCCGCATTTTATCATCTTTGCTTCGCTGCATCCTTCTTTTCTAAAAATATCACGGAATCACACGTTTCAGATGAAGTTGAAATTTATGTTGCTCTCCATACTCAGCTCGATAAGCAAGTCCATTGAATAATTAATACGTGGAGAAATAATTTATTCATCCAACTGGTCTTCTTTCAGAGCCTACTATGAGCACGATACATCCTACAGGACGCAGACCCAGACTGCGGAGCTTGGTTTTAATTAATGATTTGAGCAGAGAGGGAGGTGGCAGTTCAGAGAGACTGAAAGACAGCGGTGCCCTGGTTAGCTCACTGCATTAGATAAAATCAGCCGTTTGCTTTTTCTAAACCTGGACTGCAGTTCAACAGCACGACTCAGAAAACAAGTCCAGGTGACATCTTCAAGGCACCAGCTACCCAGCAACTGTGCCATTAGGAACTTCTCAAAATACGGGCTGTTTCCCTGATGGTGTCATTTTGAACTTTCATAGATCTGCCATGGCAATCAAATTAGAGAACTTGAAAAAGCACTTAAAAATAGACTGCTATACACAGGTTCCCAGTGATTCTAGAACAAAGGAGGGGTGTAAGTGGGATGCGTGGAGAAGAGGCAAAAGGGTGCAGGTCTGCAAATGAATGAGGACAGCAAACACAACCATTAGGGAAAATAATGCAATTCTTTCTCCTCTGGCTCAGAAACTGAGGCCTGGCCGGAACGCCCAGCTTGCTGAGTTGGGAGTGGGGTGAGGGTAGAGGGGAAGAAACACAGGTTGGTCAGCTCCCAGAAACTGACTAAAGTACATTTCTTGGTAGTTTCATGTTTTTCTACAAATAAGGTATTTGTTGTCCCGACTGGTGTGGCTCAGTTGGTTGAGCATCGTCCCATGTACCGAAGGGTCGCAGGTTTGATTCCTGGTCAGGGCACATGCCCAGGTTGTGGGCTCGATCCCTGGTAGGGGGCATGCAGGAGGCGGCCGATGGATGTATCTCTCTCACATCGATGTTTCTCTCCCCCCCCCCCCCAGCTCTCTAAACTCAATAAAAACATATTTAAAAAACAAACAAAAAAAAACCCAAGATATTGGCTTGCACACACAAAAATCGTCAAGAATAGACTACGGCAACACCCCGACCCATCCGAACATCATGCTGGGACATAAAGCTCATTCACGCTGCTTTCCGGTTCGAACTTTTCAATAGAGATCACTGTACCTGAAATGTAGATAGTTATAAAAATGGCATTAATTTGCTTAGACCGAGAGATTTTCACAGGAGAGCAACTAGCAGAAAACATTATGAAAATGTCCGAGAGGGCTGGTAATTGAGTTGATTAGTATGACCTTGGTTATGAAGGTAACGGAAGAGAGGCCGGTGCTTAGACTGAGTTATAACCCTGTTCCCCGTTCGGCGACGGAGTGAGGGATGCAATTTGTTCAGGCTGACTCGGAGCAGCCAAGCCTGCCTCTGACGAAGTAATCCACTGACTAGCCAAGCTTGGCCTGTGCTTCTACCCTGCCAGAGTAAACAGGGCAGGGTCAAATAAGAAATGATGGACTGGGCGCATGGGCTGGTTCTCCACGCAGACGTTCTATGGGCAGAACCTTCCGGACAATGAGCCCCAAGAAGCATGAGCTCGGTGCCTCTGAACGACCAAAGGGGAAAACAACGCAACTGTTCCCCAGCCGAAACAAACAAAGCAAAACAGCAACATCAACAAAGACGAAACATCCCGAGACGGTCTGTGCTGAATTCACCCCGGCTCTGTTTTTCGTATTTTTTTTTTTTATAGGCATTGATGAAGCAATATGTCACGGGCTGCGGTGGGAGATTTTGCTGCATTAATCACAGAAAAGATCCAGTGCCGGGCTCCCACGGTCACGTTCTTCTCAGTGCACCTGCTTAAAACAGGCAAATTTCTCTCCATAACACACACGCAGAGGAAGGGGACCCCACAATGATGCATTCAGTGGTTGTTTATCGGGTAGGGCCAGTCCATACCCAGAGCCCTCACACTCAGGCTCTGAAGTCACTAGCGTTGTAACAATTTGTACAAAAGTTCATGTCCAGGGAGTGCTGTCAGCTTCCACGTCTGTGATGACCTTCCTCATTAACTGCACGGTAGGAGGAGATCTTATTTGGAGAGCGGGATGGCTCATACATCAGAAGCAGCTATGGGGCCCACAGAGACCCTCAAATGCAGGTCGAAAGTCTGTACGCACAGGTCTTCATCGTTTCACATTTATTATTCATAATAAACGCGTATCAGATCCGAACTGGAGAGTCGTACTGGGTGCGTAACATCAGGGCACCTTCATGCACACTTGGTTCCCTCTCTGGGGTGAGTGTGCGTGCGTGTGTGTGTGTGTGTATTTGTATTATTTGTGTTTTTCTTTTTTATGAGTCTCCGATCTCGGGGCTGGGGCTACATCAATGACAAAGGGCCCAGAATCCCCTGTCCCCTTGCCTCTGTCACCATGCTTGCTGACCCTCCAGTGAAAAGGATCTGACCACCACATGTGAGTGGAATAAATTATCGCTGACACTCCAATATTTAATTATGCAGCTGTCAGAGCGGCCCTTTCGAAATTCATTTTAATAAAGTAGGAACTTTCCCTTTCAAGGTTAGAGTGAGGGGAGTCACCTTTGGTGTCAGCTGGAGGTCTCCACCATGAGCTCTGCATTCTTGCTCCGGACGCCTGTCACTTGGTCTGATAGAAGGGCCTGATAACAGCTCTGATGCCTGGTGGCCTCCCCCCGTCCCTGCCTGAATGAACATCCTTCATTTAAACCCACAATAATGAGGACCGCAAAGTCAGAGAGGCGGGCACAAGGGCAGCCTATGGGGGGGGGGGGGATGGCTTCTTATTATAAAATTCACTCAATGTGGAAGTGGCAATCTAAAAGCAATCATGACCATCTCCCCGTTTTAACTGGTTAGCCAGAGATATTTAACATGGTGGAAGGGGAAGGAAAAACAAAAACCTGGGGTAAAGTGGGGGGTGCCCAGACACTGGCCCCCCTCGATCGCTGTGGCTCCCAAACTCGGGAAAGAGACATAAAAGTATCGATTTATATTTTGCTGTAAAACAAAAAATGCATCCTAGCTTTGGTAGTTTGCTCTCTGGGCCATAAAGTTGCACCGAGAGAAAGCTTTTATATGGCAAACGGAATGTGTGAATGCAATCATGCCCGCCTATGTGTGTGTGTCTAAGGTCTATGTTTAGCTCAGGCGGCTCGGTGTTTATATGTAAACCATGCCTACAGCATGCTGGGGAGAGGAACCTGTGGGCTGGGCTAAAAAAGCAGAACCAGCCCCATATAGACAGCTGGATTCGTGACCCTCTTCTCTTTCCTCTCCAATCTCTCTTCTCTTCCCGTTTCTTTTTTTATACTCTATATCCTCTTCTTTACCCTCCTTTCCACTTTCCTCTGTTTCTCCCCGCTTCTCTTCCTTCTCTTTCTTCAGTAACGTGATTACTATTTATCGATCAGTGACTCCACGCTGGGCATTGTCTAAACTCTTCATCTGCCTATCTCTCAGAGTGCTCCAAGCACCTTTGTAAACTAGGTGCCTTGACGATTGTTTCTGTCTTACAAACTATGACACTGAAGCCCGGAGAGATGAACGGTCTGACTCCGCCTCCCCGTCCGTGTACAGCAGGTGCAGGCGCTTAGATATTTAACCACTCCGCTATGTTTATTTCTCTTTCTCTCCTTCTTCCCTCCCTCCTCCCCCCCCCCCCCCCCGTCTCTCCTGCCCTGGTTTGGCACACACCGTGTCTCATGCAGTATACAGCAGCTCCCAGTGAATGCACGCAGCGGCCGTCTCGTGCATACACACTGTAACTCTTGTCAACAAACACTGGTTTGGGAAAGAGACCTCTTCCTGTGTGTGTTTGGGTAAATGCCTGAAAGAATACTTGTGTGTGACTGTTGAAAGGTGCTTTCTTTAAACCACAAGTGGTAATCAAATCTGTCCATAAGCACTTTTTGCTGGGGGAGAACACGCTTCGCTCAGAGGCTGGACGGTGGTCCCGGGGATGAACTACGGAGGCACGGGAGGCAGGTAACATGTTCGCTTTTATTCCGCAGAGAGCTGTGGAGACTGCTCTGCAGAAGGTCAGGGAAGGGCCCCCAGACTCAGCCAGGGCCTGCAGCCAGCTCCCCCCGCCCAGCCTCAAGTGCAGCCCATTTGTAGGTGGCCCCTTGTCTTAACTCTGGAGTTTCTTAAAGGGGACACGGATAGCTGAGGACGCGAGGCCTTCAGACGGCCTGGAGAAAGTGTGAGGACGCGAGGCCTTCAGACGGCCTGGAGAAAGTGCAAGAATGTAAATGTAGTCCTGCCCCCAGGGCAAACTGTTCACTCCTTCCTGGGCCTGCCAGGGACTCAAAGCTGGCTCCCCGAGAAGGACACCTGTAGGAGACGGGTGTCCCGGTTCTGGCCTCAGCTACTGCTGACTATTGAGACACTTTACAGGCCAATCACACCTGCAGGCTCTGGTTGGTCTCTCTGGGGCCTGGGAGGGGAAATTAAGGCCTAGTGTTTCCTACCTAACGGAATGATCGCAAGATAACCCAGGGAGGGGGTAGAAGAAGCATTTGTTAAAGTGAACAGTCTAGATATAACTTATTCCGAAATGTTTCATTTCTTTCTCTCTCTCTCTCTCCCCCCGCAAGCTTCCCATTTCATCTTTCCAACAACCTTGAGTGAGAGGGAGATGCTGTAATGACTTCCACCTTGGAGAAAGAAACTGAGGGTAAGCAAAGCAAATAGCTGGTTCAAGGTCACTTGGTTAGCAAGGGCGGAGGGAGGATTTGAAATGAGCTCTGCTTAACTCCAGCGGCCGCGCTCTTGCACACCACGGCACTCGGGATCGAACATGCAGCTCTTCCTCTTTGCCTTGCACTCTGGAAGTGTGCCTTTTCCAAACCTGGCAAACCTGTTTGATGGGGTCTACGTTAAATCACACACAGAAGTATTTTGGGGGGGAAGTGGTCCCCTTTATCTGCAATGTGGATACAGTCACAGCAATGGAAATAGGAGCAGCAGCAGTACCAGCGGCAGCCAGCATTACTGAGCTAGGTGCCAGGAGCTGTGCATGTAAATGTGTATTTGTATATGTGTATATACATATGTACATTTGTACATGGTATGTGTATATATATATATATTTATAGGAAAACATATATGAATGTGTATGTGTATATGTATATGTGGACATGTTTTATGTATGTGCATATATGTATATTATGTATATATGTATATGTGTAAATGTATATGTATATATGTGTATGTGTATATGTATATTTGTAGGAATACACACATGAATGTGTATAGGTATATTTATATGTGTACATGTTTTATGTATGTGGATATAGGTATATTACATATATCTACACACACTTTTTTTCTCTCGTCTGCACTAGTATTATTATTCCTATTTCATTACTAAGTGGACCAAAGTGCAGAGAAGCCAACTGTCTCGCTCAGGATCACATAGGAAATAACTGATGACCCAAGACTGAGATGCAGCTCTACTGGACCCAAAGAAAAGATAAATAACATAAAACAAGGTACAGCTATTCCACTTTGCCTCTACATCACTTCAGAATGTATCTCACAGTTCCAAGAACATCATTTCACGTCTTCCTTATACCTGTGATTAGGTAGGGCCGATACTAATACTGATGAGTGTCCTAGGAGCCCTGTTTTCCGGATGATAAAATCATGGGGCCAGAGGTTAGTGACCTGTCTAGGGGACTGCGGGTGGAGCAGGCACCAGACATCAGCCCCCAGACATCTATCATCGTGTCCCATTGTGTCTCCCGTCCCTACTGCAGACCAGCTTGTCTCTGCTTGGTTGCACGGTGACCCAGGGACATTCACAGAACACAGCCTTCCTCCCGCTGAGGTTCCCAGAACTGACAGCTTCCATCTTAAGCAAATAGACTAGTGTTCATTTGGATGTTCTAGGCCACGCATGCCACCCACTCCAACAAGCTCCTTGCCGAGTGAATTTAGACAATGTTCTTGATGCCAATTCCCTCGCTGCAAATGGGAAGAGATTTACAAAGCACCCGGCGGCAGCCGCTTGTCACGGATTTTGCAGTCAGAAATAATTACGCATTCAAGTCGGCCCCAAGTCGCCCCCGCTCCCCGGGTACGCATCCCAGGGCTGGGAGTCGGAGCACCCCTCCCGAGAAGACCCTCTTCAAAGAGATGACAAGCAAAGGCTAGCCGGCTGGAAGGGAGAAATAAATCCTGACTCAACCAGAAGGATTAAAAAGTCACCTAGCATGAGGAGAATTCGCACTCCACAAATTTTTCTCGACTGAGTACATTTAAAGAAATAAAACTAGATTGAGCATGCGTTTAATACTGGCTGCTATCTTTTGCTGCGCTCTGCTCAGTGACTTGTTAAATATGAAAAGATTTGCCCTGCAAGGAGACACGGGGAGAGGCGATCTCTGAGGGGCTCATCAGCCACCCCGCCCCTCCTCTTTGTGACCCAGGTGAGCTGGGGAGCCCTTTTTCATTCCAGCACCCGAGGGCCCCGGGCTTGTGTACAAGTCTCCAACACGGTGACTGGTATCACTACCCGTCACTTAATAGAAGGTGTGATATAAAAAAACTCATTCGCGATGCCAGGAGCTTCCCTTTCTGACCCTGGCTGCCTGAGAGGCAAATTGCATTAGAAAATGACATGCCATTCATCTCGCCAGTACTTGCAGGAACATTTAGCTAATTAAATGATTAATAAATTTAACACTGCTTTATAATTTCATTTAGCTGTGTTGGAAATCACACGGTGAGCTGCGTATGCGCCGAATGAGATTAGGTGGGAGGGAGGGTTTCGGAGGCTGCCCTGGTAATTGAGATTAGTCTATTACCACGGTGACCTTTTTAACTTTTATATTCTCTTGTTAAAGCGAAATAAAATTTTATTCACTTTTAAGGAATATTTACTTAGAGAAATTTACATGAAATTAAAGAAACACCAAGCCCAGAAGCCTACTGGGGCCAGAATCCATGCACTGCTTCTTTTTTTAATTTCCAGAGCCTCTCGGGGAAGTGGTTCCTGAGCCGGCTGGAGGCGGAGTGGAGAACGGTGTGTTTTCAGACAGTTCATTCACTCACTCAGTACAGGCTGAGTTCCTAGTGTGTCCTGGGCAAGCGTCTGGGCCCTGGTACGACGACAGAAAATACAACTCAGGTCTCCGTTTCCCTAGAACTTAGATTATTGTGGGGGGATGCAGATCAGAAGCGAATGAATACACAAGAAAAATAACAGAAACGAGTAAGCACAAGGCAGACGGCTTCTTCGGACGGAGCAGTTGCAGAAAAATCTCTCTTTGAGGGTGACAATGAGACCGAAATCTGGATCATAAAAAGCAGTTGGCCTCGCAAAGCTCAGAAGGAATAGCACGCCTGAGCAGAGGGGACAGAGGTGAAGGTCCTGAGGAGGGAGTGACAGGGTCTGGTGTGCTCCAGGGACAGGAAGGAGAGCAGGGCTGGGAGCTGGGATGTTGGGGAGGCTGGAGGAGATGCCGAAAGGAAGTCGGGCCACGCTGGCCATAGTGAGGAGCTCGGGCGTGTTTTGTAGGTGGGCGGAAGCCCTGGGAGCGTCTGAAGCAGGGCAGTGAACTCAATGTCTCTGTGCCACTGTTAGTGGGACCGAGGCTACCTCCCAGCCAGCTAAGAACAAGACGGTTGACTCAGTCTCCCTCATCTTCAGCCCCCTTGCTAAGTTGTGCTTTATTCCAGCTGAAAGTTGCATTTGCTGGTCCAGCTTCTCCGTCTTTTTCTCAAGATGTGGTACTCCTTGGTACCAGGTATTTTGAAATATTTCTGACTCCCCCCTTCTCTATGGTTCTTCTCATCCCATTTTTGCTCGCTTCATCCATAAAGTCCAAAAGGATATATTTTTAAACTTCCAGAGGTATATTCTTGGTTGTCTCCTGTATTAACCATGTCTTTCGTTTTTCTGCATTCTGAAGCGTTGACGGCCCGCACCTTGCTGACCCCGGAGGGGCTGCCCCTTCCAGGGTTAGTCAGTCTCTAGAGATAGAAAACAATGCACCTGTGTCTTCCGATGGCGGACCAGCCAATCCTGAGCCCACACCCCTAGTCACCTGCCTTATCAGGTCCTCACATTCCTGGCCATTATCCACCTGCCCTAATTCACCCCCGGGACAGAGACTAGACAACTAGGGGCAACCCCCATCACCTAGAGTCCACTGAAATCATTCCAACTGGCCATTGCTAAGTCTGTTTGCCCTGCCCCACCTGCTTATGCCCGAAGGAACCACAACCAAGGTCCCCAGTTTGCATCCGTCCCCAGTTCCACCTTCTCCCTCCACCTCCTGACTGACCCAGCTGCTGCCCGAGGGCCCTACCCCGGGCACAGCATGCCCCTTCTCTGGATCTGTATCGCAAACTGGCGGTGTTTTCCGATCTGTTGGTCTTACTATATGTAAACAATAATAACACTTCTATCTTCAAACATCTCCAGATACCCAGTTTCATTACACACCAAATAATAACACCCACTGAGGTCTTACTATGTGCCAGGCGCTTCAGAGGCATGACTGACTTTAATGGGCTCTGATCCTGCCCCACACAGGCCTGCAAAGAGGGTCGTGCTGGGCCATTGTCTACATGAAGAAACTGAAACAGAGTTTATGAGACTTGACCAAGGCCGCTTGATTCTCAGCTTTAGAGCTGGGGGCTACACCCAGAACAGAGATGCGGTAGCTCATAAATTAAGAGAAAGATCAAGTTCCTTGACGATGAAATGAACTAACGGCCACATCTTGATGCTTGATACAGTTTTTTCTGTCTTGATTCATCCAGACAGGTTGAAATTTGTGGCAATTTGTGGCTCAATCACTTTTTTTTTTTAATCCTCACCCTGGGATATTTTCCCACTGATTTTTAGAGAGAGTGGAAGGGAGGGAGGGGGAGAGAGAGAGAGAGAGAGAGAGAGAGAGAGAGAGAGAGAGAGAGAGAGAGACATCGATGTGAGAGAGACACATGGATTGGTTGCCTCTCACACAACCCTGACCAGGGCCGGGGATGGAACCTGCAACCCAGATACGTGCCCTTGGCCGGGAATCAAACCTGTGACCCTTCAGTCCGTGAGCCAATGCTCTAACCACCTAACCAAACCAGCCAGGGCTCAATCACTTCTTGCCTTGTACCTAATTTGCCAAGTTTCTCATCCAGGCATATTTGTCCAGACTTCCACTTTCCCCCCCTAATACCTCCTCTTAAGTTGATATAAATACAAAGAAAATGTCTAAAGAAACATCCAGGGCCTTTTTCCCAGGTGTCCTGTGACATTCTTCCTGAGTGCGGGCCAACTCCTCAGAGCAGCAGCAACTGTCTTCAAAGACCTGTACTCTTCAGGCGCTAACCCACATTTTGCAAATCCACATACACAACATTAAAAGTTTCCGCTGGTAGTTGTTGATTGTTTTTTCCCCTACCAGTCCACAGAGAAGGTGAAATGAAAGGTCTTCCTTTCAGCAACTGTTTAAACTACAGTCGTTTCAATTTCAAGTAATTATGCATACATCCCTTGGAGATTCTTAAGACTTTGAACACACACATACCCTTACATTTGAAATCCTGTGATACCTGCTGCAAACTCTGAAATTTGTGAGCAATTACCTTTGTAAGCAGTGTTTCTGAAAAATAACATCTGCATGTGATTCACGATTTTTTTTTTTTTAAACTTGTTAATTGTCTGGTTGTTAACTCTGACTACTCATCTTAGGATGCTTAAGAATCTGTAATTTTGCTTCCAATATCTTCTACTTGGTGTGCAAAAATGTGGACACACCTGTGTCATTACAATATTTTCTGCTTTTTAAAAAAATCCCCACTGTTAGCACTTGTTAGCAGTGACCGATGAAGTGATGAGTGGCAAGAACATGTGTGTCCTACTGGGAAGAAGCAATGGCCTGCCTGCTTCTCTTGACATTGTAAACTCATTATTTAACTCTTTTATTTCTAATAACGATATAACCATGTGAATGATAAGAACTTAGATGCTTTCAGAATTTCCTTCACCTTCATTAGATGTTTAGAAATCACCAGAGGTATTTGTGCCTAGATTTTTTTTCTTTTTAAATCTGGAATTGTTTCCTCCCTCTTGCCTTCCTCCCTCTCTTTCTTTCTCTCCTATGTTTATCAACTCACGATGAACTTGGGCATTGATGATAAGACAAGAAAAAAAAATTCCGGCTTTCTAGGAATTTTCACTAGAATCCTTTCTATTCAAAATACCTTCTGTGGACCGTCAGCAGTCGCCTCCCCTTGGAGCGTGTTAGAAATGCAGAATTCGTATCCGAGTCCAGACATCCTGAACCAAAGCTGCACTTTTAGGAGGACCTCTCAGTGGTTCCTGTGCATGCTGTTGTTGGATAAACGCTGCTATAGATCAGGGGTCAGCTGTCCCCGGTGGGCAGGCCAAATCCAGCCAGCTGTTTGGTTTTATTGTAGTGTCATACGGTGTTTACTGTCCCTTATCTAAAAACAATGTCTACATTTTAAAATGTGTATTTCAAATGGCTATAGGACCACCTGTAGGATATCCTCTATTTTGTCTCTTAGACTTCAAACTCTAAAACAGTTACTATGTGGCTTTGTAAGCAAAAGTTTGCTGACCCCTGCTCTAGAACCTAGACGGCTCTAGCATCCAAAGTCTGGGAGAAGGCACGGAGGAGGGCTGGCTTTTGAAATCAGCCTGACACCATGACACTGGTTCCACTGGAAATCTTTGTCAAGCTACCCAATGTCAGAGGGATAATTATGCTCTTTTTATTTTATTTTTTTTATTGCAAAAACCATGGCATATACGCAACAGGAAAGTTGGCACGGAAAGCCCCTGTCTTGGATGGAGCTTGGGGAAGCTACAAGTGTCATGTGAACTTCACAGCTCACGCTCAGAGGTCCGTGAGGACCTAGCAATGCAGGTGTCCTCAGACCCAGAAGAAACAGATGCGTGAACATCAGTGCAACTGGTTCCATCCAAGTGCCCCAGGAAAACGATGAACCGCAGAGCAAAGGGGCCGCCTCACCTATGCCCACCCACCTGTGACGGAGCTGCGATTCTGACACGTCCGTCACACACGTTTTGGTTTTTCCAAATTAAGAAAACAGAACGTTTCTATCCTCATCACTTCAAATAGAAAGAAGAAAATGGAGTGATTATATCCTTTCCCTAGAATCGGCTTTTTCTGGCCAAAGAGTTTTCCTTTTCAATAGGTATAGATCCGTGTCTATCCTTATCTTTCAGGGGCGGATTAGCTGAGAAAATGCAATGGGGGCCAGCGTTGAAGATGGGTAAGAGAGAAAAAAAAGAGAGAGAGAGAAGAGAAGAATTGAAGTCAGAGGGAAGGGACAAGAGGAAGTCAGCTCAATCTTCAGGGGAAACAAGTAACAACCTCAAAGCTAGACGGGAGGCAGTGTTTCCACAGGGCCAGTGACCCGACCACTGTCCCGCGGATACTTAATAAATACTTGTTGCACTAGATTAACTTAAAAAGATTGAGTGGGTGTTGATGTGCGGTGGCAAGGCCCGCGTTGCCTACTTTTCAAACCATGGAGGGCTTTGACACTGAACAAATGGGAACCTGTTATTTGAAGATCATCTGTGATATATCAACTCAGCTGATTAGGACAGGGGCCCAAGGGAGCCCGAGCCGCTCTCGATGGAGGCTTTGCTCTCCGTTCCCCCGAACGCTGAATGTTTGTCGAGCCCAGCCATGGCTCTCATCAGGGATGACAGGACAACGGTGTGGACAGTCCAGCCTGGCCCATCAACAGGCCTGGAAAAATCATTCAAAGCTTAGGGGCTGGCGCTTGGCCAAGAGTGTCTCCCTGGAGCGTGGGTTACAACCTGTTCTTTATTTGAATGCGCGCCCTAAAAGAGCAGGCGCTTTGAAACAAAACAAAACAGAAACAGATGATGCTCCAGTCAGATTCGGCTCCCTTCTAAATGGTACTGGGAGGAACGGAGCGGTGTGCGTGATCAGAGGAGGGTCTTCGACGAGAGATTCGTGCAGCTACACCAAAAGCTAGGGGCTCGTTATTGCTTTCCAGCTCAGCAGCTGATCGTGCCCAGGTATTATTAGTATTGTTACTCAAGCTAATACCCAAACTGAATTTCCAGAAACGCGTTATGTAGGCTGCACCCTAGGGATCTACGTGGTATGATGGCAGGAGGTACTACCCGAGCGCATCCTGCCGACCCCTAAATAAACACCCACAGACAGGGAGACACACTGCGTGGCTTCCCTCTCCCTGAAAGGGTGTCTCAGCGTGCCTGAGGTGACTCTAGACCCTCCAGACAAATTGCGTAGCAAAGCTGGAGAAGGGAAGCCACTCTGATTCTCTGTCTCGGTTTCCTCCTTCTCAGATGGGGCTGACAAACCTGCCCCTGAGGACTTTTCGGCGGTTCAATGAACAACGTAGCGAGCTCCTGACAGAGAGTGTGTGCTCCGTGGATTTGGGGTATTCCTGTATCGTGTTCCACAGAAGCCAGGCCTCTGCTCCCGGTATGCACTCTGCCCAGCAGGCCTTCTTTCCCAGCTTCCAGCTACCTCGTATTTCCTCTTTCACAGCGTCACCTCCTCCAGGAAGCTTCCCCTGATGCTCTCAGGCTAGAATCCTGGGCCCACTTTTATCTCTGCTCCTGACTCAAAGAATGGGAACCAACTCTTCAGTCCGACCTCCCTAGGAGGGAGCTCACAGGTGCTGGGTCCGTCTGTCCGTCTTCACCCCAGTGCTGGCCCACCCCCGATGCACGGAAAGCGCTAGATGTTAGCGGAATCGCAGAACGGTTCTCTGTGCTCGGCGCGCAGTAAGCTACCGTTTAATTGCACTGCTCTCTTTGGGCATGGCTGGCGGTTGCTTTTTAAAGCTTGAGTTTCTGCCACAGGGCTTTGCCCCAGTCCTGCCTTCTGCTCTCGATTCAGAAGGAGCCTGTTCCGCCCAGGCTCCCCCTTTGGTCCAGTCGGCCTGTGCCCTGCTCTGCGCCATCCATCATCCGGTCTGTCAACATGGGTCAGTGAGTCCTGCTCTCCTGGGCCTCTGGTCGAGCACAGGGGAGGGAAGCAAGCAGAAGTTCCAAGACGGTGCCGAGAGGAAGAAAAGTGCTGAGCATCTTTCTTTCTAGAGCAAACGGTAGAAGACAAACTTCTCAACAGTACTGGAGAAAATAAAGTGAGGCGTGCAGTGTCTGGCAGGATCAAGGCCTTCTATGATCCCCAATCTATGATTAATGCGGTGACACCAAAATCAAGGGTTTTCCCTCATTAATAGGGACACCTTTTTGCCTTTTTAAGACTCAGCCTAGACACCCTCAGCTATTCAACTGTGGTATTTCACGTCTAACAAAACAAACAAAAAATATAAATAAAGGCAGTTCCCAAATCACAGACAAGGGGACTAGAATCATATTAGAGTCAAAATCAGGGCAGCTGGCCAGGCTTTTTCTTGTACTTAAAAGACCTGTGGGGTCAGACAGACCCATCCGATGGCTCTATGTCAGGGAGCTTGGCGGGGCACTCTGAGACCAGCGTGTTCACGGCAGCAGAGACTGTGGTGGTGGCCTTCTCGCCGCCCGCCAGGCATCGTCAGCCTGCAGGCGTGGTCTCTGCATTCTGCATGATTTCAACTAGAGAGGCACCCCGTCCGTAGGCAGACAGTGAGCACCCAGCTCCTCTGCCTTGCAGATCTCCAGAGAATTACATCACCGTTGGTTGTCAGGGGCCTAAAACAAGCCCTCGGTGCCATGAACACATGCAAAATCATTTGTCTTCAGCCCGGATACTACTCATGGGGGAGGAGCAAGACGGGTTCCTGTCCTCTCCCTCCCACCCTCCCACCAGTGCGAGCCAGTGCGGTGGGATGTCTGGCCCTGTGTAACCAAAGCGAAGGTGCCCAAGACCCCCGTGTCTAGGAGAAATGAGAACCTACACTTTTGGGAGACTCCACACCACACCTGCTTGACCTGTGTTTTTAATGACCTCCAGGCGCTCACGGCAAGGATGATGTCCTCCCTTGGAAGAAACCTCAAAGGCAGTAACAAGCCTACAATTCTAGGACAGAATGTGCCAGATTTCAAATGATTAGAGGAGTTGGGTGTTTAGGGGGTAGTGCCACTTTTACAGTGAACTCTGTAATACGTCGAAAGCAAAGGTGCATTTCCTGGGGAAATTAGTCTCTCCTCTTTAACATGAAAAGGATAGATTTATATATTTAATAGGCGTGCCAATAGCAGGTTGACTTTTGCAAAATAGCTAACTTTCAACAGGGTGAGTAATTCCCGTAAAATTATAACACACAAAGCCTCAAATCAAGGAGAAGTATAAAAGGCTGAAAAGTTACGGTGAAAACGTTTTCTGAACCAGCGATGGCAGGGGATGTCTGCAGGCTGAATCTGGCTTGTGGGTCTATTTCATTTGGCTCGTTCCAAGTTGGCTCATGCAACGAATGCATTGCCAATGTTTAAAAATTGGATGATTTTATATTTTTAAAAATATAAACACCTAGGTTCTTTGGAAAAAGTGGAAGTTCTGGCAAAATTGGATCTAATTTCCACTTGGCAACATTCAGCTGGCATTTAATAATGGCTGCCCCTCTAGATGAGACACAATCCTTGACACTTCCTATTGTCTCCCTACACTGTCCACCTGCAGGCATCTGCATTTGCCCTGTTCTATACTATGTAATTATTCATGATTAATAGGTGTTATCTCCAAGTTCCCAATGCATGAGTATGAGGTAAGCCTGCATGCTACAGTTACTGCAAATTTCCTTACTTGGAAAAATAAAGGCATTGAAGGAAAGCGTTTAAAGCTGCTCTTTGGCACTCCCATGAGTCTATGGTTTGGGAAGGGATCTCTTCCACCAGTAATAAAAAGAGTTGCCATTTGTAATTTTCAAGTATAGGTAGCCTGAGCAGAAGTGGTCTTGGGGAAACAGGATCGTCCTCAGAAGATTCACATCTGTGAGTCTTCTCAGTTGCCTTCAAATGAGGAGCCTAATCAGATAGGAAAAGTCCTTGAGCAGAAAAGTATTCCCTTCTTAGGCTCCCATAGCAAATATAAGTAGGGCTCTTTCTGGCCCACAGATGTGATTTACTGGTCATTGGCAGTTGAAGATCCCTTTTCCAGTGATGTGGATGGGTGGAGAGATTGATGGATGGATCTGAACCCTCTTATCTGAATATCTATGTGACCCACAGCACCCATTTTGCAAGATGGCTATTGAGTGAAGAAGAGACATCCATGCCAATGGAACTGAGTGGTGTATATTAAGCAATGTGAATCCAGGACTGGCAGCCTGGCCTTCTGCCCTAACCCACTGGCTGTGGGCCTAAATGCAGTCTGTGGCTGAATGCCAGCTGAGAGAGAAGTACATACTCAGATATAGGCAGGCAGATTATTTATGAGACGTGAAACTAAGTGCTCACTGGTTTTTATGTAACTCAAGCTGAGCTCCATAGTGGCTGTTGGGGACCCAATAGAGACCAGGCCGCGGGCAGGGAGCTATGTTTTATTCTCACTCTCTCCTAACCACAAAAATGGAACCCAACCAACAAATATTTACTAAGTATCCTCTCCATGTGAGACACTCATCTGAGACAGATGTTTGCTGAATAAAAGTCAGTGGACTATTAACAAAATATTAGCAAATTGAATCCAACAATGTATCAAAAGACATATATACTATCAGTGGAATTTATGGTATGCAAGGCTGGTTCAACATTCAAAAACCAATCAATGTAATCCACCATATTAACAAGCTAAAAAAAAGCTCAGATGATCATAGCTACTGACACAGGAAATACATCTGACAGAATCCAACACCCATTCCTGAATTAAAAAAACAAAACAAAAAAAGTCTCAGTAAATTAGAAAGAGAAAATCACCTCAATTTAATAAGCACATCTGCAAAAAACATACAGCCTGCATCACATTTAATGATGAAATCATAAACAATAGCCCTTCTAAGTTCAAGACCAAAGCAAGGATATGTCTTTTCATCACTCTTATTCAACAAAGTACAGGCCCAGCTGGTGTGGCTTAGTGGTTGAGTGTCGAACCATGCATCAAAAGGTCACTGGTTCAATTCCTGGTCAGGGCACATGCCCAGGTTTTGGTCCAATCCCCAGTGGAGGGCATGCAGGAGGTGGCTAGTCGATGTTCTCTCTCATTGATGTTTCTATCTCTATCTCCCTCTCTTTCCCTTCCTCTCTCTTTAAAATCAATGAAGAAAAAAAAAATTTTAAAACAACAAAATACAGAAAATCTAGCCACTGCAATAAGACAAGAAAAACAAATAAAAGCTATACATATTGGAAAGGAATAAATGAAGCTGTCCATTTGTATATAAAACTATTGGCTACATAGAAACTCCTAAGGAATATCAAAATACATAAATTAAAAATAAATAGAAAGAACTCGTAGAAGTAATAAGTTAGTTCAGCAAGGCCTCAGGATCAAGATCAACACATAAAATGCAATCACATTTCTATATACTAATAATGAACATGTGGAAGTTGAAATTAAGACCACAGTTGTTCCAAAGAAAATTATATACTTAGGTATACACTCACTAGCCATATACTAAATAAAACGAGTAACATACTATATCCATGAATTGGAAGACTGAACATAGTAAATGTCAGTTCTCCCTAAATTGATCTATAGGTTTAATGCAATTCTTATAAAAATTGCAGCATTTTTTGGTAGACATAGATAAGCTTATCGTAAAATTTATATGGAAAAGCACTGGCCTTAAAATAGCTAAAATGATATTGGTAAGAGAGAATAGAATGGGAAGAATCACTCTACTTGACATCAAGGTTTACTATACAATGATGACAATTAAAACAGTGTGCAACTGGCAGAGAGACAGACACAGGTCAATGGAACAGAACTCAGAAATAGACCCATACAAATATGCTCAATTGATTTTTTATAAAGGCACAATTTTTGATACAGGAAGAATAGAATAGCTTTTTCAACAAATGGTATTAAAGCAATTGGACATCCTTAGGCAAAAAATTTGAACCTTGACCAACTTCACACCTCATACAAAAATTAACACAAAATGATTCATCGACATACTTGTAAACTGTAGAACCATAAAACTTTGGAGGAGGAGGAACAGGAGAAATTCTTCAGGATCTAAGGCTGGGCAAAGATTTGACAACAAAACTCAGTCCATAAAAGGAAATATTGCTACATTGGACCTCATCAACATTTAAAATGCTTCCCTTGAGAAAGCCAATGTGAAGAGGATGAAAAGACAAGCTACACACTAAAAGAACATATTTGCAAACCACATGTCCAATAAAGAACCAGTGCCTTAAATATATTTTTAAAAACCTCTCAAAACTGAACAGTAATAAAATAAACAATTCAATTAGAAAATGGGAAAATTCATGAATAGACATTTCATTGAAGAGGAGATACAGATGGCAAATAAACACATGAAAACATGTTCAACAGCATTAGCCATCAGGAGAGTACAAATTAAAAACCACAATGAGCTATCACTACATACTTGCAATAACGGCTTAAATAAAAAAATAGCAACAATACCAACTGCTGGTGAGGATATAGAGAGACTGAATTACTTATACGTTGCTGGTTGGAATGGAAAGTGATCCAAGAACAGTTTGACAGTTTCTTATAAAACTAAACATATAATTAATATTCAACCCATCAATTTCACACATGGGCATTTAGCTCAGAGGAATGAAAACTTGTGTTCACACATAAATGTGTACATGAATGCTCATGAGAACTTTATTCTTAATGGCCAGGACTGGAGTCATCCCAGATTTCTTTCAGTGGCAAATGATTAGACGACTATGGTTCATATAATACACCATGAAATACTACTCAGCCATAAAAATGAAGAAACTATTGATACATGCAACAACGAGGTGATCCTCCAGAGAATTATAATGAGTGAAAAAGTCAATCCCCCTCTGAATAAGATCAGTGGATTCTATCAATGTTGACTTCCTGGTAGTAAGATAATGTGAATAGTTTTGCAAAATGTTATCACTGGAGGAAATTAGGTACAGGATACAAGGGATCTCTCTGTATTATTTCTTACAACTGCATGCAAATCTGCAATTATCTCAATTAAAATTTCAATAAAAAAACAAATCAATGAACTAGGCGTGGAGACATGTAGAATTGTAAGTTGTGATGCCTGATCCTGGTTTACAACCTGGTTTACAATCTCTTTAAACCTCACACAGTGTTGTTGCTTTCCTAGGGGCTCCCATTTTAGCACTAATCACTTTTATTCAATTATCTTCACTCCCTACAATGTAAGCTCCGTGAGGGCAGGGGCCATCTATACCTTTCTAATCATTCAGTTCTCAAAACTTTCCATTATACAAACCAAGCATTTACTATCTAGTTGTTGAATGAATGAGGCTCCATTTAAATGTATTGGCTGCTATATCTCATTTAAATCTTGATAAAAACTCTGAAATGGCTATTATCCCCATTTTAGACCGCGAGAAGTAGGAAATGAAGGTTCTAACAGGTTAAATGAGTTCTTAAAAGTTGTTATGTCTCCAAATCTCAAGATCTTTCTACAATGCCACACAGATCAGCCATGCACTTGTGTTCAGATGCAGTACCACAGGGAAATATAAGCCAGTTAGTTCCAGAGGAAGAATCCCTCTGAAGGAGGCCGCAGAGAAGGGAAAATATGGGTCGGCTGAAGACAGGGCCTCAGGGAAGGCTTCCCTGGTAAGACAGCATCGTCAGGATCGGGCTGACATCCCAGGAGAAATGACCCGCTGATAAGAAATAAAGACGTCAGCGGCCCCTCTTTTGTTTCCTTTGTGTGATGTTTAAAATAACGTAATCCAGGAGCTCACCCAACTAAATCCTAAGCTGACTCCCTTTCTCCTTCCTTGGAAATGTAAGTTACTAGGAATATAGGGGATAAAATATAGCATGTTGCTTCACTTCAAAAATTCAAAATTCTACCAATGTTTATTTTATAAAAGAATTATGAGTTGGGAAATATATTTACTTCAAAGTCACGCTTTGGCTGACCAACCCTTATTTTAGCAGATATTTCATGGTCAAATTATTTGGCATCCTTGTAGAAAGTGGGCGATTTTTGTATGCCTTCAATAAATGAAGTGATCTTCATGTAAGTGTTCAATTACTCTTCTTAACTTTATTCTTAAATATTTTATAGTTTTGTTAATATCTTGTCTAAAGCCTTTTTCTATTACCATCTTAATGACTGCTAGTGTAGGGAAAATCAGCTGATTTGTGTATATTTACCTTACAGCTAGCCAACTCTTCAAATGATCTTACTGCTGGTAATTTTCACTATGGTATTTTAGCTGATCTAGAATTATAAGTATGTAATTTTAAAATATAGAACATTTTCGTTTTTTCCCACTATTTCAGTCCTTCTTTTTGTCTTATTATATTTGCTGAAACTTGCAAAACAATGTGAATATCAATGGGTATAGTGAACATCCTTGTCTAGTTTCTGATTCAAATGGAAAGAATTCTTTATTATTTTCATGGTTTAAAATACTTGCAGTAGATTTTTCAATAACATTAGACTCTGTTGGAAGAGTTTCCTTCTCTTTCTAGTTTTCTAGTTTACTTAATGGTATTGTGGTAGCTTAGGTTGGTTGGTGATTGGTTCTTATGGGTTGATTGGTTGGCTTTGCAGTGACAGCTGAATTTGAACAAATGCTTTTTTGGCATCATAAAGCTGTTCTTTACTTTGTTGGTGTGATAAATTACATTGATAGAGAATAAACGCAATAAGTAAATAAAGAAATGACATGAAAATTTAATTAGTTCTAGTAAATAATGTATTAATCCCTTGCAATAAGCTCTAACCCATAGCAATGACAACTTTTAGCTAAATCTAGAAAAGCTCCCATGTCAAGGCAAATGCATCTGACGAATGTTTTAAAATGTTTTCTTTAGTATATAAATCAACAATATTTTTATAAGAATCTATGGGAGATATTGTGAATAAACTTAATATTGTATATTCACAAGTGTCTATTTCTCCTAAGCATCCTCTTTCCATTCAACACTTTGAAAAAAAAAATGCATACAAAAATTCAGTAGCCTGGTGTTCGAATCATGTTACGAACTAGAAGCTGAAATAGGTTCAGAAGGAAAAAAACCAGCATCTGTCTCCTATCTACGTGGCAAGCATGGTGCTTGGTTCTTTCATGTATATTATCTCATTTGATCTCAGAATTTGATCCTTAGTTCTCTTCATACATGGAGATGAGCTGCAGCTAACATCTGAGATGTGATGGGTTGTGTGTAACTCCTCCATCTCTCAAATAGCCTTTGCAGGCAGGTGCTACTAATTTCCCCCACGTAGCAGTTAAGGAAACTGAACTCTAGAGAGACAAAACTGATTGTCCGAAACCACAGGGCTGGTAAGTGGCACAGCTGGAATGCAAATCCTGGTGTGTCTGAGACAAAAAGCTGACCCCCTTTTGATGAATATTGGTAGATTCTGGTAGCTAACTCATGGGCTTCATACTTGCAGAAAGGAACTTGAATAATGACGAAGGCCCCAGTAGCTGTGTGCTCTTAGGCCAGCTGATCATGTTTATTTATTTATTTTGTGTGTGTGACTTCTCATGTTTATAATTAAGACAATGGAAAATCTATGTCACAGAGCGGCTATGTGATTCAAATGGGGTGCCATGCACAAAGTCTACGGCATGGAACATTGTAAACCCTCTACATGTATTGGCTAATATTCTATTTATTATCATTATTTTATTTTTGTCATCATCAAAACAATTTTTCTAATGGCTGTGAGTAAATTATCACTGATCTCAAGAATAAAACTCTAACCAAAGCCACTCCAGTGACTCAGTAGCTAAAAGTACCACTGTTCAGGTAAGTCATAAAGTCTTTCCTGAAGCTGTTACAATGATTGATCCTTGGGCACAATTAAAATTCAAGCAATACACTGACATTTTAATAGGACAAATAATTTAAATACATTTAATGTGTTAGGCTGTAACAATTTGCAATAGATACTGACAGATTTGAGACATTCCCCCCCAAAAAAGTGTAGAGAAAGTCTTCATCCAAGAGGGTGAAGCAGGTATGGAAAATGGGATTGGCGTCGTTTGAGAGAAACCATAAACCTACAGCTACCTGAAATGAAGCACTTAATTTTGAAGACCAGGCCCTGTGAAAAAGTCCTTCAACTATCTGTGGATTTTCTCTCTCCCTTATTTTTTTTTTCTGTCATCTCTAAAAATAACTGATCCAGCCCTGGCCGGTTTGGCTCAGCGGTTAGAGCGTCGGCCTGCGGTCTGGAGAGACCCGGGTTCGGTTCCCGCTAGGGGCATGTACCTCGGTTGCAGTGTGTCCCCGGCCCTGGTTGGTCGTGCGGGTGGCAGCCACTCGATGTGTCCCTTTCACGTCAATGTTTCTCTCTCTCTCTCTTCCTCTCTCTCCCTCCCACTCTATCTGAACAAAAAATGAAGAAAAAAAATGTCCTCGGGTGAGGATAAAAAAACAAAAACAAAGACAAAAACAAATAAAAAAACTGATCCAGGTGCTTCTTGTACCCTTAACAGAATGTTTTGAGATTAGCTGATCAAAGAGGAGAAATAAAAATAAATAAAAAGAACTGACCTAATTTTCATGCAGAAACTGAAACTGAAAATGCTTTCCAATAAAAAGTGCAATCAAGGTCACCTCCTCCCAGATGCCCTCCAGGGATGTTCTACTAGATGTTTAATGATCAGCTGTGGTGGGGAGATTCTACTTACATGTGGACTCTAAAGAGCAGTATAAACAAACAGGCAACATTGAAACAGACGCACTTGCCCAATTTCCATGGTATAAATATTCCCACTGTGGCTGAATTCAAGCTTTCAATGTGACATCCTTGAACACGGAGGATGGGCTTAATCTGTTTGCCAATGCCATCTCCACCCCAGTTTTCTATTGCCTCATTTTATATGTTTTGAGGCACCTATCCCCTGCCTGTCGCTATGCCCCCATCAGAAGGGAGCTCCATTAGCCTAAGAGCTGCTTAGTGAACCCCACACTTCCCATATGTGGTCTAGACTGCGGCCGGACACAGCAAGCCCTCACTAAAGATTTGTGGGATGAATGGGGGGAAGGGAGAAGCAGGAAAAGGAGATGGAGACGAGGAAAAAGCAGAGGAAGAAAAAGAGGAGAAGATAATGTAAGTGTCAACTAGTCCAAGCCCTACCCTCATGGCTCTTTTCTTCAGCATTTGGGATACCATCACGTGGTCGTCTCTTCCCCATAGGCAGGCTCATCAGAATAGTCAGGAAGAACTGAAGAGTTAACCTCAACAATGCTGCTTCTGCGTTATCTACAATAGCCAAGATACAGAACCAACCCAAGTGCCCGTCAAAAGACGAGAGGATAAAGAAGCTGTGGTACATACGTCCAATGGAATGTTACCCAGCCATACAAAGAATGACATCTTACCATTTGCGCCAGCCTGGATGGACCTAGAAGGTCTTATGCTAAGTGAAATAAGCCAGTCAAAGAAAGGCAAATACCATATGATTTCTCTTCTATGTGGAATCTAAAGAGCAGTATAAACAGACAATGTTGAAACAGACACATAGATACAAAGAACAGACTGATGGTTAGCAGAGGGGAGGGAGCTTGGAGGACTGGGTAAACAAAGAGGAAAGAGACTGAGAAGTACATATTGGTAGTTGCAGAACAGCCATGGGAATGTAAAATACAGCGTAGGGAATATAGTCAATAATGTTCTAATAATTATGCACGGTGCCAGGAGGCTATTGGGAAGTATATGATTGTCTAACCACTATGCTGTACATCTGACACTAACACAAAATAATATTAAATACATATATGTGTGTGTGTATGCCTATATAATATATATACTTTTGATTAAACAACAACAAAAAATATTCTCAGACAAAGAAGGACCAGAAATGTCACTACCGTTTTGTTTTATTTTTACCCCAAACTTTTCTAGAGACTTTTTTTGTTTTGTTTTGTTTGGAGCACTTAATCTTCTAACGCTAAAAAAAAAAAAAAAGAAGAAAAAAGGCCATCCTGATTAAACATCATATTGATAACTGTTGTGATCACCACTGAAAGTTCATGCTTATGGGGTCCTTGCAACACAACCACGTCCAAGCGTGTGCCTGTCATTTTCTTTCATTTTGATGTCCTACTGTTGGAAGTCAGAGGTCCAACTAGCTCCATTCTAAATCCCAGGCATCGGCATCCTGCCCGATGCAGACGGGCAGACGAGCTGCATAAAACTGATGTATGGAATCCATTTGAGTGACAAGAAGGATCTGCGGCCCAATATGAGTTTGTTCATTTTCAGATGCAGGATAAACATCAGCATAATAAAACAGCGTATGCGGTTGCCTCTGCACGACTCATCTCGAAAGCCTGTGTTTAATAGACAAAACACAATGTCCCGCTTTGTGAGAGTGAGATGTTCTCGGAGCCCACTGGCCCATAAATCTAGATCTAAAGAATCGGGGGTGGTGTTTCTTAATTACTGCCTGGCCGGCTGCGGCCGCCCGCTGGGGGCTCCCCCAGTGCAGTCACGGCAGGGAGAGATTTGTGAAGTTCAGGGGAAACCAAGGAGAGTCTGCATTGTTTTCTGCTGATTTCCCAGTCAGAGGGAATCTGCTGAACTCCAAAAGGATTGTGCTTCTTAGGTGCCCGGGCTGCAGGGTACGAAAGAAAGCAGCTTAAAAACGCGCCATCATCAAAGAGCAAGTGATGATAAGAGCTGGGGCGCTGGAGGGGAGGTGGCCTCCGACTCCGAGGTGCCAGTGAGGGAGGGGCACGTCATGCATGCCAGTCCTCAGAGAACCCAGCAGCCCCACTCTTTTGCACAGCCTGATTCCAGCCTGCATTCTGGGGGTGCGTTCGAAATGCCATTTTTGATCTAGCCGCTGAGTTACAACATGGTATCAGGCAGGATTGATACACTTTGTCATTTTTCTTAAGACTGCAGGTAAAGTTCTTAACAAACAAACAAACAAACGCCCACTCAGGTAAGGAGCTTAATGGTTCCAACAGAGTTGAGACCACGGGACACTGTGAGTATGAAAAATCCAAAAGTGCTTTATCAGGCCCCACAGTGCTGACAGCGCAGCCCAGCCCAGCTGGAACTGGGGTCAGCGGCCAGAGCTGACGTCAATGTTGGTGCCAAAATGATGGGAAATGTGAAAGTCTGTGTGTGGGCAATTGCCACCTTGCATTTTTCAAATAGTTTATGGGGAGGGCCCTAGGTATGTGCCGGACTATGCAGCAGAATTAATATGTTTGAGACGCTGTCTCTCAGTCATTCAGGCAAATAGTTGGGGACATTTTTCAAGGGCCGGTCTACCGCTCTGACTTGAGCCCTTCCTGTGAGGAGCGCAGACCACTCTGGTGAAAGTCAGCTTTCATAAGCAAACACCGTAAACCTATTTATCACTGGGAGAATTTTAAAACATTTCAACAAAACCATCGCGATATGTGTTTTGTTGTTGTTTGTTTTTTCCCTGTGAGCCTTTTAAAAGAAAAAAGAAAGAGACCTGGCTGGTTTGGCTCAGCAGTTAGAGCGTCGGCCTGCGGACCCGGGAGAGACCCGGGTTCCGTTCCCGCTAAGGGCACGTACCTCGGTTGCAGTGTGTCCCCGGCCCCAGTTGAGGTCATGTGGGTGGCAACCACTGGATGTGTCTCTCTCACATCGATGTTCCTCTCTCTCTCTTCCCCCCTCTCTCCCTCCCGCTCTATCTGAAGATAAATGCAAAAATGTCCTCGGGTGAGGATAAAAAAAAAAGAAAAAAGAGAGAGCCCACCACAGGATTTTCACACCCAGATTCCAGGGAAGCTAAAGAAACTGTGTTGGGCCATCAGGGAAAACTCTCAACCTGGCTCGCCTTGAAAATCAGAAAGATGCTCTCTGGCACCACGTGCTAAATGAATTGCAGGCAGTAAGTATTACAGTAATTCACTTGGCAGTTTAAGCAAAACCAAGAGAACAGCATTCAAATGGCTCCCCCCCCCCCCCCCCACGCCAACGGGGCACCAAGGCTTTGCTCTAGCTGATCACATTGGACTGTGAATCTCTCCTGCCTTAACCTGACCAGCAGCAGCACCAAGATCTCTCCTTCTCTCCACGTTGTACAAAATGCCTTATTTTCTCTCTTAGGAGGCACCCTGACAAAGACATCCCAGTATGATGATGATTATTTTGAACTCTTATCAGGAGTTGCTATTCTTACTCTCCTGAGACAGTGGGAACAGGGCCTGGGAAACAGGTGGATGAGAGACAGGTGTGAATGCTGAAGGGAGACCACCTATCTTTGCTCAGGGTAGTTTCTGTCACAAGTCAGGAGAAAAAGGTCATCAATGCTAAAGGGAGTTTGAGGGTGGATGGGGATGACTCTGCCCATGAATGAGCCTTGGTTGAATGCCCCTTGCCGTCCAGCCTGTTGTGCTCATGGCTCTTGTGAATGAATACCTTCGGGACTGCCGTGAAAGTTCATTCACTCTGCTGTGTTGGCTGAGTACCTACTGTGTGCCCAGATCTTTGCTATGACAAGATTCAAACAGGAATGAGATGGGGAGTTCACCCTGCAGGGGCTCTCAGTCTAATCAGCATGAGGGGGCGGGGGACATCTGAACAGGTACATGCATGATCGGCATGGGGGGCAGGGGGACGTCTGAACAGGTGCATGCATGATCGGCATGGGGGGGCGGGGGACATCTGAACAGGTGCATGCATGATCGGCATGGGGGGGGCGGGGGACATCTGAACAGGTGCATGCAAGCAAGTCACCAGGACTCTGACAGCAGCTCCCACCCGGTGGAGCTCGTCTCGTTGGTTGTACCCCGTACAGAAGAGTCTCGGGAAACTCCCTGGCTCAGCTCACACTAATCAGGGCAGAACCAGGATTCTCGGCCGGGTCTGTCTTCAGGCTGGGCTCTCTGACCTGTCTAATGCAGAGTGGGGCTCCGAGGAGTAGGGAGGCGATTCTTCCAACAGGAAGGAGGTGGGAAACGTTCAGGAAAGCCTTCGCCGAGGAGCTGACACTTACCTGCATCAGGAAGGCTCACGCAAAGTGGAAATGGCACCCAGGGTGAAGGCAAGGCATTGCAGGGTGAACCATTCAAAGGCCCCCAGGCAGAGAAGCGGACCGGCGCCACGCTCTCCAACGAAAAGATCTCGACTAATTACACATTTTCCTATGAGGACAGCACCTTACTCTTAGAACATAAACCCTTCCCCAAACGACTTCTGGCCTTTGAAAGTGGGGCAGCCAAGACAAACAACCAAGGACCATTGGAAGGCACACGCCGTGTTCGCGGAGAATTATTTCTGGCCGAGCCTCTGCTGTGGATCGCAGGTCTCGGCTTGCAGGCACGAGCTTGAAAGGTCTGCACAAGGACCTGCTCGGTCCAGGGCCACCGTTTCTTGGAACGTAAACGGGTCTGTCTTCAGCTAGAATGGCTTTTACCGATTTCATCCCCTGAAACATCAAAGTAGTTTTCTTCCCCTGATGTTGTACTTATGTTGTGTCCAGCCCCCAACACGGCCTTGTGTTTGTGGAGGCACAGACCCAGCATCCCCAGGCTGGGGGCCAGGAGCTTGACCCACAGGCACACCTGGAAGTCATTAAGATGCTCAGGGAGGAGGGGGAGGAGGGGGAGGGGGAGGGGAGGGGAGAAAGGGAGCGGGATGGGGGGAACACACAGACACTCTTTTTCCATGATGGCAAATCTGAGTCAAAGGCGAAGACGCTGAAGACAAACAGCTCCCAGACAAACAAATCCTTCTAAAAATCCCACAGCGCTGCCTTGGGAGAAAGTCAGGGCTCAAACATGTCATTCTGAGTGAGAGAAAGGGAACCACCTGAAGTGTGACCCAGGCTTTCGGATATTCTGGAGCATTCTCCAGTGAATTATATCTGTAAATGCTCAATTACCAAATCTCTGTCAAGCTATCAGCTATGACAAAACAATTCAAACAAAACGCGTACTGATTTAAGGCTGACCGACAAGGATTTTCTTTTTTAAACGTCTTGCCAAGATTGTCAAGCTCCTTCGCTCCTGCTTGATTCGATACCCTTATTTTCTTCTAAAAGGGAGTATGGTGGTTTTTATTAGGCCTATCTAGGAAATAGACGCCATAGATATTAATGTTATGGGATGCAGAATAAAACAAGGAGACATTGCTACAAGGGAGACCTTGGATATTGCATGTACCTGCCACAAAGACCCATCAAATTCAAGGCATTCCTTCCGGAAGCTTGAGGATACTCATAGGAATGAAATTGGAATCAGCTGGTAGATGGAGAATCGCAACCCTTGGCTGTTTATGGTAATAAAATGTCACGATAGTCTGTCCTCCGTTGTCTGCCCCCAAACTCGGAGCTCCGTTCCTGACCTATGATCTTTCAGATGGGGGAAAGGATTGACTTAATGGAAGTATGCAATTTTTCTTACAGTTTGGACAGTTGACATATATAGTTCATATTACATATTATAAATATTGTGACACGTATTCTGGAAATGCCAAGAAGCTCCTGGCATATCGCAAGCAAGTGCCTGTCGAACCGTTTGCTGTAAGAGATGTAATTATTCTCTCTGTGAATCAGGAAGCTGAGGCTTAGCCCCATTTAGTCATCTGTCCCGTGCCGCACTCCAGGAAAAGACCGGAGAACGGGTCTCCGCCTGTCTCTGGAGCCCAGGCTCGGTCCGCCCATCAGGGAGCAGGTTAGCTTTCCATGGCTGGCTCTAGGTCCCGGTTGCTTTTGATCTCAGTGACAATTTTACATAAAAGTGAGTAAGAAATGCCAGAGCTCCGACAATCACACCCATGGCTTTCCTGACTCTTACCTGGACACTTTCAGGTACAAATATTTCCTGTTCAGGTAAGATTGCCAGTCAGGCTTGACTTGCTTTTGAAAACACAAGACCTCAAGGCTTTCTTGCCTTTCTGCTTGTTGGTTCAGTCTGGGTTAAAATCAGACTTTGAAAATAAAATTGAAATAGTTTTGTGTTCTCTAAAAATTAAAAAAAAGAAAGAAGAAAACACAAGACCTAAATGGTATTCTCCCAAAGTCACTGTATAGTCAAACACATAAGATTAAAATTTCTCCTTGCGGGGGGGGGGGGGGGGGATATTACAAATTTGTAAACAAAGGACAAACAGAAAAAAATATTTGCAACAGATGGCAATGGACCCATCTCCCTAATTTACATAGAGCTCTCCCCAATAAATATTTAGCTGAATCATTGCACTCCTCTGAGCCCCAGTTAACTTCTTGAAATGGGGATAAGAATAGGGTCCTGGTGAGGAAACAGTGACCTAAACGTTTGTGTGCGCGTTGCACGTGTGTGTGTGTGTTTAGATAAAGTCTACCACACTCAGTAGGAAGTTGTATTTATTCTCTTCTTCCCTTTTTTTTAAGAGAATGAAAAAACAAAACAAAACAAAAAACCTCTAAGATATTTCTAATTAGTCCCTCTGCTGAGAATGGCAAAATATGGCCTCACCCAGATCCGCTTATGCCTTTTCATGAATACATTTCCTTCCTTCCTAGTGACAACCAAGTCCCTGTGGCTGCGGCGGACACAGTCAGGACGGGACAAACTCTCCCTCCAGGCTTGCTCAGCCCTCGGCATGAGACCCCAGCTTGTACATCTGCTCCTACAATGTTCTTGAAGAAATCCAAACTGATGCAGTTTTATATGAATCCCTCCCTGGTAAATGCCAAAAAAAGCGGCCACTGTAATTTCACACTTTTTGGGTTTTAAGACGTTGGAAAGAAACACTCGTAGAAAACTGCCCCATGCCATTTCATGACTCTCCATGTTTCACCTCCATTCTACCTGCCTAGTTAAATAATACGTTTGACCAGCTACCGTTAGGAAAACTTCATGAACTGCGGGAACACTTGCTGGCTTTTCCAATTACTGACACCATATACAGCTCCCCGGCGCGGGCCGTGGGCAAGGACAGTAGAAATATATAGTAGCACTTAGCTTTTATAAGCCCACATTCCACATCATCAAAAAGACTGCACCTCACACCCCATTAAAATCGAAAGTAGAATGAAGGGGGAAGAAAGGCATATTGAAGGAGCTAAAGTTTGAATAGCCTGAAATGAGAACCACCTGTTTGTTCCGTGCCCTGTCTTCAGAACCCACACCCCTTCTTTTCAGGGACCCCTCATCCCTCCACCATTTCGGCTGGTGTCATCTTTGCACCATTCCAGAAGCAGATGTTAGGGCTCCCTATTCATTTTGAGGGGTCCTCCAATTTGGAAAAGTGAAAAGTTGTTCAGTGGCTAAATGCTAAGACCATTCAACATCTACAAAAGCAAAAAAAAAAGGGGGGGGGGAGTTATGGTCTGAAGGGCAAGGTCAGAAGATGAAGGGCAGTAGAAACCATAAAATGCGTTTCATTAGATCAATAAAATGAATGACTTCACTCACATAATTACATAAATAAAGTTGTTAAAAAAAAAATGAACTCAGGCACGTCCCATGCTCAGTTAGCAGGGGCTTTATGTAAGTAAGGCTACGGAGCTACAAACAATCCCTGGAAAGGTCACTGGCCTGTACTCAGCTTCTTTGTGAAGGCTTCACACAAAGCCAGAAGGAAAATCTCGCACGATCCCGGCTACAGAGGAGACGCAGGCAGTCCCCAGGGGGCCGGGCCTGGGATCAGCGGAGATGCCCCACCACCCATCCAGTCTCTGTCCATCTGTTTTAAATCATGGCTGGGAGCATATTTATGTGATGAAGCATTAAAACTGTTTCTCTTGGCCATCTAGATAACTGGGACACTCTCTCTTGGAAGGCCACTGACATCGATAGAACTAGCATATTCAACACTGAATTTAGATATCAAGAGGCTCGAGTGTGCTTAACTTTTTTAAAGCATGCCAGAGACTCTTTCCAAAGTTGGTTATTTTTAAGACAATATAAGTAATAACGTAGCGAGGGCTTAAAGGATTTTTTTTTTTTTTAAGAGAAAAGGGATGTTTGAGTATACAGAGAGACAGAGAAACTGCAGAGAGAGAGAGAAGGCTAATGAAACCAAGAAACAAGCTGGGACATTCCTAGAAGGACCCCACCCTGTCTCCAAATCATGTGAAATATGGCGAGTCCTGTCCCGAACGAGGACTAGTTATTTTCATAATAAAATACCAGTTACTTAACACCCACTGCGGTTTTATCTAGTCGGCTCAGCTCTCATAAATAGTTCTGCAAGGAGGGAATTAGCCTTGAGCGGGATCCTTCAACCAGAAGTCTTGGCCCGGGGACCCAACGTAACCCTGCCTGAACCCAAAGTCCACGCGTGCTCTTTCAATGTTAGCGCGCTGCCGTACACACTACGTAATGGACACCTACAGTTCTGTCGGCAGTGGTTTCCAATAGGGCTGCTTCCTGACTAGGAAGGCAGGTGCATGGACGTGTGTTCCTGCAAAGGTTGGGGTTGGGGAGCAAAAGGAGATACTGTGGCTTGATCACCCGCCCGTGCCCTGTTTTTGAAAAGTTAAGACTCCCTGAATTAATTCATTGATGCCGAGACCGTGGAAAGAACAAAACCTCCATATATCCTTCCAGTGTGACTTTAACTATGACAAGGTTATCATTTAATACACCACCGTTCAAGAGCTGATTTATGGGGCTTCTGGGGGTGCCCCCTGTCCAGACTCTACGCTAAGCTCACCTGGAATTATAGCATTCAGGGATATTCCTTAAAATTTCATGAACTGAATCAAAGTATTTGCTACATCTAATTTCCGCGGAATAACACGAACAACAGGGCAATTATTTCATCTGAGTTGGGAGACTCCTGTTCTTGAACATTTTTCTCTCTTTTTGTCCCTCAATTACAAGCCAATGTCTTTTCCAAACACGTATTTCATTCAAAGACCCTTAGGAGAGGATAGCGTTTTTGTTGGCTGCTGATATTTCGTGTCTCCCTCTCACAAACGGACCTTGAGTGAAGGAGCGACCGGCATCAGGCTGGCTCAATCACCTTCCTCCTTATCTGCGGAGACATCATCCCCACGGGGGATCCCATCCACTGGGGAAGGAACACCTAGGAGGAGGGAGGGGTGATTTGGAGTCTGGCGAACTCTCGCCAAAGCCCATTTTTCCGGAATGAAATCAAACAGGGAAGACATAGCCGTTGTGGGTTCTGTCTGTGACATGATCTCATCCAAAAAAAGGACTTTGTAAACCTCCGTTTTATGCTACCCTACACAGCTCAGTCGTTTTCATGTACGGCCAAGAAGGCAGTGTTGTCTTTGGTTGGCACACAGCCATGCCCCGCTCTTCTGTTTCAGAGGCGACAGGTCTTCCTTGGCCAACAGGCCAGCAGTAGGTCATCTCTGTGCAGAGAACACGGGGATCCCTAGGAACAGCCAGGGGGCACGCGGACTCCGTCACCGCCCAGCGACATCGAGACAGCCTCTGCTCTGCGGTGCCTGCAAGTCCAGGGAGGGCACCGTGCCTGGAACACTTCGTCACGGTCTCACGGGCTGTTCCTTCTCACCGCATGGGGTTGGTTTGTCCTTCGTCTCCTCGACGATGAGCCTTTGAAGTATAAGCTCAGTGAGGGCCGGGTCGGCGTCCTCTGCGTGTTCTCAGCACGCGGGAGCGTTAGTACACCTGACTCACCCTCCCCGGGTCCCAAGACTCAGCCCGATGACATCCCCTCCAGCAAGCCTCCACGGACCCTGCCTGTCATTGAAACAGGCCCCAGGCTCCTCCAGGGCCGTGCAGCCTTGTGCTTCACAGCCTTTTGACCGGCAACATGAGTGCACCTGTTTATTATTAGTATTAACTATAGAAAGTTCGGTATTGTTTAATGTGGAATTACCCAATGAAAATTCCGTCTTGAGGACTAAGTCGCAGGCATTGCTACTAAGCACTTTATGTGAATTAGCTCATTTAGTTCTTCTGCAGGCGTGCTACTGGAGGGATAGACGAGAACACAGGTCCCGGAATCAGACTCTGGCTTTGAAATCCCGAGTCCACAAACCAGTGACCGTGAGCTTGGACAAATTCGTCCTCTATGCCTCTTCTGGGGATGGAAAAAATGCCAACCGTACAGCGTTATTCTGAGGAACACATCGACTAAGTCGTGGGAAGTGCTGATACAGAGTAAGCGCGCAATAAATATCAGCTGATTTTTTTAAATCTCTCTTCCGCAGATGAGGGGATGGAGACTCAAAAAGGCTAAGTGACCCACCAGCGATGAGCCAGCCAGTGGCAGCAAAGCTTAGACTTGGCTCTGGGGTCTCCTGACAGCCAGCTCTTCACCAATTTGACCCGTGACATCCATCTCTTTCGACCTGTCTGAGCTCCTTGAGTATGGAGCTGTGACTACCACTGACTCAGAGCCACGCATGGGGCCTGGCACATTGAGAAAGCGAGACAACCATTTAACTCATTAGCGATGAATTAGCATATTAATGGCTTTAGAGCTTAATAAATAGTAAGCACAGTGCCAGGCACAGAAAACAACCTACAGAGAAGTATTGGGATGCAATCGGTGTAAAATGAATTGCGTTTAAGAACTTATATTCAATGAAAACTTGGAAATGTCCCTAAAAATTTTCCAAGTGGAAGTCATCCTAATTATTTCAGCATAAATATAATAAATATAGAAGCCTTTAAAAATAAATTGCCATTGCCCGGCTGATGTGGCTCAGTGGTTGAGTGCCGACCCATGCACCAAGAGGTCGCCGGTTCGATTCCTGGTCAGGGCACATGCCCAGGGTGTGGGCCCGATCCCCAGTGGGGGGCATGCAGGAGGCAGCCAGTGATGTTTCTATCTCTCTCTCGCTCTCCCTTCCTCTCTCTCTAAAAAATCAATAAAGAAAAAAAATTTATAAAACAAAACAAACTGCCATTTTCTCCAATCTAAACCTAATGTATGTAGCTTTTAAAACACAATCATGCATTCACTTTATTATTTAAAATTTTTTTTTTCTACTTACTCTAAGTGGTTTTCCCCTCTGTTTCTGATCCACCAAACAGAGTGGATGGTTCCATATGAGACAGACTGTATAATAACTGGATTTTAAGGCACTGTGAATCATGCACCTATGCACATAACTAACCTGCCGGAGAGCATGTCCCTCTCACTAGACAATCCCTTAAGACTGGCGAGCTGCCTGAAACGAAACCTTAATTTTGCACTGGGGGTGGTTGCTAGCCCAGGATCTGCTCCTTCCTCTCGGTTAGATCCGTCTGGACACTTCTGAAAGCATAATGCTAGCACAGCGCCTGGTGTGAGCAATATACTCAACAACGTTTTATAACCGGCACTGTCAGAAGCGTTCCTATCAAGACCCTCAGCGTCAACTCTCAGCATCAAAGAGGAAACAGAGTTCTTTGTCAGGACAATGAACTTGGACTGTTGTTTACCAGTGAATGGACAACAACATTTCTAACCCAGAGAAGTGACACTCGGCCTGGCTGGGTGTCGCCTCGGCCCCCTTCACGCTGGGGAACAGTGGCGCCTTTGTGTGGGGTTGTCAGAGCCTCCACCGGAGTTGGCCTTTGGCGCTCCGGCAGCTGAATGACCACCTTCATACTCTGTGGCTTTTTCCAGTCCCGCTGTGAACAGAACGTGTAAGGAGACCGAGCCTCCGCCATAGGCTCTATTATCTGCAACTTCAAATGGAATCTTACTGACTCACAAATGCACTTTGCAAAATTTGGCAAATTTGCCCCGACACTTCAGAAATAAATAGGATGCTGTTAACAGATTAGAATTCCACAGTCGAGTGAAATCGGCCTTTGGAAATCAATGCCCAGACCGTTCTGCCCCACTGTGCTTGCTACTGAAGTCACTGAGTTCGAAAGCCGGGCATTTCCAGTTCACCTGGCTCCGAGTCCGGGCGCCATTGCCTCATAGCTGTGTGACCTTGGCCAACCTATTTCACCTCTCTGAGCCTTGGTTTTCTTCCCTATAACAGGAGAATAATAATGACTTTACAGGGTTGCTGGGTGGGAGTATTAAAAGGCATTTTTAGGCATCTAAAACACTTTTAAAAAAATTCTTCTTGGCTCTCAGGTGATTTTGAACGAACAAAAGTAGGTGCCTATCAAATCCACGTGGATTGCGAGTGATGGGAAAGGTTTCTGGGTGGGATCAGGAAGAAGTGACACAGCCACAAAGAGCGTCGCGCTCTTGTCAAATGCTCCCGGTGGCTGGAAATCACTTCATCACGCCAAAACCAATGTCGTCTCCCTAAAAAACCTTCCTTCCCCCGGTCCCTACCGGATGATGGCATTGCAGGTGTCAAAATCATCGTTAGTATCTCCCTGCCTCATCCCTCCCATCCAGTCACTCATCCATAATGAGTCTCCCCAATGCCTTTTCTCTTTCTTGTTCCTCCAGCAGCCCAGGACCTTACATACTTCCACCCGGATTGTTGCACTCTGCACTCGGTTTACCGCCCTGCCTCTAACCTTCTTCACCTTGCCGCTCAACTTCTGTGCCCCCACCAAAACAGCTCTCCGCAAAGTACACTTGGGATCATTCGCTAGTGGCTTTCTGTCCCCGTGTGCCCACCTCTGCCCACCTACAGAGTATTTAGCCAGGAAGTGCCACCAGAATGCAAACCGGAACAACCTCCGTGGAGGGCATTTGGCAATGTCTGTGACAATGACAGCAGTGTTACTTCGAGGACTCTCTCCTGCAAGTACACTCAGGCGTGTGGGGAAAGACGTCGGTGCAAGGTTACACACTGCAGCGCAATTTGTAACAGGAAGGCTGGGAGCAACCCACACGTCCATCAGGAGGGAACCGGTTCAATGAGTTATGAAGCGTGTGCACAGTAGAACACTCAGCGGTTGTTAAAAAATAAAGAAATCATTTATATGCTGATTTGGAACCATCTCTGAGATATACTGTCAAATGGAAAGAACAAGGTGTGTACGGGGCAGTGAATGGGAAGGTGAAAGAATATATAAACATACTGCCTTGTAAATGCATAAAAATGTCTGGGAGACACGAGGAAGTGACAGCATTGGTTCCGAAGAGGAATTGGGCGCCAGCGGAAATGGGTAGAGGGAGATTTAAAATTACATAAAGGAAAAATATGTGTGTGCGTGTGGATTTGAGATATATACATACACACATAAATATATATACATACGCACACCATTTTCTATCCTCTACTTTTGACTTTGAGCCATGTAAATGCATCACCTATTCAAAAGTAAATAGCGTACATATGTTATTCTGCCGCCTAAGCCAGGCGTCTATTTTCTGTCCTCCCTAGACAATGGCAATACAGAAGTGGCTTCCCCTCCCCCCCATCTTCTCTCCATCGTACAGACCCAGGCCATACGGACCTCCTTGGAACACAGCTTTGAGCACATCAACTTCCTGTTCAAGCTCGCCCTGGCTTCACATATCCCACGGGATACAGTCCAAGTTCATGGATTCCCCCGCTGCCTCCCGATGCAGCTTTCCGGCTTGTCCTTCACTACTGAGTGTCCCATGCTGGGCTCCTAGGGCCAAATGACTTATTGTGACCTGTGTGTCTCCTCACCCACTTCTATCATATGTCCTTCCACTGGTAATGTCCCCAACACCCCAAAGCCCAATCTCTACTTGGTTCTAAACCTCAGTTCAAATCTTCTTGCTCCGTCAAGTCATTTCAGATGCCACCACTCACCTCCATCCTCTAGCTGGAAGAAATCCCCTTCCCTGAAATCATAGTTCATTTTGTACCCATGTATCCATTCATTCGGTAAACATTTACTGAACACCTGCTCCAGGCTACGTGCTGAAAAGGGCGATGAGGATACCGCCAAGAGCCACAGCAGCACAATTCTTGCCCTCGTGGAGATTACAGCCTTGTGGGGAAGCCAGGCAAGGAACGGGAAACCAAACCGTTGATGATACGTTTCCATAATTTCAATGTGGAGAAGTTGTAAGCTCAAAGTGAGGATTATTTGCCCAAAGCAACGCCATAATGTTGGAAAGGTTAATGGGCCAATATTTAAATCCCAACACTGCCCAGAGCTACAATTCTCTGGGTTCGTCTATAGTGACGAATTTCCAGCGTCGTCACTATAGATACTTGGAGCCACCTACTTCATTGTGGTGGCCTGTCCTGTGCATTGTAGGATGCTTAGCAGCATCCCTTGACCCACCAGACACCAGTAGCAACCTTCCCATTACCAGATGACCCCTTGGGTGGGGGCGCTTAAAATCCCCTCTTTTGAGAAGCTCTGTTCCAGGTGAATTCCTTGACATTGCTGAGCTTCAGTTTCTTTGGTGCCTGGGTTCTTTTTAGGGAAACCCAGTAAACCTCCGACAAGTGAAAAACCAACCTATAAAACAGGGAGACTACTACCTACCTCAGAAGATTCAGATAGGAATTAAAAGCAAAAATGTGTTTAAACTGCGCATTCATGCATTTATCAGTGAGAACAGTAACACAAATTTGGCTGATGTGTTTTCCCCTGTGCCCTTAGAAGAATGGACACGATCTCTCGCCAGGACCTTCCCAGTCTAAACTAGTGTTAAGTCTGTGAACTGCCCAGATTGTGGACATGACTTTGGCTTGTGTTCAAGAGAGATGCTGTAGAATTACTGCCCCGAACTTGGCTCCTTGGGAGGACGCAGGAAAGGTCTTGTCAGGCTACATTTGCCAGATAAATTCAGCTCCAGTCAAAAAGTCCAGGCTCCTTAAACTTGGAAATAGGAGCTGAAATATACATAATCTGAGGCTGGGAGTTCTGGATCCCATAAAAATGTCACATAAAAGATGGCGGGATTACCTAGCTGTTTACAATGTCAGGCTTTGGATCTTGCCCTCTCATCCAAGCTTTATTTGCACATCCCAAATCATCCTTGTAAACCATTTATTTTCCCACACTGTTGGATGCTGTGAGCACTTCAGAAGTGTTCTCAGGGTGTTTGAAATCAACAAGGCAATTAGGGAGGTTTTAAAGGAATCAAAAATACAATCAACAGTACTTTGCAAATGTCAATAGAATTCTTGGCTTGGCTGACCATGGCTGTACTGTGTGCATTTGTAAGGAAATTTGCAGATGATCTTAAAATAAATATGCATCATTCTGAATTCCAGGATTTATTTTCAAACTGGGAAATGGATAAAGTGATGAGCAGTCTCTGGCAAGATCCCTGTGTGCTGTGGGGAGATGTCTTTCCTTGAAGAAAAGATGGGAAAATAGGTTTTGGAGTCAGACAGACATGGCTTACGATCCCGGCTGTGTGACAATTTGGGTGATGCGAGGAAAATCATCCATTTTCTCAGAGCTTGGTTTCTTCAGCTTTAAAATGAGGACAGTGATGCCACCTTAAATTAAAATATATTAAGTCCAGCAAAGTGTCTTTGCAAACCTTTATTTTCCATCCTCATTCCCTTTAGGGAACAGAGCACGGACTCATTGGTTTACATTTTTCTAACACCTGCAAAATTGCACGCTTTCTAACCAATTTAGCTCTCTCTTGACCAAAATGCCTTAAGACACAAATGTTCCACATCTGTTTTCCTCGGCTAAATAACATAAGCCCAGCCCATCACCTTTTCTTTCTTGCCGCAAACAGTTTGCCTTAACTTTTTCATCATTCCACAAGAAGTCTCCCTTGCAAATAAAGGCACTGCTTTCTGGAGTTGGGGGAGGGCTCTGGGATATACTTCGGGTATAATAGGAAAGACACGAAATCTGAGTAGGAATTAACTCTGTCTTTTATGTAGCAGGTCAGACAGAGTCATCTTTCCTATCCTTCACATATGATAAGAAAACTCAGCTGTGTTTCAAAAAGCCTAATAATTACTTATATTTCGCTATGGTTTCCAATAAACCCGTAATTTTTTTTTTTTTCCTTCCAAAAAGTCCATGAATAAAACAAACCCGTCACCATTGGAGACGCATTTCCATGCCAGCGCGGATGCTTTTAAGACCATTTGCCGAGCGCTCTGCACCGTTTGACCAGTTCTGGGGCAGGGGGCACGCTCTAATTACTGATTGTGAAGTTCGGTATCTATAGCAACAGGCAGAATTGACAACAGGAAGCTTCACCTTCTGGGGCACCAGCCGAAGTTTATAAAATCAACTCGAGGCCAAGGCAATAGTTAATCAGGAGGGCTTTCAGAGCGTGAGAGCTCCGAGTCCACACTTAAGAGGCAAAGAAATTATTTAATAAGACAATCACGGGGCTCGAGAAGGCTGGGTTTATTTAGCTTGGCTTTGCCGCGCCTGTTGTAGTAATTTATCCTAATGGTACCAATCTGCCCGTGATTTGATACAGCAGGAGACCGAGGGTATCGGTTTAATCAAACCGCAGCCCAGGCTGCCTGTTTTTTTTTTTTTTTTTTTTTAAACTATTGTTGCCGTATATCAATCAGTTTCACTTGATTCACTAATCGGATGGCACAAGGATATGAATTTTCCCAGGATTCGGGGAATCAAGTTGACATAATTCTTTCTAAGGTGCCTGCTTTTAATGGCATTATTTCACCCCACTGACATTATTTCATGTTCCTAGAGCTGACAGGTGAAGGGTCTGGATTCTAGTCAGCTGCGGATGAGCGGTATAAGCAGGAAAAAAGCCTGGAGCATTGGGGTCAAACTATTTTGATTGCTGGCTCTGCCTCCTATTAGATGTGACAAGTTATAAACTCTTTTCAATCTCAGTTTCCTTATTCATTACACCAGGACCAGAATTTACTAAGTCGCAGAGCTGTTATGAGGATTCATGAACTAGCGTATGTATGAGCCTAGAACAGTGCCTGGGAAACAGGAAACAGCACCTCCACTAATGTTAGTTTCCCTTCTGGCCTGCCCTCATTTCCATCCCCTTGGAGGGGAGGGAGGAGGGTGTACCTGCATCGTTTTCATAGGGTCGGAGTCTAAGCTGTATAGTATTTTACGGGCTTGGTCACACACGCCTTGATAATCCAAGGATGACATCTAAACTCAGATCCTCATTCTGGGATCTGCTGTCCCCCTGGAGGCCAGGGGGCTGGCACCATGCTTCACACCGGTGGCGCCGGCCTGGCTGTTGGGAGGGTACCAATGGCAGAGCTCTCCCTCTCCCCTTCTTCCTTATACAGCGTGACGTCTGATTTCAAACACTGTCCAGGTGCAGGTAAGACATAGGCTCAGACCTTTTCCTCTTGGCGAAGAGAGACCAGAAAGGAACAATATCCTTCTTAACATATTGCTTAAGAGGAAAGTAGAAAAGGGGCAGCGGAGTCCCAGAGTTTGAGGGGCTGACCATGTGGACAGCAAGGCCACAGGAAGGCTCAGTCTCTGCCTGTGACACTGAGTAGCAGAGGGGGGGCCAAGGGGAGCTTCATTACCGCGGGCCTCAGCTGCTGCTTCTGTGAAATGGGTCTATGAAGACCTACATCACTGGGTTGCCATGGCAACGAAACAGGCCCATCCAGCTGCCTCCCCACTGTAAGTGGAAATAACGTCAGCTAGCTTCCCGAGCGGAAAAGGGCAAGGTGCCATGGTCCTTTTCCTGGAAGGAGAACTAAAGCTGAGCCTTTCACCATTCAGCCTGCCGTTCACATTTTAACTCGGCTACCTTAGCTTCCGGTTTCCCTGCAGACAGACTCGACCACTCACTGAGAGAGTGAGGAGAGAGACAGGGAGAGGGAGGGCAGAAGGAAAGAGGGATAAGGAAGGATGGGAAGCAGGAGGACAGAAGAGAGACAGAAAATAAAAAAAATAAACAAAAAGGGAAAGGGTGAAGAGAGAAAGAGAAAGGGAGAAAGGGGAGAAAGAGAGAAAGAGAAAGGGAGAAAGGGGAGAAAGAGAGAAAGAGAAAGGGAGAAAGGGGAGAAAGAGAGAAAGAGAAAGGGAGAAAGGGGAGAAAGAATAAAAGAGAAAAGAAGAGAAAAGAAGGAAAGAAAACAGAAGAAAAAGAAAGAGAAGAGCAAAAAGGAGGAAAGGAGGAAAAGGGGAAGAAAGGAAAGAAAAAGACAGAGAAAGAAAGAAAGAAAAGCAAGCAAACACCTTCCCCTCTCCCCATTCCGAATACTGCAGGATCTTGTGTGGCGTTGAGGAGCTTTATGGTTTCAATAGCCAGGGTAAGGAGGTTAATGCCACCTTAACAAGGGACTCATTTCTTCCTCCCTCCCACCTTCTCCCTTTTCTTTTTTGGCTCAGCCGAAGTTTCTAACACTACCCGATGAAATGTAGTCTACAGCTTTTAATTGTGCCCAGAGGCAGTACAACTTCATAGAGGTTTTCAAGCAAGTGGCAGAGGATTTGAGAAACAGCTGTGTTGCGGCCACATGTGCTCCGAGGTGGAACAGCCCCGTCAGCACCTGTACCCGCTGAGCACACACCCTCACACCCTACACGCGTGTGCACAGCTGGGACCCATCAGGGTTGTAAGGAATTAATACTTTTAACTTGGTATTTTATGGGACCTCGAGGAGCCCGATGCTATATTAAATCCGTAGTACATAAGTAGGATTTTGTTCAATCTTGGAGTTCCTGGGGTGGGGGCTTGGTGGGCTGAGGGGGGGATATTAAAAACACACACACCAACGCGCGCACACACACACATGACCTCTTTTCCAATGCCGAGGACGAATTGTTTTAATATCCCAATGTTTGGTTTATTTATTATTAGAGATGAGCGGCCGCTTTTAAAGAGGAACGGACTTTCCCCGGCACTAACCTAGTACTCCCCACTGGACCTCGCTCAGACTCCCGAGAAATTGCGCAAAGCCGCCAACACAGACTGTTCACCCTCACCCGCCCCTCTCCAAGCCGGGCTTCCCAGGGTACGAGCCCCCACGACACACCTCCCACCTTTGGACTCCGAATTAGATCTTCGAAATCCTACTCCTCTACCATTCACAAAACTCTGTCTGGGGCTCTCCCACGGGATGCCCACTGGAAACCAACAAGGCCAGCGTCTGCGCACCCATTTTACAGTCACACAGAAAGAGGGTCAGAGAAGTTGCCTGCCCAAGTCCAGGGAAAACCAACCTCAGACCTTGAAAGTGAGGCCACTGACCCCCAGCATGAAAAGTTTATTCCGTGGTGGCTGGTACTGAGCACTCGCCACGGGACAGGTGACATGCAGGAGCTTCCACAGATGACAATCTCGTGTGGTCAGCAATGAACCTCAGGGCCTGTGGAGGGCAGAAAAACGACCCTTCCAAGGATACCCGGGTCACATCCCTGGGACCTGTGAATGTGAACCTGTTTGGAAAACGGGTCTATGCAGCTGTGAGCAAGGTAAGGATCTTGAAATGAGAGGTTACTCCTGGACTTTCTGGTTGGGCCCCAAATCCAATGACAAGTGTCCTTATAAGAGAGAAGCAGAAGGAGATCTGAGACGTAACGGAGGAGGCCGGAAAGTACAGAGCTACCAAAAATGCCAGTAGCCACCGGAAGCTGGAAGGGGCAAAGCCCAGATTCTCCCCGAGCTCTCCAGGGGCAGTGCGGCCCGGCAGATCCTGCATTCCGGACCCCTGGCCTCCAGCACTGTGAGCGGATGAGTATCTGTTGTTTCAAAACACCCAGTTTGTGGGGAATTTGTTACAGTAGTCCTGGGAAACTAGCACAGAATATTTTTCTCTGGGCACCACGTTAAATTTTGCTGCTAATGGGGACTCTTAGCATGAAGAGTACCTTATGCTCTGGGCAGAAAGGATGCTGGCAACTGGGGAGGATGGAGCACTGCCCTGTGGTGTCCAGGGTGCCCCACCTGCAAGGAAACCGAAGTTCAGCCTCAAGCAGAGCCAGGCACTGTGATCCTGACTGACACCCAGCAGGGGAGGCAGGAAGCCTTGTGTGTCTTAGGCAAGTCCCCGAATCCGTGTCACAGCTACCTTGCTAGTAAAATGAGATCCTTGATGTGCAACACACTCTGAAAAACGGCAAAACGTTAATATGAGTGTTGGTCATTTGGTTCAATACATATTTATAAAGCCTCTACGAAGCATCGGACTCATGGAGTGCAGACGGCCCTGACTGGGAGAGAGGACAGATCTCTAGTAGGTATTATTGCAAAGTTCTCCAAGCATGCTTTCTCTTAAGTATCCACTTATCATCCATTAATACATTGAAACCTCTTTAGAAATAACCCAACCCAGAATGCTAGGTTAATGTAGCCCATAAATTTAATTTCTGCAATGTTTCTTTGGATTCTCCAAATTTGCCTCTTTCAAGCACTGAACAATAAGACTCCAAACCCACAATAACACGCCATTTGTTTGTTTATCAGATTAGTAATGATTTTTCTAATGAGCACTCAATACTGGTTAGAAGAAGCGGGCATCTCAAATGCTGCTTTTGATCATTTCAAATGCTCCAAACCTTTTGCAGAGTAATTTGGCACTATGTCTCAGGAACCTTTAAAAATTGTGCTCAGCCTTTGACCCAGTAATTCCATTTCTGGGAAAGTATCCTAAAGACATAATGGCAAGGATGGAAACCGCTTTATGGCCAAAGATGTTTATCAGAACACCCATTCTGACAGCAGAAGTATTTAAAACCATCTCAATGCCCAACAACCCAGGAGTGGATAAACAAACGATGGTGCGTCCCTCCACGGACTACCCACCACTAAGAACTGCGGGTAAGAAGCACTGGTACCAACACGCTGAAATGTATGACATGAGGGGGAAATAAGAAGCAGTGTTCCAAATGGGTATAGGGCAGCGATCTCAATGTGTGGTACAAACAGCATCACCCAGAAAAGAGGCTGGAAGAAACACACAGAGTGGTGGTGGTTACGACAGCCAGCAGAATTATGAGTGATTGTTTTTCCCTTTTTAAAGACTTAAGAATTTTTTTCACTGAATTCTATTACTGTTAAATAGAAAAATGTATTTGAAGAGCCCCTGCATTCTTTTTTTTAAAAATGTTTTTATTGATTTTTTTTTTTTTTTAAGAGCGAGGAAGGGAGAGAGAGATAGAAACATTGATGTGAGAGAGAAACATCAATCGGCTGCCGCCTGCACGCCCCCTACTGGGGATTGAGCCTGCAACCCAGGCAAGTGTCCTGGCCGGGAATCAAACCAGGACCTCTCAGTCCATGGGACAACGTTCAGTCCACTGAGCCACAGCGGCCGGGTGACAGCCCCCACATTCTAACACATCCTAGTTAGTGGGGAAAGCTTGTGACATGCTCTCCTGTTCCTTCATGATTTGATGCTTTGGATCCTTTGAAGTCTTTTCCTTATGGCTTAAAAATTCCATACCGTTCAAAGCGGTCCTCCAGCTCCTCCTTATCATTTGTGTGCTCTCTCAGTTAAATGTGGGACCAGGACAGGCCTGGGAGGGGCCCCACGCAGCCCGTCACCAGCCCAGGAACCCACCTCTGGGCACACATCTTTGTGAGAAGAACTGGGCTCTTCTTGAATCGCTGGCTTGTTCCATGTTTAAAGAGCCTGTAAACTGCATAACTGACGTGTTTCCTCGTTTGTGGGAGGCTGCGAGGAGGCTCAGAGACCAATCTCCAGCTTGCCCCGAACTAGAGCCCATAGGTTTTGAGGTCCTGGCCTCACTCTGAGCTCCGTGTTCATTTTCTAACTCTGAGTTTCTTTCCCACTTACTGATCGTCTGCACCAAACAGTCTTGATGGGCTGTTTCCAATAGTTGCTAGAATGAGTCAAGGTATTCACTCTTTTTCACCCCATGAAAGATGGGCTACCTGCACTCTGCGCTTCCGTTGGCCGTTGGAAGAGAACCTCAGTAAAGGCAGGGCCCCATCGCATAGAACCACCCACTGGAATCCACGCTGCAACAGCTGTGGAGGACAGCACAGAGCCTGGGGACAGGAAGGAGTTGGGTCTCCTGGCAGCAGAGGGTGGGAGCTGGCAGCATCGAGGGGCCTGGTCCCTTCCAGTGCTGGAGGAACCGGGGGTCACTGGAGCAGGCAGGAACTTGCACTTGGCTTTGCTGGGAAAGCAAGTATTGTACAGAGTGCAGTGTTCCTGGGGCGAGCTAATTGTCTAACTGCCCTTGAGATGTGAACGATGTTGTCTGCAGCCCCTGCTCCTCCCTGTGGCATCGCCAATGGGCCGGGAAACCTGAGCCACATCTGTGCCCAGTAAAGGGAGGCAGCAGGCACCCCTGATACCCAGGGCCCCTAGGTGAGCCATCCGGCAGCCGGGCTCCTGCCCGGAGCGGCTGGTGGATGTGGTTAAGGGCACGACTCTATGTGCTCTTCGGCAGGCTGAGAAGGGACGCTGTAGTGCGTGTCTGGGGCTGCCGCCACCAAGTGCCACAAACTGGGTGGCCAGACTTCCCTTTCTTCTCTCTTATAAAGACACCACTCATTGGATTTAGGTCCCATCCTAATCCAGTATAACCTCATTTTTATTTATTTAAAAATTTTTTTTTCTTCATTGATTTGAGAGAGAGAGGAAGGGGGAGGGAAAGAGAAAGAGAAACATCAATGAGAGAGAACATCAACTGGCCGCCTCCTGCATGCCCCCCACTGGGGATCGGGCCCACAACCTGGGCATGTCTGACCGGGAATTGAACCGGCGACCTCTTGGTGCATGGGTCGATCGATGCTCAACCACTGAGCCACACTGGCCGGACTAACCTCATTTTTAAAAATTTTTATTTGATTGCAGTAAGAACTCTTGAGATTTGCCCTCTTAACAAAATTTTAAATGTACAATACATTATCGTTGACTACAGGTACAGCGTGGTACAGATCTCTAGAGTTTACTCCTCTTGCTTAATTAACGTGTCTTAATTTGATTACCACGACAAAGAACTTATTTCCAAATAGGTCATGTTCACAGGTACCAGGGGTTAGGACATCAGCATATGCTCGGGAGGACACAATTCTACCCATAAGAGATATCTGATGATCAAGCGTCATTGGGAGGAGTCTGGGTTCAAATCCTGGCTCTCCCCCTCCCCAAGCAGGTTACCTAACCTCAGTTTCCTCAGTCTGGAAAGTGGGCCAGATGTCACCACCGACCTCCTGGGGCTGTGGGGATGATTCCGTGGGACTCTGTGCAATGTGAGATACCACCAGACACAGAGCTAGTGCCCACCAAGAAAGAGTGGTGACTCAGCCGTTGGATCATCACCCGTCCCTGTGACGCAAACTCAGGCATCACTTCTGAACACCGAGAGACTCTGGTTTAAGGCAACAGAGAACGAATAATCGTTACGTGGACTAGCTCTTTATAGTGGACTCACTCTGCCTGCAAGTCTTTCCTCTGCCTTCTCCAGCCCTCCTTCCCAGCCTCCAGGCCTTGGCCTGGCCTGGAGCAACATCTACGCCCCAAGACCTCCCTGGTCTCCCTGCTGAGGGGAGCTCGGAGCAGCTCCCGCTCAGCCCCTCCTTCCAGCAGCAACGGGTGCCAGCGCCTTCTCTGGCTGCGGAGGCTGCTCGTCCCATCGAAGGGGCGCTCAAGGGAGGGCCTGGGATTGCTCGATAAAATATAGGATGCATTTTAGGGCGAGCATGTTCCAAATTTTGCAAATATTGGACCAGGCTGCAGACCAGAAGTGCTGGAAAGTCAATGCCCTGAGGGAAGGTCTGAACCCATGGCAGATGGGAGCTGTGCGTAAGTCCCCCAGTCGGCCTGCCCTTGCTGGGGAGTGACTCAGAGGACTGTGTTCCACACGGACCCCAGAATTCCCCAGCTGGGTTCTGCACCACCTGTCCACTAAAGCAACGGTTCGTGAATGCACCGCGTTGGCTTGCTCCCCTTCACAGCTCCTCTCCCACATCTCCTGCGAAAACGCAATATTAAGCCCCCTGCCCAGCCCCTACCCTCTCGCTGTAAATGGAATGTTTGTGTTTCCCCCCAATTCATATGTTGAAATCCTAACTCCCAATGTGATGGTATTAGGAGGTGGGGACTTCAGGAGGTGCTTAGGTCATGAAGGTAGAGCCTCATGAAAGGGATTAGTTCCTTTATAAAAGGGACCCCCAAGAGCGCCCTAGCCCCTTCCACCATGTGAGGACACAGCGAGAAGTCAGAGTCTGCAACAGGAAGAAGGTTCTCGCCAGATCCCCGCTATGCAGGGACCCCGATCTCAGATCTCCAGCCTTGAGAACCGCAAGAAATGAATGTCTGTTGTTTCTAAGCCACCCAGTCTGTGGTGCTCCGTTCTAGCAGCCCGACCAAGACACCTCCCACCACTGTCCTCCACGCAGACCCAGTTTATTCCCTTCAGGGCCCTTATCACAATGTGTAATCACACTTGGATACGTCCGTCTATTTGCTCAGCCTCCCAGGCCGCAGGACTGTGAGCGCTATAAGCACGACGGTGCCATCCGCGGCTGTTCTCAAGCACCTAGCACTGAGCTGGCACCCAGCGGGCACCTGGAAGACCATGGAGGAACAAGGTCATGAGCCGGCAGGAGGCTCTCCGCGCCAGGAAGAGCGAGAGGGTGTTCTGCAGCGCAGAGCTGCGTTCCACAGGGGCCTGACTGTTGAGACCTTACTTCGGCCGTCCCTGGTGTCACTCATTCAGGATCTGACCTTGAGCAGTGTCCCAAGCCCTCGCCGCCTCGTTTCCTCATCTGTAAAACGACGATTGGGGGCTAGATGATTTCTCTTGGGTCCTAGGACTCTCACATTCTGACTCTACATTCTAGGTTGATACATTTTACAACTCTGAGTAAATTAATGTAGATGAATATTTAAGTGATGCGCAAACGAAGGCACCTCCTTAGTCTTCGATGCAGCGGGAGAGTGAGGAAGAAAAGGGAGACACGAAGGATCAGAAATATTTGTGTTGGTGACAACGGGGTGCCTTAGCCCCCGTTTTCCTGGAAAGGGTGGGTGGAAGAGTTGTCCTTAAAGAACTTGCTGGAAATCCGGCCGGCGTGGCTCAGTGGTTGAGCATCGACCCATGCACCAAGAGGTCGCCGGTTTGATTCCCTGTCAGGACACAGGCCCAGGTTGTGGGCCCGATCCCCAGCGGGGGGCATGCAGGAGGCAGCTAGTCAATGTTCTCTCTCATCGATATTTCTATCTCCCTCTCCCTTCCTCTCTCTAAAAAAATCAATAAAGGGGAAAAACATTAAAAAAAAAAAAAGAACTTGCTGGGAAAAGGACTGAGAGAAAAGCAGGCATCCTGGAAGCTAGAAGCCCCCAAATGGATGGATGTTCCGGGTTTGGATATTCCTGGAAAGGTTCTAGGGCCCAGAGGAGCAGCAAAGGAAATCAGACCAAATATGCTCTCCTTCTGTCTTAGTCTGTTTGTGCTGCTGTAACCCGTGCCATGGACTACATGGCTTGTAAAGAGCAGGCATTTATTTCTCTCAGCTCCGGAGGCTGACAGTCCGGGGTTGGGGTGTCAGCATGGTCTGTTGGGGGCCCACTTTGGGGTGGCAGACTTCCTGTACCCTCTTCTGGTGGAAGGGGCAAGCGCTCCTGGGCCTCTTTTATGAGAGCATTGATCTCATTCACGAGGGCTGCACCCTCATGACTTCATCACCCCCCAAAGGCACCACCTCCTAACGTGACGACGTTAGAGGGTGGGTTTCAACATATGAATTTTGTCGGGGACACAACATTCGATCACAGCACCGTCTCTCTCACTCCTGGGGTCTGTCATGAGCTTCAAGAATTCTCAGCGTAAGAGAACGGTGACTTGACATCTGAGGCCTTCATTTACCTGTCAACATGATCTCCTACCTCTAACTCAGGTGGACAACGCTTCTGATGGGATAGGAGACTTGAACCAAAAATCTGCCCTTCCATAGGTATACATACCGGGGTAGGGCAAAAGTAGGCTTACAGCTGTTCGTATGGAAAATAATACAATAATTAATAAATAATAATGCAAGAATAAACTCTGTGTTTTGCATGCTCACAGCTATAAGCCTGCTTTTGCCTCCTCCTGTATTTAAGGGGAAGAGGGCCTACGTATTGAAAGGTGAAACCGCCTGACTTCCCATGTTGGCAGCAAGCTGGGAAGGAGGGATAGAGGTAAGATTCTCTGACTGAGCATGCGCTGTGTACAGCCCTGGGGATCAGACAGGTGAGGGCATCAGGTATGGCCGGGGAGCTCCCTGGGGCACCCACCAGAAACAATCACACTTGTGGGCGGTGCCTAGCAGGGGCCTGTGAGCCACCTCATCCTCAAGGCGGCGAAGTGTCTGATTAGCTGGACCCAGGCACAGACCTTGAGTGGATGGGTAGCACTAGAATTTGAATCCAGGATGGAGGCTGTTACGCAAATCTGTCTCCTACTAGACCCAGTGGTCACACATCTGGGTTCATGGCAGGATGTGGTCGATAAATCGAAACCAGCTGCTCTTTGGACAAAACTCTGTGATAGAATAAGCCTGAACACTTGTGCCCCTGTGACACCTTGATCCTTTTCTGTCTTCCTAGCCTACACATTACTCATGCCAATGTGTCCCCTCCTGCCTTTCCTTTAGGACTTTTCAGTCTCTTGCCAAGTACAGCTCTTTTCTTTTTTTTTAACATTTTGGTTTTTATTCCTCTCTTACTCCTTCAGAGGAGTGTCTAAGACAGTGAAGCCATAATGATCATTGATTACTGAACTAAAAATAATATAGAACACTGAGTACACGACTTCAATCAGGTTTAAGTTTTCATTGCTAAGTAATACAGAATACGGAATGTCCTCTTGCCAAAACACGATCAGGCAGACCCCCTGAATAGGGAGCTACTGCAAAGCCAGGAGTCTGTCAACACGCATGTGGGATTTCCTGCTGTTTGCACAAACAAAAATAAAACATGACAGAGAAACAGTGACCGAGAAAAAAAATGTGCACGCACAGAGTCGCTTCTAGCCTATATCTCAGTGTCAGGCTGCTTGTCAGTCATGGGCCTCGTTCACATCACAGAGACACATGACCCAACAGGTACTCAGCCCCTCTTGCTTTGGGGGATATTTACACAATCCGTTACATTTTTTAAAAAGACTTTTTTATTGATTTTTAGAGAGAGCAGAAGGGAGATGGAGAGAGAGAGGGAGAGAAAGAGAGAGAGAGAAACATCAATGTGAGAGAGAAACATCCATCAGCTGCCTCCTGCACGCCCCCTACTGGGGATCGAGCCTGCAACCCGGGCATGTGCCCTGACCTTTCAGTGCACAGGACAACACCCAACCAACTGAGCCACACGGGCCAGGACATGCCCCATCACCTGGGATACCCTCCCGGAGTCAAAGGTCTGTGGTACTTCTCAGTGCCAGAGGTACAGATGAGCTCTTCTGGTCCATTCAATTCTATGCATATTTGCTGAGACTCCACTAGGTACAAAGGCGGGGATCACAGGGATGGAGCTCTCCTTTAAGACCCGGTAGAAGAAGCTCAGCAAGGTGCCAGGTGCTTCTCAATAGCACATTGTTCTCATGGCAATCCCTACAGACCCCTAGCAACAGTATTCTCATGTTACCGTGAGGAAATTCAGAGAGGTTAGGGAAGTGCCCAACGACACCCAGCTGATAAAGGTAGAGCTGGGATTGGATTCGGGGGGTTCACTCTCCAGAAACCTGGCCTTCCCATGCCATCTTCCCTCCCACAGCAAAACATCCACTTCTTCTTCAGAGTTGCTGAAAGCGGCCCTTCACTGTCCTGCCGACGAGGAAAGGAAAGATGAGCATGACAGCGATGAAGAGGAGAGACAGAGGGGAGGGGGCAGAGTTGGAATGGGGTGTGGGTCTGGGGTGGAGAGAAAGGACTGCCTCTCTCCCTTCACACAGGCACAAGAATGATTGGGGTACCGACTATGAAGTCTCTTCGCCAGTCAGAACTGGGTCAGATATTCTAGCAGCGAGAACAGCCTGTTCTCTGCTCCAGCTGTTATCTGAGCTACACAGCTGGGGGGAGGACTCCAACTTGCTTCCTGGGCTTGGAGCTCAAGATTGCCACAGCTCTCCAAGCAGCACGTGCTGGTCTCTCCCAGCGGGAAGGGGGAGGGCGGGGAGGAGAGGAGAGGCAAGGAAGAAGGGGGGCAGGTGGAGGGGAAATGGGAGGAACATTCTTGTTTCTGGTAGAGCAACTGATTATCATGTTAGATGAACCTGCCTGCCTCATGGTTGTCAATCAGGAAAAATTTCCTGCCTGATGTTCATGGGTGAAAAGCTCAATTCCTTGCAAGTGAACTCCAAAAACAGCCTAGGGGATGCTGATAAAATGGGGGTCCTGGGTGCAAGGAGATTGCTGTGATAAAAGGCCTATCATAGGGTCACCCTCTACTCAGCATGTACCAAGCCAGCAAGACGTTGGGATTGCCCAAAGCCCTCGAGCCGTAATGGGTGCCTGCATTGGAGAACCAGCACTTTCATTGCTGCGGGACTGATTGTAAGGTCACATACCTCTCCCAAGTTCTGTTTCTAAACAACCCCGCCGTGCACGACACTAAATGTTGGACCGCACCAACACGCGTGCCCGGAAAACCTCCGTCTCCATGCAGGTACCAGCGAGTCTGCCTTAAAAGCAATAGAGAGAGCATGACTCTGATCGCCTCCTGCTTACCCGATGCTATTGCTCCCTATTTCTGGGTTCTTGGTGAAAAAACAAGCCGTTGTTATATGAATTTCATAATTTAGAGATAAATAATGAAGACCAAACTCAGAGCGAAATACCCCAGTGTTCATTTTATTTAATATTCTCCATTGGTGGAAATAAATTAAAAATGAACAAGGCTTGTTTATGCCTGCCTCACATTGCTCTCCACTTTTGAATAGCAACCGCATATTAATTTGCCAAGATCCCATAAATTATAATTAGCCCGGAGGATTAACAACATAAATCCTTGAATTTAAAACCAACCTGCCCGGCTCTCTCTTCCCTATGCCCTAAAGTGAAAAAGAGCCATAAAACCTTTCACTGCTACTTGATCCATTAAACTCGGGAGACATTCTTATTTCAGCTTAGCTAGTGGAGGTAGTCTTTGTTAAATCTTTTTAAAGTTACAGTGGCTCCGTGCGAGCTGGGGGGTCAGGAGACTGTCCCTGTCGGCGCCCAGCCCAGCGCACATTCACTGGGAGGAAAAGAGTGGAGAGGGGGCCAGAGGCGTGCATTTTGGCTTGGCACCGTTTTGCACAGATCTGAGATGAGAAGTGCCCCCCGACTCTGCCTTGTACGTCCTGTGTTGTCAAGAGTCCCAGAGTACTTGGAAGATGGATGCACATGGCCCGTGCACATGTGTGCACACACAGGCAGGCACGCACACACGGTCTGAACCTGCATGCAGCCAGGTTCATGCCAGGCTCACTGGGGAACTGAGGAAGGATGATGTTGCTCAGGTGACACAGTATCGAACACAAAACGATGGCACATTGTAAAACACTGGCTTTTCTGATGAGGAAAGTGGCGAAGCCACCGGAAGTATTCACGGAATACAAAGTACATCTGTGTGCAGATCGGCCTGGACCAGCTCTGTCCTGCGCTCTGTGGGCACACGCTTTTGCGTCCTCTCTTCCCTTTGGGCTGGCTGCTCCCCTGCAGCAGTGGCCGGGTGTGTTGAGAGATGAAGTCCAGAGCGATGTGTGGGTGTGCAGTTAGCTCCGATTTCGACATGCAGCTCAGCTGTGCAGGTGGCCTCCCTGTACCGTGACTTGTAAAGGGAAAGGGTGGACAACTAAAAAGAAATCCTTGGCTTCCTTCCCTCTTATTCTTCAGCCTCACTCTGCTGCCCTCTGCTTACTTCATCTTTACTTGGGCTCCTAATCCTTGGGCCCCATCTCCGAGCCTGGAGGCCACTATCCTGCTGGCTGCCCTTTTGCAGAAGACCTGCTCGTGCCTGGGTGACTCCCTCTGTCCCACCATCCCCTGGAGTCCCACTAGTCTGAGAGCTTGTTGAGAAGAGGAAGTCCATCTTACCCATCTCCTTATACTCCCCACCTGGAATACTGCCTCGTGCATGGAAGGTGCCCAAAAGATACTTGTGGAATCCATGTCATCATAAAAAGGAACAAAGATGTATATACAAGTCAAAAATACGAAATATCTTGGGCTTTCCAATACTTCTGAGACTTCATACGTGTGGAGAAGCTTGATTCCACTAATGGATATTGAAAGGAACCATCCTGATCCTCTTTATACAGACACGATCAAAGGCAACTCATGTTTTTTGAGCTTTTGAATTTGCCAGGCACTGAGCAAGGCACCTATATTGTCTTGTTAGTTTCCACAACCACCTTGTAAGATGAGTTATTATCCCATTTCACAGATGAAAACGTGGAGACCCGGGGATGTCAAATGCTCATGGTTACCGCCCCGGCACTGGCGAGACTACGAAGGGATTTTCTCTGGTAATGCAGTGCTTCCTGACCCCTTTCCATTTTCTCCTGCAACCTGTCCACTGGAAGATGTCAGCCCACTTGCAAAGGAGTCCCAGTGCTCCTAGCATCCCTGGAGCTTGGCTACAGTGGCACTCACTCAGGGAAGCATACTGGAAACAAAAGAAAGTGAGGGTGATGTCATCATAAGGCGACCTGCTCTCCTTTACAGTTTTCAAAGTCATACGCAAATCTGGACAGTGCTTCTGCAACTGGAAGCAGAACGCTTGTGAAAACTCATGCCCAGTGTCAGGAGACAGCAACCGTACATTGGCCATCATCGTTATTGGTGGAACACCTGTCTCCTGCCGGGACTGTGGGCGCCACAGACCAGAGCAGGAGCTGGCTGCTCCCCACACCACTTCTAGGAAGTCATATCCCACCCGGTGCATGAGAGATATTCCACACGTATTTATTGAATGAGTGACTAAACTTTTCATACTAACCAACCAACTGTAGTTGTGTACCCTGGGTACAACTAAGTTTCCCAAAACATGCGGCGACGGCTAAGGAAAGACAGATCGAGTTTGTTCTACACACAGTCATCGCAAGAGGTGCGACCCAGTATAAATGGACGGTTCCCTGGATGTGCCTGGAGGAAACCCCCTTTGAGTCCCTAGCCACCCCACTATGACATGAGAGAAAGCAGGCAGCCCAGAGATCCTCCTGGCCTGGCCTCAGCAATGACTTCCACTGGCATGCAGGCCAATTCAAAGCGGCTCTGGATCACAGAACATTCCAGAGCACAGAAGAGGGAGACTGCATAAGGGCAAATCAGCGCGTTACCCACAGTCACATCCGCTCATCATCTGCCAGATATTATCTCTAGAGAGGATGCTGGAGCTTCTGCCGGGAGCAAGCCCATCTCGCTGGCACCATGAAATAAGGGCTCCGGGTCCAGCTGTGCTCCCAGAAAGAAGTAAATGGTCTGCCCAGAAGGTGTGGCTGGGCCCTGGTGACTGGCACCTTTGCAGAGGATCCGCTGTCTAGTTAAAACCAGAATCATAAAGCTCAAATCCACGGAACGCTCAGAGTGGGTGGTCGGTTTCCTCACACATGCTAAGTGTCTATTTTATTTCACATAGGTTTTTCCTGATTATAGACCAGTAAATGTTAATCTTAGAAAATCTTGATAATGTAGGAAAGAGAAAATGTGAACATACACGTCTCATTCCTCCCAAATATTTTTAATATGGACATCGCATTGGGTTAAATATGCTCTAAACTACATTTAACCCAATTCCATTGATATTCATTTAATATGATTCCATGATTTCTTTATCATGTCCCTAATCATGTTTCAAAAACCTGAGTTTTACTAACAGTTTAACATTCCACTCCATGGCTTTATTTCCTGTATAATCTCTGTAACTAATGTTTACTTTAGACACTTTGGCTATTTTAATTTTTGATTACAAATAATTTTCTGGTAGTCGCTCTGTGTACCAACTTTCATGGGTATCTCATTATTTTCTTGGGACAAAGTCATAGATCTAGAATTTCTGGGTGAAAAGTAAGGCCAGGCTTTGGATTACCCGAAAAAATGAAGAGTGAAAAGGTCGCCATCCCACGTGTTGCCCGGGCACTATGCCCCATTGAACCCTGGGTAGATTTCTTCTTTTGTCTTTAAGATAACCGGGAAGAACAGAGCAGCAAGCATAGGAACAAAAATAACATCTGAAAAGTCACCTTTGGGTCATGGTCTTTTTGAAATCTGATAGGTGTACTTTCCCCAGAAAAAGGTACTCAGATTCCAAATGTTGCCCACCATTCTGGGGACCTCACAGATGCCCCAAATTTATCCTTGAATATGTCAGCAGAATTTAGAGGTGAAGAAGAATTGTGCTTTCCTCTAAAGATTCCTTCAGCTGAATTTTGTGAGCCCAGGTAAACGTTTGCGGTTCCAGGTCAAACATTTATTTTATTTTTTTGTTAAACCTCACCCAAGGATATTTTTCCATTGATTTTTATTTTTATTTTTGCATTTATTTTAGAGAGAGTGGAAAGGAGGGAGGGGGAGAGAGAAAGAGCAACATCGATGTGAGAGAGACACATCGATTGACTGCCTCCCACATGACCCTGACCAGGGCTGGGGAACGCACCTGTAACCCAGGTACATGCCCTAGACCGGGAATCAAACCTGAGACCCTACAGTCCACAGGCCGACGCTCTAACCACTGAACTACACCGGCCAGGGCTCCATTGATTTTTAGATAGAGTGGAAGGGGAAAAGTGAGGGAGAGAGAGAGAGAGAAACATCAGTGTGAGAGAGACACATGATTGGTTGCCTCCTGAAAGCTCCCTGACGGGCGGGGATCAAACCTGCAACTGCTCGGTCCACGGGCCGATGCTCTAACCTCTGAGCCACACCGGCCAGGGCCAGGTCAAACATTTAGAATGTTCTGCCCTAAGAACTGTTAGGAGACGGACTAAATATGCAGCGAGGTTTGCTCAGAGAAGTGGTCCCCAAACTCCAGTATTCACCAGGATTGCCTAGGAGGCTTGTTTAAGTGCAGGCTGTGGTCCTGAGCCCAGATTCAGAAGGTCTGGAGCGCGGCCCGAGAATCCGCATTTCTAACAAGTTCCCGCGTGACGCTGATGCTGCTGGTCTGGGGACCACACTGTGAGAACCCCTAGTTTCAACCTGTAACTGAAACCATATAATGGATTACCTTGGAGCCACTGGAAATGATGTGGAATAAGACGATCGGTATAGAAAGATATTCACAACATCCTGTTAGCAACATAAACCAGATTACATAATAAAGCGGGGATTGCATCCCGTTTCTGTGATTTTTTTTTTTTCAAGAAGAATAGCTATATGTACGTTTATATGAATATCTAAATACATAAATTTGAATGTATAAATGGATTTAGGAACAGGTATAGGTGTGATATGGGTATGAATACAGAGTTAGCATCCTTTTCTCTGAGTTATGAGATTATGGCTGTTTTGATTTTGGTATTTTTGCTTACCTGTATTTTCTATCTTTTCAACACTGATTTTACTATAAGGAAAAAGAAGTTTCTTTGAATGTTTAAAAAGGGTAGCAGACTGCCGTCACTTTGGCACATGGCACTCGTCCTGGCTCCTGGGGGTGTTTGTTCTAATCCTGGCAAAGTGGGGACTGCATGGACACGAAATATTTGAACATCCTAAATTCTCTGAATGAATTGGCAGCATGTATTTTTTTTTTTTTAAGCAGGTCCCAAAATGATTCCCTGAGAACTACTGATGCTGGGGTAGACCTTGTTTTTACTGATAAAAAAAGGAATGAGGATTAAGAGCTGTGACATGCATTTTTAAAGGCATATAGACATATATGTGTATGTTCATACATATGTGTCTACACACCTGGACGTTTACACAGGTGCAAACATGTTTATAGAGATTTAAATGTCTACAAGTGGATATCAGGTTGTCAGGTGACCTTTCTTGGAAATGACTGTCTTCTACATAAGACTATTTCCTTCCTATTTGGGGGCATTAAAGGATCATTGTTTTACTAAAAGGATGATGGATGAATAAATACATGCTAAAACAATCAGTGTTAATGGTAGCTCACTGTAAATTTTTTTCAACCTTGATGTCTGTTTATAAATTTTCATAATGTTGGAGATTATTTGTCTCACGAAATAATGGTTATAACAGGGGATAACTGAGACTTTATAAAAATTATTAGTGTCCTTACATACTCAGATAAAAAGTGAGCAACCTTATGTTACTTCGTTTAAAATGACATGATATTTTAGGGCTCACAAACCAATGCCCCAGAGTAGTTCCCCTTTCACCGGTTTGGGCTCCCTTCGTCCCGGCTTTGGAGACTCCCAGGAGGGAACAGTAACATCGCTGATGTCTTGGCAAGGTCCTTAATATGTTTTCTCAGCGAAAATGGTGCCACCACAGGCTGCTCCTTCCTTTCTCAGGGTGGGTTGTTGAAGCCTAAATTACTCCATGCGTGCACTTAACTAGAATTCACTCTACTGGAATTTCACACATCATTTTCCTCTAAGAAGCCCCTGCCCTCAGGACAGGGCCCCCTGGAGCGTCCTCCAAAGCTCAAGTGGGGACACGCGCCTGACATCAGTCAAGTGCCCCTGCGTGGACAGGGAGCTCAGATAGCAGCTCACCTTACCACCGCGATCACAGAAACCGGAGGCTGGTGATGGGTTCAATTGTTTAAAATTCATATCTAGTATTAATAAGAAAAAAACTTTTTATGAATAGCAACCTGTAGTTGGACTGCCCAGGTAAGTTTAAATGTTACTCGATCTGTTACGATCGTAAACATGAACTCCGTTAGCCAAGGTGAACGACATACTAAACCAGAAAGTACAGAATACATGGGAACTTGGCCATCACCTTTCCCCTGCGTACCCTAGTGAGACGGGGGTGCTCCAGCCCGGGGTACCAGGTGGGGGCCTTGGGAAATGGGAAGAAGACCCTCGGTCCAAGCAGGGGACAAAGTGCAGTGCTTCCCATCGACCACGCGGAACCTTTTCCCGCATCGCTTTGGCTTTGTGACACTAAGCATTTCTCCTTCCAGAGGATTTCAACGGCCCGATTCCCCTAAAGGTACTTTAATACCTGGGCTGGGAGGAGAGCCGTCACTTCATACAGAAATTAAATACATAAATTAATAGACGCCTCTTCGGGAAACCTTTCAAACAGGGAGTCCAGCTGCTTCGGAGAGCCGTCAATAGGTCACGGCCTTGGTTAATGTACCAAGGAGGAGGCAGAGCAGGGACGAAAATGGTCCAAGAGACGCGGCAGAGATCGACAAGCATGTCCCGAGATTTAACCACTTAGGTGAACGCGTTTGCCTTTGCCAGGAAATGCCGGAGAGGGTTATGCTGAGAACTTGCCAGAACATGGGGCACCTGTCCCTCACCCTCTTCAAGACCAGAAAAGAGAATCACTCCCAGAGAATGCCTCTGCTATGAGTGAGTTGGAAAGGCTCAAGTGTGTGATGAAAAAATTAATTTAAACATGTACGCTTTTAGCTTCAGAACCTCTGCGATCTTAGAATTATATCCAGAAGGCTTGACATCTTTACTGAGTGGCTACTGTATGCCCAGCTCGTTCCTGGGTAGGCATTGTACGAGATCACTCCCAAACTCCATCAACCTCTTACCTGCCTGTTATGTATCGAGTTTCATTGTGGGATTTCCTTCAAAGAAGGGCTTTAGCAACTTTTGAAAAGCTTGCAAAGCATGATGTTTGCTAAATGCAACAGACAGCAGGGATTCTCTCACACTTCATATCCCCTACGGTCCCTGACAGAGAATCTAGCACATACCAGCTAGAGTCATGGATGTTGGAAAATGTACGTGGGACCACCTACCTAGTGTAGCCATTTAACAGATAAGGGAGCTGAGCCCTAAAGCAGAACACCTCTCACCCAGAGTCACCAGATGCCCTGAAATAACTGAACTGAACATACAGCGTGCATTTTTGTTTCATGTTTGCTGGCAAATTATTTTGTGGAAGTGAGACAAAATGTTCAGAGTGCAATTGCAGCAATTGTACCAATCTCCAAAAAGAGAAAAAAAGAAAAAGCAAGCACTCAAGTCAGCTGTTTTCTTGTTTGTGTTTCGTCCGCATCCATGGGGGCAGAGGGGTGTTGCAGTCAGGTGTGGAGACCAGATACGTCTCCCAGAACGGTCTCCTTGGAGCTCCTGCCTTCCTAAGTGGTCCACCCGGGAAATTCCACCATTCCCTCCGAGATGCTCTAGGTCTGAAAACCCAAGCCTAAAACACGTTCCCCTTACAAACCCCCTGTATCTAGACGGAAGTGTCCAGAGAGCAGATGCAGACGCAGGAACTAAATATTAGCGTTTGTTTTCAGAGCCAGGAATGCGGGAGAAGAGAGAGAGGGTGAGAGACCGTCTTTGGCAGCTTCCTCTGGAAAACTCGTGCCCTTTGCTTTTTCTGGACAGCATGGAGTCTGTGGGCATCTGAACCAGAGCTGCATTCCCTGCGTGTGCTGAATAAGGACGCACCAGAGACATTTATCAAAAGACAAGTTCCCATAGACTGATCAGGGAGATGGTCTCATAAGCTGTGTCAATGTCTGACTCCATGCCCTACACCTGAAACTAATGTCACATGGAATGTTGACGTCATTGGAAAATAAAAAGTACAGATTCCTGGGTCCCACTCTGGATCAAATGGACCACATTTCCTCCAGCCGAGGCCATTAAAAAAAAAAAATTCCCCGAATGATCCTCATCATAAAGACATTTGGAGGAATTTACCGAATTTCCATCTGTTGAAAGGACCTGACCTGAGAAACCAAATCTCCCTAGAACTTGGAAATGCTTTTGTTTCGGTAGCTACAACAGAGTGGCGGGGTCAGGACGGAGGGGTACACAGTGTAAGTTCACTCCACAGCACTGTCCAGCCCCACGCTTCTTCTGGGACCGTGTCGTCTGGGACCGTGTCGGAGGAAAACCCTTTCTAGAACACCTCTAAGGCTCCCTCGCCATACGAGCAGACCACTTGAGAAGAGGCCGAGTTCCGGGTGCTCTTATCCATTTATCTCTCCGGTGCAGAATTTAGAATAAAGGACACTTCTGATGTGCCATTTTGGAAGGACGGCTTCTAAAAACGGACTTGGCAAAACCCCCACCGCCGTCCCCTTGCTCTCCCCTCCCCGCCATGACCTTTCGCAGGTGCCAAGTCTACCGAAAAAATGATGTTCAGCCACCGTGGAGAAAACCCCGTTGGGTGTGACATGCAAATTGAGACACCTCTGGCACGGCGACATCTTGTTCATCAATTCCGCTGCCCTCCACTCCAAAAGGGAGATCAGGAGTCCGCTCCGCGGGGGGACTGGAAAACGCACCGTGCGTTCCAGAGGGAGGAAGGACCGTTTCTGCAAACCCAGACCCAGCGCTGAATTATTTTAATTGCAGCCCGGTGATGCCAGTGCGCCGAAGCACCCCCTCAGGCTGAGTGCTTAGCCAAGAGGTACTGAATTAAACTGTCAGAACATGCAGAAAAATTGCAACTCGGCCTGTCAACAACATTTGTTAAGAGACACGGGTGAGGCTGGTGACTTGTGTAGAAAAAGAGCTGCCTGTGCAGAGCCATCAAAGCACAGCCTGGAACTAATGGGCTATTCAGAGGCCCTGTTCTACTTCATTGGTCAAAGCCAACACAAGCCTGTAAGGTTTGGGCCCGTTTGCTGTTTATTACTATGGTAATAAAGGCCACTTAAAGATACAAACCCATCTTGTATTGGCGCACACCCAGGCCTTCTCTTCCAAATCGGGACACGAATGCCTGCCCTCATTTCTCAGTCTCTTTAAAACAATCTCCTTTTTTTTTTTTTTAAGAAAAAAAAAAAAGAAAGAAAGAAAACCTAGAAAAATTAAGACCCTTGTAAAAGGGTGACACAGGGGTCCGGATCTTATTTATCCTTGACTGACTTTTTTTTAACGTTGACCCTGGGATGGTCAGTTTCATGTGCCATCCTGGGATTCCCAGTTCCCAGTTACTCAGCTATTCAACCCAATGCTCATCAGGCGGTCCCTGGGAAAGTGTTTAGTAGATGTGATTAAAGCCCATAGTTAGTCGATTTCCAGTGAAGGAGAGTATCCTACAGAACCTGGGTGAGCTTGATCCAATCAGCGGAAGGATCCTGAGGGGCGAACGGAACCTTCCCCGGAAAAGAAATTGTGCCGCGGTGAGCCCACGGCGACAGGTCCAGTCTGCATTTCCTGAGTATCACCGTATGGATTTTGGACTTTCCTAGGCAAGTCCCGGAATCTCATAAGCCAATTCCTTGCAATAACTCTCTTAACCTGTATCTCCGACCGGTTTCACTTTTCTGGTTGAATCCTGACTAATCCCTACCCCCAAAGAGTTAGTTCCTTACCACTTATACTTCAGCTAAATACCTTTGCATCAGGATTCTCAAAATGAAGGCCTATAGGCTGCAAAGGGTTCATTGATGTTCTTTTGGCCCACACCTATATATTGGGTGCAATATGTTAAAAATAAAACTAAGCTAAATGAGTTGAATTCTGTTTTCCAACAAGGGTGGATCAACATGTATCTCAATTCATTTATATGACCTTCATCATAAACATTTATTATTTGCAATTCCTGCTTAACTTAGAATATTTTTAGGAGGAAAAAAATCACTATGAAACTTTTTACTCTTCAACAAAAGAACACCCGGAGATGACAAGGGTAGTTTGCTCAACATAGAAGGACATTCTGATGATTATCTTTGGAAAAACACATTGAAATGCAACCACAGGTACCAAGAAAGGGGTGAGGCAGGCGAGCGGATCCCGATTCCTCTCTTCCCAGGAAATTCTTACATGCATTCTTTGCCAGCTGTGATCCTTGAGACCAGCTCTGGGTGAATTAGTGACTGAGGTTCCCCCTGGATCAGAAGCAGAACCCTGGTCCGGGAGAAAATGCAGCGTACGGAGCCTGGCAGAGTGCGTCCAGTCCCCTAACTCTCCATCTCACTCACTGAAACTGTTCCCCGCTTGGAGCTTCCTGGGTCCAATCCTACATCAAAGGAATGTCTCTCTCTGCAGAGTGAGCCTCAGAAATCCATATATGTTTTCAAACCTCCCAGCTGATTCTGATGCACAGACAGGCTTGGAATTCGCTGGACGAGAGACTGTCTCAAGTTTCTTCCAGCTCAAAAACTCGATGTACCTAGGAATCAAATTCTGCAGGCGCTTCTCCAGACCTCGGACAGGCAATATTCCAAATGTATTAATGCTTCTGGGCCACTGGGAGATGGTTCTAAAGACTTGAAGCATTGCCATGCTGCCTTAGTCACCTGGCAGGACCCGACTTATCATTTTGTCTGTAATTTCTGTTGCCTGCTGGTTTGGAAATGCGCTTGAGGTTCAGATCCGAGGCAAGATTCACTGGTCAAAATCAATAGATTTGAACTGCGATCGCCGGATGAAAGACTCAAACCGCCTCCATTCCCATTCCGAGCCACCCTACCCTCTGGTGTATGGTACCCACAGCTTAGGCTGGGACGCTTGAAAGGGAAAGATGATCACCTTTCCTCAATGAAGGGAAGACAGTGCCCCGTAATTTCCAAAGGTCATTTGGAGATAGACTCCAGCTGCACAGGCCCCTCGCAACAACTTAACCGCCCCCCCGGCACGCGTTTGAATGGCGTAGTATTCAGACCCGAGGGGCTCTCTCTGGCTCTCAGTGGGAGAGGGTTATGTTTTTCCCCAATGCAAACAAAAGACATTAGAAAGCACACGGAGCGTATGATAGTGTTGGGGTGCCACGGCAGAGAAAAATATGGATTTTGCTCTTTTAATATGTCACTATCAGATCACAGCGTTGGTTGCAGTAAACGATCACTTTCAGTTACTGCTAATTGCCAGCATCTCCTGCCATGGGCCGCAGTGGTGTGGGCCAAAGAACAACAAGTGTTGGAGCTGGGTACAAATATGCATCCTGCTGGACTGAATGGCATCACGGGCCTCGAATAAATGCCTAAGGAGACAGCTGGGGACGAGAGCCTGGGAATCAAAGACGTCATTCTGCAATTATTAAGAAAAGTGGCCTCTTCGTAAAAGAAAAGTCTAACCTCTCTGTGAATCCACTGACCCAGGGCAGCCTCCGCCCTCCATACATTCCTGTCAATAACAAGTACCTCCAGGGTATGACGTAACCAGGATAACTCCTGTTGCAGGTCAAAAAGAAAGTTAGGAAAAAGAAAAAGAAAAAAGTTAACCTGACCCTTTAAATAGAGAGAGTCTTCTATGCCTCTGCCCAAAAAAGGAGGCCAAACCCACAAGGGCAGTGAGCCCTGTCCCTGCCTCCTCCACGGACTCCTCCTCAGTGTCCCTACAATCACCAAGAACCCCCATAGATGTACCCACCCCATCACGATCCTCTCTCCTCCCAGATTATGGACAGATCCAATGAAATCTTCCAGACACAGAACCGGAGTTGACTGCTTGCTCGTGAGAGTCAAGTTCCACCTTAGAGATCAGATATCTGTTGAGCGCCTACTAGTTTCCTAGTGATGGGAATGAGTGCAGCCGTGAACAAAACATGGAATGCCTGCCCTCCTGGAGTTTGCATTCCCAGCGAAGGGGACAGGAAACGCAAGGAATGGGTGGCGAAGACAGACCACAATTTAAAGTCAAATGTGAGTCCTGTGGGTTGTGAGGGGCACTCTGAGCAGAGGCCAGGATAGGAGAGGCTTCCAGGCAGAGTGCTTGGTGAACTTGAACAGCAAGGAGGCCAGTGCCACTGGAACAGAGAGAGTGAGGGGGAGGGCCCGGGAGCTGAGAACAGAGTGTTCGGGAAAGGAAAGGGCAGGGAGAGTCCCACGGGCCATGGTCAACACCAGCTCTGAGCGACACCCAAAGCCTTCTGGAGGTTCTAAGCTAAGGAAAGAAGCGATCTACCTTGTGTTTTCAAAGGAGACTCTAGCTCCCTGGTGAACAAAAGCCCAAGGTGGGAAAAGAGGGGGTGCCAGGTGACCCACTAGGAGAATTGGGGCTGTCATCCAGGCGTAGGTGAGGGTAATGCGGAGGGGTGAGGGAGGAGGCAGTAGGGCTTTCTTAGGTCTGCATTCCTGCTTGTGATGTTTGTCATACGCTCTTCCCACATATGAACTCCCTTGAGCAACATCAGTCTGTCGTACCCAAGCCCAGCACAGTCCCTGGCACACAGAACACTTGTAGCAAATAAGGGTCCCGCTTTGAAAATCCTGGCAGGTAACAGTTCACTCATTCACCAAGAACATTGCTTTCTGTCAGATGAGTGATAACTAGAGCGGGTCATGCGTTTCATCATCTCTGCAGGTTAAGCTGGCTCTGTCTCTCTCTCTCTCTGTCTCCCTCTCTCCATCTCTCTGTCTCTGTATCTCTGTCTCTCTCTCTGTCCTTCTGTCTCTCTGTCTCTCTCTCTGTCTCCCTCTCTCCATCTCTCTTTCTGTCTCTGTATCTCTGTCTCTCTGTCCCTCTCTCTCTGTCTCTCTCTCTCTGTCCCTCTCTCTCTCTGTGTCTCTCTCTCTGTCCCTCTCTCTCTGTCTGTCTCTCTCTCCATCTGTCTCTCTCTCTCTGTCTCTGTCCTTATTTAAAGAGCACAGCCTGACCAGTGGCCCAGGACAGATGCCAGAAGCCCCGCAACCTCGCCCACGTCTGCCACTGCCAGGCTCTCCGACCTTCTACATGGTATTTATTTTATCTGTGCCTCAATTTCTCCATCCCCAAAATAAGAATAATAGTGCTGAGGGAACATGGGAGGATTAATGAGGTAATAAGGACGTGCCTGAAAGCGGTGTGAGCTCCTTGAAGAAACAAGCTATAAAGCAGGGGTCCGTGTTCCATCTCTGCTCTCCTCTCCCACTCAATAAAGCTGCCGGGGTGGGGTGGGGGGGTTCTGATAGGGTGGAGAGGAAAACAAAAGGTAGAAAAGGCAACAGGCATGTCTTAAGCAAGCATCACCTTAGTCCATCCTGAGGCATCATGAACCCTCTTGGAGGAGCCCCCTTTCTGACAGGGGGGGGGCTGGGAGACGGGGAGAGAATGTCTAAGGAATTGTGAGGATTATTTTGCCTCAATTTGGGGACCAGATATTGCCTCAAAGGGGCTTAGTAATAAGCCAGAACCATGTCGCCCCTCCTGTGTGCCCAAAGAATTTAGAAGCTGACAAGGCGATCGGGCAAATCCCCTCGGCAGTAATGTGAGAAAAAATTGCCCAAGACGCCCATCTGGTTTGGGCTGATGGCACTCCTGGGCACACACAGTGTAAACCTATTGGATCAATAAATATCGGGCTCCTTTTAATGAAAGCAACACTATTATTTTCCTCTGATTGTTTCTCCGTGGCTTCTTTAAATGAGATTTTTGTTATTCCCTATTCGAGGTGTATCTTCAGATGGTCACGGAGTCTATATATTTGCTTTTGTACATATTTTATACCAAAACTTTTAGACCGTGTTAACTTCGTGGTTTGCTTTTTAAGATCTTAGCTGAATGTTTTAAAGGGATACTCGGATGCCGTGTATTATTGCTTGTGTGATTTTGGTTATTTGCTCTTTATTTATTTATTTTTTTCTTTATTGATTTGAGAGAGAGAGAGAGGAAGAAGGAGAGAGAGATGGAAACATCAATGAGCGAGAACATCGATTGGCAGCCTCCTACATGCCCCCCACTGGGGATCAGGCCCACAGCCTGGGCATGTGCCCTGACAGGGAATCGACCAGCAACCTCTTGGTGCATGGGTCGACGCTTAACCACTAAGCCACACCGGCCGGGCTGTTATTTGCTCTTTAGAATTCAGGAAATGCCTGGCAAAAATGACCAGGCAATGTCAACAGGCCTCTGATTTCAAAAGTGGGCCCCCTGGCGAGCTTGTTTGAGGAAACAGATTTCAGTATTCTCAGAATTGAGGACGAGACATATATGCACACTTTGTCTGTATTATGACAGTATTTTTGAGGAACTCTTTGGGTATTCACTCACTCATTCATGCATACATTCGTGCATCCATTCATTTGCCGAAGTCCTCCTGTTTTATATCACAATGCCCAGGCGTCTCCCCCTCTCTCCTGGGGGAGAGTTTGAGAAGGGCGGCCAGGAAGCTGTGTGAGGAGTGCTCCTGGCTGAGTCACCTGTGTCTCTTTCCCCTTCCCACATCGAGCCTGTCACTCTGTGCAGAAGGGCGTGGGGGAGGGAAAGCAGGAGAGAAAGCCATCAGTGGTCTGAGAAAGAGGAACAGGATTAATATCTGATTATCCTTTTGATGTTCATTCCAGTTACGAACGAGGCCGCGTGCCCGTCCTCACTTCCGGCAGGAAGTCTGTGGTGAAACTCCTGTCCTGGTGTTTGTTGTGGGTGTCACCAGGATGCCAGGGTCCTGGGCCCTGGAGGCCCGCTCGGAGCACGAGCCCGTGAGCTCGCTGAGCTCCTGGGATGGCAACATGGCTCCTTTTCCTTCAGAGAGCAAGTCCTCATATGCATCGCAAGCATCATTTCTATGCAAACACGAGCCCCATCAAAATGAAACAGAAAACATATTGGGTCAAAATAAGCCACTGAATGCTTCTTTTCGATCTCATCATCAGAAGTAGTCATTTTTTTTTTTTTTTTAAATGAGAAAATACAAAGCAAAACAAATCCTGAACCTCGGCCCTCAAACACAACTATTGAAAATAAACCGGTGGGCCGCGTGTTGGTATTTTCTCTTCCACTCCACGGCTGCCTCTCCGCCCCCTCCCCGCACCATGGCGTCGTGTTTATCAGAGCTGTAAACACAGAATCTCTTGCCCTGATTCTTTTCTTCAGAAGTGTCATTCTTTTCCGTGATGGAGGATAGTCTATTGAATGACGATAGGACAGTTATTTAACCGAGATCCTAGCATCTTTCTTCATAGCTGGTGAATGGCACCGTATTCCATGTGAAGTGAGACAGCGTTATACTTCGCATTACGCTTAGGGCCACGAGTCGAATGTCCCTCAGCGAGGGTGGGAGCTGTAGTGGGTCGAAACCCAGATTCCACTCCTATGGGGCCAAGAAGCCAGGAAGGAATGCGTTGTAAACATTTACATCAATCCCTCAGCGATTTCCAAAAACCCTCATCTCCGTGCCCAGTCCTGGGGGACTCAGGTCTCCGAAGGGTACATGAATCCGTCACAGTTTCCATCCCAAGTCATTCCCTGCCGACCACTTCTTCCACTGGACACAGGACATGGCCAGATTGAACTAGATCAGGCTAAAGGACAGTTCCACACGACAGTGACCAGCCGACAGCCCCCCCGCCTGCTGAAAGTCATGGCCCCAGTTCCAAAGGAAAGAGAGGAGTCCTGGGAGACCGGCGTCTGGGTGCTGGTGAGGTGTGGATGAACAGAGGTCCACACCCCAGTGGTCTGGTGAACCAGTCCCGTTGGGACAGCGGCGCACCCCTGCCTCCCGCTTTGCTGATGTGAAATAAAACAAAGGGCAGGCCCGGCGGCCCCCTGCTGCTGCTGTGTCCTCGAGCAAGCGGCCTGCTGGATCCTGGCTCCCAAAGGCTTCCTCCTCTGTTATCTCTTTGGATTTTAATATTGTTGAAGCCTTCATAACAGGTGGGCTGCACACACACGTAATGAATCCCATTCGTCACGAGCAGCTCCCCGCGCCCACGAAAACGAAGGAGGGGAGCGCTCCCACGCGCTGCAGCCTCCCTGACCCAGACTACCTGGAAGGGAAGCGGATCTGAATGATGAATTTCTGTTTGAAAAAAATGCTGTCAAGTGTGTGCAGAAACCCTCTTAAGACAACCAACTTTGCCCTGGCTGGTTTGGCTCAGCGGTTAGAGCGTCGGCCCGCGGACCAGAGAGTCTGGGTTCGGTTCCCGCTAAGGGCACGCACCTTGGTTGCGGTTTGTCGCCGGCCGGGGTTGGGGTCGTGTGGGTGGCAGCCACTCGATGTGTCTCTCTCACATCGATGTTTCTCTCTCTCCTCTTCTCTCTCTCCCTCCTGCTCTGTCTAAAGATAAATGCAGAAATGTCCTCGGATGAGGATTAAAAAAAAAAAAAAAAAAAAGACAACCAACTTCTCTAGCAGAGTTACTTAAAGGAATGGGAACGAGCACCCTGGAGTAAGTAGGAGCTTCTAAAACGCCCAAGGGTACTTTGTAAAACTGCTTTCTTGCAAAGGGTAGACTGCTCCAGATTGTTCCGGAGTATTCTTTGCTTAGTATACCCTTTCCCCCAGGTGAGTCCTCAGGTAAACCTCCAGCCAAGTCCTGAATCCGAAGGATCAGACATTGCAAATTCCTGGAGGCCACCATGAAGAAGGTGGGTACCAAGGGGACCGCGTGGGGAGAAGGATGTGTCGGTCGCTGCTGCCTGCCGGCCTCCAAGTTCATTCATGCTCATGAAAGCAACGGAAGGGCTTCAAAGAAGGGATGAGATCGCACACATTTCTAACAGTGAGGTCAGCATAGAGCAAGAGGTGAGCAAAAAAAAAAAAAAAAAAAGCCATACCATTCTTTAAAAACAAAAGCCCTGTCTACTACTTTCTGGGGGAGTTTTCGATTTTGCTTTTGTGTTTTGCATTGTTTTGTTTCATAGGGAGAGGAAAGTTTGGGGGAAGGATACTGCTACAGAACTGGTGGCTGGTCATTCGGCAGAACCAAGTAAAACCCTGTTGGGCCTGTTGGGTCTCACACAGTAACATAAATGCCACACTTCTAGCAAAGACCTCCAGAGCAGACCCCTCGAGAGCGAGCACCTTCTCGGAGCAGGACCCCGTCCGTCTCTCTCTCCCACTGGCCTCCTTGGCAGCCCTCCCCCACTGAGAATGCCCCTGCCCCAGGACCTTGGTGTGCACTTGCTGTCGCCATCGCCCCATCTCTTTACACAGGCCTGTTCTCCAGGGTCTCACAGCCTCTCGTCCTTCTGCCCCCTGCCCTCTGAACGGCTGCAGGGTACCTTCACAGCACTTCTCTTTCCTTGACATGTCGTGATTTGTTTAACATCTCTTTCCCCAACTAGACCAAGAGCTTCCTGAGGGCAGGGGCTTCATTTATTCGCTGCTGAATCACCAGGGTTTGCACACAGGGGGCCCTGGATAAACGCTAGTGAACTGAATGAATGAATGAACGAATAAATGAACCGTATAAATATGTACTAAGGATACTTTCAGACACCTGTGCTAGCGTCAGATCGTACACACGTGCACACACACATGCACACACACATGTGCACACACACACATGCACACACACTCAGAGACCGTAGGGACAGTGTCCCAGGAGGAGAGAATCCTGCCCTGCCCCCGCTCCACTCAGACCCACCAAGTCAAGACATGACTCTTTATGTGCCTTCCAGTAACATTAATTGTTGGTCATAAAACTTCAAAGAAACAGATATTTATAGCTCGATTAAAGCCCTTTTTCCACACACACTCACCACAGCACTTTCCAACTCAGTTCCCATGAGCACACTGAAAACAGCCCTCTGCCCACTTCCTGCCGGGGCCGGCTCCTTAACCGCTTCGGCCCTGAGGCTCTCTGTTTTCTCCAGGGTTCAGGTCTTTCGGTTTCTCTTGGGTTTTCTCGCTTGGGTTTTTCACTCCTTTTCTCAAGCACCCAAGCCCCCATCGAGCCGCCCCCACACCCAACAGGGCAACAGGGGCCCATGAAGAAACCAGCAGCCCTGAAGGTGAAGGTGACAAACTTTCCTTCTGGAAACCTCCTGCTCAGGGAAAACGAGCAAAGGCTGCAAAGTTTCCCAAAGTCGGGGCAACCCACATGGCCATCTGTTTACCCGCGCCCGAACGTTGCAGGGGCCGGGGATAGTTAACCAGTGCAGCAATGAGAAGGGATTCCTGCTTTTCTTCATGAACATCAGGACCTTGAAGAGTACTGGTCACGATCATTTACTATCAGTCATTTGCCCACAACTGTATAAACATTATTTCTAATCACTACAAAACTCTCGCAAGATAGGTCACTGATGTCTCCACGTTAAACATGAGTCAACAGGCGGAGAAAAGTGTGGGACCCGTCGCACAGCTGGAAAACGGCCGAGCTGGCCGCCACCTGCTGTCCTGATAAGAGCCAAGTTCACATCCTTGGTCGGGGGACTGGGAGCACGGGAACCGTACGCATTAGAAGGAAGAAAGGACACCTACGTGCCCCAATTCAGGTCGAATGGGATTGGTTCCACTCCTGATTACAGCCGCATCCGATATACACGGAGCTAATCCTAGGCTCCCTCATTATGTTAAACGTCAGGACAAAGACAATGAAAGCGTGTGTTCCAACAGGCAGCAACCTTTGGAGAAGGCGGGATCAGGAGGTAGGTGCAGCTTCGAAGGACGGAGGCCAGCCTGCACCTGGGATTTCTATGAACACTGCTGTCTGGTGGGCTGTGAATTCTCTTTGAATATCTGGAGAACACCTGAGGTGGTCTGGGCAGCCCACAGCAAGTACTCACTGTGGTAATTAATAAGTCTTATGCGGTTCTGAACGTGGACCACATATTTGAGAAGCGATGTGCCCACAGCGAAAGGAGCCCCTCTGTAGATGTTATCATCTGAGAAAAATGGAAACTGAAGTGGTCTCCACAGGATCAAGTTAGAAAATCCCTTTTACTTTCAGAAAGAAACCCCCAAAGAAAGCACTGCACTTCCTCGGGCTGTCATTGTCTCTGACTGCGTGCTGCACGGGTCCGGGTAGCACTGGTTCACGACCATGAGTTTAGTCTTTGCGTCACTCACAGTGGAAGATGAGGGGGATGAAGAAGCTAGAACGGAAGAGACAAGCCAAAGGGAGCTGGGCCACGTGGTGGAGCTTTGGACAAAAGATTCACGAACACCCCCTGCAGAGGGTCCCTAGGTATCCTTGGATCCTGCCACTTCCTGTCCTTCCCAAGGCCTGGCTGTTGGCGTCTCTTGGTCCCCATGCAGATGCATGTCACATAGCAGATAAAGGGATGCATGTTATGTGAGGTGACCTGAGTGATTTCCTTGCAACAAAGAGAGCAGGGAAATCGCCAAATTCCAGAGACAGTGCTCATGTAAATAATGTGTCCCCCCTTCCAGTGGGGCCGCAGCTCGAGGACCAGAGGGCCTTGTCATGGGCCACCAGCCAGCTACAGCTAACTCTTCTCGTCTCCCAACATGAAGCCGAGTCCCAGAACTCCTCGTCCAGCATTAAGTCTTGTTCTGGCTTCTGGCCTCTTGGCCAAACATCTTCCAAGCTTGTTCTTCCAGCACAGAGGCGAGGTGAGAGATCTTGAACCCGTTGTCCCAGGCCTGGCCCAGAGGGCTCTGAAAATTGAGAGCTGCCTGCAAACCACCCCATGTGACGGGCGAACACAGTGATGTTTGCTGAGACAAGCTCTCTTTGACCGGTGAGTGGCTTTCTTCTTCCCCGTCCAGCTTTTCCTGAGAACATTCCAGATGTCTCTCTACATGCTTCAGATGCTTCTGGTGGGGGCAAAGATGCACCAGTCTGTGTCACTTCTGAAGACTCAACTGAAGGGCTTGGAATCATGGAACTTCCCCAGGCTGTTCTGTGAAGCTCATGAGTTCACACCTCACCCGGACACCTGTTCTCTCGCCTCCAACGTGCCACTCTCCTCCCTTCCTACCCCATCCAGGGCCTGGTAGAGGGTCTCAGGGCTGTACGTCTGCATGCCAGCTTGCCTAGGGACCCACCTTTCCTGGGCTGTATATCTCAGCCTCCTTCAGAGGGCTTCCCAGCACTCTGAAGAGTATGTAGTGGACAGAGGTGACCTCTGTTACTGTCACAGAAACTCCGTATCCACACCCTACTGTCAGGCCCTACACCCACAGAGACTAACTGATTCGTTTAGAATTTGGAGAGTACTAACAATGTGTCCTCATTCTCCCACCAGTTTTGGTAAGTTCATCTTCTCTCAAACAGCGAACTTCGGTCAATTTGAGCTCCATACTCTTGGAACGCGTGAAAAGACAGGCCAACAGAAGACGTGCCTTCCCCTCTCTGAATCTGCATTTCCTTACACGGAGCTGACCTTTGTCTACCGATCAAATCCAAGTAACAACAACAATAATTTGTCATAAAAAAAACAACACGAAGACTCGTAGTGTTGCTATCCAGTCTGGGAGTTTTGCCAGTACACTGTGAAGGGTGGACAGCTGTCTTACCTTCTCGGAGGAGGGCAGCAGCGTTTATTGAGCATCTGCTACGTGCCGGGCGTTCCCACATTCACAGAGGAAGGGAAAGTGGCTGTGTGATCGTGTTAAAGAAGGCCGGGCATGGCTGCAACACAGGATGTTTATTTTCTTTCTCACTGACACTATTTTTACTGGGGAACTGTTATTATTAAGTCCTAAAACTTGGACGATAAGACGTTTTCTAAGCGTAAACAGTTATTATCAAGATGATAACCTTGTCATTAAAATTTAAGAAATGTATTCGGATCATTTTTTTTTTTTTTTTACCTTGAGTAGAAGTCTCGAGTAGAATCAATTTAATGGAGAGAAAGCTATATTTCCAATGGAATTTCCGCGTTAGAGAGTTAGATTTCTCTGTGGTGAGGCAGCAAAGGAGAAAAACACACAACCTGAGCCTGTGCCCACATCTGCCCGGCGAGCTGGGGAGCCGAGAAGCCCTTTTGCACAGCTCAGCAGAGCAGACCGCCCAATGGGAAGCCCCCGGAGCCGTGCAAAGCCTCCTTTGTGTACCAAGCACCAGGGCTGGCCTCCCACTCACATCACCTCCTGGCCACTGTGGTCACCATAATGACCCAGACAGTGGCCTGTGGGTCCTGGTCACTGGGAAAATCTGAGAGACCTGCAGAATGTGGTTTTGAAAAGACAGAGAACAACACAGCTCCGGAGAGAGCTCAGGGAGAGAGGGCGCGTCAGTGCTTTTGTTCTTAAACGTGGACATCCGGACGGATTTACGTATCCACACATGAGCGAAACGAACAGCTGCGTGATCACTGAAAGCCCGTTTGACTCTACATCACTTAATACACTCATTTCTTCCTTGTAGAGAAGGCAGCAAAGCCTACCGCTTGGGGGTTCGTGTGAGGATGAAGAGAGATCACACTTACAAATTGCTTAAGAGAAGCTGGTGGCACTATTTACTTTCTGATTTATTTATGTTTCTTATTTATTATTGGTAGTATTTATTTTTGCTTATGTGAGGTGGTCTTTATTGATCTGTACCTATTACCGATGCTTGGATGTACCCCTCTGTATGTATATTTCCTAACACAGGGGCTCAGTGTCCACCCCAGACTGTCCACCAGGAACCCAACACCCGTTGTGAATCTGCCCAGCTTCCTTCAAGCCGGCCTGCTGAACGCCCGGCTCTCCGTGGGGCTCCTGCAAAAGCTCCTTCCTGTTTCTCTCTGGCTTCTCAGACACACCCCACCACAGTGTAAATCAAGAAGTTCACGATGGTCTGGTTCTGCCGGTGGCGCCTTCGAACTGAAGGGAGCGGTTAACCAACCTAGCCCCCACAGAAACTGCAGGGTGGGCTCTTGAGGGGGAGTCAGAAATTCTTTCGATGAAAATGCAAAGCACGACCTCATAAAAGAAACCCACTGCGGGAAGATGAAGAAATGTCAGTTTGCATTAAAACAAAATAGGAGCTTGAACATTTTAACCATCTGGCAAAAGACCTTCCCCTGCAAAGGCACAGAAGCTGCCAGGGAGTTAGACGAGCCCTGCACACAGCAACGTCTGTGCCTCCGTGAAAACTCTGAGCAAGCCAGGGCCGGGGGCTGGCAACGGGTTTGCCCAGCAGTCTATCCCTTGGTGCCCCGCACTCGTCTTCGTTGTATCCACCCAATTGTCTTATCGCACAGCAGAGCCGTCATCCCACTGGAGGGAGGGTGAAGTCATAAGCAGGCACAGGCTGGTGAATGAAACAATACTGCTTGGAAGCTTTGTGAGAAAGAAAAGGTTTGTACCGGGCCATGTCGGCTAGGTTCTGCTGCAGTAACAAATAATCCCAAGGTCTTCGTGACGTTACACAACAAAGGTTTGCTCCTCATTCCCTCACGCATTCAACAGTGAGCTCTGGTGACCGTGGTCACCCAGGGCCTTGGAGGACAGAGCCCCCATCAGGGCATTGCTCCCCTGGTCGCTAGGGCATGGGAAGGAGTCAGGGTGAAGGCGCTGGCTGGGAGTGACACACGGCACTTCCCCTCCCATTTGTTTCATTGGCCAAAGCAAATCACCGGGAAAGGCCTGTTGTCCAGGGAAGCAAGAAGGTACACCCGTACCCTGCACCCTCCAGTAGTGTCTGAGACTAGGGTCTTAATGACTCACCCGGGCTCCCAGCTCTTGAGTGCCCAACAGGTGCGTCACTCATCGTCTTGTCTAAACTCTTAGCAAAGATGGAACAGTGAAAAGAAACGGGCCCCGAATGCTCGTGGTCTGTCTTTGGTAGGAGCTCAGGGAGCCATGCACAGTACTCTCTGATACCGACTTCCAGCTTTAAGAGGTGTCTTCTGGTACCAGTCTCCCCAGAGGAGCCCCCTCTTGAGCGTCTCATTATCCACTTCTGCCACCCACTCTGTGTGCCATGCTGGGCAACTCCCTGGCCTCTGCAGGCCTCAGCTGCAAGGACAAGGTGCGGAGATGGACGCACAGAGCAAAAGCTCAATAAATACCAGCCCCCCGTTTCCACACCTGCCGTCTCAAAAGTCTGTATCATCTGAGCCATTCTGCACTTGTCCTGTTGTCCACAGAGGCGTCCACGTGCACTGGCGGGACTCTGAGGACGAACCTGTGGATCTCAAATAGTCTAGGCCAGTATTTATGTGTCAAAATCAGAAGACGGGGGCCTTTCCAGTTTGCTACGGTTTGTGACCACAGCTGTAGGAATCAGTGACACAATTTTCGAAGATGACAGGCCACAGTTCTTTTGGGGACTTCGGACATCTCCGTAGATCTAGCAAACGGCCAGAAAAGGATCCATTTCTGAACACCTGTTCAGGGTGACCACATGGCCCTCTCCTTTTTGGACTTAATTCTCCTAACAAATCCACACTGTCGGTATTACCTGCATTTTCCAAATAAGGAGATGGAAGCTCTGGAAGTCAACTGGTGTCTCCAGGTAGGAAGAAGCAGAACTCGGTCTGAAACAAAAGCCCATCTGACTCTTGATCCTGGCTTTCCTATCCCTGCCTCCCCTTTTCTGAGACGACATACTTTAATGTCGCTTTTGATTGTACTCAGTATTGTTTCAGACAATTGTCAGGGAGTGAGATTGGTCCCAGCCTCCCCAGTGCTCAACCCACTTGCTGGTGCTGAGTTCAGAGGTTCCAAGGCATTCTAGTCGGTGATGCTATATTTCCACCTGGCGTGAAGTGGCTTCATTCCAGCAGGCTGATTCTGACACAAACCACACTCCTGTGCTTACGGAATTTCTCACGAGTGGTCTTCTGGTTCTGGGGCATGAATCTGATATCAACCACCCCTTTGCAGTTAAGCCAAACCTTGAGGTTTTGCTAAGGTTTCACTCTGAGTGAACTTGCCAATCAGAGTGAAACTAGGATAGAGAAAGGGGTCCTCAGCCACAGACATGGGAGGAAGCAATCTGCTTTGTCACTCAAGCACAGCAAGGCTTGTCCTCGACCAGAGGCAGCCAGAGGAGGAGGAGAGAAGCTAGCCAGAGAGCTGGGGCCCCCGCCACTTAATCAAAGCCTTAATGGAGTCTATACTTGGCATGGTCTACATTCCTACAGCTTGGTTTGTGGGCCATTCCTCACCTTAGGAACCACCAGGAATCTCCAGCCATTGCTAAAGGTCCCATTCAAATGTAATGTGGTGAGAAAAGTCTTGATCAGTGAGAAAATTAAACCTCGAAGAGATTAAGATTCTTGTCTGGGGCTCCACGAAAAGCAAATAGCAGAGCTGGGAAAGTCTGACCACCAAGTCCAGGGTCTGTCCCGTTATACCATGTCACCATGAAGATGACTGTCGGAAGCAGGAAGTTCAATGATGATAACCAACTCAGACTTGGAAGAAGTAGGCTAGTCTCAATGAACACTCTACTGGGCCTAAACGTTCTTATCCCCACACGGGATGGAAACATAAACCCTGGGAACCACACCCCCAAAATTCTATAACACCTGTGCACAAATCTACGAGCCAGAAATAAAGAAAACCCTTTGAGAGTACATGTGTGTATATGTGTGTGTGTAGTTGGAGTTGCAAAAATATTTTTCATCAGTATATAACTATATGAGAAGAGTTCACTTGCCAAATAAGTGATCCTGTAGCGAGTTGGAGATGCCGTCTTGTGTATGTTGGACCAATTCACAAACCCTCCTTTCTCTTAAAATATAAGCTGTGATTGTTCAACAAGACCCTGGCCCTAGATGGATGATTAGACCAAAGGCTGAAACCAGGACCAGGGTGAGCCTATCAGATTCTGTCTCCCAGGACTTTGGAATTGGGATTCAGTGTTCAACAACCTGGTTCTAGGTACAGTTCTGACCCTAATGTGCAATTTCCTGATCTTGCTCTATGTGTAGAGTAGGAAAAGTTGGTTAGTGGCAAAAGGGGAATTCATAACACAGATGTACAGAGCAAAGGTGAGAGACAGAGAAAGGGAGTCTTGGGTGGCTTTCTTCTGCTGTCCCTGCTCCTGGTCTATCCTCCTGAGATCTGGCTGTATTACTGTGGGGTTCCCTGGGACGCTCCTGCATCCTGATAGATCATCATGCCTTCTGCTCCTGCCCCTCCCCAACTTTTTTCCTTAAGTTAGCTCAAAAGATTTCTATTAGTTGTACCCAACTGAATCCATGAGGGCAATGTTTTTTTCTGTCTTATACCCTGATGCCTCTTTAGGGGCTTAGGATAGCGCCTGGTATACCAAGGAATAAATGCTCAACAAATATCTGTGAAGTAAATACAATCAGAAGCCAACTCAATCAACATTCCTAGGGGGTGGAGGGAACAGCTTGAGCATCTCTTTTAGCTCATTTTCAGCTTGCCAAATTTTCTGTATTCATGCAATGGGGCAAAGCTGTGTCCAAAGAGGCATATGTTGTAATCACGTTGGTGTCCACCCCCCACACCCTCATCCCAAGGATGCCTGCTTGCGGAATTTGTTGTGTCTGCAAAATAATGATCTAGTCCCCTGTTGCAAAGGCTGTGTTAGACATAAAGAGGTGTGTTGCAATCACAATTACTATCATTAAATGTATGAAATGCCACAAAATAAGGAAGCAAGATGAGTGAAGGATGGTGAAAGAGTAAGTGAACAAGAGGTCAAGGCAGAGTGTTTAAGGAAGATTCCAGATGACTATAGACAAAAACCAAAGCACCAGGTGACCGGAGAAAACAGGAATAATAGGAACCATATGGTGCAAGGATGCAGTAGGGGAAAAGGCAGACAACCCAGAGGGAGGAAGCTTGTATCTAAAAGTCACAGGGATGAGGCACCTGGGATGAATGGGTAGTGAAATGGGTAGATGGGTGGATTAGTGAGTAAGAGGTGGATGAATGGATGGGCAGTGAATAAATAGATGGATGGATCCATAGGTGATACTTCTGTCATCTGTTTTTGGACAGCTCAAGAAAAAAGAGAGGCAGCAACTGAACTGGCATGAAACAATTATCTAGCCCGAGAGGTGGAAGTAGGTTGGATTATGCTGCTGGAAGAAGAATCTCATGATAATAGAGTCTAAGTAATGTGTGCAAGAGGACAATGACTAAATGACTGCTCAATCAGCCAAACCCTAAACACTTGTCTGTATTTATGGGCTCATAATCACAAAATGCTTGGCATGATCAAGGAGTATTCCATGGGAAAAAAAAAATATATATATATATATATATGTGTGTGTGTGTGTGTGTGTGTGTGTGTGTGTGTAAACATGTCAGCAAGATTGATGGCTTTGTGACCACTGATACTCATGTAGAGAAGGAAAGGAACTACTTTGTGTTTCAAAAAACAGTCACAGTTGCTCCTATGCCAGAAACGGCCAGTGGACGACCAAGGACAGGCTCCTTTCCACAGAGCAGGGGATTGTTGGGACACTGCCCCCTAATCAGGGTATACATTGCTCAGTGCCCCTGTATCTAAGTTGGGCCACGTAACTAGCTGTGGTCAGTGCATGGTCATCAGAAGTGATGAGAGTTGCTTCTGGGATGAGGTGGTTCAGTACCCACGGTCATTTCTCCATTCTCTCCTATTTTTGCTGAGACTGTGAAGGCCCTGAATAAAGATGGACGTGGTAGGGGATAGAAGGAGCCTGTGTCCCTAAGTCTCTATTTGGAGGAGAGCCTCACAACGAAACACATTCATATCAGAAATCATATGAGCGAGAAATAGTCTTGTATTAGGTTAATGCACAAATTTTAGAGTTGTCTGTCATAGCAGATAGCCTGCCTTGACCAGTGCAAGTCAAATGTAGCACGTTTGAGCATCTCCATTGATTTCTCAGTCCAATTTTGGAGAAAAAGTAACTCGAAAGCCAACCCTCTGGTTAAGAGAGGAAAAGAATGAGAGAATATTTATTGAGCACTTACTATGTGCTGGCATTGGGATTAAACACTTTCTTTGGACCACATCATTTAATACTGACAATAAACCTCAGGGGGAGGGCCCATCTTGATCATTTGAGATGAAAAGGAGGTCAAGAGAGGTTAAATGACTTATTCAAGAAATCACACCTTACTAGCAGAGATGCAGAAGTCAAGGCTGAAGTAGAAACTAAGGCTTCCATGTTGAAAGAAAGAGGCTTTTCTGGTTTGATTCTTCGAGATGGGCCAGGAATCATCACAACTGGGTTTGACTGGGCTATGAACTAACTGTTCAACCCCTCTTCATCCATCATGTCCTTTAAATACTTTCAACAAATTCAATTCAATCCAACAAATGCTTATGAAGTTTTTACTCAAGGCCAGGAACTGTGCTAAATGCTGGGGGTTTTACTTCTTGAGAAGGTAAATCCTGCCTTCCAAGTCGCTCAGTCGCCTATAGCGAGGTGGTCGGTGGATGTACATGACACTGCACAGAGCTCTGGACAGTGTGCAGAGGGAGCCCAGAGGAGGAAATGTCCAGCTGCACTCGTGGGACTCTCCTCCCACTGTCCCCATCCTGACACCACCACGCCCACCTTTGCTCACACCACATGTGTATCTTCCTTCCTGAGCCCTGGGAGTCGGAAAGCGATTCCAAAGCCACCGACAGCAAGGAGCAGACACTCCTGTGATGGTTAGTTTGCAAATGACAAAGGCCCAACCCAAACAAAGAGGAATTTGTCCGTCTATGGAATGCAAGGAAGAATCTCGTAACCAAATCGTGAGGTCAGGGAGGCGGCAAGACCTTGGGGAGTACCGGAGCCAGGGACCCACCTGTCTGCACGTCTTCATTGCCCTCTGTCCTCACTGAGCGAAACTCAAAGGCGACAAGGTTTACATTCCAGAACTTCCACCAAAGGAAAGGGACCAAAATGTCCTAATTCAAAACCCCTGGGGGTGCAGGTTTCCGTGGCTGACCTTGAGGGCAGGTGCTACACTGGGGACTGATGCAGAGTAAGGTAAGCGAGCCCGGATGGAAACGGAACCTCCGAGACAGCCACAGGCACAGGAGAAGAGGGGAAGCAGGTGCAGCGAGGGGATCCCATGAATGTCCACAAGAACTTGAGAGAGGGGTTTGTAAGAAGGCTCTAGAATATTTGTGAACATTCCTTGCACAGGGCTTCTTTGCAGGTGTTCAGAAGCGTGTACACTTCCATCTTTGGGGGGGAAAATTGTTAAGAACCCTATTAGGAAATGAGAATACAACAGAAGAATTTGGGAACATCATTATTTCTTATTCCTCAATATGCTATTCTTATTGAATAGCATAGTTGCCATAAAAATGTGAATTCTGTGGTTACAAAGAAGAGAATTGGGACCATTTAAGGACACTGGGCGAGGCCCCCTCAGCAACAATGGGACTTGAAGTACTTGACAATTTGTATGCCGTGGGTATAGACGCACGGAGCCTCACCAGCCCCGCAGCTGTGTGTTTACACTTTAGACCGCCTCTGTGAGTTGCATCCTTATGTTCTGCGTTTTAAAAGGCCATTGCAGCTCCTACTTAGCTCCCACTCAGAAATCCCATTGAAATCAGGTCCGCGTGCCCGCGTGCGTGCTTCCAAGCCACACAGTGTCCGACTGCCCACGGCCAGCCTCCCCATTGTGTCGGCTCCGGATACCCTGTTAAACGCTGAAATTCAGAACACTGCCCTCTGTCAACACGCAGGGCCCTGCTGGATCTTATAACGTGGGGACATTTTAATGGGGAGCAAGGATGGGCGAAAAGAAAACCAAAGAAACAAACAGGTTTTCCGTCTCTGATTTCTGCGAGGCATAGCTGGTGCCCGGTACCATGGAGTTCAGTTTCACACTGAGAAACACCCGCTCAGGGGTGGGACAAATTATTGGGTTGAACCATATAAAATGGAGGACAGTTGACTATTTTTACCTACAGAATGGAAATTTCATACAGTTCAACCTAACAGCTCACCTCTTTAAGCCTCATCAACAAAATGGGACGAATCGTGCCACCGATCTCGGGATAAGAATGAGGAGGACACGGGACAATATGTGTGACGTGATAAACACAGACCCTGCCCGTGATGAGCTTCTGATACATGTTAGCCCTTGCCATGGCTGTTGTCATTTACACATGTTAAGTAACCTCGTCTTCATAACAACCTGTGTGACAGACACTATTCACACTCAGGGGGTAAAGAAATTTAAGCAACAAGTTGTAAATAACTTGACCCCAGTTATACAACGGATGGGTGGTCAGAGCAAGCATTCGATCTGACGTGCCTGGCTTGTGGGTGCAGAGAGAACCATGGTGACGCAGAGTCGGGGGGAGGTGTGGGAAGGCTTGGGCCCAGAGGCCAGAGCACACTGGGGTTCGCGTAGGCCTACGGCACAAGGGCTGGCCTGGGGGGAGGGGAGGCTGGACAGTGAATAAGCCAGCGGTATGATTTTGCATCTGTTTTCTGGAGTCTTCCATAGACTCACAATAGCTTCGTGGAATTCTGAAGCAGGGAAAGGGTGAGAACAAACCCTTCGTGAAGGAAGATGAAAGCGCCGTGGGTCTGAGTTTCCAAGAAGGCTCACTAGATTGCAGAAATCAAGTCATCCAGTTACTAGGAAAAAGTGATTCTTTCACTTAGATTTCTGTAAAGGGAGCAAACACGAGACTGTGTGTGGTTGTAAAATAACCCACAAATTTCACTAAAATGTGACAGTGTGTTCCTTAATACGAAGTGGGGATGGTCTTCATAATGTCCCTTTGAGAAAATTAAACTCAATATATGTTGGTGGGACTCTCAGAAATCTCAGCAGTATATATCAGTGGCTCAATTCTTTTGGCCAAAGATTCAATGTTTAAGAAACATTTTCAAGAAAACAGTTTTACCTACAGAAAGAAAAAAATAAAATAAAATAAAAGATCTCTCACTTCAACAAAGATCTCATTTATAGTGTTAACAATTGGAAACACCATATTTGAGCCAGCACATTTGAGCTGAAGTTAACTAAATTAAAGTCTTCCATTTACAGTCCAAGCAACAAGAAAAATACAACTATGAAAAATAACATTATCTTTCGATATAGTTGTAAAGGAAAGAAGCAGGCTGCCCAGGTGTATGTAAGCTATGTATGTAACCCCCTCAATGTCCTTGCCTGCAAAATGGGTAGAACAATACCTATCAACATAGAGTTGTTATGAAGATGAAATTATTCACCACATGTAAACAATAATGATACCACAACAACAATGATGGCTAAAACTATTATTAGAAATAAAAACAGGTATAGGGGATAAAAAGACTGAAAGGAAATGCTTTTAAGTCCTGAAAGTTTTAGACCAGAGTAGTAAATGTAAGAGGTTTTCCCCTCCCTCTTACTTGTTAATGTCCTGAATGTGTACGTATTATTTTATAATGAAAAAAAAAATAGGTTTGGAATAAGGAACTCTAGCGTCCAATGATACTCAGAGCATAGGGCTGAGAAGAATCACCTGGGATGCTTGATACAAATGCAGATTTCAGGCTGTACCCCCAGAGGGTCTAACTCACTTGGCTGAAATCTCCCAAGTGACTCAGGAACTCTATTTTGAGGAATGTTGTTAAAGTGAATTTCAGACCCAGGAAGAACTATGGCACTTGGTGATTTTCAGATTCAGTTTCTCTGTTGCCTTGGGGGTCTCCCAGGGGTGGAGAAGAGTCCAGAAGAACAGAAGATGGGAAGGTTAAAGGTTCCCAAGGAAAACAACGCCCTTCACTCATATGTGTTACGTATGTTACATTTTGGCAAAATATTTAGGTTTTTTTTTTTTAAGATTCTGCTTCTAAAAACCAAACTCAAAGGTCTTAAAAACCAGTGAATTCTACTCTCTGAGTTCAGAGTGGACATGGTGACATCAGCATTTGCTTTCGTGCATCACTTGGGTGGCAGGAGGCCTGCTCAAGTGTTTTTTGTTCTTATTTTTCATTAAGAAGTTTAAGATCAATGGATTTTCAAGATGGTGGCATCTGAGGGGGTTGCTTCTATTTTTCTTACCCCGGGTGAGAAGCCACCCCTCTCCTTTGATGGGTGCTGGCCTGATCGTAGCTGCAAGCGTCGGGTACATTGAGCATACTTCAGCCCAAACTCATGCCAGAAAGGAGCTACAATATTCTGGTTCTAAAGACAGGCATTTGCAAACAAGAAAGCAAAGCCTCAACACGTACTCAGGGCCAGAATTATGTTGGAAGGTAAATAAACATGCAGACTCAGAGAGTGGTGGGGAGGCTGGAGAGGAAAGAGAAGCTGCTCTGGCCCCTGGGATGATGATGCGGAACCAAAGCTTTGCTAACTCTTATCACGAATCATCGTCGCTTCAATAATAATAACGCCTAGTCTTTGTAAAGCACTTCAATAAATAAGAAAGTTCAGCCTCAGAAAAGCATGTCAAAATGATCGCAGATGAATGAGATCTAGATGAATGGCATAGCTGGCCTCTCCCTCTCCCCAGAAAGGACTCTGACTCTGTGTCCTGCATGACCCCTGATGTCAATGCTGCAATGGCATTCTCCATGCTGAGGCCTTGCAGAAAATGGGACCGAGAACCTCCAACCGAGTTGGGGAGGTAGACGATAAATAAGTTTACGTCAAGAAAAGAATGAATGGGTGAACGGGTAAATGAAAGAACAAGGAAACCAGCTCGAGCGAGGCTTGGCCACGTACCCCACAGTGAGACCATGTGGAACACCAGACGTGGATCGGGTTACAATGCCACTGACCACTGTCTCCAGAGAAGCGGACCTCCCACCAACATACTCGTCCCTGGGCGGAATCTGGTTTAACTTCCACCCCTGAAACAGAACCACTCGTTTTTAGGCCAGCAGACCAATTCCTTGAAGCAATCAAGGGACCAACTTAAAGAGCGACATTTATGAAGTGCAGGGGAATGCGGGGCTGGAGGCCAAGAAGGACCCAGAGTGGTTTAGGAAACCAGCCGAGTTACTGAACGCAGGCCTAGCCTGGCGTGGACCAGGAGGCTGGCAGAGAGCCAGCGAGGCCTTTCTCAGGACTTCGAGGACCTGAAACAGCTCGCTGGGAACAGACAAGGAGAAACGAAACAGTAAAGCCCCAGGATGTCAAACTGGAGAGAAACGAAATGCAGCTAGGTTTGGGTAAATATTGAACCCTCTGGGGTAACAGGGCTCTGAGCGGTGAGGGGAGCTACACAGCCTCTTGACACCTTCTCTAAGGGCTGAAGTGACTTTCTGGCTTCCTTTACCAGCACCACCTCCCAAAACGAAATGTTTTCTCCAAATTAAGAAGGGGTCGCTGTTAGGCCCTCAACAGGCAGGTGGGAAGTCAGAATCAATGCACTTAGGAGATGTGTACGATGTAATATTTACCCTGAATTACAAAGCCCTTTGCCTGCATCAGAACAGAGGAATCACACACTTGATTAAAAACTATTAGCCTGGCCCTGGCCAGTTTGGCTCAGCAGTTAGAGCGTTGGCCCTCGGACCAATGAGTCTCAGGTTCGATTCTGGTCAAGGGCACACACCTTGGTTGCGGTTCGTCCCCGGCCCTGCTTGGGGTCGTGCGGGAGGCAGCCAGCTGATGTGTCTTTCTCACAATACATCAATGTTTCTTTCTCTCTCCCTCTCTCACCCTCCCTCCCACTCTATCTGAAGATAAATGGATTAAAAAAATAATAATAACTATTAGCCTGGAAATGTATGTATATTTGACCATCTAGGAAAGAAACAGGAGTTGTGAAAAGAAAGGGCCAGTGGTTCTCAATCCCATTCACATGTGAGCCGCACCCCTTGGCAGTCCAGTCGGTGGGTGAGTTCTGTTTGTCTCAGGGTGGGCAGAGTGACAGGACAGGAAGGGGGAGACCTGCTCTGGAGGGTCACTGTCAGAATTTCTATGCTGAGTGACCATGCTATTTGAGACAGTTCCCATGGAGATGGTGTTGACCACACCCACAGACCTCCCCCACTCTCTGACCAAGGTAGAATCACCTGTTTAACAACATGAGAAGAGCTTGCTTTGTGCTGCTTAAAAGAAACCAAACTGTAAGAAAAAAAAAAAGTTTTTAAAAATGATTCATTTGAATTATCCATTTGAATGGTGCACTCATGACTCACGGCATTAGTCAGTTCCTTGGATTCTTCTGCTTTACCCATCATGAACTGTTGCACCTGCTCCTTCCCCTACAGCAGCAGTCTGATGCTGCACTGGTCCCAACCTCTCTGCCTGGCTGCCACCCTCATGTCCCAAGGAGCTTTGCTCATCCGTGTTCAACCGTGATTGAGCCCAGAAGCTCCACCCTTTCAGACCATGGGCATTTTCTACTGGGGGAAAGCGCAAACTCTAGAAGTCTATCAAGAGAGCAAACATTAGAAGCATCTGGACTGATATGTTAATGCCACAGACCCATTTTGCTGGAGGATCAGGACAGTTGGCTTCTCTGAAGTTATTGTAACTTAGGGTCCTTCCCAGTTGGTTCCACACACACACACACACACACACACACACACAGTGCTAAGAATTGATTGGAGCACAGCTGCTGGTTTGAACATTTATAAATGTTCTCAGCACAAGTCACCGCAGCTGACCCCTACGACCTCGGCATTGGGACAAGCTTCACTTTCCTCACCGGAGTCAGCTTGCTCAATCTTGGAAAGATAACTCCTTAGGAAGAACAATAAAAAAGATATCAGGAACATACTGCATTTATTTGGGGCTAGGAACCATATCTTTTCCACAGATGTTTCAAGAAATTCTAGGTGCCTGAATACCATGAATACTAGTGCTAACATTAGTATGCCTTAAATAATGGCACATAAAGGTTTGGGTAACTTTTTGTTCATGGGGGGGGGGGGGTTAAAACAAGAGGCTTTTGAATGAATTAATCTGGTAATTTGGGCCGAAGTCTGTTTTAAGATAGCTCTCACCTAAGGCTAACTAGCTAGCACTGCTTATCAAAACTTGGGGTAACCTTGGACGACTGCGCCTTGGTCCCAGCTTCTGTGTGTCCCATAACAGCACAGACACGGCTACCTTTGAGGACCACACACTGTCTTGTTTAATTAACTGCTGCTCTCTATTTGCACATTGACATTTAGAAGCTTGCTTTCTTTTCTTTTTTTTTTTTTTTTTCAGTTCAGGAGCCCATTTACTTCAATAATGGTTGATAACAGCGTCATTCCCATTAGTGCTGTTTAGTGGCCTTAAACATTTTTTCCCCCCAAATAAAGATTCTTTTTTTTCTGGGACCCTTTTCCTGCCAATAGGTTGTGATAAATAAGCCGCCTCTGCGTTCCTCGGTTTACATAAATATGAATGACTACAGTAACGTGTGAACGAGACAGAGATGTAAAAGCTTTTTAAACCGGAGTTTAACAAAAAGGTCCTGTCTGTCAATGAAATAAAGCTGTTTTGAATTTGTTCCCAATCATTTGGCTCTTTTGCTGGGAGCCGCGCTGGCTTGGTGGTGATTAATGCGAAGCGCGCGCCTTCGCGGAGTGCGTAAGGAACTGGCAACTCCGAACAGCATTCATCACACTCAGGACCCGGCAGGTGCTCCGTGCGAGCGATCTTTCCTTTCCCCTTCCAGGTCACCAGGAGACCTAGCTGCACCCCCTGCACCGAGTTCAGCGCAGCGAGCTCTCCTTCCTGGAGTGGGATGTCACACGGGTGGGGGATCAGGGCGTCCTTTCTTTCCAGGTAGCTGAGCTGCTCTGCCCTTTACTGATGAAATGACTCTGGGACCTACCAAGACATGTTGTAAAATGTACAGATACCTGCGTTGTGGGCACGTGTGCATGTAGATGTAGGTCCTACAAAGGGGAAAAAAAATACGACTGAAGTGTGCAGGTGGGAATGGGTTACATGTGGGCACCTGGTCCAAGGAAAGCCTTTTCAACATCGTCCCCCACACACTCCTCTTTCTCTTTATTTTTATCCTCACCCAAGGACATTTTTCCATTTTAGTTCAGCTAGAGTGGGAGGGAGAGAGAGGAAGAGAGAAAAAGAGAGAGAAACATTGATGTGAAAGGGACACATTGACTGGTTGCCTCCTGCAGGACCCCAACCGGGGCCAGGGACGAATCGCAACCAAGGTACCTGCCCTTGACTGGAATTGAACCTGCAACTCAATGGTCCGCTGGCTGACGCTCTAACCACTGAGCCAAACCGGCCAGGGCATCTTTTTTTTTTTTTTTCTTTTTCCTTTATTGATTTTAGAGAGAGAGGAAATGAGAGGGAGAGAGATAGAAACATCGATGAGAGAGAACATTGACTGGCTACCTCCTGCATGCCCCCCACTGGGGACTGGGCCTACAACCTGGGCATGTGCTCTGGCCGGGAATCGAACGGGTGACCTCTTGGTGCATGGGTCAATGCTCAACCACTGAGCCACACCGGCCGGACACACTCCTCTCTCTCGAGCTTCCTGTGCATGAATGCCTTCTGAGGACCACGTGAGGCAGACTGACTCCACAGTCGAGAGGAGAGAATGGGTAAGCCACTCTTAGGATCACTAGATTTGGTTCAAGTCCTGACTTGCTACTTACCCCTGAAGGACTCCAGCAAACACAGGTGCATCGCACATGCCTCAGTTTCCCCATATGTATCATGGGTGAACATAATCGTTCTCACCCTCGAGATGGTTATAGGTTTCCAGTGAGCTATGAGAAGCACTTGGCACAGCCCTGGAATCCTCAGGCAGTTCATAAATGTCAACGATGACTGTTGCTACTATTTTTATAAGGATGACGGTGACGTTCGCCCAATGCTCTTTCCTCAGTCACCCTCATCAGATTCCGTTAACACGAACGGTGAGTCTGCACTGGGTTGAGAATCCTTTCACTGCCTCCCCATCCCCGGGGTGCTTGCACAGGCAGCTCACAGTGCCAGGGACTGACCGTGGCCAATGCAAAGGCACGAAGCTCAATTAGTAAATCTGTGGATTCTGCTTTTGTGTAGGTTCTGATCTCAAGGCTAATTATTTATTGGCTTACTTAAAGTCCTTTGCCTGGGTTGCAGGTGCTCCCAGGAGAGGCCATCTGACAAGGCTGGCTTCCTTGGGAAGCAGCAGAAGGGAAGAGAAGGAAGGACTTTCATTTGCAGATGCCCTGCAACACTAAGTCAGCACCACACGCATCCAGCCAGCCAACAAAGCGTTTGCTAAGCACTCCTCCGTGTTTGCCAGGAGACTATAGGTATGGGGAATGCAGCTGTGAAGGAGTTTACCTTTTAGTTGGGAAGACCAACCATACATAAACAAAAATATACTATGTCTTCAAAGGAAAAAAAAAAAAAAAAACTGGGTAGGGGGATCAAGAGCATGAAGATGAAAGAAGCTATTTTTTATGGTGATGTTCAGAGAAGTTCTCTCTAGTGAGGAGATGTTTGAGCAGAGACCTGGAGTCCTTGCAGGTGTCTAGAAGAGCATCCCAGGAGGAGGGAAGTGCAATGGCGGAGCTTTTATGGAGTGTTTAAGAAAGAGCAGGGGGTCACAGTGGCTGAAACAGAGTAAGAGGGCAAACACAGCAGATGAGGTCAAGGGGTAGCAGGAACTCAAGCCATGCGGGACCTCGTAAAGTGTTCACTCTGATTTTAGGGAGCTTTCATCTGGCTTGTGTTTTAAAAACAATGGTTCTCAGATTTGGGTGAATACCGCCTGAAGTGAACGCACAGACTTCTTGACAGTGGATGGGCACTGGTCTTTGAAGTACTTTGTTTTAGTGTTTGGTTTTTTTAAAACAAGTGCTTTAATTGATTCTGATACCCACCAAGGTTTCAGAACCACTGGTTTACAAAACTGGCGGCTAGAGGGAGAAGGGACTCTAGGTGGCCCAACACACAGGCGTTGTGTCCAGATGTCGGCTTCTGCAATAATCCAGCCGATGCAACCGACCCATAGCCTGGACCTAGGTGGAAGCAGGGAAGGTGGTAATAAATGCTCAGATGCTGGATGTATTTTGAAAGTAGAGTCAGCAGAAGTGGCTAATGAACTGGATGGGGGATGGAGAGAAAGAAAAGCAGGAGAGAAGTCTCCAAAGTTGCTGTCTTGAGCAGCTGGGGGATTCCCACTGAGATGGGAAAGATGGATGGGGATGGGAGAGAGTTTGGGTGGGGGTATCGGTAGCAGCTCAAGACTTTGGTTTGGACAAGAGTTTGGTTTGGGGGTTTGGGGGGGGTTGTTGGACAAGTAAATGAAGAGATTAAATAAACGGGTATTAAGTGTGGAGTTCGGGAGAGATTGGAGATGGAACATGCACTTGGAATGTATCAGCATAAGGATGGGATTTGCAGTCAGGAGACTGGATGGGGTCACCCAGGAAGTGGATGTAAGAAGAGAAGGGAAGTGGGCAGACGTGGAGGAATGGGCCCTGGGGTATCCCAACATGTGGAGGTCAAGAGGATGGGGACAATCCAGCCAAGTGATGTCCCAGGAGACAAATGGAGAAACTGTTTCTGGGAGGGAGAGTTCCATGGCATCGCATGCTCTGGATGAGGGGACAGAACCGACAGCCTGATTGGGGTGAGTGCAGGAGAGGAAACAAAGGCAGAAGATGTAGATCCCTCATCCAAGGAGTTCTGCTTACGGGGCCCTAGAAACAAGGCATTGGCTGGAATAGTGTTTTACACAGAAACACAACAAGCAGGCGGCTAACTGCCTACCCACGATGAAGCCTTTGATGGGACTCCTAGAACCTCCAAATATAAGACCTCCCAGTGGCTGGGGCAGAGATGAAGAGCCAGCCCTGTGCAGGCCGTGGAGACTCACAGCCGGTCAGCATCATCGTAACCACCTCCCCACTCATGTCCCTGAGGCACGAGCTACCCTCCTTTCCATTGCCTTCCATAATAGGACGCAACTGTGCTGTACAGAAGGACATTTTGAGATTTTACACGGATGTTGACCTGTCATCTCTGCCAACAAGCCGGCCCTGTCTGCCTGTGACCTGGATAGTGACCTTTACAGCTGCAACTGTAGCCCAAAATTAAATCAAGGCAGCAAAGACTTGGGAAAGTTAAACTGGAAAATGCTGTCAAGCTACGTTGGCATGGTACCTTGTTTGACCTGGACTGTTTGTGGAGGGCAATTCTTCAAGGATAAGGTCCTTCTGGTGGGCGGCAGGTGGTCCCTGCAGGGCGGCGGGCACCCTTGGCACAGAACCCACAGTATGCAAATGCCCCTATTGAGATAAGTGGGCGCCTGAATGTCTGCTCATCTGGCTCCATTGTTCGTCTCTGCTGGCAGGGCAGTTGCAAAGAGGTCAGCTCTCCGGAAGGGGAAAATAAATCCGGAAGCTTCCTGGAAGTCATTCATCCATCCATCCATTCATTCATTCATCCATCCATTCATTTATTCATCCATTCATTCATTCATTCATTCATCCATTCATTCATTCATTCATTCATCCATTCATTCATTCATTCATCCATCCATCCATTCATTCATTCATCCATCCATTCATTCATTCATCCATCCATCCATTTATTCAACAAATCCTATGCTGAGTGCATCTGTGTGCCTGAATCCATATTTGATATTGATGTGAAAATAAGCACCAAGGTATATTCCTTCTCAGTCCTGACAGAGCCTATGGTGTTTCAGAGGGCCTCTGAGATCATGAAAAAGTAAATAAGTAAAACGATTACTACCTATGATACATGCGACAGAGGAAATGGGGCCAATGATTGAGAACCACCACCGGGGCTATGGAAGATGGGGTGCTGGGAGGCCCGTTTGAAAAGGAACCAGCCATGTGTAGGAGGGCAGGGTGTGGAGAAAGTGTTTTAGGAAGGGAAGACAGCAAGCGCAGAGGTTACTAGGTGAAAGGGATCTTGGCCAGTTCAAGAAAAGACAAGGCAGGAGGTGCATCTGGAAGGGCAAGCTGGATGGAATTGCCGAGGCTCCTCTGGTGAGGAGTCTGGATCTTAATGCCCAGCCTCTGCAGGGGGATACTGGAAGGTGGTACTCAGGGGAGGGACAGGAACTGATGAAACCTTCTATGGGGTTTAAGAACAATGTTCAGGAACAATGAGAACTCAGGAACATTCTGGAACCTTTGTAACGCCACCAAGTTTTTACTGCTCTCAATTTTCCCATAGTGATGAGACGAAAAAACCCTAAGAAAAAAGTAAGGTGGCAACGGGGAGAAAGACAGGGGGAGTCACACACATGCACACCTCCAAGTGCTTGCCCAAACACCCTGCCAACTTCCGGCAACCCATGCGCCCTAGCGCACTTGCACGGACACACACACACACACACACACACACACACGTGCAGCCCCTCCACCTATAAGGACGTGGATCCCTGATGCCATTTGCATTGGCCTCCAGAACGTCCTGATCTCACTCTCCATTATAGACTAACTATTCTCTCAGCACACTTGTGTCTGTCTATCCACACAGCATTAGAGTGCCATTCGAGGGTCAGGAATTCATAAACAAGTTACACTTGTCTTTATCCCTCGTTACACCTGTGCCGTGAATACCTTGGCGACGGCTGACACGTCACGGTGGCCCACGAGCTGCACCCTCCTTGCTCAGTGCTGGCTTCCCGCTGTCACCTCTTCTCGTTTAATCCTCACAAGAAAACGGAGAGGTTGGTAGTGCCCAATTGACAGCTAAATAATTGCCTGGCTCAGTCTTTGCAGGAAAACGATTTCCCGTGCATGTCAAGTCCTATACGAATGAGGAGATAAAGCCCTTAAAGATGTTCCTGGTGTTTCCACATGTGTGTTCCAAGGCACAGCTCAAGTCAATCAACAAATGTGATGACAATGACGGTGCCGTTTCTGCAGCTGCTTTTCACGTGTTGTCTCACTTCACCCTCAAAAACGACCTTTAGGACTAGGTGTTATTCCTGTTCTACAGATGAGAAAACTGAGACTCAGTGGAACCCACCCACGTCCTCCAAGCTCTGCCCTTAACCATCACCTTATGCTGTTTCTCAATCACACTGTCTTCCTAAATGACTAAGGGTGTTTCATTGTGTGTGTGTGTGTGTTTGTTTTCATCCTGCATTAGGACACTTAGCATGTGTCAGTGAATGGACCCCGCCATTGTGCAATAATCCTTTACAAACTGCATCTAGACCCATAGCTTTGCTTCTTGTGAAATAAAACTCTTTTCAGCTAGAACATTCATAAAGATCGCTTACGCAAACATCAGACATGTTGTTGCCGGGCCTTGTTGGGACCTAGGAAATTCTGTGCACTTCTGAGACTTCTAAAATACACAAATATTTGGTCACTTTTCCTCTAGGGGCCTGCTTGTGGCCATCTCCAGGAGAACCCCAGTCCTCGCAGCATTGTGGTTGACTGAAAATTGCCATTTGTTTACTTCTCCACTGCTCTCATTATCTTTGAAATTCCTGTTTCAAAACTGATGTTAGCCTGGGAAGCAACCACCATCACCCAGCGCCTTAGATCCCCCAGAAAGGGAAGCTTGCGTTATCGAAGAGCTATTTTTACTCCGTTTTCTTCTGGCGCTTAAAGGCCTGTGGGTTTTTCACAGAGGTTTTTTGAGGCGCTGGTATGCCAGTCAAGGAGGGAGGGGAAAGCACCACTCCAGTGGGCAAGAGTCGATTTTTCTAGTGATGGCTTAAAGGCCAAAGCAGACCCACGCCTGTTTCTAAATCAACTCTTGGAATTCTCCACTTGGCTTTCCAGATGTGCCTGAGAGGGTACAAACCCTTCGGGCTTTTGTTTGGCGGATTTCTTGCTTTAGTTAAGTAGCTATTGTCCCTCCTCCTGGAGCTAACTTTGACGAGCATTCCATACCCACGCTGGCAACCTGGGGACAGCATTCCGCCCCGTGGGAAGGGAAGGGGCCAAGATACCAACACTGGGATATATCCAGATGTCGGAACCAAAAAATAAGAACGTTCTTTGCAAACACTGTTGTTAAAAGGTGCAGAGGCAGCTTGGGCTGGGTAACTCCATCTGAAACGCAAATGCTGTTTCTTGTCCAAAATACCTTGAGGTCCTCTCCCCATAATGCAAGCAATGTGAGTATTTCCGACCCCGCTGCCTTTGCCAAAACGAATCCTTCTTCATCAGAAGGAGGGAAACGGCCCAGGAGTGCCTTGCGGAGTTGCTGGGGGCTCTGGCGTGGCACCACACTGAACGCAGTATAATGGTTCATCAGCCTCCCCCCTCGCCCCTCTGTTGCCTGCGCATTCAACAAGCGGCTTACCTGCCAAAACCCAGCTAAAAATACCCTCCGCATCTGCAGCCCATCGCCGGCTCTGGCTGATTTGGGGAGGTAATTGACCTTCTGAGCAGGTGGAGAGCCAGAAATTTATTTTTTCCTGGATTGGGTCTAAATTGACTTAAAACAGATGTTCCCCCAATGCCGATCTGAATGCGTACAATGGCAATACTATTGCACACGGGTGAGGGGACTATTCAAGCCAGGACCCCGCCGCGGAGGAGCCCGAGTGACCCGAGTGCCTAGCCCGGGACCGAAGGCGTTAAGTCAGGCACCTTTCTCCTCGGGCTGAAAACCCAGGAGGGGCCTCTGGCAGGGGAAATAGGAAAGGAAGCTGTCAGTTCCTATTTTCAGGTTCGCAGAAAAGCCTCTTTTTTTTTTTTTTTTAAATGTAAACATTCATTAAACTAATTTGAAGTTGTCATTACTCTGCACCCCTGCTGCTTTATATCAGATTATTCCTAAGTGCTTGGAGAAGAACCCCATAAAGCCACACTCGATTCCTCTGCAGGGGATAATCGCATAGTTTGCGCTGTGATTTACGCCGCGTGCCACTGGGAAGTGTCCTCAACTTTGAAAGGCCTTGGTGCCCGGGCGAACGGTCGCTGCCTTCCCCACGGAAATAAAATTCCAATGGTCCCTCCACGACTATTAGGAGGTCCCCATTACCTTTGCTCCATCCGACTGAAGATAATTAAAATCAGTTCAAAGCACACGCCAGAAGGTATTGGGCATTTTATGAATAAATGAAGAACCAGGAAAACGGCACGTTCCGTTCTGTTTTAAACCGTAGGACACGCTGGTGCTCCTGTCTGGCTGTCCCCACCCGCCACCTTCAGTTTGGGGCAGCCAGGCATTTCCGGCTCTGAGGCCAAATGAAGCAGGAGGGAGATTTCACTTCAGCGCTTTTTGGCAGAAGCCCTGGCCATAAGGGCATCGGGGACCATCCTCCTCTCTTTGGAGAAAATGGTTCTAAGGCCTGGACGTGCTGTGGAAAGGATGTGGGCACTGGAGGCAGAGGCCAGAGTCTCAGTTCCAGCTGTGCAGATAACAGGATAGGATAGCCACCCCCCACCCCACCCCACCCGCTACCATACATCCCATACATCCCAGGTATGCAGAAGAAACAACACGTGCCCTGGAAGGCTGCTTTGAGCTTGGCGGGAGGTGGGGAATATCCCTGCAGAACCACACAGTGCCTGCTAGAGAAGCCCATTAGCTACGATCCTCGCTGCTATTACCATGGTCAAAACCGTGATGGTGATCCTAACAGAAGTAGCCCCGAGCAAAATTAGGATGTGGACAGTTTGTTTTCAGTGCAGCTACCACTTGGGCTTCTGTTGCTTTCCTCCCACTCTGGGCTCCTCACTCCCAGGGACCAAGGCTGTCATGGACTGGTGCCCACACAGCCCAAGACTTACCTGTCCTCTGCCCCGACCTCTCCAGAGTCTTGCTTTCTAAATACACTAACTGTTGTCCAAGCATCAACAGCTACTAGTCGCCGAGTGTGTATCCCCACGGTAAAATTTGCCTCTTTTCAGAGATCCAAATGCTTTAACTCAGGGGTGGCACATGCTTGGCACCCCTCCCATGTTGAGTGCCCACATTCCAAACTGATCAGGGGATGCAATCCCTTGGATGCCAAACAGGATTCCAGAGTCCTTGTTAACATTTCTGGCAGTCGAGGCAGGCTCTGCATTTGGCCCACCAATAAAACCTCGTTGTCATTTCTGCCTTAACCTAAAGCCATGATGAAAGATACTAAATACCATGGCAACTCGGTGTGCTTCCCTTACATCCAGAGGCACATCCCCAGAGAGGCTGTGTACAAGGTGATGTCTGTATACCAGTCGGAGGGCTCTGCCATTGACTAGCTGTGTGACCTTCAGCAGGCTCTGTAGCCTCTCTGTGCTTGTTTTCTCATCAGTTCAATAATAATACCCATTTCACAGTGTTTCTGAGTGGAGGTAAGTTCTTAGAATGGTCCTCATCACACAATAAGCTTCGATAAACCAGTGTTAATTGTGATCATTTTCAGCTGCCTCGCTTCAAATCCCAGCTCACGCCCAGAGCCCGGGAGGCACCTCCAGAGAGATTGAGAACCTGAACGCACAGAAATGACACAGACTCGAGAGTGCCAGCGGCCTCACCGGTTACATTAAACAAAGCTGGGACTGTACGTTGGTTTGCAATTTAGTTTACAAAATGAGACTAGGGAATACTCCTCAGGTGCTCAGCGACTTTGGAAGAGGGAAGACATTTTTCACTGCATTCCTTTTGGTTTGCCAAGCCCTTAGAAAGAAGGGAGCAATCTTACTGCTTATGACCAGCCAGCGGTGGTCAGACACAATGAGATTCTACTAAGCACACACTGAAATCATCGGGGCTGCACCAGCTGTAAGTTCAGCCTTCCATCCAACTGCAGCGGCAACTCAAAGCAGGGGCAGCCACCACCCAGACCATCGCTTTTCGTTTTCAGGATCCTCACACGTGGCAGGCAGTGACCGAAAGTCTCAGCAGAGAGGGAAGTGCATGGTGAAATTTGCACCAGTCTGCTCACGATGCAGCCTTCTGGATGAGCACCGCGGTTTTCTGCATTGTCCAAAACTATTTTTGGAAATAACTGCAGCTACGCTCTCACCAAGTTCAAGGAAATGAACTTGCAGAGAAATCAGGCTGGGTTTTTGTTTGTTTGTTTTCCAAGTATAGGTGAGGACGGGGGTAGTTGACACAGGAACAATGATGGATTAGCTACACATGTGGTTTGTATCCAGAAATATAATCAGTTTGAGCCCGTTTGGTCTCAGTTATTTATCAGCTTTGTATAAAAATACAATAAAATAAAATGGAACCTGTTCAGTAAAGAATTGCCAAGGACACACTTTAAATGAATGAACTCTCAGGGTACCCAAAGCGAAAATTCTGGGAGAAGAGAAACTGAACGTGATAAATTACTAATGTTGCTAATAAAGCTATTTGTGTGTGTGAACCAGTCCAAGTACTTTTTAGGTAGCAAAAAGATGATGTCCTCGATAAATGTGGTAGAATCATTAAGAGAACAGCTTTTAAAAATGTTTCAAGCTTGCTCATTGGTCAAGGTCTCCATAGCTTTGTTTGATAAAATGATAGGGATGCAATTGAAAACTTTCCCAATACTGTTGAGTTTCTTCTTTCTATATTGCGGATGCCAGGCTCAGACCCACACCGGGGAGCTGGAAGTTCAGGTATTTGAGAACAGGTAGTTGACAATATAGTTGATGTTCTTACTTAAGCAATTACACAGTAGATTAAGGACTTCAACACGAGGGTGTCATTTCCGCGGTATTTTACGGTTAAACAGTGCATTTCAGGATGACAACAAACGGCAATCGCATGTTCGTGTAATTTTAGGATGAAATCAATTTCTTGCAAACACAATCATTGTTACATAATTCGCCCACCTGGTTACGACTCCCCATGAATTAAATGAAAATGCAATTCCACATTAATTTAACATGTCATTTTCCAAAGAAGGCATTTCCAATAAAGCTAAAGACGGATAGCAATCTCCAGAAACCAGAGTAGCATTGACAAGAAACCATAAATCTGTTCAGTAGTCATTGTTTTCCTTTTAAATCAGATAATAAGGCGCTCTGGCCGCCATCAGGACTCGGTGCCGGGTTCCCACACGGCAGAGTCTTTCCCAGCTGTTCTGTGAACGGGATTTCCAGAACCTGTGGATAAAAATACAGAATCCCCAGCGAAATCTGAATTTCACACACGTGTGAACGTTTTGTTTTTGTTTTTAGTATGGAACGAAATCATTTTTAGTATAAGTATGTCCTGTGCAATATTGGGGACATACCAGTACTAAAATCATCCACCGTGTATCTGAAATTCAAACTTCCCTTGGTGTGCAGTATCTGCATTAGCAAAATCTGGCAACCTGCTCTCAACCCTCATCAGAATGGTGTGGCAAAGGCAGGGCTGCTTTCATCATGTTCTCTGGGATCTGTCCATCTAACCCCAGATCCAGCTGTGCCCCAGTGTGCCCACAGACACTGTGGGTAAGCCCGGAGACGGAAGGGCCGCTCAGACAAAACACGATCGAGTTGACTGATTACACAGACCTTACGCCCAAGGGCAATTTTCCTTCCAGAGATCAGACCAAATTTATAGTCATTTTCATTCACCCTGAAGAGATGTGACTTTCCCATTAATTCCACATATATCAAGGCTGATAAACTCCCTTCTTCCTTCCTTCTTTCCTCCTTTTCTCCCTTCCTTCCTTCCTTCCTTCCTTCCTTCCTTCCTTCCTTCCTTCCTTCCTTCTTCCTTCTTTCCTATCTTCTCTCCCTCACTATACTCATCTCTCATTTTCTTTTTCTTTTTTTTTCTTTATTGATTTTATTATTTTTTTTTTAATCCTCACCTGAGGACACTTTTTACATTCATAGAGCGAGAGAAAGAGAGAGGGAGGAAGAGAGAGAGTGAAGAAACATCGATATGAGAGAGACACATCGACTGGCTGCCACCCACACAACCCCAACCGGGGCTAGGGACAAACTGCAACCGAGGCACGTGCCCTTAGCAGGAACCGAACCCGGGACTCTCTGGTCTGTGGGCCAACGCTTTAACTGCTGAGCCAAAACGGCCAGGGCTCTTTATTGATTTTAGAGAGAGAGGAAGGGAGAAGGAGAGATGGAAACATTGATGAGAGAACATCGCTTGGCCGCCTCCTGCATGCTCCCCACTGGGGATCGGGCCCACAACCTGGGCATGTGTCCTGACCGGGAATCGAACCGGCAACCTCTTGGTTCATGGGTCGATGCTCAACCACTGAGCCATGCCGGCCGGACTCATCTCTCATTTTCAATAAACAGCAAATGTAACAATAATTACCCAATTCAGAAGAGTCTACATTTACTGCGCCAACTATGATACTAAGGGCAACTTGTTTTATCCTTACAGCAGCTCTGGAAACAAGAAATTGTTTTTTCCTTCCCTTTTACTTGGAGAAAACAGAGGCCCAGCATCAGGCTGCGTACAGGGGAGGCAGCACCAATGTCCGCTCCCTCTCTGGGCCTAGGTACTCACCCCATCCCGAAACTCCATCGAGAGAAGAAGCAGCAGTAAAGTGTTGATGAGGTCTATTTCCTACCCTGGCTAAACTCACAGAGCAGTGTAGGAAAGAGACATGTTTTCAAAAATCACTCTTTTGCCGAGTGAGGTTTGCGGTCACTGTGCCAATAGCATCCGAGAATGAGTGAGAGCCAGAGAGGAGGCAGGTACAAAGTGCCGTTTGAATGACCCAGCTATTTCTAATGAGGATGTGCCTGTGTTTCTAGTAACACGGAGACATAGCCATGCCACACAAGGGACACGGAAAGAACTCAGACGACAACCTAGGTGAGGAACTTAGAACCTTGGCAAGACCGCCGAGCTGGGCTGCGGCAGAGCTGGGATTCAAGGCCAGGTCTTCTTCTGTCCCCGACTCCAAGTCCTTGACGCTGGTGTCTCCTGCCTCACCTGGTCTGAGCTCCTGGGAATATAAACCATGCATTCGCCTGTACCACCTAAGCAGGCTGGTTCCTCGGGCTCCCGTTCAGCAGAAACTTAGGAAAAAGCCAACTTGTCTTTCAAGAATAAAGGACTTTCATTTGTGCCCCCAAAGAGCCACCGGGTACCTGACGGAGATGAGGGAGTTCATGTGGATGAAATCTCCAAATCCTGTTCAGCTCAGCCAAAGACAACACAACAGCAGTAATGATGCCTATAGGACAGTTCCGACGAGAAAGGGCCCAGGAATGGAACCTATCCCACTAAACTAATGCCGAGCAAAAACACTTGGGAAAAATAGTATGGTTGGTCCGGCCGGTGTGGCTCAGTGGTTGAGCATTGACTCACGCACCAAGAGGTTGCCGGTTCGATTCCCAGTCAGGACACATGCCCAGGTTGTGGGCCTGATCCCCAGTGGGGGGCATGCAGGAGGCAGCCAATCGATGTTCTCTCTCATCGATGTTTCTGTCTCTCTCTCCCTCTACCTTCTTCTCTCTCTAAAATCAATAAAGGAGCCCTGGCCGGTTTGGCTCAGCGGTTAGAGCGTCAGCCTGCGGTCCGGAGAGACCCGGGTTCGGTGTCCGCTAAGGGCACGTACCTCGGTTGCAGTTTGTCCCCGGCCCCGTTGGGGTTGTGTGGGTGGCAACCAGTTGATGTGTCTCTCTCACATCGATGTTTCTCTCTCTTCCTCTCTCTCTCCCTCTCACTCTATGAATGCAAAAAGTGTCCTCGGGTGAGGATTAAAAAAAATGGTAAAAAATAAAAGAAATAAATAAGTAAAATAAAATCAATAAAGGAAAAAGAACTAAAGAAATTTTTAAAAACATACTATGGCTGGTACTATGATTTGGGGCAATTGTATCCAAATGCTAGTCCATTGATTTCCACTTGGATTCATGCCCCCATGCTGAGGTGAGCCGCTGGTATAAAGGTAAGATTGCCATTGGAAGACTAGCCCTGTGCCCTGAAAGAGATTCAGGCAATTCTTGCCTCCACCATTCAAAACAGAACTACAATGTGGCTTCACACTGTCCTCTCAAGGACCCACAGCACCTACAGAACGCACTCCCTGAGCAGTCGTAACAGACTAGGGGCGTAAGCTCTTCAGCTCAGCCCCCTGGCTGCAAAATTCACTTCTGGCGTTTTCCAGAACGCTTCGCATTGCTCCTTTGTATTTGTCACGTAGAACAATAATATTGACAGTGCTATTTTCCACAGTGATAGATAATCAACATCCCGGTCCCTAGAAACATGCTACCACACTGTCCTGAGTTTTAGTGCTTCTTTTGGAAGGCTGGAGGCACCCAGCCCATCTGAAAGGTGGTCGTCATCTGCTTTGAACTATTCCTATGGCATTTGGACAAAGTAGACATTTTTCCTTTAAGGGAAATCAAACTCAATTCCCCCGTATTTTCAAGGTCCTAGAAACTCAGCAAGAAAGATTTGTTGAGTCAAAGAGGTGGGGACAGGGAAGAGTTATCCAAGACAGTCAAGGGAGAGGGATCTGCAATGACATTTCCGGTTGTCACACCTGGAGGACGGGGTGTTACTGGCATCTCGTGGGTAGAGGCCTGGGACGCTGCTCAACCTCCTACAACACACAGGGTGGCCCCGGCACCAGGAATTACCAAGCCCCAGATGTCAGCAGTGATAGGTTTAGAATCAGTTAACGAAACAAGCTTAGAACACCTGTGTCCCATGTAACCCTCAGCCCCAAAGCCACGAGACGGGGTGCAGCCTGCACTCATATTCTGTGCACAAGTCCAAGGTGTTACAGACATTCTTTGAGGAATGTCACCATTTTCAAGAGAATTCCCTTTTCTTCGGGGATCCCATTTCCCATTCCCAAGTATTAAAATGCTGGGATAACCTCCCATGGAAAGAAACTGACGTCCTCGGTCTCGTCAGAGCCCCATTATTCAGCACGGAAAGACTGAAGAAGAGAAAACTTTGGTAAAAAAGACCTGTAGGTGCTGATAGGTGGTTTTACAAGATGAGAATTTAATGAAGGTAGAGTTTTTTTTTTCCTCTTCTTTTAGTTGAGCTGTGCTAAGCTATGCTATTAAAATTAGTAATTCTACAATTAAAGCCTTCCATTTCCTGGGAAATACTTGCTAAATAGAAGATTAGGCGACAGATCAGAGAAGGGAAGAGTCACCAAAATGGAGCTCAAATATTTATGAGAAAGTTACATCTGGGAGACTTGTCTCTTTTAATCCCTGCTCTCAAAGGGAACTCCATCAAGAGACTATAAACACTCTGAAGAACAAAGCTTAGTTCTCAACATCAACAAGTCTAAGGAGTACGGCTCACGTTGAGTTTTAGGAAAGGAGAACTCTTTGGCTTGCTACAGATACTCAGACTGATCCATAGGCCACATCAAAAATTAAACTCATTATTCATAATGACTTGGCCTTGGGTATTTACTGTGGTTATCTACTCTTCTGTAAGAAACAACCCAAAACATAGTGTCCTAAAACAACAGCGATGGCTTATCTCGCCCACGAATCTGCAGCTTGGACAGGGTCTTGGGGTAGGGGATGGGGAGCGATTCATCTCGGCTCCCCAATATCTGGGCCCTTCAGTGGAATGACTCCCACTGGATGGAGGCTGGCCAAGCATCTCATTGTCCGCAAGGCTTCTCCACGTGGCCAGCTTGGCCTTCCTCCATTCAACATGGCAGCCTCAGGGCAGGTAGGTTCTTCTGTGTGGCTCAGAGCTCTCAGAGCAAGTATTCTAAGATCCCCGGGTGACAGCTGTAAGGTTTTTTATGACACAGCATTGGAAGTCCCAGAGATTCGTTTCTGCCACCTTCTCCTGGTCAAGCAAGCCACTGAATGCAGCCTTGATCCAAGGGGAGAGACAACCAACTCTGCCTCTCAATGGGAGAAGCAGCAAAAAATCCACGTTGGTCTGTAATCTATCACAATGTTAACTCAGCTAATGTACCCTGTCCCCCAGAAAGACTGGCTGAAGAAACAGCCTCAACCGAAATGACAGAAAATTAGTGCCGTGGTCATCGTTGTCATATTCGCTTCAGTCGATGAAACTGCACACCGGAGAAGGGATTTGCTGTCTCCCACCTGATCTACCTTAGACTGCTTACTTCGCTTCCCCTTCACTGGCCCGCGTGGGACATGGATGCCGCATCCGATCTCTGGTGAAATCCATCAACTCCAGGGGAAAGCTGTTTTCAGGGCATTTCACCAGCCCGTAGGTAAGTGGAAACATCTTACACATAAACTCTCAAAATATGGAAAATTTCATTTGATATTGTTGGAATTCTTTCTCATGCTGGAACTTACGCCTGTGTTTTATAACAAATCCTTTGGATAATTTTCCATCACACTTCACACATCTGTAATTAGTTCCAGAAAATAACGCAGGCTGCTTATCAAACCTGACATTCCAGCGACGGCCCTTTGGGAAGGCTTCGCCTTACTATCATCTTGAAATGGAAATCGCCCCAAAAGGAGTTTCCCCCTTTCTTCAGGAAGCAACTGAAGAATCAGTCTACACAGACGCCTGAAATGCCAAGTGAGAAAGATGAGAAACTGAGATAGCCAGGGGATATGCTTTGCCGTCCTAACTAAAACAATAGCGATTTAAGTAGCTATCATATAGACACTTGATAAATCCTTTTATTATCTCTGAAAGAGTCCTCCTTGCCGCCTGCTTTGGTGGGTAAAGAGCTATCTATCGGTATATGCGGCTCATAATTATGTCAGCCTAACCACAGCTAACACTGACAGTCTCAAACATGAAAGACTTTCCGCAGCCGGTGCCGAATGCAGCTTCTTTTATTGGCTCCGAGAGCGGGGATCAGTTATAATGAGGGAATGCAATTTGCAGGCACTGTTCATGTCCTGCTCTGATTTCTTTCCCCTCCTTAAGATAATAAGAGCAGAAAAAGGAGAAGAAAAAATCCTTCTTCCGTCTAACGTATCGTTGATTCCTCGAGAGCTCTCACTGCGTGTGGCTGGAGCGCCATACAGCCGTTTGCATCCTTGGGTTTTCATGCCGGCAGACTCCGGCTTCCTTAAGGAAGCTGCAAATTCCTGAAGCCCACCTCGCCAGGCAGACCACCAGGGCTGCAGGGTTAATGGTGTCGTGTGCATGACTGTACACATAAGGTGGCACCTCCCAAGCCTGCATCCTCTAAATTGCACTTACTGATGAAATGCAAAATCCTCGGAAAGGGCTCCCCAACCTAAACCAATTTGTAAAGTTGTTTTGTTATTTAAAACATTAAAGAAATTAAAGTGATCGGAATATAATTAGATTAATATTCATATCTTCCAAGTTGCTCTAATTCTAATATTAAAAAGATTAAATATCCACTCAGAGGATTAAGCAAAAAGTCAAGCAGTAGCAACACATTTACATTACCTTACTGTGCAAATTATAAACCTAATTAATCTAAAGTCCTACAAATTGAATTGGATATTCATTCACAGCCTAACACAACTTTAGGTACTTAAAATTCACTTCGATGTTGTTTCCTTGCGTATGCATTGAGGAGCAGGGCCATGTCTCTGTGATGTACAAATCACATTAGGATGGCTTCATTTGGATTCTAATTGGTGGAAATTAAATCTCAACATAAATTTAGGTAGGAAGAAAACTAAAGACTTTGTAATTGTGTCTGTGTGCGATAATAAAACACACTCTGGCCTCCCAGTCTAGTTGCTGTAGATAAAAGAGAAAAAGCAATCCAGTTGCTTCTTCATAAAAGCTTTTAGTTTTTGGTTTTTCTTTATATTGCAGAGAACATGATCTAGAGATTCCATCCTTTTCCCTCGTCCCTAATAATGCAGGGCATCTAGTTACTTTGGTCCGCAACTGTATCACCACTCACTTAAACCACTCCCACGCCTGCCAAAATATCAAACATACTCCCGGGGTCTCCCTGAATCAGTGGGATCAAGGGTGTCGATGTCAGATCAATTCCAGTGATATTAGTATTTCTCTTCTTGCCATCCATTTCTTAAGCAATCACATGGAAATTATAATACGGGGTGTGGAAAAAAAAAAATAGGTCTACAGTTGTGAGTACACAAACCAGAGCTTATACTTGTATGATTATTGATCAGTTATTGTATTATTTTTCACGCAAACAACTGTATGTAGGCACTTCCTAATCCCAGCTTTCTGCTCAGTGCTTTCCCTGGATGACGGGGATGGACGGGCTGGCTGTCACTAGAATGTGTTCCAACACGCCAGCTCTCTCTTTCTAGGTATGTGCCTGGGAGGAGTTCACTTCCTGCCAACTGGATATAAGATGTGGCCACCCCATTCCCTCTGGCCAATAGAAAGTGAAGGAGGGGATGAAGGTCTCTTTCTGGCAGATGCTTTTGGGACCAGGATGTGCGTTGTCAGGACTCTTTTTCCTCCGCCGTGGGACCCAGCACCACTTCAGAGAGTCACCTGTCCACCTACCTGAGTCCTGGAGTACAAAGGATGCCTCACAATGGACATAGAGCATGAGATGAGCAAGAATGAAAACTTCTTGGTTTTCATGTCCTGAGATTTGGAGTGTTATTTGTCACTTCAGCGAAGGTAGCCTACCCTGACAGATGCAGCTTCGTAGGAATAACCTGTGAGGCAGTTGCTAAGAGCTTCCCCATTTGACAAATGATAAAAGACGCTCTATCTCTTAAAACCTCTATTCCCTCATCTATAAAACTGGAATAGTACATATACTTTTCACAGCTGCTGGGAGATTTCATTGAGATACTATACATACAGCACCTAGCTCATGCAAAGCACTATAAACAGTAATTCTTGTTATTCCCTTGTAGAGAAGTGAAACAGTGCAAATCATCAGATTGCTGGGATGAGAGGATGTCAATAAAGGAATCTGTGCTGAAGACCAGCCAGCTGTTCACTAATCCCCTTTCCTCTTCTTCCAGGACACACAGCAAACTACATTTCCCAGCCTCCTTTGCACTTGGGTATCATCATGTGACTGAGCTGTAGCCAATTGAATATAAGAAAAAGTAACATGTCACTTCAAGGCCTGGCCACCGAGGCTGACAAGCATGATATTTTGTATCTGTCTCCTTTCGGACTGAATAGCGTGGCAACCTTCCAAAGGTCTTGGTGGGTCATGGTAAAGCCATAGAATGGAAGGAACCTGGGTCCCTGGGTCCCTGAGTCACCACCTGGAGGAGGGCATCTTGCTGATCAGAACAGCTGTTTGGGATTTTACATTAGTGACAACCAAACTCCTATTGTATTTAAGACAGTGCACTCTCAGGTTTTATTAGTCTCCCATACACACTACAGGAATCTTTGGCGAGTCCACTGCCAAGAAAATCTTCCTCTCCCATGGTCAGCTAACACTTATTCCTCCAAAGACAAATTCTGCTCACAACATGTTCAGACTTCCAGCCACACACATATATTAACTGATCACCACGAAACATCCCCAGGAGCAGGGCTGGAACGCACGCCTACTTGTTTCGTGGTGGGGAGGAGAGGTATAACGGCCGCAGCCTCCTTGGGGATAACGGTGCTGTTAGTGCTAATGGGTGAAGGGCTACGATGGGTGATTTGGGTGAGTGTCCCCCGTTCATGAGGAACAATCAAGGCTGCTAATCTGGGCTGTAATTTCTCATCTTTCCTCAACTGCTTTCCTTTTTACAAACCTCATACTGACGACTGTCAGCTCACCTGGTAAAACCCAGGGCGAGAAGTTTAGCAACGTGTCTCGTGTTTCTGGGCCTTCAACAGGCCCAGCTCTCCCTAATCTCCCCGCTCCCGCCGCTCCCCTCCCCAATCTCTTCTCTTCCACAGGCTTTGCCAGATTAATCATTTCTTCATTGTAAATCAAATCACATCACTCGCGCTCTTAAAAGGCTTCAGCAGCTTCTTATCCACTTCAAATCCAAGCGGAGAGTCCTGTAGGATCCCCACGTTTCAGCTTCCCTGGATCCGAGCCCTTTGCTGGATAACTCTGCGTGCCCCCCGCCCCCTGAGTTCAGCCGCATGACTTGCTTTGGGCAACGGAATGTGGTGGAGAGGATGGGCATGCCAGTTCTGAGCCTCGGCTTCAAGAGGCCCTAAATATTTCGATTTGCTTTCTTGTGCCCCTGCCACTGCCATGAGAAATGCACACCTGGTCTACCTGCTGGTCCCAGAAGGATGACAGGCACATGGAGGAGGATCACTCTGAGTCACCCTGCCCATGTCCAGCCTAGGGCAGAAGTCCCAGTTGATGCAAGGATGTATGAGCACAACAGCCCACCCACAGACACAAGAGGAAGCCCTGTCGAGGCCAGTGAGACCGTCAGAACAGCGCAGCCAAGCCCAGCCTAGTTCTGCTGCACCCCAGAGCCATGGGAGACACACGCACTCATTGTTGGGAGCCACGGAATCGGGGCACACTTGGTCATGCAGCAATAGCAGCCACGACATCGGCCTAGGAGTCATTTGCTAAGCACAGGTGACCTGTTTAACCTCACTTCATTCCAAAGCTCCAATGCGCTCTGTACTCTTCCCCACCACACTGGTCTCCCTTCGGATCCAAACCTGACGTGCCTTTTCTTGCCCTGGCGTCTCTGCACATACAGTCCCCTCGCCGTGACGCACTCATGGTCCTCGCCCTTCTTTCTCGTGGCTGGCTACTGTTCCTTATTCATATTTCAGCTCAAATGTAATCCAGGAGAAAGCCTCACAACTCTGCCGTCTAAACTTGACCTCCCTGCTCATGCGCTACGGAACGTCTCAGCTGTGCTGCAAATGGGTTACCGACGGGCCAGATCTTCCAGGTGCCAGCCCTGGGCAGCCTCATCCATGTAACTTAGCTGTGCCGAGCACATTTCCTGCGTGGACCCTGGCGTGAGAAGTTGGCAAGTGTTGCTTACATCACTACGCTCCCTTCCCTCCTATCCCTTGCCACCGTCCAAACTTATCCTTGGGTTTTAAAAAACCGAATTATTTTTTATATATTCTCTTCTTCAACCTGCTAGATAAAGGGCCGGCAAAATCTGGCCCACCACCTGTTTTTATAAATAAAGTTTTATTGGCACGCAGCCACACCCGTTCGTTTCTGCATTGTCCATGGCTGCTTTCAGGCTACAACAGTGGAGTTCAGTAGTTGCTCCAGAAACTGCATGGTCCACAAAGCCTAAAATATTTGCTATCTAGTCCTTTAGAGAAACAGTTTGCTGACCCCCGTGTCAGATTACAAACAGAAATCTTGCTTGCTTGGGTGACGTTTCTACCTCCTGCAGCTAGAACAGCACCTGCCACCTCATAGGTGCTCAGCGCACATTAGTCCAGGGAGTGGATGGATTAGGACTCCAGCAGACACACACTGGTGTTCAGCTCCCATCTCCACACCATGGCCAGGCCCCTTAAATGGGGGGCAGTGGCGCCAAGGTGCCAAATTACAGCTCAGCCCCTCGCGCCAGGACAGCTACGGTGCTGGTGGCCCCTAAGGGGACCTTGGCGCTCTCTGAAGGAAAATGCCAAGGCTGCCCCCGCCCGCGGCAGAAGGAGTGCTTGGTCTGCATCTGTGGCAGGCAAGACGATGTGAAAGTTTGAAGAAATGAGAAAAACTTGTGAAGTTTAATTTACTCGAATAAGCAATTGACGCTTTAGTGTATAATTATCAGAAAAAGAGAAGGGAAAAAAAACGGAACGCGTTGTTTCGCGTACGTTATGTTAATGGCAGGTTAGGATGGCCCACTGTGCATAATTTAGCCAAACAATTGATACCAAATTTTAATATATATATATGATTACTGCTACAGAAGCAAAGCACCAAGACAAAACACAGGAGAGCTCATAATAGGCACACGTGAACTCTGAAGGCCTAATTACATCACGGGGGAGGGTAAGTGCTTGCTGCTGAACCAAGCAGAAAACGGAGGTAATTTGTAAGCAGGTAGAGGCGGTCCAGGTGCGCAGCATGTGTGCGGGCTGGAGGGGCTGGGGCCCAGGGCTTCCATCTGGCTTTGCAAGGATGGAAAGGTCCAGGATCCCTTTCCTCAGCTGAAAACACAACCTCCAAGCCCCAGACAGGTCAGCTCCCACCTGGCCTGCCCTCTGGTTCAAAAATAGAAATCTGAAGGCTAGCTTTTCCAAGGAAGCTTCTCCATGCTCCACGATATAAGAAATGATTTTCCGTGGCTGCGGTCTGAGGCACTTGACTCCGTGTGTTTGCCTGATGCCCTTGGAGACACGAGCTCCCGGCACATTAGGGAGCAGAGGGCAGCCAGTCTATCCCACCCTGACCTCAGGACTGATGTTTCAGGAGCACCCTCTTGTCAGACGTTCTGGAAGTGACTTCTACTGCAGCTTCTCTGTAGGTGGCAAACACTGACTTAGGAGATTCGCATGCATTCTGGCTTTAAATACAGTGAATCTGAATCAATGAGTTGTCAGAACCCCCTTCCCCCGGGGACGCAGGATGGCAAATCTGCTCAGGTCAAGGTCACACTGTGTCCCGGCATTGTACACAGGCGGCATGGCTCTGTCATCAGACTACAGCCGAACACCGCCAGGGACCTGGAGTAGCTGCTCTGTGATGCTACTCTGCCTCTGGGTCCACAAAAACAGACCAACACTTCCAAAGGCATCAGGGCAGGCGTAGGAGAAAGTCCTCAAGTTCTGTCTCCAGTGTCGAATTCCTTTCTATTGGTGTTTTTTTCAAATTATTATTACTATTTTTCTTTATTGATTTTAGAAAGAAAGGAAGGGAGAGGGAGAGAGAGATAGAAACATCGATGAGAGAGAACATCGATTGGCCGCCTCCTGCATGGCCCCCACTGGGGATCGGGCCCACAACCTGGGCATGTGCCCTGACCGGGAATCGAACTGGAGACCTCTTGGTGCATGGGTCGACGCTCAACCACTGAGCCACACCGGCCGGGCTCGAAGTCCTTTCTCTTCACTGTGAAGGAAATTCCTATCTGTGGGAGTCTGGGTTGTCCTGGGCTGAAGAGTGCCCCCCGCCCCAGATTCACGTCCTTCCTAGAAGGGTGACCTGATTTGGAAGCAGCGTTTTTGTAGATGGACAATCAGTGAAGAGGAGAGTGGGGTTTGACTGGGCCGGTATCCAGTGAGGAGAGGAGACACAGGAACAAACACAGAGAGAATGCCGTGTGAGGACGGAGGCAGAGACGGGTGATCGTCTACAAGCCAAGGACCGCAGGCAACCGCCAGAGCAGAGAAAGGGGCAAGCAAGGGAGAATTCTCCCCTAGCGCCCTCCGAGGAGCCTGGCCCTGCTGGCACCCTGATCTTGGACTTGTAGCCTCCAGGACTGTGAGAGAATCAGTTTCGGTTGTTCTGAGCCCCTCAGTTTGCAGCACCTTGTTATCACAGGCCTAGGAAACCAGCACAGGGCCGTTTGCTAATTCAATGCTGGAATTTTAGGCTTCAAGGAGCCACTCAGACATCACCCACCAACACTTCCATCTCATGGTTGACAAAGCTGAAATGCAGGGCAGTTACGTATGGTTTCAGGTGCCAAAGTTAGAGGTGGGGCCAGGGTCACACCTCATGTTGCCAGGGCTCTAGTGACAGCCGCCTTTCACACCATCACATGCCTTTTCATGGAGATTCACCATCGGGACAGAAGAGCTAGGTCACTGTGTCTACCTGGGAGGATGGTGTGGCAGACAGAGCAATGCCCTCCATCCCGCCCCAAAGATGCCCACACCCTAATCCCAGGAAACTGTGAATATGTTCCTTGCAAGGCAAGACGGACTCTGCAGATATGAGATGAGATTATCCTGGGTTGTGGGGCAGGCCCAGTGTCATCACAAGGGTCCCTGTAAGAGGGAGGAAGCAGGGTCAGCTTCAGAGACCAGTGCAATGGCAGAAGCAGAGAGCAGGTGAGGGTCTCCCTCCCAAGCAGGTGAAGTCCAGGAGGGTGACGCTGCTTTTCCCAAGTGATAGTAAGCCGAGCTCTGAAACTCCGGTGCCTTTGCCCCCCACCCGGTCCTTGCACTGCTAGGCTACACGCACTCACTTGTTTTGTGGCGTTAAATCCTGTCTCCGTGGCCTGCTGGGAAACAGACTCGGAATGGAGGGTTCTCCCGGGCCAGTGAGGGGACCTGACAGCGGAGTCCCTCTAGAGAGGTCAGCAGGCAACTTGGTCTGTTTCCGGAGAGAACCCTCTCACCCACGCAAACCATAAAGCACATCTCTCTGGAGTGAGCCAGCCACGCAGCTGGACAAGTGGGTTGACCCTTGCCAATTACAGTGGGCCTCCAGCCTGCCCTCCATTTAGGTCAAATGTCCAGTGAGTTTTTTTTTGTTGTTTGTTTTTTTTTTATCTTCACCCAAGGATATGTTTCCATTTATCTTCAGATGGAGTGGGGCGGGGGGGGGGGGTGCGGAGAGAGAAACATTGACATGAGAGGGACACATCGACTGGTTGCCTCCCACATGACCCTGACCAGGGCTGGGGACTGAACCACAACCGAGGTACTTGGCCCTTGACAGGAATCGAACCCACGACTCTTCGGTCTACAGGCCGATGCTCTAACAGCTGAGCCAAACCGGTCAGGGCGTCCAGTGAGCTTTAAATGAGTCTCATAGGCTGCATACATGACTCTGTGACCCCAGAAAACTCCTTCTGAAATGAGGTACATACATCACCCAAGCACTTGGTTCTAATGTATGATTATGAGTAAATACAGTAATCACCCCAAATGTTAGAATTAGAGGCAAAAATCACATGGATAGGAGCAGATGATCTTTCCACAGAGCTTAGCGTCTTTCAGGGCTCACTGCACTAATTTTAACCTCTTTATTGAGCAGCTACTACATATGTAAATCCTTACACACATTATCTCATTGATTATCACACCAACCATAGGAAATGGGCACTATTATTAGTCCATTTTATACATGGGAAGACTGAGGGCTTAATGAGGCTAAGAAAATTTATCAGGTTCCCAGAGCTGGTAAGTGGCAGGGCTGGGACTTGAAGTCAAGCCTGCTGGACTCCCAAACCCATGCTCTTCAGAGTTCTTCTGCATTGCCTCCTGTCCCCTTCCCCAGCACCCATCCCCGCCACGGGATTCCTGCTGAGAGAACTGGTTCCTGCCAGCCGGGACATCAGTACTTTCAAGGAGAGATTTCAAGGATAGGTTTTCTTCCCTTCACTGCAACTCCCAGGCCATGGGTATGGGTGGGCTGACACCACGCCCTGGCTCCAGGAGTGACACACAGCTCTGACAATCTCGTAGCTCCTGCCCACAAGGCTGGGCAACATGTTCCCAGACTAGTCCAAGCAGAGGCCATGAATAGCAGCCCTGTCATTTCAGGGACTGCTACAGGGAGAAAACACCTCTTAGAATAAAGCTAACACAGAAGAAATCAAAATTGAGACATGGAGCGAGTTTTCTGATGAAATTATTAAAGCACCTGGATCCAGCTATGCCTGAAGTCAGATCTACCGCACAACTTGTCAGTTACTGAGCCAATGTCGTCCGTTTTTCTCCCTAAATCTATTTTGAGTTGGGTGCAGTCCTGACTTTCATCCTCACCTTTGGTCTCAGTTTTGCTTTCAGAATCCACAAAGAACAAGTCAAACTCCCTGGAGAAAACTTTGCATAAACCAAAAACCATTAGAAAAAAATTTCTAATTTCCGCTACCATGCTACCACCTCTATTCATCCGGTAGCTTTAATTCACAAAGTTCATTGTCAAATTTCCTGGCACCCTCACAGGAAACAAGTTATACATAGATTTTTTTTTTTTTAAACTTAACGTTGCCATTCAAAGCAACATCTCTCTTATGTTCAGATACAAGTAGCCGAAGTCAGCTCCTCTCACCTGCCCACGTGTCCAGGAAGCATCTGCCACAGAGGAAATGGCATTGCCCAGGTGTGATGGGAACTGTCTTCATACCCGTGGAGGTTGTCCCATTACATCACTGAGCAGAACGGCTCAAAAGAAAAGACTAAGAGTGAATGTCAGCAGACAGGCAAGTTGGATGAGAAGGTTGGGGTCCAGAGGTGTCTGTTTGCTCATCTGGAATTCTGATTCATTATTTAAAAACACAGGGAAAAATGAGTGGAAGTATTAAAAGCTATTTTTGAGCAAAAAAAAAAAAGTTTCTTTTTTTTGGGTACTTGAATGGTTCTACATTGTAGTAGATAAACATGCATTCGAAAAAATTCAGATTAAGGGGGAACAGGAGAAGAAAAAAAATCTGGGTAATCAGTTCCCCGCCCACAAATTCTTCCTGAAACAATTCTTACAAAACCCTCTGCCCACTGGAACTGTGTGTATGATTAACTGCACATGAGCCCAACAGCTTGCATATGTAGTTAATTTGCTCCAAATTTCCATGCTGCATTATAACCCTAATGATCACTAATAATAGACAAACCCACATTTTATTGAGTAAGTAATTTGAGACATTATGATTTTTATCATGCGAATAGGATCAGGCTGACCAATTTACACTGGGCAGAGGAAGATAAATAACCAGAGAATCAATTTCCTGCAGCAGTCTCTGTCTCCTGGCAGAATGATAAGCATTGACTGAGAAAGAGGCCAGCTCTAGGCCCTGCTAGGCAATAGAGTCGATGAACGTCCGCGCTCCAAGCTCAAAGGTCAGTCAGGGGGTGCATTTCCACCCGTGACGTGATGCAAAAGACAGAGGTGAAGGCTCGCGTTTGGGGGAGCCTCGGAGAGGATGGGCTTTGTAGCCAACAGACCTAGGTTCCACCCAGCCCTCCAGTCACGACGTGACCTTGGGTAAGTCACTGAATGCACCTGAGCCTCGACCTGTGAATGGACACGGGTGGAGGAAATGTCCGCGAAGGTGAACCAAGAAGACGCAGGTGTAGCACCTGGCACAGAGCAGGTGGGCGGTGAGTTCATCCTTCCCGCACATTCTGGAACATGAAGGCCAGAGAGGGGCCATCCATGTTGCAGAAGAACCAGGGGCAGGCTTCCCATTCATTTCTATTAAAAAGCAAAGCCACGGAGGTCCTTAAGAGAGGGGAAAACAATTACCGATGACCGGGCTCCCCCAGGTTCTCTAACCGTGAATGAGGAAGGGGAGGGGAAGCAGAGCGCAGAGGTTCACTATTTATCACTTCTGGAATATTTGCCTGAATGTTGTCTGGACACCAGAGCCAAGTTACTTGGAATGAAAAAAAAGAAAAAAGAAAAGAAAGCAGAAACTCAAGTCCTGGATTCAGACCTCTGGTCTGGTCCTGAATCACTTCACCCCCTGGCCGTCAGGGGTGACGGGGTCTGTCTTTCTGAGTGCGGATTGCTCTTGGTGACCTGTTTCTGACGCCAGTCACCTGAAGTCCTGACTCTGTGCTCCAGGAGCTGGGGCTGTCCTTCAGCTAGCAGACCTCAGCCTCCCTGGCCCCCGCTCACCCGCCACTGATGTCTGCAGACTTAGCAAGCACGATCCCTCTCCATGACCCAAATTCCTCACGAGACCCCGCCAGGCTAGGGTCTGAGTGGGGCAGGACACTGGCAGGGGGCTGCAAGAGGAACAGTGGGCGGACTCCCTCCACGGGGGAGAGGGCATTCACCCTGAGGGGGTCAGCTCTGATTGGGGGTGACAGTCAGAGGCTGGGGGGTGTGGAGAAGGGGAGGATGTCGGGAGGTGATGGCCCTTACTAAGGGGGAAAGCCAAGAATCAAAGAGACATCACACATGACGGCGAGGAAGGTTCTACCTTTGCATTGGTTCTAATTTAAGTTGCGAGAAGACCACGGGGCCAGCGGTCACAGTGTCAGATGGGGCTGGGTAGGTTCCCTTACTACTGTCAGTGTGTTGCATCTTTGGCATTCCAGGTAAAAGACTGAGGCCCACAGAGGGGACATACACCTGATAACCTGCTGGTGACTGGAGGTATCTGGATCCACACCATTGTCCCTTGGACTCTGAAACCCACGCTCTGTCCACGGATGCAGCCTGGCACCCTCTGGGCAAACCAGCTGGGCAATGACTGGCCGAGTTACCTTCTGGGATCAGAAAAAGAACCCGATACAACCCGGGATGGTGTGGGGCATGCGCTGTTCATCCACCCAGTGTAGGGCAGGTGCGAGTCAGCTGACGATGGAGGACAGGGCATTTCAGGCAGAGAGCAGCATGGACAAAGGTCCAGAGGGGAGAGGGGACACAGGAGGAAACTGAGGCCACCGTCACCGGAGCTAGGTCCCCTGGCTCACCTGGTTCTAATCAAGCATCTCCCCACTCCCCCAGGCCTTCTTCTCAGAAAGATGGTACATGGAACATGCTGAGTCAAGAGGCCTGTGTTCGGATGGCAAAACCCACCCCTGTCACAGCACCTGGCCACAGGGAAACTGGACACCTGGGCCTGGAAGGGCCATGAGCCGGGGATCATGCCTGAGGCCCAGCCGTCACTGATCTGCCCTTGTAGTGGGCCACTGTGTCTACTCTGTTCCCTTTCTGATGAGGTGGCTGGCAGGAGGTGAGGAAACACAAGGGCCCAGGGAGGTTGATGGCTTATCCACAAAGACAAAGCGATTCCTGCTAAACCATATCTGAACTCTGCACCCCCAGGAAAACCACAGCCCAGGATCCTGGGCTCAAGACAGTAACACGAGTGTCACCAGAACAAAGAGTTCCCCAGCGGAACCAAAGCAGCCAGAAATGCCATTTTCTTTAAGATTTTTAAATGCAACGTGTCTAGTCCAGTTTCTCCAGGTCAAACTCAAGAACCCAGCGTAGAGGCTAAACACCACATCATACTAATTATAAGCCATTAAATATCACCTTAGTGGTAGGCAACCGATTTGAAAAAAAATCATACTAAAAGTAATTCAATAAAAAATGTGGTCATGAGCCCAATTGGTGTGGCTCAGTGGTTGACCATCGACCCATGCAATGAGAGGTGGCCGGTTTGATTCCTGGTCAGGGCACATGCCCAGGTTGTGGGCCAAATCCCCAGTGGGGGATATGCAGGAGGCAGCCAATTGATGTTCTCTCTCATCAATGTTTCTCTCTCTCTCTCCCTCTCTCTAAAATCAATAAAGAAAAAAAAGGGGTCATGAAATGCGTATTCATACATTATCCTCTCCACGTGTTTTACCTCTTTTAAAAACATTTATTTTTCTGACGTAAGCTTTATCGGTTCCTCAGAAAACTCTGATGATATAAAATATTTTCAGAAATCATAATGACGCCACCAAGGGACTAAGAACATCTCGGTAAACGTCCTTCCCATCTTTTCTTTCCGTGCCTGTCTGGGACTCATTGGTACACATTTCAGTAATACTTTCCATAATCAGAATAATAAGATTTCTCTACCTTCATTTTTCCACCTCATGTTATACCATGAGCATTTCCTCTCCTTTTTCGTTGTCACGGGTCGCTACCCTTTGAAATGCCCTTTTATGTATTTGCCGTGCGGAGACAATCGACGGCGTCTTTAGGAGAGTGACCACACCGTGAGCGAAGACACACGTTCAGGACAGGGTGCCAGGTGACGAAGAAGGAAAAGCACGAGCGGTGGCCTCTCCCCCGGCCCAGAGGCTCACGTGGGGACAGAGCCTTCTGAACCGGAGACCGCGCTCCCCGGCGCCAATCTGGACTCATTGTCGAGGAGGGAAGCTGAGAGAATGCTAAAGAGGACCCCGCACAAGGGAACTGGCAGATACTGCAGCCCGCTTGCCATCACGCGTTAATTAGCTTTTTCTCTCGTGATGGAGGGGGGAGGAACCACCCTAGGAAAGAAAAAAAAAAAAAGCGAGTCCTGGTGCTTTTCTCGGATGGAGAGCCCGTCCTTCTCACTGCAGCTGGGTTTCTGTTGGCAGAGCCAGCCAACCAGGGGGCAGGCAGAATCCCAATCTCCGGTGGAAAGATACAGACCCTGGGGATGGCAATGTCCTCGATGACCTTGCAGGGGATAAAGCAACTCACCCTGACCAGAAACGCCAACCAAGGCCACCTCTGCTACCATCTCAAGAGGGCCTATGTCAGAGCCTCTCGCTGCAGGGTAAGGTTGCGGGGAGCGGGAGGATTTGGCAAGGTGTCTGTCCCGCAGCCGGAAGCAGCAGGGAGCTTGTAAACACACAGATCTGATCTTGGTCTCTGCCACTCACGAGCAATGTGACCTTGGGCAGGTGACAACTGCTGGGTCCTCTCTCCTATACTAACACCCATTCCTAGGCTCAACAGCCTTTCCGCAAGGAACCCCCACTCCGGTACCCGGCATGCCTCACCTTCAACCAGAACCCCTCCGATCACGGGGCCCTGGGAAAGTCATCCTTCCTCTCCGTCCTAGACTTGAGAATCGAAACCTGTCCGGTCTCACCCATGCCCTGGCACCTGTCGGGCGAGGAAGGGTAGGGAAAGGGGTGTCTCCTAGGCCTGAGGGCAGAAGCAGAGACAGAGCTGGGAAGCCCAGAGCAGAGACTGTTCTCGTTGTCCTGATTGTCCTGGCTTTCCAGGCAGCCCGGGGCTCCTTCCTGTGCCTTGAGGGATGCAATGCGCTGAAAATAACTGAGGGAAAGCCTCAGTCCGAAAGGAAAGACCTGCAATCTCAGCAGGGTACCAGAGGAGCAGTAAGAGAAATACAGCGAACACACGAGCCGTGATGCACAAGTCGCCATGCTCACACTCCCTCTGTGTGGCTGAGTGGAGCCAAGACGAGGAATCCAGAGAAGGTGACTTCCCAGCCGCCCATTGCCCATGTGGAGCAATTCCTTCGACATCGCCACGGAACATGCTCTTGTGTCTTAAATCACGCACCTCTGACACCTTCGAGGTTGTCTCTTCTGAGCTAGAAGAAACCCAGAGCCCATGGCAGACATGCGGCGTGCACGCCTATGCTACCTAACCTCTGCCCACTGCAGACATTGCTAATCAACCCCAGCACTCTTTCAATCAAGTGAAGATACACAGAAGACGCACAGTTCTTCCCAAAACAGAGCTCCAGGCTGCCAATGTAATAGAGTCGGTGAGCCTCCCCTGGAGGAAAAGACAGAGGTGTACCATGTATCTCTTTCTCCTCCATTAAACCAAAAGCTCTAGCAATTCGGACAGACGGAGGCCCTGCCTGGCTCCCCCAGTCACTTCTCAGAGCGGGCGGAGCCACAGGAAGGCTTGTCAAAGTCTGGCATGTTGTTAATAATGCAGGAAACCCAGACACGTCTGCGGAGATCGATGGGCAATAATTCCATGGGACAAGACTGGGACTTAAAAGGCAACGTTGAACATGAAGGGCGTTGTTTGATTCATGCAGGAAAGGAGATGTTTTTTCAATGTTTCTGCCAAAAGAGTCGCCCTCTGATGGGCACTCCCCGGTGGGCATCTGGGGAAAGATGAGGTCCAGTGGCATCACTGCCAAAATGAAACAGGGTGTTTTGTTTGAGAGACCACCCGAGGAGAGGGAAACGTGAGCTCAGGAAATTCCAACTTCCACAGCCAAGGCATCTTATGAGGAGTGAAGGGGAGCCGGGGAGCTGGCAAAGGAGAACTGGAGAGTGGGAAGACAGGGAAAGACCGTGGAGCCATCTCAAAGGTGAAAGGTAGGCAAGCTTCACAAATCAGCAGGGAGAAGACAGAATCTTTGTCAGCACGTACTTCTCCGATCAAAAAGCCAAGGGACACTGGTGGACACAGGCATGTCCTTCTAGGCTCCTGGGACAGTCTGAGGTGGTTCCTTTCAGAAGCTGTGACCTCCTGCCCCAGGCACCCTTTAACTGCCAATCATAAGGTATTTAAGGAGCAGCCCGGTGTAGATCCCTCCACTTGGGGATAAATCACAAACGACTGCACCTGTCCCCAGGCCGCCCATCAGCTTGCCTCTCTCAGTCGCCTTCGAATGGGGGTGAGCCTTTTTTCTAGACATGCTCCCGGATTTCACTACCACTGGAAACCAAGGACGGGGTAAGCAGGGACCGGGTTTTTAGCTGTAGAGCTGCGACCAGTGATTCTAGAACAGTAACCGGGTTTTGTTTTTGAAAATGTATTGTGGCCTCAATGTATTGAAGCTCATGTTTGCATGTGCAAAAATAGAACACTGGCTTTGTGATGATAGGGTGATAGGTATTTCCTTGTTTCATAGTTTCTTTTTTTCTTTGTTTTATTTTCCTAGATATTAGAGTACATGTTAAATGCAGAAAACGTTGGCTAGCTAAGAATAATCAGCAATGCAATTAACCATTGATGAATTATAGGTAATTTTCCTCTGATTATCTACTTGTCTTTACTATCTTTCAATAATTCCACTAGTGGGTCATTTACAATATACATGTAATGCTATAGTTCCATTGTCTTTTATCTTTAAAATAATAATTTAAAAGACCATGCTCAGCCTAATAGACTGCCCAGGAAAATGGAAGGTATGTTTAGAGATACCATGAATAATTCCCTCGTGTAATTTATGGCATTCCAGGAAGGGAGTGCTCGGAGCACTGCAGGCATGCTCTGATAGAAAAGTCCGTTTTTTTTTAATAATTAAATTTCTTGTTTTTAAAGGAAAATGACACAAAATCATTCAATATGCTTGCTATTCAAAACATAAATGCCTTCGGTAAAATCCAAGAGAGGATGGTCATCCTAAAACAGAAGACCTGTCTGGGAATGAAGCCCAGGACATTGGGAAGCCAGTCTGACGATCACTCGGGGAAGTCAGGGGGCAGAATGTTAAAGACAGTGGCATGTCTGAACAGAGCCCAAAAACTGCTGCTCAAGAAAAATGAGGGCAGGGGCACAAGGCCCAGGTACGCATCCCCCAGAGAAAATGCACTTTTGCATTCTGATAGTTTGCATACAATTTCATTATTTATGTACTCCTATCAAAACACAGAGGATGCCCAAATGGATGTCAGAAAAATTATTGTCATTACTAATAACGACGCTTTTCATTTATATTGAGTGCCTTTTTCTGAGACAGTGAAATATTTTTACATTGGGCATGAGGCTTTTTAGGAGAATTAATGCTTAAAATATCCCTTTAGTGTGGTGTGTGGGAAATATTATAGATGGGAGAGAAAAAAAGATTAATATAAAAAACGTCAAGAGTGCATAATAAAAGGCATTCCACTCAGGTCTACACCCCATTACCACCAGCCCATGCAGACCACACCCGCAGAGTCGCGGTTCCGAGGGGGCAGCTGGCTCTGCCCGCCGTGTCTGCCCTCCGGAACACTGAGTCAGACGTCCCTGCACAGCCAGGCCTGTCCATGCACCCTGTCCCCATGTCCCTGGAAAATGGGCTAGCCAACCTGCCTGACGGGGGGACAGACAGTCCTCACCCTGGAGAGGCTCTGGTTTAAATCGACACCACGGGTGAACCGCGAGGACAGGATGCTCAGGGAAATAAGCCAGTCGCAAACAGGCAAATGCTGTACGATTTCACTTACATGCGGTCGCTAGAGAAGTCAGATTCATAGCGACAGAAAGTAGAACGGCGGCTGCCAGGAGTTGGGGGCAAGGGGAAGCGGGGCGTCGGTGTTTCGGGTTGGGAAGATGAAAACGTTCTGCTCCGTGGGTGGCGGTTGGTGATGGCTGCACAGCCGTGTGCCTGGACTTTACGCCACTGAGCGGAGCCCTTGAACATGGTGAAGATGGTAAATGTTGTTACGTATATTTTATCGCAATTAAAAGATGAACAAGTAAAAAAGAGGTCAAAATCTCATTTATGTGCAGATAGATTGAGTTTAGGACTCAAATCCATAGGGCATTTGTAGATTTTCCTTGTCTCTGGACTTTTTAAATTTTTTCTTTAAAGAAGAGTTTGTTGATTGTTACAGAGAGAGGAAGGGAGAAGAGGGAAACATCAATGTGAGAGTGTAACATCAATCCACTGCCTCCTGCACGCCCCCTGTTGGGGATCGAGCCCACAACCCAGAATCGAACCAGCAACCTCCTGGTGCAAGGGACAATACCCAACCAGCTGAGCCACACCAGTCAGGGCCTTCTCTCTGGACTCTTATGGGTGAATGATCTTAAACTCTTGAGAATCATTGGGCTATGGATCCCACAGAAATTAAAATGTCCCTTTCTTCAGTCCACTGAGAATGTCTAATGCCTTTAATCTTGTGGACCAAGGTGAGAAGGTCCAAAGCAAAAGCATCTGGGAGCTGCAACGGACAGTAAAACAACAGCAGTGCCAGGATGGGGACAGCCAATCGGCACCAAACAACAGAGACAACCACCACCCACCACTCAACACTCCACAGCAGGCCTTCTGGCAAGAGCAAGTCCAGCTGAGAACCTCCTGCCAGCCTGATGCCCCCCTTGGCCCTCCCGCAAGGAGAAGACAAAGGTGCATAACACGAGACCTGCCCGTCACATTGTAAAGACACCCTAGTATTCATATTCTTTCCCGCTGGATTACTCAGAATATCCAAGCCTGCACTCCAGTCTAGTTGGCATGATTGAGAACGGCCACACATGTCCAGAGAGCAGAAAATGCACGAGTATCTTCTCTTCCAAGGTCCAAGGACCCAAGTGCACAATCCCTCCGAGCCAGACACACGCTGGACCAGAATAGGGTGTGTCATCTTTGGAGGAGCCAAAGCTAAAGGCAGAGGGGTAGGGGCAGCCTCCTCTGTGAGCTGGCATGTTCTGCGGCAGGGTCCCACTCGGCCCAGAGGCAGCTCCTGGGTGGCAGAGCTTGTGTGGGGGCCTTAAACCATCACAGCTAATGGGACTGCCCAGGAACTTCAAAGGGCAGCCTGGTGAATGCTTTGGGGGAAAAGCGACATGAAAAGTATCTGAAGGGCTGGGTAGTCTTGGGGGTGATTCAGAAAAACGCAAGGACTACATTTGTCAGCTTGCTTTCCAGAAGGTCCTCATAGGCACCGGAGGAGAGAATCCGTCATGAAGGAGTAATAAAGTCATTTGAATAAAATAAAAAGAGGAGAACCATAAAAGTTTTCCTAAGTAATGCAAAATCATTGCAATGTCCTGGCAGACATGCATTTTTAAACAACAGCTATGATAACGGAAAATTAGACCTCATTACTTATTCATAAAGTTCTGGTTAACACGGAGCTCCATTTGTAACAGTTTACTTTAATAAATAGCATCTTTTGAGCAGATGTTATTTTTCGGCCCTACAATGTCACAAACCATTGTCTAGTTGGATTGTGGGTTAAATCGGTGCTCGTCCTGGTTCAGAGCCCTCGCTGACCTTCCGTCAGGACAATGGGGACATTGTCAAACATGCAGGCTGCTGGCCCAACTACACCGTTGAAATGACTGTGTGCACTTCTATTTCCTTTTGGGTTTTTTAATTTGATGTAAAACACTGTTGAAATTTGGGGAGAGCAAACAATGTTTGGTGAATCTGCAATCTTTATACTAAAGAGAGAGTTAAAAGACCAGTGAACCCACAGTGGGATTAATAATTGAGATTCCTGGAAGCTCTAAACGGAAATATTAAATATGCAAAATCTTGTTGAAAAGCATAATTAAGTCCATCAATGCCTAAAGTTTAAAGGACAAGCAATTTCTCACTCAAGTTAGCAATGTCGATTCTATATAAAAATATATGGCCCTGACTCTGGGGGAAGCAGCTAACAACAGAGGAAAAGAGTTTTTATGGGCTTCACGTACCGAGAGCTTGAGTTTCCTGTTCCATTTTCAACATCCGTCACTTCCCCAACAGTGCAAACTAGTACAGCTTCAAGTGAGTTATAACTAAACACACTGATCGCACATCAGACCCCTGAAGAGTTCATAGATATTTTGAGGACAGTTCCACGGGTCCTTCTGGGTTTGCTGTGTGTACTAAGGAAATTGAGACTGAATGCTCCCCCCTTTTTAAAATTTTTTTTCCTTTATTGATTTTAGAGAGAGGGGAAGTGAAAGGGAGAGAGAGAGAGAGAGACATCGATGAGAGAGAACATCAATTGGCCGCCTCCTGCATGCCTCCCACTGGGGATCGGGCCCACAATCCGGGCCTGTGCCCTGACCGGGAATCGAACCGGCGACCTCTTGGTGCATGGGTCGGACCTGAATGCCCTTTTTGCAGTGACTCGTGTGCATCTCTTTTTCCATCTTGCAACTGAGGATGTAAGAAATGTCCAGTTCTCGCAGGAAAACCCAAAGATGTGGGACTGAGTTGGGCCAGCTGTGATGGGGTGGGGTGAAGATCTAGGCGTCTCTACCCGAGTTCCAGCGGGGGGCCTCCAGATACAGGCTTAGCTCCTCACCAATCAACTCCATGTTTCTTGTCGCCCCCCTGAGATAGCTTGGCTGGGCTGTTCGTCCAACGACACTGTTTAAAACGTGTTTCCAGGATAATCAATTCTTTGGCAGGTTAGCTTCAAACAGAACTCTTCTTGTACCTGTTTTTCAAGAACATGGTGAACGTGCTTTACATGACGAGGCTCGAATGCATGAGCATATGGAGAAGGCATGCTTTTCTCCCTCACTACCTTGCTGGAGGCAACACATGTACATGGGACATTTCTCCCAGAGGTCCAGGAAACTGTGAAGCGACCTCACCAGTCTTCAGAATACTTTGCTGCTACAGGTTGGTTTTAAGAGTGGAAAAAACCCTTTGCCGGCATCTAGGCACAAAAGCAAATGGAATCATCCAGATAACGTAAGAAAAAATTAAATTCTAGACCTACTCTGGAGGGAAAGCAGTTTAGAATATGGACGTATTCAGCGTCCCTTCCGCTGGGGGCAGGTGTGCAACGACAAAAGAAACACACAATGAGGCCCAGTTTAAAAAAACACAACGGTTAAATCAGCAAACAATAAAAATAAAATTTGGTGTGATGAGAAGTGAGGGAGGAAAGGAAGGGAAAGAGGAAGAATGAAAGGGGTGAGGAAGAGAGGGAGGGAAGGGTGAATACAGATGACAGACTGAAGCCTACAACGTGAGCCTGGTCATCAGCTCTTTCCTAGTAACGGAATAGCTCTTCCACGGGCTAGTCAGGGAAGCATCCTACTCTCCGCCTTGTGCTTTCTGTGAAGCCACAGGGAGAACCGCTGGCTGAGTGCAGCTGTAGTTTGGACACACTTAATAAGACAGTCTTCATGTCACCCGAGAGCCCCAATGCACAATTTCCATTTACTAAACACGGTGTCATCGGTCACAGTGTTTATCAGTCACACCCGTGTTCATCGGTCACATTCGCGATATGTCTCTGGTTGCACCGATGGTCTTCTCCAGGGGTTGGTGGGGGGCAGGGCAGGCAACCAGTGAGCTGCCAAGAGCGAGGGTGTGCAAACACACGCACAGGCACCTGTGTACTTATTCAACTCTTCTCCGGGACCAGCCAGCTCAAGGTCTCAATGAGTTCTTTCCGTCTCCAGTTGGGGGCATTTTTTCGTGTGAGTAGGAGGGCAAGCACTGGCAGCCTCACCCACACATGTCTTAAAAAAAAAAAATCTAGATATAATTCATGCATCATAAATTTCACTCTTGTAAAGTGTACAGTTCAGTAGTTTCTGTATATCCATAAGGTGTGCATTCCCCACCACCCAATTCCAGAACTTTTCCATCACCCCCCCCAAAAAACCCTATATCCATCAGCACTCACTCCCCATTCCTCCTCACCCCAGCCCCTGGCAACCACTAATCTACTTCCCATCCATGGGTTTGCCTATTCTGGACATTTCACATACACGGAATCATCTGTGATCGCGTGTGTCTGCCTTCTTTCATTTAGCGTATTGTTTTTGAGGCCCACCCATGTTGTAGTGTGTAGGAACGTCCTTTCCCTTTAACGCACACATTTCGCCTGTGCCTCATGGTCTCCGGCCTTTCCAGCCCTTACAGGAGGCCCTTCTGGGAAGGTCCCATCTCCTAGCAGCAAACGTGCGGGCTGCCACCTGAGCGCGTGGGACGAGCGCTCCGGTCTCCGTCCTCCCCACTTTGAACTCCAAGGCACCACTGAGGCAGTGACTCCAGAAAGTCATGGATATGCCTCATCTCTTCCAGCGTTGGTATGGAGAGAATGCTGGAAGCTGACTGGGTTCTGTCCAGCATTCAAGACCCAACAGAGCCACGCTGTGCTGATGTGCAAAGAGAGAGGAGGGATTCTGGTGTCATACTGCCCGATGGGCTTCTGTTCCTATCCAACCGCTCTCCATCAGGTCCAGCCTGCGCCGTGGGTCTAACAAGGAAGCCCTGGTCACGTTCCCTCTCCTCGCACTGAGCGCACGGCTGAACGTGGGTGCCGTTGCTACGATCCTTGTGTTTCCTGTAGGTGTTACTGTTACTTCTTCCATAAGCCAACCGCATCGAGTGCTTGCTATATACTGGGCACGCTGCTCAACTCTTGACGGGTCTCATCTTATTTCATGTCCAGAGACCCTACGCCATGGGTATTCCTACCAGATGCATTTTTCAGATGAGGACACTGGGGCTCGGAGAAGGGAAAAAGCTTGCTGAAAGGTCCCAAGTGCAAAGCAGGGGCTCCCTTCCCGTTGCCGTTCCCGCCCGGCCCCGGGTGCTCGTGAGAAAAGCGGCTGGCGTGAGCGGCCGGCTCCCGGGCTGGGTGGGAGCCGCTGCTCGGCTTGGCCGCCCCTCCCTCTTGGGCTTCAGTCCCTCACTGCAGCGCTTGTTATTTGGCATAAATCAGCCCCCCAATTACATGAATGCCACAGCCACGAACACTTGTAATTAAAACTGGGACTGACATCCTGAAAGTGTGTTCCCTTCCCCGCTCCTCTTTGTCCTGCAAAGATATTATTGGAAAGAGAATGAACAATCGTCGGGAACATACGCTTCGGGAATATAATGGGGCCCGGCTCCTAGGAGGAAAGGCTGCAGAAGGGCGCTGGGACGAGCTTGAAAGTAGACAGCTTTGTTTACTAGCTGCTGGGACCTGTCCAAGAAATTCCAGATAAGCCTTGATACCAACCGGGGCGGCTGTGGGGTCGATTGCTGGAAGGTTCTCTTGCCCCCCAGTCTGAGCAAGCATCGGGGCGAGCTTTCCGCAGCTGTCCGTGTGTCCCAGGAACTGGCCATTCGAGAGCACTGGGAGCTGATGCCAGCCAAAAACGCCATCCCTCGTGCTCGTGGCTGTCCCTCCCTCCCTCGGAGCTCCCTGGCTTGTTTCTGGCCTCGGTGGCTTTGCAGTCGAGGCTCCCTCTGTCTGGAGGACACCCACCATGCCACCCCCAACCCTCGTCGTTGGCTGCCCCGCTTCTACTCATCTATCAAAGCCGGTCGATAACAGTCGCTGTGGTTTATGAAGCAGTTGCTATGTGCCTGCAGTGAGAGCGTCCCACGCGTGAGACTGCTCTCAGAGAACCCTGTGATACAGGTGCCGGCCTTGTCCCCAAGGGCCTGGCTCCAGGAAGCCTCCTCCTGCCCGTCTGTCCTGGCACCTGTCACCGACTCTTTCCTACTACTTTATTATTATGGAACAAGTGCAAATTAGGTCAAAATAGTATGTCTTTACTTTCACGAACTCCTCACTGAAATTTGCCATTTTCTTCATGTCGGCAACAAACTGCAATCGTATTAGAAGCGTGTGAGTGTGTCACAATAGAAGTAATGGACATTTTCCTATAAAGTAAGAGTTCGAACTGATCTCTCAAAATATCGTTTTCACCCACCACTCTGATACTCGCAGTTAATGGACCCACCATTAGCTGTGTCATTTCAAGGGTTAATTAGGAATAACACTTATTACTAGGTCATCCGTTTTCATATTCGGATGATTGTATTTCAATACAAGTGGGTTCCTTTGTGATGCCATGAATTTTATTTTATGCATTTAAAAACGTTATTCTGAAAAGAGGTCTGTAGGTTCCACTAGGTGCCCAAGGTCATCCATGGCACACAGAAAAAGGTGGAGCGCCCCAAAGGAAGTGTGAGCCAGAGCAGAGATCCTGAAGCTCTCAGCTCTGCACCAGGCGTCCGTCGCCCACGTGCTGTATGGCGCTCAGAGATTAGATTCCAAGAATTTTGACCCAAGGAAGGCAAAGTGGAAAATGTTTTGCTGCATACAGCTCTGTAAGATGCCTTTCCGTTGTCTTTGTAGACGTATCATCATTTGTCATTCATTCATTCTTCATTCAATGAATATATAACAAGTGCCTCCTATGTGCCATGCACTGGGTAGCTTCAGGATAGCATTTTGAATGGGACCGGAAAAACTATCTTCCGCCCTCTCTGAGAACACGTTTCCGCAGCTTCTGTATTCCCTTGGTCCTCTATCCTTGCTGAATAACTTGGGGTGACCTACTTAGTTACCCACCATTTGATGTCAAGAATCCCCTTTGCTCCCTGTCAAGTTCAGCTCATTAACATATTCCTTTACTTAAAAAAAAAAATCTATAAACATCAGGCTACCTGCTTTTTATACTTTTATAGCAGAATTAAACACATCAAACCTAAAAACAGCCATTTATTTTCAGAGAGATTCCGAAGCGGGGGTGGGAGGGTGGAGAAGAGTCCACTCCACGTGGGGGAAGATGCAGGAATCCGGACCTCAACACCCCTCCCTCCTATCACATATCTTTCCATTACGATGCTTTTTTTTTGGTCTGTTGGTTTTATGACCTCATTTGCCTGAAATGTCCCCCTGCCCATTTCTCTTTCTTCCGGCAAACTTGAACAATGATTTACTAATAAAAAGGATGATAATAATAGCTAGCATTTATAGATCACGTTCGATGTGCCTGGCCTGTCTTTTAATGCTGTGCCTGTATTATTGATGCATTTCAGTCTCCTAACTACCCGATGGCAGGGATTATCATCATCCCCATTTTACATATGAAGAAACTGAGGCACAAAGAATGGAAGGTATTGCTCATTATGACACAGCTGGCAGGTGGCAAATGTTCCTTAATTGTCCAGTGAATACTGCAGGGCAGATGAGCTGAGAAAGGCCTGTTGCCTCACGTCAGATGAGAAATGTTAGCAGCTAGTCCCTCTCCTCCTTCGGGGTCAGTAGAGAAGACAGAGGCAAACCAACCTGGACTATGTTTGGTATGGACACATTCCCTGATGAATTAAGTATATTTAGCGTCCCTGATAGATGAGAACACTGAGGATCAGAGAGGTTGCCTAACTTGCCCCAAATCACCAGCTAGTTAGTAGCGAGACTGGGTTTTGAATCTGATGCAGGAATTAAAGTCAAGCCTTCTTCCTTTTCCCTTTTCCTTTTGCATTTGATTAACCAAGAGCTAGAGTCTACCCCTCAGTGTGCCTGCAATGTAATCACCCCCTAAGACAGCGTGGAGTCCCCTGTTTATCCGACACAAGCATCCAGCTGTTTCCTGAGCTCACAGATATGGAGGGTACTGGCTTGCCTCCTTTTTTGTTTTTTCCTCTAAAAGGGACTATTTTGAGTCTTGTGTCATTCCAACTTTTGATTTGGATATTTCCACCACCACCCCTTATTTGCACAATGAATCCATCACTGCCCTTGGGACTTAGGGGAACAAAAATTCAAAGCACTGTATTTAGCACATAACTATTTGCTGAAAATAGGAAAGACCCCCGGTTTATAGCTCCACAGAATCAATCACTTTCTGGTTGATTTCATGTGGAAGAGGCAGCCCACATTGATTGGGTGAGCATTATATATTTGAAACAATCTCTTTGGCTTTGAAATGGTGGTGTCTTATAGACATGACCTCAATTCTGACAATTATCTATTTAATTGGATCAATAGAGACAGCCTACTCCCCCAAACCACTGATTCAATTAATCAGACCATTGTCAAATCTCTTCTTCTCTTGGGTGTGTGTAGACACAGACCAAGTGGCAATTTCTCCCAAGATAGGCATGGAAGTCAATAAACTGCTTTTGGATAAAGTATCTGATCGCTCACAAATTATACAAATCACATTGATTACTGACAAATCATAATGTTTACGGAGCACTATTTGGCTTTGGCTCCAGAGCATGACTAGGTATTTAATTAACAACCATCAGATATAATTTACACCATTACAATGACCAGAAAATGGTTGATTGTTGATTTCACACAATAAATTCTCTGAGACTAGCCTTGATGTCAATGGCAAAATAAGTGAGGGCTCAACGATGGACCATAAAATCAAATTTCTTTACCATGTTTAACCCACAAGGTTTTTGAAGGTCATGGTAGCTCTGCCTCCCATGAGGAACTGACGTCTTTTTTGCTTGGATGGCCAGTAAACTATGTAACTGACTTTGTTTCCCTTTTTGCTTTGACTACCGGGAAACTCAGAACTCACACACAACCTTTTTGGATACTTGGGCCTACAGATAATGCATTTTATTGTGCTTTTACCTGGTTTTTTATTTCTACATATATTTTATTCCTTCTTTACATACTAACCCTCTGCCAGGCTTCGGCAAACTATGGTTCACAGGCCAAGTCTAGCCCACCAGCCTGTTTATGGACAGCCCACCTATGACTTGGTATACAAATAAGGGGTGTGAAAATATTCAAATCAAAACGTGCAATAACAAAAGACTCAAAGGCTTTTATAGAATGGCTATACCCACCTCCCAGCCCCAATCCCCCAAATCAAAAGAAGAATATAATTTCATTACATACAAATTTCAAATTTCAGTGTCCATACATACAGTTTTATTGGGACACTGCCTTGCTCGCTAATGCATGTATTGTCCATGGCTGTTTTTGCACCACAAGGACTGAGTTGAGTAGTCTCGACCACAACCACATGGCCTGCCAAGCCTGAACTATTTCCTCTCTGGCCCTTTAAAGGCACAGCGTGTTGGTCCCTACGCCAGGCCAGGTCCAGTTTGTGAGGACCAGGACCGGGCTAGATGGATAGCTAACCAGCTAGTTAACAGAGAGACGAATGACCTGCCCAGCCTGTGGTTCGTGTTAGCATCTGCATTATTCTTTTTAATTAAACGTTGGAAGTAATACCATCCAGGGAATCCAAACTCCATATTTTTTAGAAAAAGGTGGCACTTTAGAAGAAATAGCCAACCCACTGTATCTATTTTCAGAGTACTGAGGGAGGGGGCTTTGGTCAGGCCAAATCTTGCAGGGAAGGCGATAGGCCCACTGTGCCAGAAGGCGCTCGAATGGGCGAGGGCTCCCCAGACACAGGCAACTGGCATGACTGTGGACAGAGACACGGGAGCAGACAAATGGGAATAGCAAACACTGGGAAAGGGAATTCCCTGACGCGTACAGCCCTAACCAATGACGGGCCGCCGAACCAAACCAAGCTCAGGGTGGGAGAGCCCATTTTGAAAAGAAGAAAATAGTGAGGGAATGAGAAAAGATACAAAGACGAGAACTGAGGATTTTACTGAAATTCAGGTCACAGGATCTGAACCTTCTTTCAAGTAGGAAGTGAGGTCACCTTCCAAGAAGGCCTGGGTGGGCCAAGGTGGGCCTGGAGGCTTGGGAACAGGGCAAGACCAGAAACGGGCATCCTTGGCCCGTGCGGAAGAGCGAGCGCGAGACGGGAGAGAATCGCAAGGTGCGCTGAGCTCCCAGATGTGACAGCACTCTGCTCCCCCCGGGGGGAGGGACGCTGAACCATTTCAATGCAAAGGGGAGAAAAGAATCCCCAGTGCTATTTTACGATACCCCATTGGGGTAGGAGATGTCAGAACCATTCTTTCTCAAACATTCAGGGCCTTTTAGATGTAACTGTTAGCTTAATTAGAAGATGTCAAGGACAGCTCAGAACTGGGGAACACACACAGGACCCTCTAGTCATGTGCTGTGTTTCGGCCTCTCGCTGTGGAAGAGAGAAGCCGACCAGCACCGCAACCCTTGAGCCGGGCCAGGCCTTCCCTGGAGGCACCGGCCCTCTCTGTCCGCTGCGGCTGTCCTCCAGGAAAAGGGACTTACTCTCCTCACAAGGAAAATAAAGAAAGGAATGAATGTTATTGAGCACCGTCTATGCAGAAGACACTCAGGTTAACCCTCGAATCCTCGAGACCCCTTGGAAGGAGACTATGTTCACTGTTTCACACGTCAGGGAAAAGGAAGTTCAGGGAAAATAAAATAACTTGCTGAAGGTCACCCAGCTGGGAAAATGAGGGCACTGGAGTTCGGTCCCCGGCCCTGGTCGGGGTCGTGAGGGAGGCAACCAATCGATGTGTCTCTCTTACATCGATGTTTCTTTCTCTCTCTCTCCCTCCCACTCTGTCTGATTGATACATGGAAAAATATCCTCGGGTGAGGATTTTTTTTTTTTTTTTTTAATGGGGGCACTAGAAATTTGCAGCTCAAGTGTGTCCGACTCCAAAGTCTTGCTTCCCCTGCTTAGCTGCACGGCCCGTGAATTCAGGCGCCTTCTGTGATTCATTCCCTGCAGTATCTCCAGGGCCTAGGCCGGCATCCAGAACACAGCAGAAACCCAGGGCAGGTACTCCACGCTGTAGCCGCCCCACGGCGCATCGCAGACACACGGGCAGAAGTGTCCCAATGGCCTCTGACACATCACAGTTTGGGGGACAGAGGTTCAGGGTGGCAGTAGGTGAAAGAGGCAGCTCCTTCCTTGTCCCAGTCCCCCGTGTTCTGTCTCTGTGCCTTTGATCACTTGAAGGTGACTTTGTCTGGCGGATACAGCCTTCTCATTACAATATCTTCCTGGGTGCAACCACGGCTATTCACTAAATATTGACTGCTGGTCGGAATGGTCAGTGCAAAATAAGTGTTTGTAAAAGAAACCGAGTACATGTGTGTTGAACAAAAAAACAGGGAACAGAAAGGAATGAACCCATACCCAGGAGCCTTGGACTCAAACAAACAGGATGGGAATCCACTTGCCAGCAATGCCCTGGTGGGCAAGTGACTTTGCTGGGGCGCCTGAGTTTCCCCAGCCCCAGAATTAGGATGGTGAGGTCTCCTTTGAAGGCATGCTGGAAAGGGTCATCGAGAACACTCGCAAAGGCTGCTCTGAGGCGAGGAACTGGACTGCGTGCGGCACGTCGGGGCTTCCCCAGGTGAAAACATCTGTGGGATCGCAAACCTCAGAGGGATTTGCAGCGACCGCCGGACTCCCTGAACCCAACGCAAGCAGCATTTACATTTTTCGTCCCATGGAAAACTGAGGGATGATCCAGGAAAACATCGACATCTTGAGATCGTTTAGAAGCTGCAGAGTGTTTTTTTCCACTCGGGGACAATAGGAAACAGGAAAGCATTAATAACGTGTCAAAGCCCCACGGCCAGCGGAACCCTCCCCGGGAAAGGATCTGTTGGTATAAATCACAACTCGGGCAAGGCCTTCTCCAGCCCGATGTGTCATAACAACCCCTCCCACGACCACCGTCTCGGGAGGATGTTGAAAACCTTTCAGACTTGACGAAACCCAGGGCCTTCCTTAAATAGGACCATCCCTTCCCGGAGAGGGACCGCGCTCCCTGCCAGCTCAGACCCAACGCGAGCTGAAGTGAGGACATCCAGGCGGTCGCTGGGCTCCCCAGCGGCTCTGAGAAGCTGACAGTCTCTAAATTACTACCCGAGAAGCACGGCGCATGCCAGCTGACAAAAGGAGAAGAGAAAATCCTCACGGATTGCGGAGCATCCTCCGTGCCTCTCTGGGGAGGTGTCTCTGGTGCTCATGTCACCGGACCCAGAAACCCGACGAAAAATACGTGATTATAAACACCTGGGAGGGAGGCAGCCCGGAAAGGGAGAGGAGAATAAAGGGGACCCCCACCTTTCCCATCTAGTGGGCAATTTGGCTAAAAAAAAAAAAATCAGAAGAAATGAGATAATAAAAGTAACAAATGAACCTGCGATTGCTTTGCTTCCAGGAGCTCCCACCCTTCTCAGATGGGTTCTCTCAGTCAGCACGGGCGCATCAATGTATCTGTGTGACACAAACCCAGCTCAGGGAGGGCCCCGCGGCTGCAAGACTGAGCCCTTGGTGAGCGGACGGACAGCGGCGTGTCCACGAGGAACACAAAGTAATAGGCAATATCTAATCATCAACTCACGTGTCTAAGGTGTGCCCTTGTCCCAGATGCCCAAGCTTTGACTCACTTCACAGGCAACTTGTGTTTTACTTGAGGAAAGCACAGAGAAAAAGAGGGAGAGAAAAAAGAAACTCCTGGGAAGATGAGAGAGTCATCAGAGCCGAGGAGGGACGAGACAGGGGTGGGAGCTGTTCTCCGGAGTCAGATACATCAGAGTTCCTCTTACCACTTCCCAGCAAAGCCTGACTGTGAGGCCGACCCTGGTGAAGACAGGCGTGCGTGTTTTTCTTTTCAACAGCAGGCCTTCCAGTCTCGCTCCAATGGAAGGACGCAGAGAAGGGGTCCTCTCCCCGCACTCTGTGCTGAAGCTGCTACCCCCGTCCTTCCTGGGGCAGGTAGCCTACCCTGTGCAGGCAGCCAACTCTGCATGCCCTGGGTATGCCAGTCACCAGAAGCAGAGGCCCCTGAAGGCAAGGCCAGGACAGGAGGGTCGGGGTAGGATGGACACGTCACAGGCATTCACGGAAAGCCAGCAAGGTACTGCTGGATGGAGCGACTTTCCTTATGCCTTCCTGCAGCCAGGCTTCTAAGAGTAGTCCAGGCTGCCACAGGCTTCCTGAGGGGGCCGTGACCTGGAGGAAAGAGAACCCTAAGCCAATGCCCGCCTGCTGTATTTCAGGTGTGGGTGCCTCCAGGGAAGGAAAAACGCAGGTCTGTTCCCTGTTTTGTGGGCCATCCAGCCTTTTCTAGATGCTATTCTTTCTGCCTGGACTTCCAGCCCCTCTCCATTCATTCCCTCATTCGTTGACGAATCCCAGTCATTCCGCAGCTTGGAGCTACGCTGCCCAGGGCAGTGGCCACTAGCCGTGAGTGGCTCTAAACGTGGTTCCAGTTAAATACAATGTAAATCCAGGGGCTCCATAGTGGCGTGGGGCTGCTGCCTTGGACAGCACAGAGAAACAGACGCCCACCGTCGCAGAAGGTTCCCTTGGGGGGTGCTGGCCAGCAAGGAGCACCTGCCAGGTGTCCCTGCCGCCAGCCTTGGCCACGACGGCTTATTATTCAACAGTAGCTAGAGAGATGCCTGAACTCTTCAGAAATGCCAAGGTCATGGGGACAGAACGGTGGCAAAGAGACAGGTCTAGGTTACGGGGGACTCGTGGGGCATGGAAAGCAAACGCGGTGTGATTTTCAGTGGAATTCTGGATCAAACGGCATCAAAAGCTGAAAGGACAGATTGGGGACAGTTGGGGGAGTTTGAGTTATAGACTGCCTGTTTGATAATGTCATTGGAATAGTGTTCGTTTTCTTGCGTAAGAGAATGTCCTTATTCTAGGAGATGCCTGCAGAGGAATTTGGGGGTGAACTATTACGATGTATGCAGCTTTTAGATGGTTTGAAGAAAAAAGGTGTGTGTGTGTGTGTGTGTGTGTGTGTATACATATATACACACATATAATCATATATAATATATAAAGATATATCATCCTATATATAAAGATATACAGACATGTGCATTATACATTCATGCATAGAGAGACAATAGTAAACTGTTCATCCCTCCCCAACAAGGCAGGGGACTTACTTCCTTTGTTCTCTGGGGGACCCCGAGGGCCCAGGGCACTCCTTCACGCAGAGTCCCCCTGGAAGCCCTGCTCAGGCCAGGCCCTCCCGCCACCCAATCACCAAGCAGTCCTGTGGGTGTCAGGGTGGGACCATGGCTGTCCAGATCCCTCTCTGAGTTGAGGGCCCTGGCCCTGTGCTCCAATGCTTGGGCATCTCTCTCTCCACACACATGTTCGCTGGCCCAACTGTCCCTCTCATCTTGAACAGTCTCCTCATAGCTGAGTCCCCGGCCCCTCACTCCTGCCTGGCACACGGTACATGCTCAGTAAAACCTCCGGACTTGTAAACAGACACTGGCCTCACGGACTGATCATTATTATTTTCCATCTGGGCATGAGCACAGTAGAGAGGAAACAGGAGAGGTTTAAAGACAACGCAAGAATGAAGGGCTCGGTCGGCTTTCTGAGGGAGAGAAGTTTGCTTACTGTCCAGCATGCTCAAGAACCATTATTCTCCCATTCCGTTTTCTTCTGAAGAGGACACTGAGGTTCAGAGAGGCTCAATGACTCGCCCAAGGTCACAAGTTAACGGACACATGAGCAAGTTCTTCTCTTAACCTGATTCATGCCAAATCCCAGTCTGTTCAGACCTCACTTTCTCCACCAACCTTCCCAGATGAGGTCAAAACGTCCCTCTTAGGCACAGTATCCCGCGCACCTCTCCTTCACAGCACGTACCCTGGTTACAACGTTACGTTTCTTTGCATGAAAATGTGATTGACTTGCAGATGAAAGCTGTCCGAGGGCAGGCCCCAAGTGGCCCTGTGCCCACCTCTCTGTGCCCAGCACCAGTTAGAGATCAGTGCCCACTGCTGACTGGGTGAAGGGCCCACAGCACCGGAGAGCCCCAGCCCCAGCCACGCGGATTCCGAGCCTGTACCCGTCTGCACGGGACAGGACAAGATTCGACGCTCGGGAGCTCAAGTCACTTACAACACCAAGTGCACTGCCATCCACGTCACATTCCTGCTGTCATCAAACCGCCCGACAGCCCACGTCCTGGGCAGCCCTTTCGGCAGCGAAGAAGATCATCTCTTCAGTGTGGAAGAGGGGGGTGGCTGCTGCCACCAACCACCTCCCTCAGCCAGCTCCTTCGACTCCTTTATTTGTTTTTATCCTCACCCGAGGACATTTTTGCATTTATCTTCAGATAGAGCGGGAGGGAGAGAGGGAGGAAGAGAGAGAGAGAAACATCGACTGGCTGCCACCCATATGACCCCAACCGGGGCCGGGGACAAACTGCAACCGAGGTACGTGCCCTTAGCGGGAACCGAACCCAGGACTCTCTGGTCCGCGGGCTGACGCTCTAATGGCTGAGCCCAACCGGCCAGGGCTCCGTTGACTCCTTTAAATAATACAAGACTTGTTTGCGACCAAGTGAAAACACGTTTAACGGCGAGTGACTCTGATCCTGAATCAGGATAGCTGCATTAACGTCACGGAGCTGAGTCCATGCCTGGCCAACTTGTCCCGTTTTAGAAGGTCGGGGACATTTCCAGCTTGCCTTTTCTCTCGTGTGCTGCTCATTATACAAAGGTGGCTCCCTTTAAAGGTACTGACACCTGCTCAGTTCCCTTCTGGTCTCCAGGTGCAGGTGGAAGCTTGAGAGGCGGGAGGACAAAGCCTGGGACAGGTGCGGCGACCTGTACTTCTCCGGAGGCAGCAAACAGCTAGGTCAGCGACTTCAGGTGGAGGCCGGGGAAAGGGGGGAGGGGGAGCGTGGAGGCAGGACCAGGAGCATAGGCTCTGGGTACAGTGGTACCGCCTGGTGCTGGAGAGCGCGGGCTCCCAAGTCTGATGGACCCAGACCCGAATCCCAGCTCTGCCCTTCTGTGGCCTTGGGCAAGCTGCATAATGCTTCTAAGCCTCCCTTTCCACATCTGTGAAGTGGGGCTTTTCACAGACTGTGGTAGGCAGGATTCCAAGACAGCCTCTGACTCCGTCCTCCTAAGATACACACCCTTATGATTTCCTCAAGTGTAGAAGGACCTGTGAATAGGGTGGGTTAGCTAGCTCCTGAGATTGGGTTTGCTACCCAACATACATGGATGGATTCTGCAGATGTCATTAAGATCCCAAAGCAGTCGGCTTGGAGTTACTCCAAAGGGAGTTGATCCTGGGTGGGCCTCGTCTAATCAGGTGATCCCTGGAAAGGGACTGGGACACCCTCCCCCCCCGAAGACAGAGATTCAGATTCTCTCCTGGCCTTGAAGGAGCAAATGTCCATGTTGTGAGAGCATTTAGAGGGGCCACTTGGCAAGGACTTAACAACAGCCTCCAGTTGCTAAGAGCGCCCCCAACCAGTAACCAGCAAAAAAAAGGGGTGACCTTAGCCCTGTGGTCACAGGAAATCACTTCTGTCGACAACCCTAAGCCTCTGAAAAACTCCAGCCCTGGAGCAGAAGACCCTGCCCGCTGAGCCTGGCTCCGAAACTGCAGGACCGTGAGGCAACGAGGACGTGTGGTTTTGAGCTCTAAGTTGGTGGCAATTTGTCGTGCAGCCATAGAGGGCTGATGCAATGGGAGAACCAGCCTCTAAGGCTGTTATGAGGACAACCAGCTTTTGGATCCTGGAAAGAGCTCCGAGTTTCGCACCCCGGCTCTGCTGCAGAGCAGCTGTGGGGTCCTGGGCAGGTTGCTTCACTAAGTCTCTGTCCTTCTCTAATGATAGCACCACTCAGGTTCCTCCATCTCCCTTGGATCAATCCTGCGGTGAGGTGTAAGGGGATAAAAACTGCAAACTGTTTAGCCTAGTATTGAGGCTAACACATGTTGGTGAACGCACTGACTACTCCTACCTCTGGCCAGAAATTGCCAGCATTAAACGTGGCACCCCATCGATTGACAGCCAGGGAGGGGTTCGTAAAATGGGGTATTCCAAAGGATACAACTCATGGGGCATGGAGACAAAATAAGGCCAACATAAATTTTCTTTAAGTGTGACATGGGATATCTTTTGAAGCAGAAAGGTTAGCAGAAACATCAGCCCTCTGAACAATCTTCTCCAACCTGATGGTGTTAGCTACCACCATTCCCAGAGAATTTCCACATCGATATCAACTGTTCAGTCATTCATCCATCCATTCATTTCAGTGAGAGATCTCCTGCCCGAGACCACTGAGCCCCGGACGCATACCCCCAAAGGCCCACTGAGCATCACCTCTTGGCTCAAACTCAACACACCTCAAGCTAAATTCTCTTCTTCATCGCAGTCAACACCACCATCCTCCACTCAGTCGCCCAAGTTAGGGATCTGAGTCATCCTCAGCCCCCACAGACCCCCACACCCCACTGGGACCAAGTCCTGTGAATACTGACTTAAAAAGACACAGATGTATTGTGGAGGCCAGAGGGCCGAACTCGGTTTCACAGGACTCGTGCCAGCTGTTGACAGGGCTGGTTCCTTCTGGAGGCGCCGGAGAAGCACCCATTCCCTTGCCTTCTCCAGCTTCTAGAGGACACCTGCATTCCTGGGCTCGCGACCCCTACCTCGAATCACTGTGCCCTCGCGTTCGCATCACCACAGTTCCTAATTCTGTAGCCAACTCCTTCTCTGACTCGACTCGAAGGAGCCTTGTGATTACACGGAGGCCCTACCTGTCTCATCTCCCCATCTCGTGATCCTTAAGTGAACTGCATCTACAAATTCCCTTTTGCCACAGGAGGTGGCATTCATGCGTCCTGGAGACAAGGACATGGGTGTCGTCGGGTGCTATGATTCAGCCTGCTATATAAGACCTTTGTCATCGTTCTCCTGTTTCCCTGCAACAGCCACGAAAGCCACCCTGGCTCACCTTCCCCGATACGTTCTACGGAAAACAGCCAGAGTGATCTGTCTAGAGGGCTGTGTTCTTACTGCTCCTTCTGCCTGGAACGCCTTTCCCGGTTCTTGACAGGTGGGCCCCCTTGCATGCTTTATGGCTCCTTGGGAGGCTCTCCCCGATGATTCTATTTATGGAAGTCCTCCCCATTATTATTCTCCATCACAGCACCTTTTAAATCTCACCCACACCGCTTCCACTTCCTGCAAATACTTTATTTGCTTGCTGACTTTTCCAGTGCCCTTCACTGGAACATAAGCTTCGTGATCTCCAAGATCTCGCCTGTGTCATTTACTGTTGTAGCCTTTCCGCTTAGCACGGGGCCTGGCAGGTGACAAGGTCGAAGACAGAATAATGCCCCTTCCCCCCACAAAACGTCTACAACCTCTCCCCCAAACCTGCGGACATGTTAGGTTATATGGCAAAGGGGGATTGAGATTGCAGATGGAATCATGATGGCTAATTATCCAGTGGGCCCAAGGTGATCCCAAAAGATCCTTAAGAGTGGAAGAGGGAATCTGAAGGTAGAACCGGAAAGGTGTCAGTGTGAGAAGGGCTGAGCCCGACACTGCCGGCTTTGAAGACGAAACAGGGGCACTGGGCCGAGGGGCAGACCTCTGGGAGGTGGGCAAGGCAAGAGAAGAGAATCTTCCCTAGAGCCTCCGGAAGGAACACATCCTCGGTGACACCTTGATCTCAGCCCGGTGAGACTCTTGTTGGACATGCGCCAGAGAGCTGTGAGATAATAAATCTGGGTCGTTTGGGAGATCGAGTCTGTGATAACTTGTCACAGCGGCAACAGAAAACGGACGCAGTGTCCCACAAATACGTGGAGTGATGTTTCTAAGAGAAATGACGGCCGAGGATTGACAGGAAACGTCGGAAGCTGGGAAGAAGGAAGGGTGGATTCTCCCCTGGCATTTTCAGAGAGGGCGTGGCCCTGCCAACACCTTGATCGGGCACTTCTGGCCTCCGGGGCTGCGAGAACACACTGTCAGGGGTTCTCAGGCACCTGCTTGGCGGCACATTGTACGGCGGCACCAGGACACTCACACACCACGCCGTCATCCCTGACCACAGGCTGTGATGTTCCTCTGCCTTTCTCCTTAGCTTGGGTAAGAAATGATACTGGGGAATCAGTGTTCCTTCTCCTCCCAGGGATCAGCAAGCAGCCGTGGACTCTGGCCTGAGACAGGCAAGCTCCTAGGGACCTTAGCGAGAGGTCAGGAAGCCTCAGGTGCCCAGGCAAAGAGCAGGTTGGTGCTCCAAGTGGAGGGCGCGTCAGAGAAAGGCAGGAAGCCGCTCAGCCCTGCGGAGACTCGGCCTCCCTCTGCAGAGGGTGTGCCGCGGGTTAACTGCGCCCACGCGCCCAGCTCCGGGGCGGGTCCCCAAAGGTGCAGATTTGTGTTTCTTCCTCCCCTTTCCCCTCCCTTCTCCCTTTTCTTTTTCTTAAATCCAAGTGAAGGGGGAAAAACAACAATCACCCTCTTCTGAAACACGGGGGGGGGGGGGGTAGATCTCTAAATGCATAAAGGCCAGAACAACCCCCAAACTTCCACAAATAAGAAAACCTCGCCGAGGCGCGAGGCCCTGGCCAACGCGAGGAAAACGCGAGCGGCCGCCGCACCTCTTTATTGCTGAGGTATATGGAGTCTCTAATTTAAGGCTAAATATAAAACTAAAACATACACAGCTGGACTTTCAAGTATTTTTCAAAACACATTCAATACCTTCCTGTGAAACTCCCCAAACCTGAGCCGCCCTCACTCTGCACCAGGATAAACACGAGTTGGGGTGGGCCCGAACATAGGGGCTTCAAAGGAGATTGCAGAGGGGAGAGGCCCGCGCCGGCACGGGGGATCTGGAGGCAGAGGAATGCCGCCCCGTGCCCACAGGCACTTGGCGCTCTCCGCCACCCCGGGGCTCTAATGGAAACCAGCAGCCCCTGGCCGAGCGGCCAAGGCTCACAGGGCCCGTCTCTGACCACAGCGCAGCGTTTTCTGGCCCACATACGTTCCGGCTCTGAGCCTCCGCTCCTGGGCCAATGGAAAAAGTTTCCAATCTTCCTGGCAGACATGAATGGATTCTCTGTTATCCCAGGAATTCTCCTTGGAGGAGGTAGCACGCACGGTGCTGGTGCACCGGTGGGCACGGCCGGACACTTACTCGTTGACCTGCGGCGAGTCATCTGCGTGCTAGACGGGGTCCTGGGCACTCACAGGGAAGCAGGGATTTCCGAGGCTCGGTCAGGAAGGCCACGCAGCTTCTGCTGTGCTGCTGTGAGAGATGCCTTACAGGACTCCGAGTGCCCTGAGACCACCGTGCCAGAGCCCAGCAGAGCCCACCCTCCCCTGCCAGCCCAACGAGGCACGGGACGGGTGAGAAACCATCTTACCCACCCCCCCACCCCGGCCATCTGAGTACTAAGTGACCCCATCAGTGGCCACGAGGAACAGAAGATTCCACCAGCCGAGCCCTAGCCAAAGTCCTGACCCAGAAAAATCACGAGATGGAATGAAACGGTTATTCCCCACCAGTAAATTGTTGAGTACTTGGTTACTCCAACCGGATCAACGAGAGAGGCCCCAATTTGATGACCGGAGGATGGAAGGAAACCATCGATGTCAGGTCCCCGGTATACAGTAGGCTCTCGGCAAACGATGGACCACGTCCCTGCTCCTCCCGTTCCTCGTGACAACAGTCTGACGGCCTTTCAGTGTCCTCACCTAATTTTCCAGTATGCGCCGTTAGATCATTAACTACAAGCAGCTCACCCACGCCTGATCCTCACTGATACTTGGTTTTATTGGGCTCTCAAAGGCAGAGGATGACAAGCATGTCCATTGGAGTGGCTTCTCTTTGCTCTCCACCGAGGAGGCTTCTGGAAGGAGCTCCTTCCGCTGGGAAGAGCGGGGTCTGGATTGCCTTGTTCCTGACCTGGGCGCGGAGGCCCCGGGGCACCCGCACAGGGCTGAGCCAGGCCTGTGTGCCAGGAAGTTTTTAAATGATTTTCTGAGCAATATCATTTTTCTTTCCTAAACAGCATGGATTTTTGAGCTCTAATGCGTTTCTCCATTAAGGAGGACAGGCAGTCTCCCTTGGCATGTTTCATCATGAAGTTTTGTGTTGTTTTTTTTTCAAATCAGCATCTCGAGGAGGTTGTATAACTTCCTGATGACGCGCACACATTTTTGGAGCCAGATGGTCTCAGTGTGAAGCCTGGTCCTTCCCTTTACACGTGGAGAGAAACTGCATGTGCGGTTGAAACTCCATAAACCTCAGTTTACCACTCTGTGGAATGGGAATCAATGCTGCCCCCCTCCCAGTTTGCTTGTGCAGTTACATCCGGTAACACACGTGAGGCGCTTAACAAAGGGCGTCACGCAAAGGGACAGCTTCAGATACTGTATTTGCCACAATCACCATCATCGTGGTTAGTTCTGCGACGGTGAGAATCGTCACACACAGCAAATAAAAACACAGGCCGCCCGGGGAGATTTGAATTTCGGATCAACAATGAATACTGTGTTAGTATCGCGTGTCTCCCATATTCCATGGAAGAGACTTCCACTGAAAATCACTCGCCGTTCACCTGAGATTAAAATTTTACTGGGGGTCTCGGATTCGATATTATTCTCGTTCTTTACAATGACAACCATCCCTATCCCAAGAACCTAATCATCTCCCCCCAGCTTCTCATCTTGAATAACATCTTACATCTCCCCCCCACCCCCCTCCAGTCTCGCTGGTAATGCAGGCAGGCTAGGAGGCTGCTCCAGAAAGCCAGCCTGGGTAACTTTTCCTGAAGCAGGACTGCAGTTATTACATAAGCGACTTCCTCCGGCAGCGTCCTGGGCTGTGCTGCCAAGAGGCTGCCTCCCCGCCCTCTCCAACCTCCTGCTGCAAAACAGCCCCTCCCTCCACGCGTCCCCTCCCTGCCTTCCTGCCTGAGGTCTGCTCCATTGGACGTCTCTCCCCCTACCATCCGTTCATCCCTCCCCCCACGTAATATAGTGCAGTTTATTACATAAGTGATTTATTGCATGCACCTTAATGCGGAAGGGGCAAAACTTGTTTAAAATAAATCCAACTGAGAGGATAATCTCCATGGGCAAAACGTACTTCGACTTAATTTCTCTACTGGGTATTACACACTATATAATTGCCTTAAACAGAAGCTGCACACACAAATTTAGCTTGGCACCGATATCTGGCTTCGCAGAACACTCCCATTACATGCTGGGTTTTGCTACAAATCCTCCGCTCCACCAGAAGAGACTCAACGGCATCCCTTAAAGAAATATTCAGCTGGATTCTCCTGCTGAGATGGGGGGTGGGGAAGGGGAGCAGCTGATGGTGTGCTGGCTTTGTAGGGGGAGGCCTTTGTCCAGGGAGGAGAGGCTGAGCGGCTGGCCTGGGTCTGACCAGAGCCGGTCAGGAGTCCCGTCCTCTGGCTCCTCGCTCAGAAGTGTGCTCAGAGCAAAGAAAACCTGCAGCTCCCTCGCTGGCACCGAATGTGGGATATGTGTTTAATTAAAGTTGATCGCAGCCTGCCCTTCTTTCTCCCCTGGATTAATTAATTAATGTATTTATTGACTCCTTCATGCATTCATTCATTCATTCCACAAATACGGAGCTCCTCGTGGGACCCGGGGCAGTGACGGGCCCTGTGCTGTGGGGGTATCAGGGTGAACCACCAATGGCCATTCATTGCATAATCAGACAAATAAGTGCACAATGACAAACTCCAATCCGATACGGTGGCGGAAGGGCGGTGCGGGGTGTTCTGAAGGCTTTGTGGGAGGCGGGTGACTCCCCAAAGAAGGGACTAATAGAGGGTGTATCAGTTTCCTGTAGTTGCTGTAATAAATTACCCCAAACTTACTGGCTTAAAGCAACATGCATGTATCATCTAACTGCTCTGGAGGTCGGAAGTCTGACGACAGACTCGCTGGGCTGAAATCGAGGTGTCAGCCAGGCCGGTTCCTATCCGGAGGCTCTGGGTGAGAATCAGATGTCTGCCTCTCCGACGTCTAGAGGCGCCTGCATTCCTTGGCTCACGGCCTCGTCCCCCATCTTCAAAGATGGGAGCATCAGGCCGACTCCTTTCCACTCTGCCCTCTCTCTGACTATGGCTCTTCTGCCTCCCTTTTCTCCATTTAAGGAAATTTGTGGAGATATGGGATCCACCTGAATAACCCAGGATAGCCTCCTAATTTTAAGTAAAATCAGCTGATTGGCAACTTGAACTCCATCTGCAATCTTTTTTCTTTTTTTTTTTAATTTTTCTTTTCCTTTATTGATTTTACAGAGAGAGGAAGGGAGAGGGAGAGAGAGCTGGAAACATCGATGAGAGAGAACATCGATTGGCTGCCTCCTGCATGCCCCACCCTGGGGCCCACAACTTGGGCATGTGCCCTGACCGGGGGAATCGAACCGGCAACCTCTTGGTGCATGGGTCGGCACTCAACCACTGAGCCACACGGGCCGGACTCCAGCTGCAACCTTAATTTCCTGTTTGCCATGTGACAGACATATTTACTTGTGCGGATTAGAAGGGAGACGGCTCTGGGGCCATTGTCCTGTCTACTGCAGATGGGATCTAAAGAACAAGAAGGAAGGGGGATGTTCCAGGAAATGCAGAACCTCGTGGGGTGAGATGTTGATGGTGCGCGTGTACAGCAGCTTGGAGACCCGAGCGAGGGTGTAAGTTGCTGGTGCTGAATGGGCCGGAGAAGGGAGCGGAGGCCAAGGCGGAGGGAGCCTGGTCAGCCACAGAAAAGATTCTGGTCTTTATGCCCAAAGCACAAAGAAACCCTTTAACTATTTCAGCCAGGGGATAAGACACCGTGTTTTCGTGAATCTAAGATCATAGATGACATTATTTACTTTCCATTAAGAAAAGAAGAAAGAAAAAATGCTGTCGATTGAAATATGATGCAATGCTTTCTTAGCACTGAGACTTTTTAGTGTATACTTATCACAAAACTCTTTAGATGTCATCCGATGTCTGTTTTTGTCACCGATGACACTCAGGCATACAATAAAAATATAAGTGAGAAAAAGGTGGCAAGGCATTCCTGAAATTTCTTCACATGACGGGCCTCTCTCCCCTAAATAACGTTGGAACCCTGAATCACGGATGACCACCTTTCTCCATCCACTGTCAGCTAACGTGCCATCGAAAACACGGTGAGGCAGCCTTTCTTAGAATTCATTTATAAAAAGGACAGCCACTGGCGCTGGGCTCTGGGGCTAGCAGACCTACTCTGAATTGTTGCCCCCCGCCTGCCCTCCACCCCCACAACCAGTTGGTTGCTCCAGCATCACTTCTGGGAATTTCTTCGAAGCTGCTGACAATGCCCCCCACCCCCGCCACCACCCTCACCCCCACTTCGAGGCTGGCACTCCGGGTGTCTGTGCAGCGGCAGTGACAACGCCCAGCATCACCGCCGGCTGCCTGTGGGGAAACCCTCAGATGTGCTCAGATATCCGAGGCACTAACACGAGAGAATGTCAGAGAGGGACCTTCAGGTCAAGGATCAGGTTGGTGCTCTCAGGAGGTCCTTCAATCGAAGCCAAACGTGTTCCCACATTTCAAGAGGGAAACTGCAAAGACCATGAAAGAGCCCTTCATTGATGCTGAACACGGTGCTAGGCATCTTCCTGCCACATCAAGTCATCTGCTTCTCACCACAGATGTTAGATGAAGGTGCTGTTGTGATTATACCCATTGTATGTACTAAGAAACCGAGGCTTCACTAAGATAACTCATCGAAGAGCGCCCGGATGACATGTAGAGCTCAGATTTGAACTCAGAAGAACTCCAGGAGTTACCCACTGTGCTCAACCACCTCGATGTCTCTGTGCCTTCGTCCCTCATTGGAAAAGTCTTTAAAACCACGAGCTTCTCCGTGTCCATTCCACAAACATCGTAGAGCACCGTCTGTGCAGGCAGCAGGCTCTGCTCTGGGCCCACGGGCAAAGCACAGACGCCCATGGATCCCTGCGTCAGGGAGCTCAGGGTCTGATGGCGAAGGCAGAGAAGCAGCCAGCACTCGGGATGAGACGGGGCACGTCGGTGGGCCACCGGCACAAGAGAACATCTCCGTTTCACTCCCATTGTGCAATTTCTCTTAAAGAATTTTGGAGGCTAAACATGAAGCTGTAAAACATTCCGAAATTCCCAGGAAGGCAGCATGAAATCAGCATGGAAAATCTATTCTGGTCTCCATCCCATGCCCGGCTGACCTTACCATGGCTATCCTCTCTCAAGCCAGCCTGAGTGTTTCCTTCTAGGGGAATTGTAGAAAGAAAGGGTCTGGGTGGGATGGGAGGGAAGGGAAGGGAAGGGAAGGGAAGGGAAGGGAAGGGAAGGGAAGGGAAGGGAAGGGAAGGGAAGGGAAGGGGAGAAATACAAGTACAGATTCACCACACATTAGGCTTCTTGGCGTGATCAGTAACACAAGAGCCAGTTTTATAGGCACCATTGAATACACACACTGTTCTCCAAGTGAAAGCCAGAAACAACAAAGGACCACGAGAGTGTAAAAACAAAATAAAAATCCAGAATAGGGAGATCGGGGCCCATAGGGGTATACAGAGATAATAGTGAACCTTTTTTTAAAAAAAATGTGTTGAATGTTACCAGGATAAGAATAAAAACAAATCCGAGCCAAGCAGCTCCTTAATTAACCACAAACACAAAAGGTGCGTTGTCTCCGAAGCTGATATGGGGGTGGTTTGCAGGAGATGACTCCATACTGTAAAATGTTGGAATCATCTAAAATTTTATTTCAGTTTGCTTTGGGATCTCTCAGAGAAGTGGGCAGGCATAGACATCCTCCTCCTCCTCCTCCTCTTCCCCCCCGGGGAAAAAGCCCCCCCACCCCCGACACACACACACCCCTCGAACATATGTCTCCACTGAAGAGCAGAAGATTGGAGAAACAGATGGTATAATGACTTCGGAATCTGACAGCCCGCTCTGTGGCAGCATTTCCAGCAGACAGGACTTGCCAGAGATGCGCATTTGAGCGAGGGGCTGCCAAGGCACACAGATCCCCGCCTCGCCCTCCGATCCGCGTGAGATGCTTGTGTTTGAAAACAAGCAAAATGCCTTTTTTTTTTTTTGCAGGAGCAGCAAGTGAGGACACAGCTCTGCAGCATTTACGGCACATATGCTGGAGCGAGGGGGAATGTTTTGCAAGCAATGGCTCTATAAACAGTGCCTACTTTGGGTGATTTCCATGCGAGGCAGGTGGGAGGCAGGAAGGGAACAGTCGGGAGAACCGCAGAGCAACCTGTTTTCACGGCCTGCTTACTTTCTTTCACTGTACCTGTCCATATTTTCCTGATGCACATTTCAGGAGAGGCGACACACACGAATCTCCCCGAATGAAGGTGATCTCAGGACTCATCCAAAGATGGACGTGAGCTGACCGCTGTCCCTGCCTCTCCTCTCCTCCTTCCACATGGGCAGGGAGAATAGAAAGGTGTGGGGAGAGAGCTGAAAGGTGGGGATGGAGCTAATAATTAGGGATCCCCGCCCATGGGGTGGACACTCCACAGATGCATCAGCTCATTGCAAACTCAGAACAGTTTTACAGGTGGGGGAGTTGGGGGTCAAGTATAATTTAAAAAGTTGGCCAATGTAACATGAAGGAATTGGAATAGGATTCTGTCAAATTCTCCCTGCGTCCCTCTGCTGTCTGGCACTTTCTACAAAGGCAGAAGAACCTCGGCGCGGTGACTAAGCCGCAAAGCTCTGCCTTTCACAGGGCACTCGGCTGGAAAGGGCTTCATCGGGTTGCTGCAGGATGGCTGATCTCCACCCTTCTCAAGGTCACGTCTATCCACAAGTCTTCGAAATTTCCAAATGGAGGTTTTATTGAAAGAACATGAGAGTTTCATTTAAAAAAAACCAAAAAACAAAAACAAAAAACCCATGTACGAGCTGACTTCCTCTGAAGGGACCACATTCTACTTTCATTTTGTCAAAACAACTTTGGGGACCTAGATTTTGAATTCCCAGCGTCCCTCTTCTTCAGTGAAGTGAAGATGTCCTTCGTTCAAGGCCACCGTTGAGGGCGATGCCGGCCTCTACCTCCCTGCCATCCACAGCGATCTCATTAATAAGTTGACCCAACTGTCACGGATGTAAAAATGCAAGATCATCCGGAAATGGTCCGATTTAAGATCACACCATCTCCCAAAGCTATGGCAGCACCTTCCAATTCCTTCAGACCACCTCGGGTCTCCTTTACACAGGCAATGGTGTCCCTTTCAATTTGCATTTAAAAGACAGTAAATTGCAGGGTTCATAAACATTTTTATAGTGATTTATTGAAGGGGAGAGTGCCACTGCTGCTCTTCACACTTTGGCAGTCCTGAGAATCGCATGCTGGCTGTATGTATAATCTTGCTGTCCCCATAAACCACGTGGGAACAAGCCAGTTTGGAGTTTTATCTTTTTCTTTCCTTTTTTTTTTTTTTTTTAAGACAGTAGCAACCAGATTTGTCTTGCAGTTAGGAGAAAGCTCATTTTCATCAGCCTCGAAGTCCCAAGTTGGGTTCCTAATTTACAAAGAACTTGGTTTGCTAATCAGCACGGGGAAGAAGCCAGTCTTTATTATGGCTCAGGACCCAAAAAAGGAAGCGTTTCTTCCATCTCCCAGTGCTGTGCAGTCCACAGCCGCCCTTCTCGGGGCTGGGTCACAGACAGGAGAGGAAGTGGGGCAGAGCGTGCCTCGAGGTACCTCTGTCCCTCTTCCCTGCAAAAAAAAAAAACCTAGAGCAAGTTTTGGGTGCGGGCTTTGCATTCTCTCTCTCTTTTTTTTTTAAATAATGTGAGCAGCGAGGAGCTGAGGTCAGAACACCGTTTCCAGCCAGCTAAGTCACAAAAGGCTCCGTGCAGAGCCAAGACAACTGTTTATCTAAGGGCACAGTGAACTCCTTGGCATTCTTCAGGCTGTCTACCAGGGGGACTCGAACCCTTTCTGAACACATTGTGCATAAAGGCAAAGGAGAGAGACTGGGAGAAAAAGAAAAAAGGAAAAGAAAGGAGGAGGAAAAAAAAAAAAAGCAAAAATAAGTTTGCACCTCATTTGCCCTTCCAGTGTCCAGAAGGGAGTATTTCTTTCCACCTTTTTCACATTATAATAATGGCTTCGCGGCTCCTGAAAGGAGCCCCAGTGCAAAGGCAAATGGTGCATGACACGGCGAAACCCCGGTCTTTGTCACACCAGCTCCGCTCCAAAGTCCTTCTCTGCCTTCGCTTCCCTGCCATTAACTGAGATGAAATGAGTTTCTTCCCCCTTTTGATTCCACCCCCCACTGTCTATTACAGTGTGACGCGACTGGGCTTCCTGGCCCATTATTTCATAGAGAATTCTTTTATTCTGGTTCGGGAGTTCGCGCCTGCAAGGTTATCTGCGCACAAAGCGACGCCGGGTCCTCGCCTTCATTTTTGAAATCTGATCTCATTGATAAGAACAAGACCGTCCGCCTTGCATTTGTCAGATAAGTACCTCGGGTGCCAGAGTCGTAATTTTTGTGACTTCAGTCAGGGCTCCCTGTTAAAATACGTCAACCGATAAAAATGCAAGTATTATAAAAATAACCTCCTCCTGACTCCTCCTCCTCCTGCTCCTTCTTCTTCTTCTTCTTCTTCTTTTTTTTTTTTTCTTGAGCACATTATGTCCTTTTACACACCAGGCACCTCCCCATACTCAGCTGCCTAGTTCCTGATGTAAAAATATTTTTTTACAATGAATTTTTTAAAAATGGTCTTGCTACTCCCGGGCCATCCTTCTGCAGGCTGGGAGAAGAGGGAAAAACAAACAAACAGGAGGGCTTCTAAGGAAAGGATCCATGGAAGGCAGTTCATCTGCAAGGGGTTTGGATGAATTTCCCTCTGATGGTCTGTCCTGGTTGAGAGGTACCATTTCCTGATCAAAAGGAGCAAATGAATCAAACGTAAAGGTGCTCGGTCCCCGGGCAGAGTGGAAGAACACTTCGGTCCGGGGTCCAGTGTGCCCCCGGGGTACGTCCTGGGACAGGACTGAGCTGCCAGCGCCCCCGGGGCACGGTTCGAATTGTTCCCGTGGGGGACGCCCTCAAACTTGCTTCGAAAAATGCCCACACCCCACAGACACGAGAGGAACAGGAGAGGCTGGCTGGCCCATCATGGAGAACCGGGCTTCTTGAGGGTCTCGTGCCACCAAAGCCACCCCCCACCCCACCCCAGCAAAGCCACCCCCAGCCTTGGGCCAGGGAGGCTGGCGAGCGTGTTATATAAATATTAGCATGAGGCAGATTGCTGGAGCCCTGGTGTGTCTCCTTCCCCCCGGTGGCAGCCACACAAAGACGCCAGTGACAGAACGAAGAGACAGCCACGGACCGCATGCCAAGCCGCCAGCGAGGCACAAGGTCCTGTCCCCGTCCCTGTTCGGGGCCCCGTACACCCAGGCCTGCAGCTGATAACACTGTAATAGTCCTCCTTTGAGGACAGAGGCTCCGGCGCGCTGATTAGTGATTTATCACACCTGGCAGCCCTGCTGAACTATAATTACTCTTCTCTTATCCTGCGCACTGTCATGTCCGAGAGGAGAGGCGAGGCAGAGTCCCCAGTTAATGACACATTACCCTCTTGACAAGCACTTAAAGGTTTTATTGTAAATATTCAAGATATAAAACATCCGAGATTCCCTTTTTAATTATAAAAAGCAATTTCAGGGCCTCCCTTCCCCATCCCGCCCCCACCCCCAAATAGTAAAGTTTCGGAGCCTTATCCGCCGCTTCCCGCAAACAAACTGATTTCCTTTTGTCACGTAAACTCATTGCCGCAAGTTAACTCAGTATCTCTCCGCAATTATCAGACGTATTGCCTATGAAATTGGTCATTTAAACACACATCACATTTCCACAAAAGTTAAATTTCCGCCCCAAAAGAAGGGGAAAATGTGCATTTATATGAAAAATTATATATGGGGAAAAAAAAAAAAAAGCCTAAAATGCAGCATAAATAGTCCGGTTTTCCTCATCGGAAAGAGAGGGAAGGAAGTCATTGAATGATATATTTTTTTTAAAAAGATGAGTCTCTAACTGAAGTAAAAATATATGTATATATTTTTTTCATAAACTAAAAAATTGGAAATTTGTGGGTCGTTAAATCCTGATTGCCTACTTATAAGGTTTGGGGAGAAAGCCAACTTAGCATTCAGTGACTCCCTGGGCTATTTTTATACCTCAAGGAGTGTTCAGAGGACACGGCCCTGGTGGCCTGGGGGACCCTGGTGGGCCTGCTTCCTCTTGACCTTCCCGCTGGTTCCTGTGGGGTGATCTTTCTGCTCTGTGTAGCCTTGTGGGTTAGGGTTGAGGCTGCCCTTGGCCAGCTCTGATCACAGCATCACAATGGAGTGACGGGAGTGGATGGGAGCCGACGGTCACAAAACCTTTCCTTCTTACAGACAAGAAACAAACCCCCACGGACACGTCACCGCCGGCACCCACACACGTAGGCACACCCACGGTGAGACGAGCTCCTCTGGGCCCAGCTGGCTTCCATTGCCCTCCACCATTTCACAGCGTCTGTATTTTCAGATCCACGTGGACAGGGATGGAAGTTCCAGTGCGCTGGGTTCTACGTGTCTGCAAGTATCTTTTTCCCACTGGTTGAAGGTCACGGCCAGGGAAGGCAATTGGAGCGTGGGGCCTTTGGGTGTGGAGTCCAGATGCAATGATAACGTAGCAGAAGACCAGTTCTGGTCTCCTTTGTGCCATGAACCGTTCGGGTTGATCTCTCTGATCAGGCCAGCAAGGTGGGTGTCTCCTTAGTCCAGCACCCCTCCTTGACGGGACTTCCAAATGCTTCAGTGTAAGAGCCTCAACTTCCCAGAGGAAGGAAGGCCTTTCATCGCTCAAAGGTCCGTGCAAAGCCAGTGCAGCCAAGGGTTAAGGAAAGGGGCTGGTGCTGCATTTGAAAGGAGCGAATAGCGAGACTGTCCAGGGCAGCCAAACCAAGGATATGAGCGTGTGAACAGGCCACTCCTGAGAGTCAGTCGGGAGCGGTGGTGACCCTCCCCTTTCGGCTTCTGAAGAGCAGGCTGGCCTATGAGCCTGTATCCTCGGGGTGAGGGGAATGGAGTAACAGGGAGAGGATAAGTGAGTCAGCAAGATGGGGAAAAAAAAGACTTCATGCTTGCTCTGAGAATCCTAAAAATGGCAGCGCCCGTGCAGCTCTGGTAGCCACTGGGACGCACAGAGCGCTGACACCCCTGGGGAGCACGACCGAGAACCCCACGCCGGCTTCCTGAACTCTAACACCTCAAGGAGAGGACTGCCCCTCGTGCGTTGCTGATCCTCAGTAATGAGCACGTTGTAGGCACATGGGTTCTATGAATGAATGAATGAATGAATGAATGAATGAATGAATGAATGAATGAATGAATGAGATAGGAGATCCCTGAAAAACAGGCAGTGGACGGGATCCTTAAATGTGCATTTCTTGACCCCCTGATTTTCGTTTTTTTCTGTTGCACCCACTGATATGGACGGGATTGCTTTGTGGCGGAGACTAGGAATAAAGGAAACTTAACTGAGGAGATCCCAGGCTCTGGGGCCCCCATAGACATGAGCCCGAAGTGGGTGGTGATGACAAGGAAGACAGAGATGGCCGTGGTGGCCACGGTCTGCCGGATGCTTACATGGGCGAGGGACTGTGTCAGCTCTCCAGGAGGCCAGCTCTCCACCTTCTCGTTGCATCTTCACATCGGTGCTCGGAGGTGTTCATCGTGTGGCTTACATGTGACAGGAGAGGAAACGGAGGGTCGAGGGGAGAAAGAAGCTGCCCAAGGCCCCGCTGCTGGCAAATGAGACACCAGGATTCAACCCGGACTCCACAGTCCACGCTCTCAGCTTCAGGCCTGATTGCCTCTTCCCACCACGTAACGTGCGGTGGAGGGAAAGCCGTCTGAGAAAAGGGTCAGGGCGCACTCCAAGCGCAGCGGGGAGAATTTCCCCAGATTTCCTCTTTGACTTTGATTTCAAGGGCTGAATCTGCCGTCCCCGACTCGCCAAAGTCAAAGTCCTTCCCTTCACGGTTCCATCTCAACGTCTCTTTGGAAGCTGAAGGCTGCCATGTTTTGACTTGTCCCCAGAGCACCCTGCTCTTTTCAAAGGCACTTTATATAGCTAATGAAATAACCGAGATCCAAATAAGCTGTCCTTCCTGGGTTTTTGGTCTCGAGACAAGCTCCCCTTGAGATTTGCTCCCTTTTCTCAGCATGACACCTCCCTCTCTTAAGGGAAAATCACTCACACTATGTTCATCACCTGCTTCGTCTCCTTGTTAAAAATGCCAAGCGGACACGGAGACAAGGGACCGGGAAGACGGCGACAGAGGCTCCATGAGAGAACGGAGAGCTTCTGGCAGGCCTGGAACCAGATGCTGCTCTTCTTTCCTTCCTTCCTTCTTTCTTTTATTTTTTTTATTGTACCCTGGACTGTACACTAAACCACCCCACATCTTGGGTGGCGATGGAATTACCCTGGGGCGCTGGGGGCTCCCCAGTGTTAACAAAGGGCTGTTGTCAGTGTGGTGTGCATTTTGGCGTTGACAAAACGCACTCCACGGTGTTCGTAATAACACAGCTGTTGACCTTTAGCAGCTCAGGATTCTGGAAATGCACTGAAGCTGGACCGTCACCTCCCCCCAGAACGAGGTCGGCCAGACGACTTGAAGCTCCCTCCACTATGGGTGAGGCCTTTCTCAGTTAGGCCTCATGGAAAAGAGCCAGGGACTAAAGATCTGGAGGGAAATGGAGATCCTTCCTCTGGGAGATCAGTCAATTGGTCTCAATCTCTCTCTCTCTCTCTCTGTCACACACACACACACACACCCTCTGTCCTATTTTGCTTCCTCTAGCTTCCTCCCTCTCAGCATCCCTACTTCCTCTCTGAACACCGGGTTCCATTACCCTCTCTACTGGCCAGCATCCTGTATCCTTCTTCCCCATCAGTCTTCTTTCATAGGGTCCCGATTGGGTGCTCCATCCTGAATGCACAAGACTTCTGTTTCGGTATTTATTTCCAGCTGGAAGTCTTTTTCTGTGTTTCTCCATCCAAATCCCTGAGAACTCCGCTGTTGCCCACACCAAACTTGACAGGCGGGGACACCATTTATGGTGGAGACAGGGGTACCAGCTTCAGGGCAGCTGTGGGTCAGCCGGCTGGGTGCAGTGTTATGCTGCTGCTAAGACCTGGCCCTGTGGTCTGAGTCCATCAGGCACATCCTGTCTTAGGAATCTGAGCAAGAAGAGAGTTCCTATCAGACGTATGTGTAAGTTAAAGTATTTAGTTCTCGATACGGGATGAATCAGACTCAAAAGGAGACCTTCCAATGGAATCAGAATTCTTGAAACCACTCAAAGAGGAAAGATGGTTAGTTGTTGGAGACGCCCAAGATGGAACACTATTCCCAATTCATTATAAACTCGAGAAATATACAGGGAGGGTCCCCTACTGACAGAACTCTCCGTATACCGATAGTTTTGTTAATTAGGGCCCCCCAGAAAGAGAGTCACTGTTAGGCCCAAAGCTCTACAGATTAAATGACACATTTGTTGAGTCATCAAACTCAGCACTGATAACTTCCTGCTTGTTTTTACAGAGAACCCAGGTAATCTTCCAGGTGAACTCCCGATCAAAAATGAAATCCTTCACACAACGCTGAAAAGAACCACACACTCCGGCTTGGCCTAACTGCCCCCCGGGCCTTGTTTTTCCAGCCAGGGGCAGTCAGACACTGGGACCCGTGTATCAATAGTCTGGCCCTGGTGACAGACACAGGACGCAGCTGAGAAATGACAGGCTGGGAGTAGGGCAGAGACTACAGCCAGGGGCCTTTCTGCTCCGGGAAGAAGCTACCTTGGCAGTGACAGAGGGATCTCTCTTGCTGTCCAGGTCCGTCCTCCACCCTTTGGGCTCTGGTCCATGCCTGGGAAAGTGGACCAACATGAGCTACATGAACGAGTTGCTTTTACCATCTGGCTTCTAGGTGCGCTTGAACAATAGGGGAGAGTGTTTATCATCCTGGGTGCCAGGTGGTCCTCGTCATCCAGATGCCCTCACCCGGCTCAAGTACCTGCTCCCTGTCCTTATCCTTCAGGCCTAGGATGGAAATAGCCATGACCATTACTGTCCCTGGGAAAATCCCTGTCTCCTGTGGTTGCTCTAAGCCCTGACCCCTACCTTCATCAATAGTCTCGTTATCAAACGCCCCTCACATTACCCAATGTGGGTGTGCCATCTCCTTCCTGCCAGGATTGCCACTGCCATCGAGGGAACAGAACGGGGCCCCTGACTTCAGGCTCTAAGTAGCAGAGCCCACTGAACTGGACTCACTGTTTAAATGTTGAGGGAAGCCCTGCTGGGAATTTTTGGAGGGTACATTTTTAGAGAGTTGCCAAGTTCAGCAGCCCACGAAGGAAAGGACACGGAGCGTTTGGGCCAACATACGGCGGCTCTCTCATTAGCACAAAATGAATTCACTTTACTTTGCTTCTGCACAGGGAGGGCCCCGGTACGGAAATAAAGACATATGTGCCGTCATACTAAAAGCATCTTGAAACATGAGGGAGCAAAAGAAAAAGTCCTTGAAGAGGCCCTTTCCAATTTTTCTCAACCCATATGCTGTATAGGAAAGCTCTGAACTCTCACTAGAACAATGGATTAAAAAATGAGATACCCTCCATTTTCACAATCCATTTGTTTCCTCCTTTCGAGATGAAAAGGGGGTGAAATAAGCTGCAAGAGTTCCAGTGTGAACACACTTGAAAAATCCTGCCTTTGCTGGGAAAATATTTTAATTTTCAAATGCATTCCAACCTACTACTCATTACAAGGTAGCAAAATACCACTGTCCAAAAAAGGGGGGGGGGGGTGATCCACGCATATGTCAAAGATCATGGCACCTAAAAACAATAAATCCAGGGCTAGATTAATAAGCACGGGCCGCTTTTGAGTTTATTCATCTTTTGGTTTGTGATGTAAGAACATAATAAGTCTCAAAGAGCCTCTGTGTGCTTTAAGAAAACAGGAATTATAAGTCTTGGGGCCCAATAGTCATAATGGGGAGCTGTTCTAAAAGCTGTATTTGAAGAACCATGGTGGGCTGGCTGTCTGCTAAGAAAGCCCCAGAACCACTGGGCCAGGAAGCCTTCTCCGAGCCTTCTCCACTCAGCTGGGGTTCAGAGTCCCTTCACTGTGCTCCCTGACCATCCCTTTTGAAGAACCTTGGAACGTGACCTTAAAATACTGTGTTTTCCCGAGTCCCCGAGGTCAGAGGGCATCTCTTGTCCATCCTGACGCTCTCATGCCTAGCACAATGGATGTTATCAAAGAGATGTCCACCGGATCGCTGTGCAATTAATCTTGAATTTAAAAAATAGCCTTACTCCATTTAGTGGTCAAAGTAAAGATGCTCACGTAATACTGGTAAGAGAGAAAAACAACATCAAAACAGCAGTTCTTTAGAATCTCCTCTGGAGATATCAAGGGATGTAAACAAGCTTCGGAGCACGGGCCCAGCCTGGTCACAGGGCCACAGCTTCCCGGAGCACTGGGCTGACCGGGTCAGAGAGTCACACCCATGCTCGGGAGCAAAGGAGAGCATTGATGGATCAATGGTGTCTGCCGGGGACCCAGAAGAGAGGAACGATGGCAAGTAGCCTGTGGGTTTGCCAATCCTGTTCTTATTTATCCGCCATCCCTGCAGGTCACGCAGGTGCCACCACAACAGGAACAACACTAAAATGCAAAGAACGGTGAAATCAGCACAGCCCCAACCTATTTAAGGGATTGTGGGCCTGCAGTCTAAAAACAGAAACCAGTTCATGTCCAAACCAATTGTTCTTCGTGGAGCACAGAGAGCGTATCAGGAATGTGCCTCCGTAAAGCTCTGAGTCAGACGGGTACCCTCCAGGTGACTTTCAAAACCGTAGGTCTGGAGGCGCCTCTACCTGGGGCTCCTTTGTAAAACTGATTAACTATTTTCAATAAGTTCTTCTATCATCCCAGGTTGAAAATTGCAAGCGCGTTGCATATGTAAAAATACAAATGTTTGACTCATCTGGCCCAGGGAAATGCTGACAAAGCCAAGGGGTGCGTGCTCCTGCTTTGGAAATGACTCCGTAAGCCCCAGCCGATCTCGAGATTTCCCCCGGGTCCCCGAGCTTCCATGGGCTATCCTTCTGACCCGGGGGTGCCTCTCAAATCCGCTCCTAAGGAGAACTGGAGGTCAGCGTGACGCAGGCTTGGCTCTGAGCCATGACCTTTGACACAGCGTCCGCATCCCTGGGCCAGTCAAGGTCTCTGTATCAGACGGATCTTGGCCGACTGGGCTCGGGTATCCGCTGCGCGGCTCTGCTCCTGCTGCAGGGGTCAGTGTCCTGACCCCAGGACCCGGACGACTCCCATGCCTGCGCTGAGTGGAGTCTGGGTGGCTCCCACCAGGGACAGGGAGAACGGCACTAGCCGGAGATGCGAAGGCACGGGCCCCCTGACACTGTGATTAGCCCTGTGGTGTTGACAAGCCACATTCAAGACAGCACCACACGACAGCCTGTGTGCCAGAGACATAGATTTACAGGCTGAGTTGCTTCCTCTTTCCTGGCGTAATGCGCTGTGACAGGGTGCGAGGAGAGAGCGCGTGTGCGTGGGAAACCCCACGATCCCCAGGAAGGGCAGCGCTCTCCCAGCGCAGCCCCGGAAGGAGTCACAGGTACATGTCATGGACTCTGCTGCTGGGGCTGAGCTCATCTGCAATTCAGCAATTCTGAAATGGTCACAAAGTCCAAAACGTGCGTGGCCGGAGCTTGGCTCCTGACAGAGTAGTGGTGCAGGGGTCCAGGGACTCAGAGAAACCTGGACCTGGGCCAGGGGCCAGGGTTATTTCTTTATGCCCAAATATCAGCACATATCTGCTTTAAACGGCAAATAAAACCAGACTTCCATACTGGAACCCAGATGAGCCAACTGACGAAAAACGCCCGTTCTCGCCCTCCACTCTCCACGTGACACCTTCTTCCCTGTTGCGCTCCTTTCTGCTACATCCCCTGCACACACTCATTACCCAAAACGCCAGTTATCAACCAACAGACACCACAGTGAGGATCATGCAGACAGACAAGGAAAATCTGACCACTTCTGAGTACTGTGATGAAAACGTGTGATATTTTTGATAGAAGGATCCTGAGGGTCAGCTTCTACCTTGTTAAATAAGCCAGTTGACTTACTTGAGTAGAAGTGTATCAAGACCAATCTAAAAAAAAAAAGTTGATGCCAGGACTCCCTGGCAGCGTGGGTCATCAAACAATCAAACAGGGCAGATGTTGGCAAATGATCGCCCAGAGGACCTTTCTAGCCTGCTGTTTTTTAAATAAAGTTTTTGTGAATCAAGTTTTATTGGCACACAGACATTTCCATTTCTTCAAATATTATCTAGGGTTGTTTTTGTATTACAATGACAGAATTGAATAATCACAAATAGAGACTATATGTCCTATGATGCACAAAATATTAAGCATTGGGCTCTCTACAGAAAAAATGTGTCAAGTCCTAACCTGGAGTGTGCTGCTTTTGTGGGGACTTCCAATTTACCTGTTAAAGCTCCTAACAAGTCCAAGCTCTGCCATGTATCAGCCTCTGCCAAAGGCGATGGTGGCACAAGAATAGGTGCCATGTGGTTATACAGGATTCATTGAAAAAAAAAAAAAGCAACAACAGACAGACCCAGCTCTCAATAAAGATGGAATGCTTCACCAGTTCCACCTTCCTGTACTAGCTAAGATAACTCTACCTGCTATAACAGATAAACTTCAAACTCACTGAAACTTAAAACAATACACATTTATCTTTCATTCCTACAAAGTCCTGGAGGGAGATCGGCTCCATATAGTCATTCAGGGATCCAGGCTAGTTCCATCCAGGGGCTCATTCCATTGGTCAGAACTCAGTCACATGGCCAAATCTAATAGCAAGCAAGGGAGTCCAGGAAATATAATCTAGTGGTGTGGCCAGGAGAAAAGGGAAGCAGGCTGGTGAACATTTGGCCACATGATGCATTCCAAGATCCTAACTTGCCCCCTCCGTCCTCCCCTTCCTCCTCCTTTCTTAGCATCACGGTCTTGCCAATCAGAAAAGAAGGCACAGGTGTACTATTTGCTCAGTCTTCACTGATAGACATACAATGTGTTATCCTTCCTAGGAGGATATCCATCTTAGCAGAAGATTGTGCAACGCTCAACTCAAGAAACACTGCCATGTATCAAGCATGTTAATTTTCCTTTTAACAGATTATACGTGAAGGATCTGTTCTGGGCAGATATTTAGCACATTGCCCATTTTATAACACATAGCAACAATTTCCCTATAACGAAAAAAATTTATAGGTTTTTAGTTGCAGCCTCTTTGCACAGTGTTGGTCATAATTGGTACTTAGGTGCTAAGTCCTTGATTAGGAAACAAACTCAATTCTAACATTTTATAACTCGTTTTGTTAAAGTGTTTTCTAAAAATACCCTGAAGCCACACGTTTCAGCTTCTGGTATCAGGTTGGCTTAAAGTAGTCAACTCTTGTAATAGCTCCAGAGGAGGTGTCCCAGGACACCTGGACATTTCCCAGGTGGTGTTACCTGGGACTCTTCAACTCTCTCTACAACCCGCCCTACAAGCTGTGCCCTCAGCCCATCTACTTTAGGGTGGATAACAAAGTTGGTCCATCACTTACCCCTCACTGGGGAAGAATTAGCACAATCAATTACAAACATTCAAATCTTCGGTGAAATAGATACTAGAAGAGCTAAGCAGCATTGAAAAAGGAAAGGAAAAAAAAAAAAGGATGCCATTCAGGATCCCAGTCCCAGGAATGAGGAAGCCCTGGTTCCAGACCCTGCTGTCCCCCAGCTCATTTGCAGACACTCGTGTTTTTTAGCCTAGGTTTTTCCTTTTCTTTAAGTGCCAACAGTTTAGGCGTCCAGGGCATATCTTTCAGCTTTCTGACTCTGATTCTGTGAAGAAATCCTTATTAGTGGAGTCTGATGTCTCAGTGGGAGATATATTTTAGAAAGCCATTCTCAGCTCCAGTCCACAAAAATAAAATACAAGTGAACTTCCAGATCAGACTGGGACTGAAAGAGAACCCATCGTAAATATTTTGCAAAGGAAAACAAAGGAATCTATTATCCCACAGCCAAAGGCAACGATAGCCCCAATTACTGCTTCTTCAATTGCAAATGGTTTTATAAGCAATCTGCTCGGGGTAATTTTATTATTTCAAGCACTGTTCACAACATCACCACGAAGAAATCAAAATTTGACGAAATTAATGTATCCATCACAGGGAGAATAAAGAGAAGCTCAGAAGGGTATTCATTTAATACATAAAATATATTTCAGAAGAGAATATTATGGTAATCACTATTTATTAATGCAAACTTCTTTAGGGCTTGCAGGATTCAAATGCACATTTTCTCCTAACTAAATAAACATACATATTTGAGAAGCCCAGTCTAAAATATTAACAGTCCCTCTGCACCAGAAACATTAGTCTTTCCCTCCTTTTCTGCCTGCCTCTGTCAGGAAGCCACGGAGCATAGGACGGCAGCGCCTAGCTAACCATGTAATTGATAACTCCCTACTCGATTCACTGTGGGAATCTGTCAGTTCAGGTCTAAAGATACATACACACCACGATGAAAATGAACTTACACAAGTCTGTCTGTGGACCAGGAAGGGCCTGGATGCAGTCGACATTTCGCTCCTTAATTGGTTGGGGCGGGATTACCAGCACACACATGTATTCCGGCAATGGCTCCCTGTACTAGGACTCGTTTTTGACAGACCTATTTAGTGAGGAGGAGGTATTTTTTCCCCCCAGATAATTGCTCAAAATCATCCTTTCAAAGTCAAAGTGATTCAAACTTGCCTGTCTATATTTTGCAAACACACAAGTTGGAAGGAATGCAAATTCGCATTCCTATTTCTTAGGCAGATGCGCAATAGGGGCTGTTTTTGGTTTGTTGTTTTTTTTTTCCTCCTTGGAGCAAGGGAGGAGAAGGAATTCAAACCCCACAGAGTTTAGCCCAGGGCTGGTGTCACTTCTGTGGGGCCAGGTCCTGCAGAGGACACTTTTTACCACCATAGGCCCAGTGCCCATCAGCGAGAGATGTTGGATCTGAGATGCCCCTATCAAAACCTGGGGCTGTCAGTGTCCTGTGAGGCTTCCTCCAGCAGGACAGAGGGCTGCAGCATGACGTCCATGAATGTCTGAAGGAGCCATTTACCTTTGGGGTGGCACCTGGCATAACAGGCAGAGCAAGGACTTTGAAATCGAACCATCTTCAGTGTAGTCCAGGGAAATGACTTCACTCCTCTGCTTGGCTCCTCACCACAGAAACAGAGCTGGTTCTGTCTCCCTCTCGGCTGTTGGGAACTGAGATAACGTTCAGCATGAAACCCATCCTGACAGTGGCCGGGGCTGCAGAGACACCTCCCCGCGCTGTCCCTGCTCCCACCTTGGAAGAGCCCTGCTTGGAAGACACCGTTAGTGTTTTTTCCTCTTGGCATTTTTGGATCTTCACACAAGAGATCGTGAAATGGCTCAGCACGAACACACAGAGAGAAATCCTAAGGAAGGACTAAGGGAACAGCGCTGGGATGTGTGGGGGAAGCCATTTCAGATGGCGGACACACCCAGGGATGTCAGGTAGACCGCATGCAGCTTTCAGGAAAGACCAGTGGCACAGGACCCTCCCAGTTAGAATGGGGGCTCAACACCAAGCCGTATAAATCCACGGGAACAGCTTCAATGACACTGGAGGGGTCTGGAGAGTACTGTTGCATTACATACAGTAACATCCCATGATCACGGAGCAAAGAGCTCCTACCCACAGAGCTACATACAAATCAAGAACCCAAATGTGGGGCCAGTCCTGGGACCTCAGATAACCCTATCTCGACATTTCCGAAGGCATGAGATAAGGCAACCCTCCCCATTGTGCAGTGAGCTCAATCCTACAAAAGTAGAGACTCAGAGTCTTAAAACTAAAGAGGACTTTCAAGATAATACTCTCTTACTCTTTCTTTTCATGATAAAAATAAACTCTTCTGCAAAATACTTATTTAAAAGGCAACAAGGTTAGCCGCTAAACCAGGACCTCTGTCTCCTTGGAAGAAATGAGCTGAGTAAGTAGGTCTGGTCCTACTTTCAAGGTCAAAATTCTGAGCCTGATTTGAAATGTCACGTGTGGTTCCCACAACTCTGTCTATGAGATAATTAGACACATAGTCATTCCCTTAATCAGGGTCCCCAAATAGGATCCTGCGGGACGGCGCAGGTAAAAATGCTTCATAAGTGATGAAATAAATAAATAAACGATTAGTATTTTAATTGAGGCTGGACTGCCAGCCAATCAATTTAATTAACTGCAGCAGAATTAATTGTGAAAACTGAGGTTTGACTCCGACGTTGCCAATGGAAGTGGCGTTGTGGAGACTTGGTTAGAGCCAAGAGAACTAGAATGATTCCAGGGATCGTTGCTGGAGTAAAATGAGCAGTGAAAGTGTTTACCTAAAACAAAGAAATGGAAATGCTGAGGGAAGTGAGTCATAGTTGGCAAACACTGCCTCGGTGTCTCCGTCTGTCAAATGGAGCTAATGTGACCCACTTCTTGATGAAGACTGACAAACTAGGTCATCGCAAGAGGAATGGTCATTATAGTTCAGCATGGATTTGGGGTGGGAGTCTGGGGACAGAGTGGCCCCATGTTGAGTTAGCCCACTACCCTTCCTCCGGTCACCAATCACATCTCTTGAATTCAGGCAAAATCATCAACACAGTCATCCTGTTGAGACAGTCAGCTCTACTGCCCAAGCTAAATACAAATGGCAGAAGCCATGGTCCAGCTGGGATCATCCCAATTCTTCAGCATCTCCTGTCCCGGATGTACCTGCACCTGCCCTGGGAAATGGGTACTGTTCATTGTCTTAGAGATGGCTGAGGAATGAGATCCCTTCACCCTAATTATAGGAGCTCCGTTGGACACATCTCTACTTGCTGGGCTGCTGGGAACCTTCGTGCGGCCCTTACGGGAGCCTCAGGCAGCTCCCACTGGTTCTGGAGACTTGCACCTGCCCAATCCGTTCAGGAGCAGAAGCTGGCAGGAGGGGGCCCTGCCGCCAACAAAGTGGCCACAGCATCAGAGCGACTTCACGAAGGAGCTTGCTTACCCTGACACTGAATCACTGTCCCATCTCCGTGCTGCTGTTAGTAACTGTAGCAGTTTTAACTTGGAGCCAAACCAATTCCTAACGGCTACACTCTAAGGAAAACAAAAGAGACTAGAAGGAAATAAACTAAAATACAGGGCTTGTGTCTGGGTGATGGAACCATGGATGACTTTCCTTTTTTTTTTTAACCTCTGTGTGCTTTTTGCTCTGAGTTTTCAAATGTTCTACGATAAGGATTCCTTTTGTAGTCATTGTGGGACAACCCACAATGCATGTGACATGGAACAAAATGAGCCCCGAGCAGTATTCTAGAGGAAAGATGCACTTGCTGTGTCTGTACAGAAAAGGGGAGTTTGGCGTGCTGAGCAGACGCTAGGGAGGGTGCATGCGGATCTTTACATCCTGATCTCATCCCACCAGCCTGAAGACACAGGGAGAGAGAAGGTAAAAGGGGGATCAAAAGGTACCTAAGAAAATAACAAATGTTGGCAAGAATGCGGAGGAACTGGAATCCTTGTGCACCACTAGTGGGGCGCCAAGGAACTGGAGCCCTGTGCCCTGCTGGTGGGGACGTGGAGGAACTGGAGCCCTGTGCCCTGCTGATGGGGATGTGGAGGAACTGGAGCCCTGTGCCCTGCTGGTGGGGACGTGGAGGAACTGGAGCCCTGTGCCCTGCTGGTGGGGACGTGGAGGAACTGGAGCCCTGTGCCCTGCTGATGGGGACGTGGAGGACCTGGAGCCCTGTGCCCTGCTGGTGGGGACGTGGAGGAACTGGAGCCCTGTGCCCTGCTGATGGGGATGTGGAGGAACTGGAGCCCTGTGCCCTGCTGGTGGGGACGTGGAGGACCTGGAGCCCTGTGCCCTGCTGATGGGGACGTGGAGGACCTGGAGCCCTGTGCCCTGCTGATGGGGATGTGGAGGAACTGGAGCCCTGTGCCCTGCTGGTGGGGACGTGGAGGACCTGGAGCCCTGTGCCCTGCTGGTGGGGACGTGGAGGACCTGGAGCCCTGTGCCCTGCTGATGGGGATGTGGAGGAACTGGAGCCCTGTGCCCTGCTGGTGGGGACGTGGAGGACCTGGAGCCCTGTGCCCTGCTGGTGGGGACGTGGAGGAACTGGAGCCCTGTGCCCTGCTGGTGGGGACGTGGAGGACCTGGAGCCCTGTGCCCTGCTGATGGGGATGTGGAGGAACTGGAGCCCTGTGCCCTGCTGATGGGGATGTGGAGGAACTGGAGCCCTGTGCCCTGCTGGTGGGGATGTGGAGGAACTGGAGCCCTGTGCCCTGCTGGTGGGGACGTGGAGGAACTGGAGCCCTGTGCCCTGCTGGTGGGGACGTGGAGGACCTGGAGCCCTGTGCCCTGCTGGTGGGGATGTGGAGGAACTGGAGCCCTGTGCCCTGCTGGTGGGGATGTGGAGGAACTGGAGCCCTGTGCCCTGCTGGTGGGGATGTGGAGGAACTGGAGCCCTGTGCCCTGCTGGTGGGGATGTGGAGGAACTGGAGCCCTGTGCCCTGCTGGTGGGGACTTGGAGGACCTGGAGCCCTGTGCCCTGCTGGTGGGGATGTGGAGGAACTGGAATCCTTGTGCACCACTAGTGGGGCGCCAAGGAACTGGAGCTCTGTGCCCTGCTGGTGGGGACGTGGAGGAACTGGGGCCCTGTGCCCTGCTGGTGGGGACGTGGAGGACCTGGAGCCCTGTGCAAGGCTGGTGGGGACGTGGAGGAACTGGAGCCCTGTGCATGGCTGGTGGGGACGTGGAGGAACTGGAGCCCTGTGCACGGCTGGTGGGGACGTGGAGGACCTGGAGCCCTGTGCCCTGCTGGTGGGGACGTGGAGGACCTGGAGCCCTGTGCCCTGCTGGTGGGGACGTGGAGGAACTGGAGCCCTGTGCCCTGCTGGTGGGGACGTGGAGGAACTGGAGCCCTGTGCATGGCTGGTGGGGATGTGGAGGAACTGGGGCCCTGTGCACGGCTGGTGGGGATGTGGAGGAACTGGAGCCCTGTGCCCTGCTGGTGGGGACGTGGAGGAACTGGAGCCCTGTGCCCTGCTGGTGGGGACGTGGAGGACCTGGAGCCCTGTGCACGGCTGGTGGGGACGTGGAGGAACTGGGGCCCTGTGCCCTGCTGGTGGGGACGTGGAGGACCTGGAGCCCTGTGCCCTGCTGGTGGGGACGTGGAGGAACTGGAGCCCTGTGCCCTGCTGGTGGGGATGTGGAGGAACTGGAGCCCTGTGCCCTGCTGGTGGGGATGTGGAGGAACTGGAGCCCTGTGCCCTGCTGGTGGGGATGTGGAGGAACTGGAGCCCTGTGCCCTGCTGGTGGGGATGTGGAGGAACTGGAGCCCTGTGCCCTGCTGGTGGGGACGTGGAGGACCTGGAGCCCTGTGCCCTGCTGATGGGGATGTGGAGGAACTGGAGCTCTGTGCCCTGCTGGTGGGGACGTGGAGGAACTGGGGCCCTGTGCCCTGCTGGTGGGGACGTGGAGGACCTGGAGCCCTGTGCAAGGCTGGTGGGGACGTGGAGGAACTGGAGCCCTGTGCATGGCTGGTGGGGACGTGGAGGAACTGGAGCCCTGTGCACGGCTGGTGGGGACGTGGAGGACCTGGAGCCCTGTGCCCTGCTGGTGGGGACGTGGAGGACCTGGAGCCCTGTGCCCTGCTGGTGGGGACGTGGAGGAACTGGAGCCCTGTGCCCTGCTGGTGGGGACGTGGAGGAACTGGAGCCCTGTGCATGGCTGGTGGGGATGTGGAGGAACTGGGGCCCTGTGCACGGCTGGTGGGGATGTGGAGGAACTGGAGCCCTGTGCCCTGCTGGTGGGGACGTGGAGGAACTGGAGCCCTGTGCCCTGCTGGTGGGGACGTGGAGGACCTGGAGCCCTGTGCACGGCTGGTGGGGACGTGGAGGAACTGGGGCCCTGTGCCCTGCTGGTGGGGACGTGGAGGAACTGGAGCCCTGTGCCCTGCTGGTGGGGATGTGGAGGAACTGGAGCCCTGTGCACGGCTGGTGGGGATCTAAAATGGTGCAGCTGTTGTGGGAAAATAGTTTGATGGTGCCTCAAAAAGTTAAGGACAGGATTACCATGTGGCCCCTCCTAGGTCTACAGCCAAAAGAATTGAAAACAGGTACTCAAGCAAATAACTGTTCATAGCAGCACTATTCACAGCCGCCAAAGGGTGGAAACAGTCTAACTGCCCATCGCCGGAAGAATGGATAAACAAAACGTGCTATAAAAATACAATGGAATATTATTCAGCCATAAAAAGGAATGAAGTAGTGATATATGCTACAATGTTGATGAACCGTGACAACACGCTGAGTGAAAGAAGAGACACAAATGGTCACGTACTGCATGATTTCTTCTATGTGAAACGTGCAAACAGGCAAATTCACAGAGACAGAAAGCAGACGGGTGGCCGCCGAGGGCTGGGGGAGAGAGGAACAGGGCACAGTGCTTAGTGGGTACAGGGTTTTATTGTGGGGTGATAAAACATTTTGGAACTAGACAGAACTGGTAGTTGCATCCATTTGTGAATGCTCAATGCCACTGAGTTGTTCACTTTAAAATGGTTGATTTTACGTTATGTGCACCTCACCTCAATTAGTGAAAAAAGAAAAGAAAGACACAAAGGTACCTGATGTTTCCTTGCTCGTGTTCCTGTGTGGCTACTGCTCTCCAGAAAGAACTCCTCCCAGAGGGAACGAGAGGGTGAGGGAAAGATGGGCGTGTCTGCCACGGCGGAGGGGGTCCTGCAGGCGGCCACAGGCTGGCAGCAGCCATCCCGAGACCCCACAGCCTGCCTTGACCTTCCTTGCCCTCTGTTGGAACGTTCCTCCCCCTGAGCACTCCTCTCAGCTCAGCGCTCACCAGCCCCTTCTTCTGCTCCCTCCCTCCTACCTCTCTCATTTATACGAAAGCCTCTCAGAAAAAAGAAGAATGAAAAATGCCCCCACATGTGGAGAGGAGGTCTGTGGTGGGTTTCCAGGAGGGAACAAGAAAGTGGGGTGCAGGCTCATTGAACCGATCTCCTATGGCTTCTGGAGTTTGGTTGGTGTGGGGGGGCAGGGCAGGAACGGGGCCACCCCGAGCACCTCTGTGGTCATAACTAATCAGGTAAATGAATATTTTCTGGAGGATCTCAGGGCGTCTGAGGATCCCTCCAGGACTCCGGGTTCCCTCTGGGAGGCCATTTAGAGTCAGGGGCCTGCACCTTCTGACAAAGGTCACCCTTGCCCTCCTCCCCACTGGAGTCCACAGGCCTAGCTCGCCTCTCTGGAGCACAGCTGAAAGGGGGTTCAGAACACCCTCCCGACTCAGAGATGGATGGGGTACCCGGAACACCACTTACAGGGCAGCCGGGAGGATGTAACGGCTCCTAGGAAGCTGCCGGAAGGCCCCGCAAGCATGGGGGGGGGGGGGGATGTGTACATGAGGCCCCGTGAAAAAGCGGTCCTCCCAGGCCGGAGAGGCCTGTGTGCTCGGTCCAACAGAACCAGACAGACAGGTGTGGCATCTGAGCCAGTGACGTCGCTTTGGCCGGGCCTAATATAAACCAAACAGCATGGGGCCCTCACCGGTTTGGCTCAGTGGTTAGAGTGTCAGCCCCTGGACCAGAGAGTGAGGGTTCGATTCAGGTCAAGGGCACAGACTCGGTTGCAGTTCTGTCCCCGGCCCTGGTCGGGGTTGTTCAGGAGGCAACCAATGGATGTGTCTCTCTCACATCGATGTTTCTCTCTCTCCCTCTCTCCCCTTCCACTCTATCTGAAGGTAAATGGAAAAATATCCTCGGGTGAGGATTACAAAAAGAAAACAGCATGGGGTGGGGTGCAGGGGGCTCCTACTCTGGAGACCTCGACCCTCTGCCCTCCACGCTGACCTCTGAACCACGCACTGAGGAGACACGGTCCATGTCAGCACTAATGGTGGCCTCTTGACAAGGATTTGAAGCAGAAGTTGCTGTACAGAGACCCGGCGTGGGGAAGACACAAGCAACAACTACTGAGCCCCGCGTGTGCCCTGGCCTTTTCTCTTTGCAATATTTCATCCAGAGTCACACTAGTCCCGGAGTCATCGCATGGGTGTGGAGGTTCAGGCCGGCGATGCCGAGGCCACGGCCCTCGCAGGTCGGGGTCCCTGACCAAGATCCCTGCCCTGGCTGCATCCCTGAGACCGAGGAGGAGCGGCAGCGAGGGGGGCACGCGCTCCCCTGTTTCCTCTGCTCACACCTCTCACTCTCCACCTCCCGGGTCCCTTCTTCAGAAATGACTTGCCTCTGCTGGCTTCCCAGGCTGCCTCCACCCTGCACGGCGCGGCGGTGTTAGTCACAGGCCCACGCACCTCACGTGTCCCGGATCTGAGACGGACCACACAGCCCCGGGTGCCGGGAGTGGGTGAGGACCCGCCGTGCCAAGAGCAGAAGCAGCCTCACTGGTTCTCATTTCAAAACTGCCTGCAAACGAAGATCAGACAGAAGTAGGTGTGCTGCCCGGGAGGCTGCACGGTCGAAACGTGCAAGGCGCTTTGCAGAGAGGCGGCCCTTCCTCGTGTATGTGTTCGTTCACTCGTTCCCTCGTTCAGCCAGGGAAGAACGGTCAAGGGCCTGCTCTGTGCCAGGGGCTGTGCGGGCCACCCAAGGAGGGACAGGAAGACACAATCTTGAAATGTACACTCAGGCGGAGCAGCACCCCTTCACGGTGCTGGGTCCCAGGGCAGGGGAGCTGGCTGGACGCACCCCTGAAAGGAAGTGGCGTCTCCAGAGAGAGGCACTGGCAGCTAAGAGGGCAGGAGGACTCAAGCGAGCCAGGGTGGCAGGGGCACAGGGTGGGGGAGTGGGTGACTGCTGTCGCTGTTCATGCCGCTGGAACAGGAGGTTGGGTCCTAATGGGGAGGGACCTCGTGGCTGCCAGGTGCACGTATTAACCAATGTCACCCGGATACATTTAATTTAATGAATAAATAAAAATAAAAGATCGAATCCCGTCACCGCATTCCCTCCATCAGAAGCCTCAATGGCTCTGTTGCCTATGGCTAGGAGCTCCCAATGGGGGAGAAGATACGGGGGGGGCGTGAAAATTGGTCCTGGGGGGTGCAGAAGGTGGGGGGGAAATATGCTTCCCCTTTTACTGTGTAAAGCACAGATATGTAGACATTACGGAAACAGATATGCGATGTATCTGGTATTCAAATTTCAGGAAGCCCTGGCCGGTTTGGCTCAGTGGTTAGAGCATCGGCCTGCGGTCCAGAGAGACCCGGGTTCGGTTCCCGCTGAGGGCATGTACTTCGGTTGCGGTTTGTCCCCGGCCCTGGTTGGTCGTGCGGGTGGCAGCCACTCGATGTGTCACTTTCACATCGATGTTTCTCTCTCTCTCTCTCCCTCCCACTCTATCTGAACAAAAAATGGAAAAATGTCCTTGGGTGAGGATTTTAAAAAAAAATTTTTTCAGGAAAATCGCCTGGAAAGGCTTCTGGGGGTGGGAGGCAATAATAAAAGAAGAGATTGAGAAACTCCGGGCCAGGGTTTCTCGCCCTCAGCACCGCCCACACTTGGGCCTGGGTCGTTCTCGCTGCTGAGAGCTGCCCTGTTCATGGCAGGGCGTTGAGCAGCACCCCTGGCCTCCCCTCCTGCCTCTCCTCTTGGGTTGTGACAACCAAAATGTTTTCAGCGTTGTCTGATGTCCCCCGGGGACACAACTGGCCCAAGCTGGGAACTCCTGCATGGGATGAGGTCATTCTCTAAAGTGCTCACTAAATGATAACTATACTATAAAGCATAACAGTGTTGGGGTTTTTTTTGGGGGGGGGAGGGGTCTTTTTTGGCAGCAATAAATTCTGAAGGCCAAGCAGGTCTAGAGTTGACATGCAGGGTGATACACAAAAGGAGAGACCCAGCCACGACGTAGCAGAGGCCGCTCCATGAAGGTCTCGTCAGGAGAGGGGAGGGGCTGAGGAGCCCAGCCAGGAAGCCTAGAAATGTCCATCTCCCTTTGTGTCCAGAGAGGCCTCATTAAATTCCGTGACTGCGCTGGTGGAATTTGACTTGCAGCTGCGAAATTCAAGGCCTCCCCGGGCCTCCGGTGGACGGGAAGCTGGGGTAATAAATCGCCTCTGCTTCCCGGCCCGGGTTGCAGGCCTTGGGAGGTTACGCCCTGAACATCCTATTCACAGGGTAGAGAGCGGAGGGACCCAGCATCAGAGACCGAGCGGGGCCTGGGGTTTGGCCCAGGGGTAACTGCAAACAGCGTTCGCTAGTTAGGCTGAGCAGTTTCCATCAGGTAACACTTCCTGTGGGGCAGTAATAGCAGGCTTTTGCTAAATCAAAAACAAAACAATACCCTAAGAGAAGTCCTTGTGCATAATGCATTTAAAGATAATACACGGTTTGTTTCGGTGGATAATCTTAACGAAGACGGATCCATCGCGCCATCCCCGGGCCTGGTTCTGGACACGAAAGCCTGGTTTCGCCGCAGAAATCTGGGTGATTTCCTCTTTTACTTCGACTCCCTGGAAAGCGAGCGCAGTCTGAGGCGGGTGTTAGGGGAGAAGACACCTGCTGTTCAATTAAGATGTTTATTGATGTGACACATAAAACCACGTCTTTTACTGTCTGGACTGGAAGCTGGTTATTTATTGAACCGCATTGCTCCCCTGCTCCTGTGGGCTCCTCGGATGTGGTGTTTCCCTAACACAGATCCCAAAGAAGTGGTCCTTTGATGAATCTGCTTCCCTTCTTCCCCCTTGTCCCGCATTCCTCCCTTCTGGGCTTCTCTCCTTCTTTCCCTTCTTTCTGGAAGCTCGTATTCACCAGGTGGAGTATTCCTGCTGGTGTCTGATGTGTGAAATCACCCTGCACCTTCAGCCACAGAAGTGGGGAGGGAACACTTTTCCAAGGTGTTTTTAGAAAGGTGAAACGTTTTATTTTATTTATTTATTTTTTTATCCTCACCCGAGGACATTTTTGCATTTATCTTCAGTTAAAACGGAAGGGAGAGAGGGAGGAAGAGAGAAAGAGAAACATCGATGTGAGAGAGACACATCAACTGGCTGCCACCCACACGACCCCAACCGGGGCCGGGGACAAACTGCAACCGAGGTACGTGCCCTTAGCGGGAACCGAACCCGGGATTCTCTGGTCCGCCGGCCCATGCTCTAACCGCTGAGCCAAACCAGCCAGGGCCAGGTGAAACGTTTTAGAAAATAATTTTCAACATTCAACACAAAGGTTGCAGGAGTTTTGTCCTGCCTGGGGGAAAGGGGGAAGGGAGTCAGAGGGGAAGTGACAATACAATTATCTTGAAATAATCCTCAGACTGGTAATGTGAACTGAAACAAACAAGGTGAAGGAAAAGCAAACAAAATCCTACATACCCATCCCTTTCCCTAGCTGGAGACGGAGATGTCCCTATTGTGTTTGCCATGGGATGTGGGCCCCCGCTCGAGAGCCCTCGTGCTACGCGCCCACCCTCTTGTCCCTGCTTCCCTGTCTTCACAGGAGTCCCTGTTGTCAACGACACCGAGAAATACTTCCGTCTACTTTTTCCTTGCGGACAGATTTCTCAATCAAACTGTGGAGTTAAACGTTCATTCACGAAGACAGTGCTTTGGAAAACAAAACCCTCTCTATTAACACAATAACAGAACCCTAAAAGTTTGTTCTCCTACAATTTGAGAGATTGACAAGGAAAAAAGAATTCTTCTAGAAAAGGAAAAAGAAAAAAGAAAAAAAAAGAGCAGGGACTTCGTACTGATTAGATATAGAATTACAGATGGTTGAAGAAACTGGAAGGTATACTTTTGAGCAAGTACAAAAGTTCACTTTCGGTTGTTAATTATTTAGTAACTCTGTTTTGTGTTGTTAAAAAAAAAGTGGAGCTAGCTAGAAGAATTCCAGGTTTCTTTCCTTCACCCCTTCCCAGTCTGCCCAGCCGCTTCCACCATGGGACATAATCACCCAAACGCCATCACAACAGCCCCACTTTGCAAAGTGGCTTAATTACTCGCCTCGAGGTCCCACCAGCACAAACTCCAGCCCGTGGTTTTGTAATAAGGGCCGTTATTTTTTCCTGGATTTTCACTCCCTCATAAAGGAGGATGTGGCAGAGATTTCTGAAACCCCACTCTCGATGGGAAGGGAGCGAGAGGGTTTTAATGCATGAATTTGATGTCATTAATGATGCTGACAGCTGTTTAATCCCAGTGGAGACAACAGCTGAGTCCCAACGGCGGGACAAATAATTAACTCTTCAGTGCGTTCTGGGGAAGGGATCCTAGGAATCAATTACGTGTCTCCTGACTTACCTGCGGTTTTCGTCAATTACTCAGCCATTCGGCAGAGCCCTGCCGCTAATAAAATGACAGGAGGCCCTTACAGGCGAGGAGACTTGTTAAGTTCAGAGAACAGATTTATTAGATGGGCCTGTTCTAAGTTTGCCATTAATTAAAATTAAGAACCATTTTTTATGTTTCCACTGAATCACAGAGCATAATGAACTAAAGTAAAAGGAAATAATAAAGTAGGAGCCCTGGGTGACCCAGAGTCAGGGAGGAGATGGCTGAGCTTGAAAGGGAAAGAAAAATAGGCTGGGCAGCCGAAACAGAAACACGGGGTGGGCTGTGCAGCACCCACGCGACTGTAGCCACGAGCCATTTAATTTAAACGGAACATTTAGACACCTGCCAATGACGGTAAATCTGCTCGTTTTTCACTCCTCCTCCCCCAGAGATGATCAGCCTCTCTCTTCTAGGCTTCAGGTCCCCCTCCCCACCCTTTTTTCACCTCTGCTTGCTGACATCCTTCCGGTGACTATTTCTGCTACTTTTAATTTGTAAAATATTATAGATATAAATAATGTCTGATTAAGATCCTGCCTTGAAATATGTGACGCTCAACTTAACAGCTCCCAGCCGATAAAGTACTCCTGGATCCTTTCCATTCATTTACAACGCGAGACTTTGAGCAGATGTCTTAAGTATTCGATGTTCCAAACAGCAACATTGCATGAATTTAAATTTGGCTCTTTGTCGGCATGCCCCTCTGAGCATGGCAGCTGATGTCCAGGGAGCCCTGTTCATCTGGAAACGACGACGCTCTGCCACCTGCCTGGAGCCTCACCTTCCCCAGTAAGAGAACACCCTGCTCTCCCGAAGATCTGAGGCTGCTGGGTGCGAGCAGTACCTCCCGTCAGTCAGATCAGAGTCCGCTAGGATGACAGGTGGAGGGAGACGGTTCTGTGTAAACAGCAGGTGGGCAGACCCTGACCTTGCCTGGGAAGAATCCCATTGCTCTCTGAGTGTGTGCCTGATGCTTCCAATGGGTCTTCACGAACAGATGACAATGTCCACACTATTATCCCCATTTTGTTGATGAGGAGACTGAGGTCCAGGGAAGGAAAATAAATGACTTCTCTCTTGTTAGTATTCTACCTGAACGAAGGTTAGCAGAGGTGTGTGTGTGTGTGAATGTGAGATCCTCAGCTAAGGTTTCAATCCAACATCACAAGAACAAGATGCCAGAGATGTAGCTTAATGCCTGAACTTGAAAAAAACAAAAAAACAATCCGAGGGGCTACAGGGGATTAGCTGCAGTTTTTGCCCATCCAGCACACTTGTCCCTCTTTTTTCCTCTTCTGAAAAGCACGCTTTACTCCATTTGACCCCGTGGGCCAATTGGAGTGTTTTATTTCCTTTCCACAATAGTAGACACATGACCTTGGTCGGCTGAAATGAGTCCATCTCCTGACCACAGCGATTGGATCAGAGATAAAGCATGTGGCCTAAACTGGACTAGAGCCTTCCCTGGGATACATATATTCTGGGAGAGAGAATAAGGTCTCCTGCTATTATTAATATTACATGAGAATGGAACTCTGGTCGTTCCAGTAACCCTTTCTCCCCTCAGGCAGAGAGAACCTGCTGTATAAATAAGCCAAACAGAAACCACCGTAGCCAAAAGATGGAGAGAGGCAGATAATTCGATTACGTAGTTGAGGCCCTGGATGCAGCCATGCCTGAAGCCATAACTGCAAGACTGCTTAGTATATGAACCAATATACTCTCTTTTGTCATAAGGTGAGTTCAGTTGCTACTGAGAATTATGACTAATAGGGGATGACAGAGTAGTATACACTGTTCCATGAAAGTTCTGGACACGAGGTGTAGTATACTATCTTTCCGAATTGTGGTCTTGAATGAATTCTTAGCAAATTTCTCATGATTCTGGCACTGTATGTTTTTTCTTAGCTCTGCCCCAAGCTGTTTCTCCTAGCTTGAATGTCTCACCCTCCTGCTTCCACATTTGGTGAACTTCTATGCATCATTTAAACCCTAGATGAAACATAGCTCTTGGGTGAAATTCCTTGGTTACACTAGATGGTGCCAGTTTTCCCCCAATAAACTGTGAGCTATGTAGAGTCAGAGTCATGTCGAATTCATTGTATGTTCTCAACAACAAGAACCCTGCTGGGCCTGAGGTCATTGTCATTGAAATTCTTCAGAAGTAGCTCACAGTGCGATGGAAACTCACCCTCAAGGAGGTTCACACTGTATTGGGCAGAGACAGGGAATCAAATAAAATGATCAGAGTGCCGAGATACATTCGCTTATATGACTGGAAGTCACCGTGGCCATGTGGCTTTCCCAGGTCTCCTGGCTTCACAGGCAGTGTGAATGGAAGTAGTACGACCAGGGTACAGGTGACAGCCCCTTCCTCTGTGTGCTGCTCAGACCACAGCTGGGTGTTTGTCCCAGGCCGGACTTAAACAGGGACATTTGGGACACACGCATCAGGCTGGTGGAATGATAGCACGGTTTTCCTACTGCTTATGACAGCTTTATTGAGATATTGTTCAGGTGCCACACAATTCTGCCACTGAAAATGTACACACCAATGGTTTTAGTATCGCCACAGAGTTTTCCTATGCCTACACATCCACTTCAGAATGTTTCGTTGTCCCAGAAGGCAGCCTGCTCCCTTCGCCGACACCCCAATCCCTCCACGCCCTCTCGGCCCCGGGGAACCACACGTCACGTTCTGTCTCCACAGGGTTGCCTCTCCTGGACATGCCATAGAAATGGAATCATGTGGTCCTGAGTGACTGGCATCTTCCACTTAGGATCATATTTTCAACATACTATCTTTTCATGGTTCTTAAAGCAGCAGGTAACCCCCTTTTCCGAACAGAGTCTTAGGTGTAACACAACAACCTGTGATTATTAAGAGGGGACTGGCTCTGGGGGAAAAGGCGGGACTGGGGTCCTGAGCTTTACGTTCTCGACTCTGTCCCCTGAATTAAGTACCTAAAGACAAGGGCCACTGGAACCGGGTCGCTGGGCCACTCATCAGCTCCTAGGCAGTCCATCTGGACATACAGAGAGTTCTATTTCGTTGTACTTAGAAAGCCTTGCTATTTCAAGTCTTTTTTTTTTTAATTTTAAGAAACTGCCTTCTCCATAAAGGGTTATTATGTGACAAACATTCCAAGTCCCTTCTTATGGTAATACTGCACTTTGCGAATGGCTCGGATCCAATGCAATCGAACAGAATAAAATGAAACAATCTGTGCTGCCTCCAATAGCTTTCATCTTTACCATGCTAATGATTCCTACAGCCAATGAGCATGGTTTAAAAAAAGGAGGAGGAAGAAAAGATGCTTTCCGCTCCCCAGTTATCAGCCTTCTTGGCAGCTGGGCCTCGTGCTAATTGTCACCATCCACGGGGTCCTTGCACAAAGCACCTCCCCACGTTGCTCTGAGGTCAAAGTTTACAGGTGAAGTAAACCAGTCATGGTCATCACCCTGTCTCTCTGCTCCTGGCGGCTAACAATAAAACATAACTGCAGCCATCATGAAGACTGCTGCCCCGTTTTTGCGATGTTGGGGAATAACTCACTAGGGGACTGTTTGGCCACCACCAGGACCTGGCCTGCCTGATAATTATCAATGACACCTTCTGTTCATCCAAGCAGAACGGTCAGGGCTCAGAGCTCACGTTTCCTGGCTTGGATCAGCAGTCCCAGTCCTCCTACTGGGCCAAGATGGGTAGGACTAGGGGGTGCAGTCTCTGGATATTCTGGAAATAACCGATTCATTCACTCACTCACTCATTCATTCATCCACACAGATGAGTCATCTCCTACAGATCATGCAACATGCTAGGAGCCTTGCTCTTAGAGAACTCAGAGGAAAAGGAGACCCCCACACACTTTTGATATGTTGGGTTAACGCTGAGTGAGAAGTGACACACAAGACTGGGGGGGACAGGGAGTCCAGGGAAGGCTCCCCGTTCCCTCCTGCTGCTGCTGTGTCCCAGCATGCTACAACAGGGCCCCTGTACGCAAGCTCTCATTATCTCCGACCCTGCCCCTCCTGCGTTGATAGAGCCCCAGACCCAAAACTGTGCCTCGCCTGCAGCAGCCAGCTCCTGAGTGAGCTCCTGACCTGCACGGTGACCCTGCATCCAAGCAACGGGAACCTAAGGCCCACCCGACCCTCACCAGTCAATCTGTACGGTTCCAGTCTTGGCCATTCCTTGTGGTCCGTTGCCTTCCTCCACTTGGAACACATTTTGGACAATGATTTTGCTGGTTCCCTTCCAGACGCCACTCAGTATTGATGGGCTTCTCAGAGAGGTGGCTACATGTGGGAAAATGGGCTAAACCACACATGAAGTATCTCAGGGGCTTGGGAGCGAGTATGGGGAAAGTTCTAGAATGGGAGACGCTAAAACAATGGATCAAAGGAAGCCTTTGGGTGATTTTTGTGTATCCCATAGATCCTTCCTCCACTGAGGTAATATTAGTCGTTAATACTAAAAATAGCAGATAATATTTACTAAACCCTTACTGCATGCCAGACACATCCTACTTGTTTTGTTTATATTAAGTCATTCAATCCTCACAACACCTCTAGGTAGGCATTACCATTCTCCCCATTTCAACAGATTTGGAAACTGAGGCATTGAAAGGTTAAGTAATTTTTTCAAAGTAGAACAGGTAGTACCTGGGATTTGAACCCAAACCATCATTTTTCAATGATATTGATATGCCATTAAAATAACTGTGCAATGTATTTAAGCCCCTTAAAAGGTGTACACTTTTTTACTTGGCAACTCTACTTCTGGGAATCTAATCTTAGATAATAGTCAAATATTATATATTCTATGTATTAGTCTAAAATGCTCATATGTTATTTTTTTTAGCCTTATTTATAATAAGGAAAATCTGGAAGCAATCTAAATTTTCAATATTAGAGGAATAAACTACAGTCATAGCCAATAAATGGAATTTATAGCCATCATTAAAAATGATATTCATGAAGAGTCAATAATACCATGGAACTATGCTATCATGTTCAGGTAAAGTGCAGACCTGAAAATTCTGTAGATGGTATGATCAAAACAGGTAAAGATGCCAGGGTGGGGATGTACAGAGAAAGGAAAGAACCCACGTTTTCCACCCCAAGCAGCTATCAGGAAACTATTTGTTTGGGGACAAATCTGTTATCTCCTCCTAACCCCACAGTCTTTTAACAGAGAACCTCAAGAAAACTCAACGTGGTACATTTTGTTCTGAGATATTTCACGGGGAAAAATAAATTATATCAGTGGGTTTAATATCTCAGTTGGCTAGGCAAAACGAGGTTCTTTTAGCTCATGGACAGGAAAAGAAACCAAGCAAAAAAAGCTCTGAATTCTCAGGCCTGCTCACGCAGTGCATCCGGGATTGATGAGGCACACAGATATCACCTGGAGATAACTTTTTTCTACTTGTGCTCAGGCTCGGGACCAAATCACAGCACCTCCCTCCTCCAGCTCTACTTGAGAGCAAATTGAGTCCAAATTAGATCACCCGTTTTGTCCAATTGTATAAACCACGGCAATACTGTTTGGGAAAATCTAATAGTCTTAATCTAAGAACTACTCCTGTGCCCACAATAGAATCAAACAAATAATCAATAAGCCTCTAGATATTATAACATCACGGAGTGAAGAGACAGGGAAGAGCAGCGTCTGTGTTTGCAGAGGGAGCTGCTTAAACGGAATCAAATCACGATTCAGCAAGGACAGAGCTCAAACAAACAATAGCCACAGCAACCAAACCGGGGTGAGTAACATCATTTGTTGTGTACGGCTCCAGAGCTTTCCCGTTGCAGGTGTTAGCTTGTGAATCTCAATGAAGCAGGTATTTTCTTAGGCATTTAAAAATCGCTTTCGCTCTTCAGCAATCACTCTGGGGCATCGTTTGACTGTAGGGTGAATCTGAGATGCAGAGAGGTTAGTCCACTTGCCCAAAGCTGACATGGGCACTGATGCCAAGTTTTTAAGTCACGTTCTCATGAACCTCCTGCCGGCAAACTGGCTCTGGAGTCAGCCACGACCTGGGGTTGATGCACGTTCTCTGTAAACTTCGGCAAGTCGAGAGCATCTTCACAGCTCAGTTTCTGTGTCTTAAGATGGAACTCACAATATCTGCCCACGTATCAAGTGCTTGGTGCAATGCCTAGTACAAAGTCCATAGTCTGTAAGTTTGGTTTCTAACAGCTTTATCACTATATTGCTCTAATTGTTTTTTTTTTTTCTTTATTGACTTTAGAGAGAGAGAGAGAGATAGAAACATTGATGAGAGAGAACATCAATTGGCCGCCTCCTGCATGCCCCCCACTGGGGATCGGCCCACAACCTGGGCAAGTGCCCTGACCGGGAATCAAACCGGCGACCTCTTGATGCGTGGGACGACACCCAACCACTGAGCCACACTTGCCGGGCTGTTTTTTTTTTCAAAGCATACCCTCAACAAAACAAGCATCAGCAAACATCAAACTCTAGCTCAGGAACACAATAATGATACACCTGCTTCTGCATTTATGATTCAAGTGAGGGATGTGTGCCACTGATTTTGAAATAAATAAAAAAATGAGATGGATGGATGAGACGAGGAATGGATAGATGGGTAAAATGCAAGTAGAGAGAAATGTGAACTGTCAAATCTAGGTGACGGCTGTCTGAATGTTCACAGTTCTTTCAACTTTTCATAAGACGTTGGAGGCAATGGCACACCACACAGCAAGAGAGAAGACTGAGGTCCTATGGGTGACTCCCACGACATACTAGTGAGCAAACGCAGGCAGCCACTTAAGAGTGCACCCTGCACGACTCTATTTATGTGACACTCGAGATCACAGAGCTGTGGTGATGGAAATCAGAACAGGGACTAGCTCTCGATGATGGTGGGACTTACTGATTGAAAACGGACACAGGCAAGCCTTCTGGGTGTTGGAAATGCTGTCTGTCTTGATCTGGGTGGTGTTTACACGGGTGTATAAATGTAATAATTCATTGAGCTGTCTATCTGTGATGCATGCCTCTTACCGTGTGTATGATACACCTCAGGTGAGATTCTGATTCAAGCAGCTCGCATCTCTGAATGCCCGCCCCTCTCTGTGCCAGACATAAGTTCTAGGCACTTTCTGATGCATTTACTTGGAAAATCATTTCAGAGAATTATCTGACAGAATACATTACTTAAGCCTTTAAATGCAATGTGAAACGATTTCAGTTTCTTAGGAAATGACTGTCATCCCTGGGAGTAAACTGGGCCTACGAGGAAATCACTTGTCAAGCTCTTCAACTACCTAGGAGTCCTTATCTAGCACACTCGGGCCTTTTCTTCCCTCCTTCACAATCAGGTTCGTTTCAGAAAAAAAAAAAAAGTGGGTACCCCACTGACTCCAAATGTCTGCCCTCTGGCGTGAGATTCAGCCATGGAGATGGGGAAAGGGGAAGCCACCTCCAAACCATACGACATGGAGAGCCCCCTACACAGTGGAAGTCCTGGTAAAAGGCTTGGCTCTCCTCTGGGAGACATGCTAGTTCCCAGGACAAGCCTCTGCTCTCTTGTCCAAACCCCAAGATCATCCCTTTCCAAATCCTCCCTAAGACCTGGCGCACTGGAGCACAGGGAGAAGGCACACCCAGGCTTGTCCAGGAGCACCCTGCAAGGAGGTCCTGGTGGGACACAGGAGAGCTGTCTCTAACAACAGACACCCCGATCCCTTCCAAGCTGCCGTTGATGCAAACTCGAAAGCAGTACCTCCTGAATGCAGGCAATGTGGAGCTGCACGGCGATTTCTGAAAAATCAATACAATAGGAGACATCGTAGAAATAGAGATGAATTAAGATCCAGAAAGGTCAAGACTACCCATACCACGAAAACCTGGGGAACTTGTTTTAGAAATAGAGATACCCAAGTTTCTCTCCAGACATAGTGAGTCAGAATCTCTGGGAGTGACACTGCAGAAGATTCTCATTTTAACAAATTCACACCGGGATCTTCTTGCGTGTGAAAGATTGAGAATCATAACCTTTTTGTAAAGAGTCCCTTAAAGGGAACAGGCCCTTTCATTCATCTCTTTACCAACCCATCCACTCACCTGTCCATCCATCCATCCATCCATCCATCCATCCATCCATCCATCCACTCACCCACCTATGTATCCATTCTATAACTATATATCTGCTAGGTGTCCTCTCTGTGCCACGAGACAGAGTATACTTTCCTTAATGACCAGAGACAAAATTCCCTCATATCAACGAGTTTTACAGAGAACCACGCCAACTTAGCCACTTAGAGTTGTATAGTCATCAGTCCAATCATATGACCATCATTAAAAACACACACATGGTATTTCCCGTCCTTCTCACTAACCTGTATAAATCTGTTTTCAGATATCACCCACTCTGCATGAAGGACTGCCTGGATTTTAGGGAGAGCATGACCTGGAACACAACCACTGAGTGCTCGCCTTGAGTCTCCTTTTCAAGGAGACTTGTACCTTCATCCGAGAGCACCGGAGACTCGGGGGTCTACTGGTGGGCAACCATGGATCTATGGAGTTGATTACTTTCTGAGACGTCCGGTTGTAAGTGAGTAATGTCTTTCCCCCAAAGATACTCCGTGGAGAATACACTATGGAGTCTTCTGTTTTCAGGCAGCTAAGGGGATTTGGGTACCAAAGCAAGCCCTACAGTTTCTGAAGTTATCTACCTTTAAAATAAAGTCTGCAGATATCTGCGCGTGTGCGTGTGTGTAATAGACATGACAACTGAGGCAGAGATTCAATAAAAGATTATGCCATTTTTCAAAAAAAAATTAAAATAAAGCAACTAAATGGAAAAAACCTTCCAGAGCTCAAAATGTTCCTTTTGAATTAACGGCTGTAAACCTCTATCACAGAGCCCTACACCCAGCGGCTGATGACACGCGGAATTATTATGATTGTTGTACTGTGTTGAGTTTCCTTATTTAGTTCCCTGTCCCCTCCAGACAGTAAGCTCCTAGAAAGCAGAGACCATTTTTCTCTTTCTCACTGCTGGGCCTGTTCTGTGCCCGACAGCGCCCGACTCAATAAATACCTGCTAAATCATAGATATAGGTCCTTTCCTGGTAAGAATGTGACAAAATGAGATAGTTGTTGCAATTTCTAATGCCTTTCACCCAAAGCAAGTGACTGATCTCCACTGGGGAATAGTCTCCTTTCATTTTAAGTATTGAGGTTGTTAGAGAACAGATCAGGTAACTGAAGAATGAATAACGTCAGCCAGTCACTCAGCAACACACACCGATTTGTTTGTGAATGTACCACAAGGCAAGCACTCACTGGAAGACAAGGAGCCCTGGTCCATAATATTCTGTCATTCCTAGCCAGAGGCGGGGGGATTTTTTTTATCTGTGACCCAAATCATGGCCAGTTTGGGGTCAAATATTGCAAGTCAAGTATTAGCAATTTTCTCTACCAAAACATGGGTGGCTGGAATCGATCTCGCTGCCTCAGTCTAGTCCCTGATTTGTGATCAACCGCATAATCCTTTGTCTCTCACTCCCATGACATCTGCGCTCACCAGTGTTCTGTTAAACCAGTCTGACCCACCACACACCTAAGGCACAGACACTGCTGGCATTTCCCTTAGGCGTCCAGAAAGGCCGCCCTCACACACATCTTGATTCCCAACTGTAGCTGTACATTAGAATCACTTCGGGGGCTTTTGAAAATCCTGATGCCCAGGCTGCACCCTAACCCAATTAAATAAGACTTTGTGGAAGAGGAACGCACGCATCTGGATCTTTTTGTGCAGTTCCTCGGGTGATTCCAGCGGCTTGAGAATCACAGAGGGAGCACGGCTTCCCCCACTGTCTCAGATCCATCAGCTGTACATCTGGCCCCAGGCTTCCAGTCTTTTTGACATCATATTTATATGGGGTCTCATCAGTATTTGGACCTCCACGTTATGCTGCCGACTTTGACAAGCTCTTTGATCTTCGATCAAAACACGTGCCTTCATATCACAGTGAGATTCAGCACTGATGGTTCTGACATCCTAGGGTTGGGTGGGGGGATGGACGAAGAAAGTAGGGATGGTGGGATGGACAGTCAAATGGGTAAAAAGATGGAGAGATGGACGGACGGACAGATGAGTAGTTAACCCTGTGAAGACTTCTACGGTAACATCTGAGTTATTTTATCATTCTTTTCACATGTTTGCGTCCTCAACTAGATGTTAAGTCCCATGAGACAGAGACCTAGAAGTTATCTGTACTTACGTTCTCGGAGCCTAGCATAGACTCAGCCAGTGGCAGGGAAGGCAACAGGTAAAACATACATGCCTTTTGAAACGAACTGACTTTAGTTCAATACCCTTATTTCTATGTCTATCTAATATCTTTCCAAGAATAGAATTTCTTGGTAGGGAGAAGAATGAAAATCTTGAAAGAGGGATGCTCCGTTGATATGTTATCTTCATACTATACCAAGAAATAGCTAGTTCTGATTAAAAAATCTAATTGGAAAATGGTATTCTTGATCTCAAGAGAAAACGGGTAGACCAGCATCTAAACACATGAGATCACTTGGTAGTAAGTATCTCACTGATGAGAAAACTGAGGCTTAGCAAATAACTTATTCAACACCATGAACCCGGAACTCTTGTCCTTCCAGTCCATGTTTTCCTCTCAAATCACAGAAAGAATTCTTAAACTTCGTAACTCCCTTAGTCCTCACCCCCTGCCCCAGACGTGACCTGTCTTCAGATCAAACACTCCAAAGTGGCGTTGATGAGTTGGTATTTTTCATTAAGCTGACTGGGTCCTGGTGCTATTTACGTTTGAGTTGTTGGAGGGCACCAAAGGGAAACTTGCGAATCGTTGGTTGTACCCACCTGTGGTGTAGGGATGGAGCCCCATTCCTCACTGTTAAAAATACAGTGTGGCTTCCTTTGGAAAGTACAAAGCACCATAACTTCCCAAATTGGCAAAAACTACCTGCTATGGATTGTAGTAAAGTGTGTTTTTAAATTATTTCAGAACCATAAAACCTCTCCATAGAGAGTGCTTTGAAACTGCAAATTAAATATAGAACATCTATGAACTGTATCCATTTTTACAGTAAGTATATATTTCCATGGGGGTTTGTACCATCTTTTTTGTCTAGTTACACTAGTTAATAATGCAGTGAATTTGCAGTAATAGAGTAAATGTTATTTTGATGACACTATTTGATTAAATTAAAGACGACATTAAAAGGACCATTTCAATAAAGAACTGAAAGATCCAGAAGTAACTGGGGCTGAGTGTTTAAGTCAGCTAGTCTGGCGGTCTTAAGAGGACCAAATGGAATTTCCTTCACCGTGTGAATGATGAGCGAGCTAAGGAACAATAGGACCAAATAATATACGGGAGAATATGAAGGCTCGGATTCCAAGACCCAGGCAATTTTAGTTATTTGAGGCAGGCTTGCCACTCACAAGAAAAGAGCCCGTGTGGCCTTGGGAAAATGCAGAAATGCATTAAGTAAAACGAAAGTGAGAGGGCACCGAGATTTGTAACAAAATGTGCTGAAGCGGTGACAGGGAACTGAGTTGTTGCACAAACAAAAGAAAAGGGAAGACGTGGGATTAGTCATGCCCCCTCCCCACCTTCTTCTCTGCAAATTCACAAATGCACGCGTGGGCCACCCACACCTGTGCAGGGACGTCTTTGAGACTGGAAAAGGAGAAGAGAGTCCTAATTAGTTCTGTCAGCCCCCTGTTCATAGGGTGCTTGCAAAGAAAAGTTCTCTTCCCGAGTGAGAGGCTCAAGTTCATAAATCAAGCGGCTGTTTGAAAATCCCTTGACTGAAGTTCTTAGAGACAGAATCTATCTGTACAGACATCCCTGGGCAACGTGGCTGAGTTACGAATCACGGGCGTTTCGGCGGAAAGGAGACCCAGGATTAAAGGTGTGTGGTGGTTGCGGCCCCCCGTTCCCACAGAAACACCTGCTCTGCTGCCTCAGCCTCAAAGACAGGTGACATCTCTATCTCCACAGTGGGCCACTGGCTGTTGACATGTTCAAGCCCGAAGCACTCACATTTGTGATTGTTTTTACAACTAAAGAGAAAAGGGAAAAAAAAAAGAAAAAAAAGGAAACCCTCAGCTCCAGCGAATATAATTCTTCCCTGTGAGCTCCCAAGAACATTAGATGCTCCGTTTTTCTCAGATAATTCATCTGGTCGTCATTGCATGAAGGCATCTCAGCATAATTATTTATTTCCTCAAAGACAGGGCTGGTGGTGTGGTGTGTTGGAAAAGGCATGTGCCCCCATCTCAGTAAGTATTGGCTCTTTAATTGAAAATGCCTCACAAGGCGATATTCGTGGTGTATTTGACTTTCTGAGTATAAACCTGGGCTGTTTATTATCTTCCCAGCAGTAAATCACTTAGAGACAAAGCATGATATAAAACGTCACATCAGGCAAGTCTATTAAATAAAGTACAGGGATAACAGACATTATGGTGCTGAGATCTTTAAGGGTGAACAGAATCCTCAAGCTGCTAGCAAATTTGTTCTTGTCGAAAGATACCCATGTACTTGGAAGGACAGCGATTATTCAGAAGAGATGGCAATCTTTCTTTTTTATAAAATATGTTTTTATCGATTTGAGAGAGGGAGGGAGGGATGGACAGAGAGAAATATCAGTCTGTTGCCTCCCACACACACCCTGACCAGCGATGCGTGCCCTGACCAGGAATCAAACCCGCGACCTTTTGGTGCACGGGACAGCACTCAAACAACTGAGCCACACCAGCCAGGGTAAGGACAGATTTTCTTGCGGAAAGATCCTATTTCTCAGAGTCTTGAGTGGCTCAAACCTGCGTGTTTGAGATATGCCCCCTGACAGTTTCCAAAACGGCAGCAGTGCCCTGCCCAGCCCCCACTGGTTGCTGTCTTCCCCCCTAGGGAACTGGGGCAATGTGTGGGAGAGACCAAACTGCCTGTTTGTGACACACTTTCACAACACAAAACCGATGTTGATGCATGCTCAGAAAAGAATAAAAGCGAGAACAGAGGATTTGGGGGGCGGCGAAACGACTCTGGATGACACCACAATGATGGACTCGTGTCCATCTGTCCAAACCCAAACACCAAGAGCGAACTCCGCTGTAAACGATGGACTTTGGGGGGTGTAGATTCATCAACTGTAATGAATGTGGGGGATATTGACAGTGGACAGGTTGTGCGTGTTGCAGGGCAGGGGGTACGTGGGAACTTACCGCACTTTGCTCTCAATTTTGCTGTGGACGTAAATATTGCTATAAAAATCAAAGTCTATCTAAAAAAAGTAAAAACAAGTCTAATAAGAGATAAACCAAAGAACTTATATGCATGTAGGCATAACCAATGGACACAGACAACAGTGCGGTGAAGGCGGGGGTGGGGATGCGGGAGTGGGGCGAAGGGTGCCAATGGGAGAAAAAGGAGGGACATCTGTCCTAAAAAAATTAATTAATAATTTGAAAAAGGAAAGAAAAGGGGGAAAAAAGCATATTTGAAAAACTATGGTGGTAAAAAATGTCCAGGGCTGCCTTCAGCATGGTGTCTCTCCTTGAGGAGAACGTCATACCGTCCTGACCGCAACCCACACTCACTCGTTCCGGTAAAACCCTCATCTCCTTTGGCCAAGTTCTCTGGGACTCTGGAGCTCACGCCTCTCACTCGCCTCCTTTGGCCAAGGTGTCACAGCACACCCCAACCCAGCCCTTGAGGCTTCTCCTGACCAGTTCTTTTAGAGACCAACATCTGTTTTAGACCGTGAGGGACACGTGGAGGACATCTGGGGAGCTCCGCTGAGCGTCACTTGAGAGCCAGCTCCACCAGAACCAGCCCCGGTGTCAGGCACCTGCAGCCTCTCCTCCTCACCCTGAGAGCAAAGTTCCCTTTTCCGTGGGGAAAAATCCCTCGCAGCCTTTGACTGCAGTCTCCTCTCTGCAGAGTTTCCTGATCAAGGAAGAACAAAGTGATCAAGTATCTGCTTCCTGGAGCACTGTAGGTCATTTTATCATCGTGCCCACAGCCAACCTCAACTCCCACGCATAGGAATTTGGTTAGGTACCTATACTCCGATAGCAAAGGGTCTTTGAGGCCAGAGTCTATATCTGAGTTGTCCTTATTTATGTGTGTATTTCTAGCTCCTGGCATGGGCTTCGCATGTCGCTGATGCTCCACAAATACACCAGGGGAATCGGACATTTGGGCAGCTACATTATTTCCAGATAGCCACTAGGATATCATTACAGATTTTCAGGAAAATATAAAAGTTTCACCGTTCATCTATCTATGCATCATTTATCCAACCATTCAACCATTCAACCATCCATCCATCCATCCATCTCTCCAGTCATCCATCCATCCATCGAAAAAAATGTGCAATAATACCTACTCTGCCATGCCTTTTTATGGGTCGTAAAAAAAGAAAAGAAGAGATGAATAGAAAATGAGTGAGATATGGTCCTTGCCTTGACATATGTTGCTGCTGAGTAGGAGAAATAATGTATGAAAGCCAGGACCATGTCTCGTCCATCTTTTGTCCCCTGAAGCATCTTGTGCAGGGACTTTGATTCAGTAGCAATCGGTAAATGCTGGCTGAATTAATGAATGAAAACAAATACAATACGAGGCAGTAAGTGAAAAGTGTCCGATAAGTGCAACAGACAAAATGCTACAGAAGAGTGGAGGGGGAATTGTTGGCGTCCAGCAGGGCACCTCGGGGAAGATGGACTTTGAGCTGGGATAGATGGGTGGGCTCAAAGTTGAAAGAGGGTGAGGAGAGCACAGCATTCCAGAGAATAGTTTATCCACTCATGTGGGCAGCTCTGCACTGCCCTTGCCTATTGCACTGCTTGGCAGAGGAGGAGGACCTCAATGAGCATCTCTCTTGTTGTTGATTTTATTGATTTTAGAGAGAGAGGAAGGAAGAGGGAGAGAGAGATAGAAACATCGATGAGAGAGAACATGGACTGGCTGCCTTCCTCATGCCCCCCACTGAGGATCGGGCCCACATCCTGGGCGTGTGCCCTGACTGGGAATCGAACCAGCAAATTCTTGGTGCATGGGTTGATGCTTAACCACTGAGCCACACCGGCCGGGCAGCATCATCTCTGTTTTGAAGTAGATACCTGCTGGGCATTAGGCTGAAGTGAAGGGGACAGTTTTTGCCCTCAATGAGTCTCCCAGGGCAATAATCTCCAGAGAAAGACAATGATACACTGGGGGTGAGAAGAATGGTAGAATGTTCCATAAAACAGCAATATAAACGGCATGGAGTAGAGCACAGGTGCTCTAGGGGCTCTTGATGAATAGGTTTCTAGTTTGACAAGGTCTGAGCCTTGTGTTTGCAATGAGCATCTATTTGCACACCATTGGCGTACAAAGCCCTTAAAAGGAGTGTGTTCCCTAAAGTAGGTTAAATATGACCCCACCCTGCAATTGTGCCTACAGTGTTGATTTGTTTCACAAATCCATTATCTTCTATAGACCAGAGATGGACATTAGCCCCGTCCAGGGCCAAAGGACAAGACTTGGACTACATTTGCCTGGTTTGAGCAGAACAAGAGCTGAATTTTCTCAGGACTCTCACTTGGAGGTTGGAGTGTCAAGGGTGGTCATCTAGAGTTGAATTAAACAGTCACCCCAGTTAGTATACAGTCAGCTTCACCACCACCGCCACCACCAACGACTGCAAAAAAAATTCCAAGGAAACAAAGCAAAATCAGGGAAACAAGCGATTTGTCACGAGCACTGTGCGGCGTGGATGAAGCCTGAGCTGGCCCGTGCATCCTGTGCCATTCGGTTCCCGCTTCCCTCTGCAATTCCTGAGTTATCCGGGAAGCCCGGGAACACCCTCACTCGCTCACTCATTCCATAAACATTTATGGACTGCTAAGCCCGCTGCTGGGCATTAGGGATTCGTTGGTGAATGAAAACCAACCCGTGGCCTAGGAGCTTACAGTCTAGTGTGAAAAACAAGAATCTCTAAATGAGGGAAAAAAAACAAAAGTAAAATCACAAAATCACAGCTCCGTGCGTTGCTATTAAGAGGAAATGTGCAGATCCCTGAGAACGTAGAGGAAGACTGAATGCGTCAGGGAAGTACTTCCGGAGGGAGTGACAATTAAGTCAAAATACAAAAAAAAAAAAATGAGTGGAGACAAAGGGGCGAGAAGAGCACGTGTAAAGGTCTGTGGCGGGAGGCAGCAAGGAAAGGTCCAGAAAGGGAGTTGGTGTGGAAAGAGGGCAGAGAATTAAGGTGAGAGCATTGGGAAATGAGACCAAGGAGGTTGGGGCTCGATCACTGGTAGGAGTTGCATAGGGGTCCATCTTTATCCTAGAGCAATAAAATATCAATGGTGTCGTTTAACTGGGGGTACCGGGGTGGGGAATTGTTTTTCTGCCAACGGCCATTTGGATATTTATAACATCATTTGTGGGCCATACAAAATTATCCACTTAAAAATTAGCCTGCTATATTTGGTCAGGCTCATTTGGTGAGGCGTGTGATGTTCGCTGGGATTGATTTCATGGGCCTTACATGGTCCCTGGGCTGGACGTTCCCCACCCCTAACCCGGTGAGGGGAGGGGTAATGGCATACCCAGATTTGGTTTTCAAGGTCACATAGGCCATGTTTGAAAAATGGCGTGGAGGGGGAACCATCTCCCTGCTGGATTCAATTGCCCTCACCCCCTTCTATGGCACAGATCCTGCTACCTGCCCTTGTCATGCTGGTGCCAGAAACTGCCTCTTGTCCTGCTCAGACCTTTCCTGCCATCTGCAATCCTGTCGGGACCCCTTCATGACTGTGCATGTCCCTCTCTCTGCCCCCCTTCCACAGGCCCATGCCTGGTACTCCCATCACTGGATCCCAGGTGCAAAAATCAATCGTCTCCCAGGTGCAATAGTCTCCAATTCCACTGGGGAGGATTCTAGAGCGAGACCAACATCAAATAAGATTGTCACGGTCTCCTGGAATGGGTATTGCTGCAGCAACATAGCTGCTGTAACGGAGGAGGTCTGTTGCTTTTGGCTTCTCTGTATCCATCTTACTTTTCCCAGCAATAGCATACCTTCTTCCCTCTATCCTTCACACTGGATATGGCTTGGGTCAAGCTGATCCCATCCCCCAGGGGCAAGGTGGCATTCATTCCAGGTCCAGACAGGATCGCAGTGATTGGCTCAGGGATTGACATGTGACCCACTAAGGGCCAATGAGAGTCCACTGTGGGAGGTGCTGGCCTTCTCTTTCCCCCAGTGCTCCTTGAACCTGAAGGGTGTGGGCACATGTTGGCCATCTCTGTCCTCCTGGGCTGACCCTTACCCTCCCAGTTCCAGGAACCAATACATTTCCTTTTTTTTTTTTTTTTTTTTTTTGGCCTAAGCCAGTTTGGGGTGGGGTTTTTCTTATTCACAACTGAAAATAAAAATAAAAATTTGAGCCCTGGCCGGGTTGCTCAGTGGTTAGAGCATTGGCCCACGGACCAGAGAGTCCCGGGTTCGGTTCCCACTAAGGGCACGTACCTCAGTTGCAGTTTGTCCCTGGCTCCGGTTGGGGTCGTGCAGGAGGCAACCACTCGATGTGTCATCGATGTTTCTCTCTCTCTTCCCCCCTCTCTCCCTCCCCCTCTATCTGAAGATACATTCAAAAGTGTCCTCGGGTGAGGATAAAAAATAAAAATAAATAAATAAATAAAAATAAAAATTTGAGCCTCATCTTGTCTCTTGCCCTCACTGATCACCTATTAATATTGTCTCCCTACCTACATCGCGCCTGGGAGTAAAATTAAGGGAGGAGCTGGAGTCGAGTTGGAAAGAACTCTCCACCTAGTGAAGCCCTTGGGCCCTCAGTCTCCACACCCCTGGCCCACACCGGGCACTACAACAAGGAGCCCATCAGAACCGTCGCCATGGAAATCTGCTTTTCCCCAAAGGGGTCAACCCTCTTCGAGGTTCCCCCAAACTTGGCATGGTGCCAGTGGATGATTTTAAATGTCTTTTGAAATTCCCAATGTCATCGCTGTCAGGGTCTAAGAGGAGCCATTATCAAAATGCTTGCAGGAAGTATGACCCCAGGATGAAGACTCCTGGGGCAAAACTTTTACCCTGCACAATGGAAGTCAGTGCAAGTTGCATCGTTCATGGGTTTAGAAATCCACAGATTCTCATACCCCAAACCTGTGTACGTGTGTATGTGTCTGCGGTGTGCCTGAAGAAGGAAAAAAAAAAAATTAGACTTTGAATAGCCAGGGTTCCGCTTTTCCTGTCCTTCTCAAATCCAAGTGCACCTGCTTTAACTGAGCTTCCCACCCAGCATCCTATTCCTTCAGGAGCTGATAAGACCAACGAGCCCCTTCCTCCCAGAACAATGGCATGCCGCTGTGCTTTTCCAGTAACAAACATTAAAAAGTGGTCCACTTTTCTTTTCCTTTTTCCTCAAGGATATAACCACTGACTGAGTAACTTCCCCTAAACCACCCCTCGCCCCGCCCGCCATGTATTACATTTGGCCTGACGACTACAGATTCAACCCAGAGACTGGGAGGAAATACTGCGAAAGGAGGGATGAGATGGGCAATCTCTAACCTACCAAGATAGGAAAGATGGGATCATTCTGTCCCTCTTTTTTTAACCAAAACCCCAAACGAAACAGAAGCGCATTCAGTATTTGGTCGTGAAGAACGTGGCCTCTGGTGTCACGGCCTGGGTTTGACAGCTGGACTTGCTGCTGCGTGGCCTGGGAAACTCTCCAAGCCTCAGTCCTCTTATCTGCCAAATGGGCGTATTGCAGTCAAGTTAAAGAACGCATGAAAAGCTCTGAGCAGATCCCTCGCCTGGCCTATGATACACTAAATAAATATTGCTGTTACTACTAAGGAGCCAAAAGTTATAAAGATGTGGAATGACATGTGTGATCTACCACTGAGATTCCTCAGTCCGGCACAATGCACTCAGCACAATGAGGCTGTCGTCACTCAGGAGGAAAGCCTTCCCGGTCCCGCCTGCCCTGCGGGGTGAGTCCAGGGCAGCTGTGGCATTCGGTTTGGAGAAGTCACACATACACCTCAGTGCTTTGTCCAGATGGAGTTAACATGAGACGTGGAGAGGGGGATTAAAAGAATAGAAATGTGTTCATCTGTGAAATTAAAAGTAGTACAGCATGACATACAACATTATGCGTTGGGGTTAGTCAAAAGCAATAATTAGGCTGAGTATGACTCTGAACACACTCATAATCAAACAAAAGCAATTCAGCTGAATGAGGAGAGCACATTCCCTTGGGAGGGGAAGCCAGGCAAAAGGCAGAGATGGACTAGGAACCAAGCTGAACAGACGGAGGGCTGGTGCAGACCCACTCCACGAAAGGCCCCGAGCGCCGGATTAGCTTTGTGTCGCGGCCACAACAAAGTCCCACCCACTTAAAACAACACATCCATGTTGTATCTCACAGTCGCCACGGGTCACCCAGCTGGGGTGTCAGCCTTCGTGGGGGCCCCTGGGGAAGACTCTGCTCCAGGCCCACTCAGGTTATCAGCAGAATTCAGTTCCATGTGGTTGTAGACCAGAGATCCCATTTTCCTGTGGTCCCTGTTTTCCAAGCAGGTGTGGGACTGAGGTCCCCATTTTCCTTTGGCTCCCAGAGGCTGCCTGTAGTTCTGGCCGCGTGGGCTCTCCTCCTCAAAGCCAGCAGGGTGCATCAAATCCTTCTCATGCCTGCTATCTCTCTGCCTCCCTTTCTGCCACATCTCCCGGATTTCCTCACCTGCCTCCTCTCCTGCTCTGAAGGGCACCTGTGATGACATTGAACGCACCCTGCAAATCTCCCTATTTTCAAGTCAGCTGATTAGTTACCTTAATTATCCTTGCCCTCTCGTCAGGCAACGCCATACACCGGAGTTACAGGAGGGGGGCCAGAGGTCTGCCTACTACAGTCCCTAAAAGCGGCTCCCCGGATCAAAGGGTGCTGGCACCGCTCCCAGAGAGGGGACTCCCAAGGTTCCCGAGGCTTCAAGGGCAGGCCTCGCATCAGGAGAGACCAGGAGGCAGAGGGAATCAAGCGAGCTGTCACAGGACCGTAACACAGAACAGAGCTGTCGTGGGGACTGGGGCTTTCCAGGATCTGAGAGGTTTTCAAAAGCCAAAACGCCATTAGAGACTTACTTCTGACTCGCTCACAAGAAAGTGCATTTTTCAGTCTGGCCACCCAGAAAATAACACACGTTCTGAGATCTGTTCCGTGTGAGTCCTCTATGCAACATCATGAAGACATCCAGGAAACGCCTCAAAGGGAGACAGGCAGTTCTCTGGGGGGCTCCGTGACAGGTCTCCTGAACAGTCGCAGTGATTAAGTAGCAGCTAGCACCGCAGTGGTCTGTGGACAAACCTGCTCCCTGCCAGGCAGGAGCACAGGGCTGCGTTTCCGGCATGATCACCTGCTCTGTGCAGCAGACGCAGGTAACACGGCCGCTCACGGGGACTGAAGTCCCACTCGGTCCCACTGGGAAGCCCGCTCCTTCCCCTAACCAAGCCTGGGGCTCCTCGGCCCATCTTGCCTTTCTTAAGTTCCTTCCTCCCTCTCTCTGCCTTTGACTTGCTCTAGAATGTCCTTGGACCTAACACCTAAGAAATAATGATTTAATTACCGGTGTTTTTTCAATGGCATAATTAAATATCCTCAGTGAGATAAATCAACTTGAACCTGTTCGGAGGGCGCTTATGAGCTGCCCTGGAATATTTTATTTTTGGGGCTTCTCATACACATATTTTGGCTTTTATGGATCTAAAATTAGGTTTCCAATTTAGGCCCTAGAGGCAAGCGGTAAAAATGGTTATAAATAGCATCTAGGTGCCACATTCCTTTTGGCTCTTTTTAAGGGGCAAAGTGGGAGGGGTGGGGGGAGCAGTTACTTTATTGAAAAATGCAAAGGATTATCCTCTGGTTTAATATGGTCGCCTGCTACCAGATCACAGAGAAAAGAGGGCGTTACTGGGGAGCCATCCCGGAAAGCCACAGAGACCGCGCAGCAGGGGACCAGATCTGCAGCCACGCCCCTCCCCGCCCCCAGCTCTGCATTCGCTGGGTCACCCGGTGCTCCTGCGAGGAGGAGGAGGAGAAGGCAGGTCTCCCAGCCTCTCACCTTGGTTCACACTCTCCAGCAAGATGCACCTCTTCTGTCTGACACAGGCAGGGCTACAGCTGAGGGGGGAGAAAAAATAAACAAATGCAGCTCGGGGCTGAAAAAAAAAAAAGTGATTTCTGAAGCTAATGACAGCGTTCCTGCCTTGCCGGCTGGGGGCCGACAGGAAGTTAGGACTGGAAGCGGCTTGAGAAAATAGAACATTTAGCAAACTCCTGTGCAGGCCTCCAGTTGTATTTTCCTCATTTATATTGTCGTGGGTTTTTTTTTTTCTTTGGGGTACTTTTTTGATCTATTTTTAATGGAGGCCTAATGTGCATTTCTCTCCCCACCCCTTTCTTTTTCGCGGGGGTTTGTTGAGCAGTCAGGCATTTTGTCAAAGAATCTTTTTAAACTCACTCCTCTGAGGAGGCAAAAAAGGACTGAGGGGGAGAAACTCCTGCTTCCTAATCCTCCTCGAATGCCCGTGGGACTGGTTCCTAAAGCTTCTTCCAGGAAGAACTATCCCACCAACTTGCAGAAAGTGCGACGACCCCCGCCCCACGCACGCGGGAGGCTGGCTCGGTGCGGAGTCCCTCCACGCCCCCGTCAAGTTCCCCGGACCACTTCATCCACGCGGCCCACCCGACTTTCATCGACGACCTGATAAATAAATGCGCCCACCCGTTCCCCAGGCCTGCAACACGTCTGCAGAGTGGAGACATGTAATCGTTACATTTCTCCGTGCCCTGGGAAGGAGAGAGAGAAACTTCCTCTTCGGGGCTGAATGCTGAAATCTCTTCATTGTGTGAAGACGTGAAGGGCCTCGTTCCGCTGTTTGCTGTCAGCCTAGGAGCTGCTGACTCCTTCTTCCAATACAGAAAGACAAAACAGGCTGCAGGGATCGGTGTTCTCCGAGTGGGGAGAAAGGAAAAATGAATTTGAAGGCGTTGGCGAATAATCGCCAGGCAGGTGGCCGCGTCTCTGCGGGGCACGGCTTCACTGAACAGTGCTACAGTGTAGTCGCTCTCTGCGTCCCCAGTAAGCCCGCGAGGAAGGTGAGACGGTATTAATTAGCCGGCAGGGACAGATGAGAAAATTAATAGATGGAGAAATGAAATGACATCTGCAAGGTCACAAGGGGAGTGAAGGAAGGAGCCAGAACTGGCCCCAGGTGGCGGGTCTGGGAGGTAAAGTCCCCAGACCCCATGCTCAGCTCACGTCCCTTAAAGCCAGCTTCTGCCTAGTGAGCACAGAGCACACATACAACGAAGCCTAAAGAAAAAGAATTTCAGGATTTTGGAAAGTAATGGACAAAGTAAGGCAAAGGTCTGTGAAGACAATGTGGGGGGCACACAAGGAGGGTCTGAAAAATATACCAACTGTAAAATCTCAGAAATAAAACCAGGGGTCAGATCAAACAGGGAACACACCAAACCAACAAGAAGGGGGAGAAACTATAAAACAGAAGGCCAGGATGTTTGGGGAGGATGGGCAGGGTAGATATAAAGAGTAACAATGTCTCCAAAAGAGAACCAAAGAACTTATATGCATGTATGCATAACCAATGGACATAGACAACAATGCTGGGGGGTGGGGGGGCGGGATGGGGAGGAGGATGTCTAGGGGGGGGAAAGGAGAAACATCTGTAACAAAAATAAATTAATAAAAATTGGAAAAATAATTTTTTTTAAAAAGATGTAAAAATAGTGGTCAAACAAAAAACAAACTTTGGTTACGGTATAGACGTTCAAACGAGATTTTGTGAATTCGATCTTTTTGACAGGGAAACTCTGAATGCGTTAAAATGAAGGAAACGATCAATTTCACAAGCGCCCTCTCATTCCACACACTGAGCTTACACGGTTTTAAAAATCAACCAAACGACGGATTCAAATTCTCACTTTGAATGGTTTCCTTTAAAAGTTCAGACTCACCTGAGGATGCTTGGATAGTCTATGGAAAAGGACGGAGGAACTGGTGCCATTATTATTTGTTTTTCACTTGTTCTAGACATTCAGGGGAAGCTTTTTCAATGACTGTCTCCCTCCTGTGTTCTGGATCCCGCTGAATTATCGGGGAACCGGCTACACGGAACTGTCAAGGCATCTCTCCACTTTCCCCTCCAGGGCCAAACTCGCTTATTTATATAGGTCAAGAGCCAGGTTCAGAAGCAGCAAACCCTGGATACCGTGACCTGCAATCCTCACATGCTTGAAACGCTCCACCAGCAATTGAATCGGTGGCTGAATTCAGAGCAGTTCCATGGGTGTACACCAAACTCAACACCACAACTTGCCCTGGCTGCAGCAAGCCCAGTCAAACATGGACGACAGCGGGTCTCTGCTGCCGGCTTTGTAGACGTCCTGTGTTTACTGTCACTGCACTCTTTGCTCTCATCGCCGGTTGATCATTAGACCCCATTCCCCGGATGTAGCAAACACATCTTGAGCACCTTAAAGGTAAGAGAGTTCCTGTCCTCAAGGAGTTCACAGTCTAGGAGATGACACAGGCAAGACCATTTTAATTCAATGTAATAGAGGCTGGGAAAGGTAGACGCTGATGATGTAAAAGAGAATCTCAAGTCATGAAGGTGAACTCTACCTGGAAGGGGGGGGGGGCTGAGGTAGAAAAGATTACCCAGAGAGAGGGTTGTTTTGTGCTGACTCTTGAAAGACAAAAATCAATCCAAACTCAACAACAATCTCATCACGGGCTGACAGTACCACGGCCAAGAGAAACTCGGGAAGAATTCTCAGAAATCAATATACCCCTGGTTTTTGTTTTTTCTTCAGACCTTCTACTCTCGATGAGCTTCTTAACTAGCTGGCCAAACACCTGGAAACAGACCCTTTGACGACAGAAAAATCAGGCCTTTGGAATGACTGGATGTCAGCAATGCGGGGCTTAGCTAATACAGGACTGGGTTCCCTCCGGCTGGTGCCTCATCTCAGAGACTGCGTGACACTTCCAGAAGCTACACTAGCTCTTGCAAGCCATCAGGGAGCCCCCGAGCCCACCAAGCAGTGGTGGGAGAGTTTCCTTTCCAATGGCAGGATCCAGAAAGCTGCAGGAAGGTTGGGAGTCTTGGCTGGGCTGCTTTGAATCGCTGGTTCATACTCGGCTGCTTTGCAGGTGTCCCACCCTCATTCTGGATTTCTCCAGCTGTGTCCAGGGCTGCACGGGCAATGCAGTGGGGCCCTTTGCCTCCGATCTGTTTTCCAGAGTGGCTCCATCTAGGGCAGTGGTTCTCAACCTCCCTAATGCCACGACCCTTTAACACAGTTCCTCCTGTTGTGGTGACCCCCAACCATACAATTATTCTCGTTGCTACTTCATAACTGTAATTTTGCTACTGTCGTGTCTTAGGCGACCCCTGTGAAAGGGTCGTTCGACCCCCAAAGGGGTCGCGACCCACAGGTTGAGAACCGCTGCTCTATGGCATGTCAGAAGCAGTGAGAGATAGACTGCTCTGATGAAGCCCTGTAAGCATATAGCATAGAAGTTCTGGTAACTCAGCTACGCTTGAAGTTCATGCGCCCGGGTCTTCCTCGTCTCTCCCTCTCTGAGGTCCCTAGTCCTGGGCAGGTTATCTGACCTGGGGTAGTGGACCCACAGCCCCGGGAATAGCACTAAGGGAGATAAATATGCAGTGAGTATATTGATGTCAAAGAGACCAGAGTTTGGGTCCAGGGTCTGATTTTTATTAGATGAGTGACTTTCTACCCCTGTACCTTAGTCTTCTCATCTAGAAAATGGGTACAAAATGCCTATGTCACAGGATCGTTCTGCAGATTGAAGAGAAAAGGGGAGAGGTTGCATAGTGCGAAGCTAAACACGTGTCATATAGAAAGCCCTCGATAAATAGTATCTATTATTTGTTCTAAGCACCTACTAGGTGCTGCCTGATGGACTCCTTATCTAGCTAAGTCTTTACAGAAATCGTAAATGGTTGTCAGCACTGTCCTCATCTACAGCACGAGAAACAGAAGCAGGAGAGGTAAGGAAAAATGAAGGCGGGCTGCAAGCCAAGGTTTTGTATCTGTCTGATGCAAGTCAAGACTGTTCTGTTACACATGCAAATGAACTCTTATTTCCTTGGGTGGGCTGGCAGAAAATGGACAGGCAAAGGATGTCTCTTTCTGAAGAGCTTGTCTCAACCTGGGACCTCACTCATGTTATTTAACATTAATCCCTTGCAGTCAACCAGAGAGAAGAACATGGATCAATTTCTCAATTTCTAGCTAATATTTGCCTGAATAATCTCTCGAAATATATCAAAACGGAACTATCCCCCCACCCCATGTCTTTTGATGACCATCAAGTTCAGTTAGTCAAGTTCAGGGTCCTCTTATGTGTTCACTCAAGTCAATTTTATCTTGACATGTATGTGTGAAAAAAGTGTCTCAAACTTTTGAGATTCAGCTACCTTTAAAATGTAACCTTTTGTCTCAACTAATGTATGAAATAATGTATTTTAGTAGGCTTTTATTCATGCTATTACTCCCACCCCAAAGTTACAGAGGTTAGTTTTTTTTAATTGTTGAAAGTATTACAGATGCCCCCCTTTTTTCCCCATTGACCCCCTCCTTCCCGCTCCCACCCCCCCTCCTGCTTTCCCCAATCTAATATCTGTGTCCATTGGTTGTGCATATATGCATATAAGTTCTTTGGTTTATCTCTTCCCACTCCCCACCCCCTTCCCTCTGAGGTTTGTTAGTCTGTTCCCTACTTCCATGACTCTGGATCTCTTTTGGTCAACAGCTTATTTTGTTCATTATGTTCCCTAAATAAGTGAGAACATGTGGTACTTGTCTTTCTCTGACTGGCTTATTTCACTCAGCATAATCCTCGCCAGGTCCCTCCATGTCATCTCCAAGGGTAAGAGATCTTTCTTTCTTACAGCTGCATAGTATTCCATGGTGTATATGTACCACAGCTTTTTTATCCACTCATCTACTGATGGACACTTGGGCTGTTTCCAGATCTTAGCTATTGTAAATACATTATTTTTGGAGGGGTGAGGGGAGGAAGTGGGGGGCGGGTAAAATAAACTCATTTTCAAACTTTGTGAACTGCTGTCATACATTTTGCCTTGTCCCCAGGCTGTTCTCCAGGGCGTTCAAGGGACCTTAGACACATGGAAGACTGGGTTGGAGACTCTTGACTTTCAGGATGACGCCTTTTAACTCCTAACCAAGGAAGGATACTTCTGCATGACGGGTTGGCTGTGGGGGAAACAGCTGACGTTATTTCAGAAGCCTAATTCTTCGGGGGGATTGACTATGACTTGGTAGTTCACCTCAAGGACACACAAAGAAGCATCCACTTTGCTTCTCCATGCAAATTACACCCAGGTTCCTAGAAAGAAGGGACTCTTCATGTAATTTGGACTTGGGCATATGGAAGAAGAATTACCCATGAGCCCCTAATGGGAAAAGACTGACACCGGGAAAGAAAAGCTCAACCGATGTTCCCACCCACTTGCGTTCCCAGCTGGGCTGCATCCACCTACATTAGCCTGTGGACTAGGGCACAATGTTTTCAGTGAAAAATAAAACCCAAGCACTTAATTAATGCCATGATTAAATAAAGGTCCGAAAAAGCAGGCAAAAAAAAAAAAAAAATTACCACGATTTAAAAAAATATATTAGGAAAGGCATAATCCTTGATTTACATGAAGTACTCTTTTGTTTTATTCCATTTCTTCTTCTTTTTATAATTTCACTGTGAGGGGATTAAGTGTCTTTTCAAACCCAGGGAAGGAAATCTGAGGCCGTCTTCTTCTTCCCTAGGATTCCGGGGGATGCAAATACCATGTATTGCAGAAATAACAAATGCTCTCTTTTCTGAGCAGTCTCCCATGATTTATGAAAGGTGTACCTCACTGTGGGAAGATAATGCCATTTGAAATGGTCCATTTCATAAATCTATCCCCCTCGTCCCCAGCCGCATACAGGACTACTATGAACTCCTGAATCCAATAATGTTTTCATCCTCTATTGACAAAAAAAGGGGGGACTCTGTTTGGAGCGAGGTAATGATGCACTTACAAGGGAGCAGCAGCTAACGCTCTGTCTCCAGGGCTTTCTCTGGCGATGGCCACAGAGCTTCCCAGGCCGGGAAACTTGGATAAACAAAATGAAGAAATAATCAACATGCGAGACATCCCTAATGTCCTTTTACTGCTAGTGGCATTAATTATAGCACGGGCCCAATCCTCCAAGCGACCGCGGGACCGAATGTTTTGCCTGAACACTCTCTCCACCACATGACAGATTCATCCTCTAGAGCTGGGCTGCTTCCCATTCATTCCTGCACCGGCTCAGTGGGTCTGCCTGTTGTCTAACTGCGGGGACGCGTCCGGAAGAGGACTCCGCCAGGGGAGGCAGTCGGGGACCCATCATAAACTTCAGTGAAATTCATGGTTGTGAGTTTTTCTGGTCATAACGAGGGGGATGTGATATATACATGCTGACACCATGCAGGTTCCAGAAGACCCAGATGAAATATGAGCGGGGGACAGAAGGGACTTCCTGGGGATCCGATGACATGGACGGCACAGACGTGAGGAGCGACTACAAATACAGGGCTGATGCGACTTTCTTGGACTGCGGTCGTATGTCAGACTGGGGTCAACTCCTTTTCGTGATGGACTCTGAGGCGCAGGAGGAAGGGGACCCTGAGGTGACGCACAGGGCCTTGGCGTTATGGAGACTGAAAAGGGAACACATTGAACCTGCTAGGCATGGATGCTCCCTATTCATTAAAAAGGAAATAAAGTTACATTTTCCAAAAAGAAGAAAAAGGAAAACATATCTGCGCACGGTTAGGGGTATTTTAACCTTAGTGGGGATAAGTGCATTTGAGAAAACCCTTAAACCCACCACTCAGATACTAATGGATTAAGAAGCAGATACGGCACAGGACATAAGATGGAAATGATGTAAAAATATGAATTTGAAAGAACTCCTAACATAGGATACTCGTCCTGATATTCTGGAATTTGCATATTTTGACTTGTATTTAAAAAGCAATTTCAAGGTCAGCTTCAGTGGAGAAACACTGAGCTAGGATGGGAAGTAACCCCATTAAAAGTCTACCAGTGTTTTGCATATTTATTTTTGTTCTTCTATAGTGAGCAATGACGACTCATAAATCAAAAAATCAGGGTAAACAAATACCAAAGAGGTTATTTTATACAAAATGTATACTCCTTATTCTATCTATTTATACACACAAACATTTCTATTACTCGAATTTATAAAGTGTGTAATACATGCATGCATGCTTTAAAAATCTGCATATATTTGCATAAGATAGAAAAAACTATATTATTGTCCCAAGTCTCCAAAGACCATGGCCGAAATAAAATGAGGATCACCTTAAATGCATTTTTGTATAGTGGGATGGAAGTTAATGTTTATTTTTAAAAGCTTTGGGCCTGTAATTTTTTAAAAATAGAAAGAGATTTACATTTTCCAGCTATGTTCCAGGTCTGACCATCGACATCCGATGCAGCTGAACAGCATAACCTTGGGTCTCTCCAACGGGATTCAAGGAGCTTCAGCAGAAGCACATAAAATATCAAAATCAGCATCCATACCTCTTTGCTGAAAAGATCATCGGACCCAGGGCCCCTTAAGCAAGGAGCAGGGAAGTGGGGTAAAGAGGGAATGGAATTTGGAGAATTAAAGCTTTCCCCTGAAAGAGGCCGGGATACTAAAAAATAGGACTTCCCCCAGTAGACTTGGGTGCGCCTAAAGTCTCAACACGTATGTTTCGAGAAACTTCACTTTGATAATTTGATATTTGATGTTTAACAATTTGATACAATGGCATCCTAGGCCATTTTAGAAGCCACATTAAAAACACACACACACACACACACACACACACACAAAGCCTTGTTTGTTTATTTCCTTGTTTTACTAAAAATCAAACCTCTGCTTTTTTCATTAGAGTAGACTTGAAAAACTTTCAGCCATTTCCAAAACAATTAAGCCTACCGTCAAAGGATAAAACATTTGCCACTAGCTCTGGCCAGTTTGGCTCACGTCGGCCTGCGGACCAGAGTCGCAGGTTTGATTCCAGCCAAGGGCGCGTACCTCGGTTGCGGTTCGTCCCCAGCCCTGGTCAGGGTCCCGCGGGAGGCAGCCAATCAATGTGTCTCTCTCATATGGATGTTTCTCTCTCTCTCTCTCCCCCTCCCACTCTATCTGAAGATATTTGAAAACAAATATCCTCGGGTGAGGATTAAAAAAATTGCCGCCTATGACATAATGCCAAAGCAGGAATAAAGAATAAAGAATCAAAAGAAGCAGGAATCAAAAGTCATTCACAAAAAAGAAATTTTACAAAGTGTTCCCAGCAACTGCAGAATCATGCACCATCAACTAAGGGAAACGCATCACAGAGAATGGCAAACACTCCCAGGTAGGAGACTTTCCAGGCCAGCGACTGCCTCTCATTCATCTTTAAAGCACGGCATCCAATCCAGGTCTGCCAGACAGAAGGTTTCTGGCAAATATACGTCGACTGTCGACTGCAATCCACAAGTGTCTCTGTTCCAAGAGGCACTGGCAAGGAGCAGCATGGGCGTGACTCAGCGTCCACGCATGTGAGCAGCGGCTCCAGTGGGGTCTTCGTCCTGCCTAGGACCCTCCAGTAGCTGCCCAGTAGACTTAGACATTCCAAATTTCTTATCTCTCCAATCTCTCATTCCCAGGCCCTCTCTATCCCTCTCCCAGCTTAACTGGCCACGTAGCTATCACTTTTCTCTAACTTGTACCTTGCACGCTCATTTATTTGACTGTGTAACTGCACCAAAGCAAAGGGCCTTTGTCTGCCTTCATCGTTATATCCCCCAAACCAGTACATCGTAGGTGTTCAGTGAATACCTGTGGAATGAATGAATGAATGTATGAATGTACTAAAATGCCCAGAAATAACTTAATAGTTGCTGTATTTAAGAGAACCCTGCTCATGGTGATCCCAAATACTAAGTGACACGTAGCTCCAACAGCTGAATGATCTGTGGATTGGGGCCACCAAGGCAGCTGCTGGGGACAGAAAAATGAATGAAGTAAACCCTGTGCCTTTGAGGGTCTTCCTGCCTCACAAGCTCTCTGTGTCCATGGCCTCGGCTGATTCTTCACGTTTGATAAATATCCCCACAGCAGACGTGGTCGGCCATATACGCTGATTCCCACGTGGAGGTCAAGCTCGGAAGGACTGTCCCTACACTAGTCTGAAGAGGCAGAGTCTGGCAAATGCTGGCCTCCTTCGGTCTCTGCCCATCGTGCCGTGTCTCCAGCTCATTTTCACATGTGTGGAAATCCTGCCTTAACATTTGTTCACTCTCCTCTCAAAACAGCAATCCTCTGTCTTTCCTGGGGTCCAGGAAGGTCCTGACATATAAAGGCAGAGAATGGCATTGCAGGGAGTCAGGATTAGAAGTCACAGGGTCTGAGTGGGAATCCGAGGTCAGCTGCTGGCTGCCCAGCCTGGAGAGAGTCACAAAGCTTCTCACAGGAGGATGTGTGTAATAATACCCATCAGAGGACTTGGAGGCTTAATTCATATAAGAACAATTAAATCATATAAGACCATGCTTAACAGAGAGCTTGACACCCTAAAAAGCTCAATAAATATATGTTTAGCAGTTCCATGTAATTTACATAACCATAGAAAACACGCACTCAAAAGAAAAGATCACTTTGTTACTACGCAATCATTATACATGTATCTAATTAGCATAATTAAAAATAGAGGTGTATTTGTGAATCAGGGTAATAAGTTGTTCATACTATTCTGGTAACCTCGAAACATTTTAAAAATTAAAGTCCTTCCCCAGCCCTGCAAAACAATGCCCCTCTTAGTGGAAACTTGATGTAACAAAAATATTTTAAAATCTAGGCATGGGGATGAGTAATGAGAAGGCATTATTGAGAGGCTGATTTAAAGTCCCTGTAGTTTAAAACCATATTTCCACTTAATTTTCCAGGACTCGGTTTAGTACATATTGTACCAAACAATATATGACCATATTCCAAAATCCAAATGGATTACTAATGGATTAATATGCTTTTAAAAGCATCTTTACACGATTTAACCATGAACAAAACTCTTTGCTTCTCTTGGCTTCCAGCTAACATGTGACACCCTATAATACTTCAAGTTAAAGAGTTACAGAAGCCTGGAATTTTATACGAGCCTGACAGTGATGGATTAAAACCATACCCTAGACATACCTCAAACAGTAGCACTTACTTTTTCTTACTTCACTCATGGTTGATCTATCGGAGCCATTTGCTGGCGGTCGTAATTGCTGAGCTGTTGTCAGAAACCGAGCCTAGCCGGGGTAAGTTGGTTTCCAAACCAAGAGGAGAAAGTACAACCAAGCCACGTTCCAAAAACCCCTGCAGCCTATGGACCTTGCCGGCAAAGAATCTGAGGAGTTCTGAGGTTGTGAAAGCCTTACTCGGAAAGCAAATTTACTTATTTTTTTATTTTTCACTTTTTGCAAATCCTCCTCTGAGGATATTTTTTCCATTGATTTGCGAGCGAGTAGAAGGGAGCCGGAGAGAAACATCCATGGGGGAGAGACACATCAACTGGTTGCCTCCCACATGCACCCTCACTAGAGCCAGGATCAAACCTGCAACCCAGGTACGTACCCAGGACCCTTCCACGCATGGGCCGACACTCTAACCACTGAGCCACACTGGCCAGGGCAGAAAACAAGTTTAAATTCAAGGCTGATATACCCACGTTCCTAGTAGCATTATTTATCATCGGTAAGTGTGGAAGCAAGTGTCGATCAACAAGTGAGTGGATAAGCAAAATGTGGTATAGTCATACAACTGGATATTCTTTAGCCTTAAAAAGGAAGAAAATTCTGACGCAGGCTACGACCGTGTGGATGAGCCCGGAGGGCATGATGCTAAGTATAACAAGCCAGTCACAAAAGGACAAATACTGCATGACTCCACTTATATGAGGTGCTTAGGGCAGTCAGATTCCTAAGGACAGAGAGGAGAACGGTGAAATAGGGGAGAATGGGGAGTCACTGTTTAACAGGTGCGGAGTTTCAGTCTTACACGAAGGAGTTATGGAGATGGGGGTTGTGACAGTTACACAACAATGTCAATGTATTAATACCAATGAACTGTACCCTTGAAAATGGCTAAGCTCTGGCCGGGTGGCCCAGTGGCTGAAGCATCATCCCATACACCAGAAGGTTTTGGGCTCCATCCCTGGTCAGGGCGCATAAGGGAGGCATCCAATTCATGTTTCTCTCGCACATCCATGTTTCTCTCTCTCCCTCTCTCTCTAAAATCAATGGAAATATATCCTTGGATGAGGATGTGAAAAAGGGGTTAAGATAGTCCGTTTTGTGTTATGTGTATTTTGCCCCAATAATAATAAAAAACATTCAAGCCTGGCATGGGTTTTAATGAGTTGCTTCGACGGCTAGCATTCACGCATGCACTGATTATGTTTCCAGTGAGTAGGTTAGCACACAAGAATGGGCTCTGGAAGGGAGATCATGTCAGACTTGGGCTGGATTCGGGGTCTTCAAAAGGTTCAAAGCCATTCAGGATACGCCCTGGGAACACTCTCGTGAGATGGAGCACTACCTGCAGCCAACTTGCAGCCTTGTGCATGGACCTGGGACTAAGGTGACAGGTAAGGAGATCACCCAGGGCAAAGGTCAACCATTAAGCTCACCACCTTCCCCTCTCCCGGCTACTAATCTTGCCTTCCCCATTTCTGTCCACGGACCACCGTTCTCCTTGTTCCCAGACCAGAAGTCATCCTCACTTCCTTCCTTCTTCCTTTCCATGGACAGCCAATCAACTGTCCTCTCAGTGTATCACTATTCCCCATTCTCACCCATTCCCTTCCACTCGGACTCACCCGTCAATCAAGTTTAGAACCTCGTCATCCCTCAACTAAAATACGATCATAACTTCTTGTTTCTCAGCCTCTAGCTTCTTTTTCCTTGATATCTGCCATATATATGTGTGTGCATTTAATGCCAATGAACTATACAATTAAATATTTTGGAAACGCAGATGGGATTGTCCCATTCAACAAAAACTGCGGGGCCCCAGTGCCAGCTGGACAGAGTTTAAATCGCTGGCGGTGGCACTGAAGTTGCTCCCCACCCGACCCAGTGTCACGAGGCCCGCACAGTGGACGGTGGAAGGAGGCTGGCCTGTAAGTCGGAAGTCTCCCTTGGGGTCTGGGCAGTGGTGTTTCACAGGAGTGGTGCACACTGCTTCCTCTACCCTTCCCTGCCCTACCCGTCCTAACACCCTGGTCTTCATTGCCAGATGGCATGTCACCTGCAAAAAAATTGTTGAAAGGGTATCCCATGGGAGAAAGTACTCAGAGGGAGCAACCGGTCCCCAAGACTCCCAAGCCCTGATGCCCCAACCCAGATTTCCATCTTACAGAGAGTCTGGCCCGTCTTGTTCCCACGGCCCTGCCCGGTGTGGGCAGAAACGGTCTGCTCTGGACACCATGGCTCAACCAGAGAGGAGGCGACAGGGTTCAGCCTTCGGCATGTCCTCCTGTTGGGTGACTTTACGTAACTGACATCGGTCCTCTGGACTTGGGCGCTGGACTGGGTGACCACCAGACGTCTCTCTGCTCCTCACCTGGTCTGTTTGGTCTTCAGGAGGGGCTCGGGACCAGCCTGAGTCACCTCCCTTCTGGGAAGGTCCCTCCTAGAAACCACCACTTCCCCAGCTGTGGGTGACCAGCCAGCTCCCTGTGATGTGGATGGAGCCTGTTTTAGTTCCACGGGGTCCTCCCATCAGGGGAATTCACCCCGGAGGCCACAGCTGCAGGCTTCTCTTTCAGGGAGGTCGCGATTCCAGCTCTCGGTCGGCACCTCTGAAAGCGGTGCCAGGAACATTTCGAGGACAGCATTTCCCTTGGCAGGTGCGCCGGCCGGCCGGGCCCACTTCAAGGTCTGCGAGAGCAGGGGAACGGCATCTGGGATCTATCTGTGGCTGTCGGCTTGCACATTCTGAGGGCCGAAGTGAAAAGGAACCTTCTTACACAGCATGTTCTCGTCCAGACCTAGGCTGTGTGCATACGAAGAAAAACACTGGAGTGGAAAACGGCTGGCGGGGCACCTGGGGTTGTCTCAGGGCTGCCTGAGGTCACTGCTCGGTCAGTTTAAGAAAAACCTCTCTGCTCGGTGGACACACCCAGACATCTCGGTCCCTCACGAGGAGTTGGACCCGGCACTTCATGTGCAGCTCAGAGAAAGGGCCGCCTCTCCGTTTAAAGGGCTGGTCTCAAGCCCCTTGGACGTACCAACAATGCAAGTTGGTACTGCCAACCTGGCATTGCCAGCAAACTCCTGCCCAAGTGTCTTTCTGTCTGCACACCCTTCTTCAACGTCTTGCCCAGCGGGACAAAATCAAACGCTTGGCCCCTCTGCATCCCAGCCAGGCTGGTAGGCGACCCACGACCACATACTCTGTGCTGTCTTACAGCTAATCACTTCATACATGCCGCCTCTCTTAGACTGTAGGCTTCTCAAGGTCAAAAACCACGTCCTGACTGCCTCGTCTCCTCACCCTTGCTCCTGGAGCAGATGCCCAGCAGCGGGCATTGACCTGACTGGCCCAGCCCAGCACAGCGGTCTGACCATGCGTAGCTGGGTATCTCATTTCTGGCTCCACTCACTGCTCTGGGTACTATTCGTTTTTCCCTCCATCCTTTTCACTTCTTGTTCATGGTCGGTATCCAGTCAGCCTTCTCGTCTCAAGGTAAATGGCGAACTTCCCTGACTACCTTTGCCCACTCCAGTCCAGATGGGAGTCTCTCTGCTCTCAGAGTACACTGACCTGGGCTGCCAGGTCACACACCACACCGACCGTTAGACCCTTGCCAGTTCCCGTCTATTCCTGAGTGTCAGAACAGTCTACTTATGTTCTCATAGCTCTGTCTTCCTTCTGAGATTGTGAGCTCCTTGAGGGCAATCATAAAACCTTTTTTTTTTTAAATTTTTTTCTTTATTGATTTTAGAGAGAGAGGAAGAAGGAGGGAGAGAGAGATAGAAACATCGATGAGAGAGAACATCAAATGGCCATCTCCTGCATGTCCCCCACTGGGGATTTGGCCCACACCCTGGGCATGCGCCCTGACCGGGAATCGAAGCAGCAACCTCTTGGTGCATTGACACTCAGCCACTGAGCCACACCAGCCTGGCTAAAACCTTCACACACAAAAAAGAACTAAACTAAAATCTATTAAAATCTGTTCTGCCTCAGGCTAGGCTAGTCACTGTGCGAAGTATTCCATGTGCCTTTTCTCATGTAACGCCCACATCAATCACAAGAAGTAGATCTTAGTATTCCCATTTTCTGGATGAGGAAACTGAGGCTGCTAGTGACAAGCCCAGGTTCATAAGGGTACTCGTTAGTGATGGAGCCTGGGTATGAACCAGAAGTAATTCACAGCAAAGCTGCCACTACACTTTGCCGCGGTTCAGCGTGTCTCTGTCACCTCGGTGTCCAGAAGAGGGACTGGCCTATGAGCAGTGAGTACGCAACGAATGCCTGTGGGCTGGAAGCTTCCTGCGACTTTTCAATTACTCCTTGCCCTTCAATTCACTCAGTCATTTTTTCACTCTGCTATTTGTCCTTGATAAATCTATTCAATGGGACTGATGGCAATTAATAGAAAATCCAAATATAGTGCCTTCAATCAGAGAGGAGATTGTGAGAAAAAAAAATCCAGTATTACTTATCCCTAGGCTATGGCATGATTTGATGTTCGGGACCCAGGAGCCTCCCATCTCCATTAGCAACATTGTTTCTGGGTCCAGCCGCCAAGGCGGTCTCCCAGACAGCAGGAAGGGAAAGAAGCTTGAAGGAGGCCAGAAGGTGTGATCCTTCCCTAATGACAGAAGGAGGCCAGAAGGTGTGATCCTTCCCTAATGACAGGTCCCAGAAGGCCACATGGGTCTTCTCTGCCATCCCATTGGCTAGAACTTGGCCACATGGTCACAGAGAGCTGGAAGGGAGGTTAGGGTCTGCGATTCTTATTCCGAATCATCATGTATCCCTTGGAAATGCTCTTACTGAGAAGTAGGGGTGGACTAGATATTGGGGGACACGCAGCATTCCTTGCACAATAGCATTTCCTGAGTCCCCGTCTCCCTGGGGCTTACTGCATGGCCCGAGGAGGTCAGAGTCTGACCATCTTGGACAGACCCGTAGGAACCTCCTTCTGCCACTTTTTTTTCAAAGCTGTCTTCTTAATTCCGACTCTTCCGTTGGCGGAGCCCTCCCCCCTCCCCCAGACCCAGATGTGGGAGCGGAGTCTGGCAAGACTGCCACTAGGCTCAGGAAATATTTTTGGAAGATAATGACTCCAGGTATGGCCATTTCACTCAGATCCCAGACCACTCTCTGATAGGATGCCAGAATTCTTTTTTTTCCCTTAGCATTGGAAATAGATTTTTAAGCAGTGTTATACAGCAGTTCCTCTTCCAAGTCCTCCTTTCCTTTTCTTTAGTAACGTCTTTATAAATCACTGTTATAAAAATAAGGCAAGCAGAAGGGAAAATATGCAGTACCTAGAAACTGAAAATTCAAGTATTTGCTTTTTATGGGACACTCGAGGGTCTTAAAAAAGAGAGCTGCTAGAAAACTTAAATACAAGAAATTCACTGTGTGGTAACACAAAAGCCCAACAGAACGGAATCGTTTATGAAAATAATTTGAATATTTACACTTCAATTCATGGCCCGAAAATCAACCCCAAACCGCGATCTCATTCTTAAATGGATTTTTTGAGGGAGCCTTAAATGCATTTTGATTATTTTGACACAATGTCTACTTGGATATTCTGTGCAATGATTTGAAAGCAAAAAAGGAAATTCCCTAAAAATCGAACGTCAGTGTATGTGAACGTACACTATATATACAGAGAAGTACATTTCTATGCATGCGTACATATAAAGTTTAACAAACATTCCCACTTAAAGGGGTGCTTTGGGTTGTTGTTATTGTTAGGGGAAAACATTGTAAATTTAACTCGAATGAAGCCTAGGGCTAAAACACATTATAATTCTCTTGACAGGGAAGCTCGGGTTCAAGTTCATATCTTTTTATTTTCTAAGGCTGAGGCTGCATGATCACTCAAACTGTGTTTTACAAACAGCATTGCAGAAACACAGCAATGCGGGTCCATAAAAGTGTTGATGAAAGAAAACCAAATGTGCTCCCGTTCTGTTTCCTATCATCCCCCCCGCCAATAAATCAAAGAGACCTCTTCTCCAAATTTCTTAAATTTCATCTATTTAGAAAAAAAATATTTACCATTATCTTAACAGGCCCCCAAAGCACCAAATAGCTGTACCCCCAAACCAGCATTCATTTCAAAGAGGGAAAAAAAATACTCTGAACCAGCGAAGTGGTAGAAAAAGCATATGTCCGAAACACTTTATTATTAAACTCACGGGTTTAATAAAACCCAAACATGGAGAATACATTATGTAAATACATACACACAAAGGGCTTTTGAAGCCTAGGTGACCACAGGACCCAGGATCTGGGACTATGATTTTTTGTTTATGTATTCTAGCAAGATTTCACATCTCGCGCACGCACACACACACACACACACACACTCTCTCTCTCTCTCTCTCTCTCTCTCACACACACACACACATGCACACACACACACACATGCACATTACTGAGGCTGTTTATTCAATTTCCAGCACAAATCTCTGCAAACTTAAACAAAAGGGATAGCTAAGAATATGTAAGTGTCTGAGCAAAAGAAGAATTCACTGAACTTGAGAGTTAGAAACAAAAATAAACACAGTAAGAGAAATCCCTTCTTAATCCCTGTTCCAAGGAAAGATGCTTATTCGAGGGGACACAGGCAAATTCCTCCGTGTGGGGGCACTGAAACGAAACGCAAGTCGGACACAAAGGGTACAAGCTCAGGCATCAAGGAAGGTCAACAGATAAGTGCTTGATCTAGTCTGATAATTATGCCTTAATTACCTTCCTTGTCTTCAGTTTGGATTTAAAGGAGAATACACGACCACGAATAGTCAGCACAAGCCGAGTCCCAGTGCCAGTGTTTACGTGATTTCAGAGATCCAATAACCAATACCCATTCATCAGGTACCAGCTGAGGGCCACCTTGGGTCCGGCTCTGGGCTGCACACTGAACCACGGGCAGGAAAAGACAGAATCTTTGCTTCGATGAGCTCACAAGCACACATGTAAACAGACACCTATGACGGTAGATTAACAACGCTGATTGGTGGACTATGTACCAAACATGTATCATCCCAGACAACTCTTGAAACACCCCAAGTATATCTTATTATTATAATTATTTCTGTTTTACACATGAAGAAACCAAAGCTCAGAGAAGTTAAATGACTTGCCCAAGGTCACCCAGATAGAAAGTGAACTGAGAGCTGGGTCTGCAGAAAGCTGGGGTCGGCTCTTTCCACCATGCTTGTACTTACGTGATTTCTATGTCATTGTAACAATCAGCCAGGTATTGACAATCCTGTTCCCAGGTAATAAATTCTCTCCCTCCTCAAAACAAGGCTCATTTTATTTACTTATTTATTTAAAAATTTTTTTTCTTTATTGATTTTAGAGAGAGAGGAAGGGAGAGGGAGAGAGAGAGAGAGACAGCGATGAGAGAGAACATGGATTGGCCGCCTCCTGCACGCCCCCCACTGGGGATTGAGCCCACAACCTGGGCATGTACCCCGACCAGGAATCAAACCGGCGACCTCTTGGTGCATGGGTCGATGCTCAACCACTGAGCCACACCAGTCGGGCAAAACAAGGCTCTTTTTAAACAGGAGAAAACCCAGACTTGGGGAGGGGCTCCAGGGATCTCCCCTAGCCAGCTGGGAGCATGGTCAAAATTGGCACATGGCTTTCTGGCTGTCCAGACTCAGGCTCCTTTGCAGAAACACAGGTTGCTTCCAACAAGTCTTTCAAAAACACAAGCACCTTCCCAACAGCTTGCTGGAAGGCAGCAGTGGGGAGTCAGGACACAGATGCAACACCTAGCGGGTTGGCCTATGTCCAGAGCACAGACCAGCTGAGCAGCAGAGACACCGGAGACGAACTCCCGGAGGTCCTTCTGTCACACCCTCCATTTCTGTAGGCTCCAGAAGTCATGGGCTTGCTTGGTGTTTTTGCCAATGCTTTGCCAACCACTGAAATGCTCTGCTACATGGTTTCCCTATCATGGAGAACTTCTGTGTTTCACATCCTTCCCTGGACACGTTGTGGCCATTGCTACTTTAGTTCTCATTTATCCCAGCAGGAGTGTACCCTCTCTGCAGGCAGGAGCTGAGCTGTACTGATCACCCAGCAGCCTCCAGCCCAGCACTCATGACTCTGAACACATCTGTGAATGCAGCCAAGCTGTTCAAAATATTCAACAGCCTATATGGCATGAGCGCTGGCCAATCAGAACAGACACAGCGGTAAACACCCTCACACTAGAGCCCAGGCTACTGCAGTGCCGGTTAACCCTGGAGTTGCTGATATTATCAACAATACTATAGGGCTTTAACGCGGTAACAAGTGGGGACGGCCATGCTGGTGCCTGCTGCCTGAACAGCAGCCCTGCTGAATGAATGGACCCGCAAACTGCTCCAGCAGTCACAGAACATCTGCAGAGAAGGATCTGTCTGCTTTCTGCAACAGGAGTGACAACAGGTGTCTAAATGCCTCTAACTTCACTGTGCTCTTGCCCCTTAATGCCAAATGGGCCCAAAACCATAGCCACAAACTGACAACTTAGGTAACCAAAAGAAATTACGGACAACTACATTTCACTTGCGTGGGTCATGCTTTATTGTCCTAGGATTCTGTCTTGGGCTCGAAATGTCTATTAAGAACACCTCTCTCGCCCTGGCCGGTTTGGCTCAGCGTTTAGAGCGTTGGCCTGTGGTCCAGAGAGACCCGGGTTCGGTTCCCGCTTAGGGCATGTACCTTGGTTGCAGTTTGTCCCTGGCCCTGGCTGGGTCGTGCAGGAGGCAGCCATTCGATGTGTCCCTTTCACGTCGATGTTTCTCTCTCTCTCTCTCTTCCTCTCTCTCCCTCCCACTCTATCTGAACAAAAAATGAAAAAATGTCCTCGGGTGAGGATGAAAAAAAAAAAAAAAAAGAACACCTCACCTCTCTCGCCTGGCCGGTGTGGGTCAGTGGTCAGTGGTTGAGTGTCTACCCATGCACCAAGAGGTCGCTGGTTTGATTCCTGGTCGGGGCACATGCTCGGGTTGTGGGCTGGATCCCCAGAGGGGGACATGCAGGAGGTGGCCAGTCGATGTTCTCTCTCATCGATGTTTCTATCTCTCTCTCCCTCTCTCCCTTCCTCTCTAAAATCAATACAGAGAAAAATATTTAAAGAAAGAAAAAGAACAGCTCTCTGCTCACCTGTGCTCTCCTGCCCCTGTGATGGATCCCAGAGTCCATACTCTATCATTAGCTCTCCCTTCCCCCACCTCCTCTCGGTCCAGGTTCTTTCTATCCATCCACATACATGGTCAGAAATAGTTCCACATCTGCCCTTTATTCTCGAGGGAGGCAAGAGTGTGAAAAAATGAAAAATGAATGAATCAAGAAGTGACCAGACCCCGTTGGGCCAGGGCCAGGGCTGGGGCCAGGCTTCCTTCCTGCAGGCACAACTTTTTTATTGGCCAAAGTGTCGCTCTGCCAAAGGGAGCAGCGTCTTCACCTCCGGAGAGAAATAAAATGCCACCAAAGCCCTCGAAGGTGGAGAACCCCCTTCCAAGATCTCGGCAGAGGACACGTGCGAACTCCGGGTTCTCACTGGGAGACAGAGTTCTTTACAGTTTGGCAAAGCATGAATATTAAAAATGGGCACCTCCTCCCCGTGACATCATCCCTTCTGAGTTAAGGCGGTGGCTCCCCAGGGGAGGCAGGCGGAAAACAACACGCACAGATGAATTCCTGGCTGAGATGCTGGGGGCGTACCGCAGGCCACGTGAGAAGTGCACAGGCCCTTCTCTACACCAAGGAAGGCAATGGTGGCCCCACCCCTTCTTGTCATGTTTTGCTTGAGAGCTTTCCTTTCCAACAATAACGGAGGAGCAGGGATCTCACTTTGATGCCATTTTCACTGTGTTTCTGTTCTGAGCAGTGGAGGGGTGTCTCCCCAATCCCGGCATGCTGCCACGCACTGGCCACAGAGGTCAGCCTTGGTCATGTGGCTGGAGAAGGCTTAGCCAACCAGCGTGATTGTATGAGACAGAGATCAACAATTATTCACAGCTTTTAAAAACAAACATTGAGAGCCCAGTTGTGTGCTACACTCTATTGAGAGAGATATCCATATTGCTACATATGTCTACACAAGCTTCGAACCCATTGCAACAAACTGGCCTGCAGCAGATGAACACAAAGTATCATAAGAACACACAAGCAGAAGACATCATATAATGAACCTTACAGATGGCCATATTGTAAGCTTATTTAAGGTGAATATGGTTATGCATACACATAGAAACCAACTAATAAATGTTGGATCAATAACGAAGGTGGACATTAACACTTCCTAAATGCTTAAAAGGACTGTATGTATTTCACCAATATCTGCTCGGTCATCCTCCTTACAACCACAGAAAGACTTTACAGATAAGGAATCTCGTTACAGACAGTGCTGGTATCTCACTCGAAGAAAACCAGTTAGTATGCGGCAAAGATGCATTATAAGTGAGATATGTTGACCCCAGAGCCTGGATTCATTCCATTATGTCATTATCCTGATTTATCAATACATATTTCTGGATAGAAATGATGACAGCTAGTTCCATTTTTTAAACAAACTTTCAAAAGCAACCGCCCAAAAAGCAAACTTAAAAAAAAGCACTGCTCATCTTAAAGTGTTAGAAAATTTGCCTAACCACATTAGAAAGCTCCTTGCTAAGATGCTTGTGAATTCTTAGCCTCAAGTCAAAAGTCAAAAGCCTTTCACAAGGCATGGGTCACCAAGCTCACTTCAAAGGCCTTGCAGGCACTTTCCTTGCGGCCCAGCTGCCCCTTCTCTAACCGGTCTCAAAGATAGATTCATCCTTCAGCCCAGCCCGCCATTTAGGGACGCCCTGGGTCCTCTCTCTGACATCACTGAGGCAGATAAAAACTAATTATTCTGGAAGAATAAAGACAAACCTCACGACTGATTTTCTGCAATAGGAAAAAGCAATACACTCCTTGGTTCGTAGGAGAGTGAAACTGCCCTCTCTCAAGAGATTTCTAGACAAAAGCTGCTAACACACTGTGAGTGGACAGTCTACATATACATGTACAGTTTCTCAAGTTATTTACTGAAACAATTGATATATAAACTAGGTATCAGGAAAGGTAGGCTCAGAAAGTAGCAGGATGGATCCAGGAATGGTCAGGACTAGAGATGATGATGATGATGGTGGTGATGGTGATGATGGCGATAGTGATGATGATATTTTAGGGGTGAAGTCAGACTGGACACCCTAGAAGGAGAGGAAGGCAAACAAAGAGAATGCTGATGGATGGATGTGGAATATTTTTTTCTCTACAGATTTTAATATTTCTAGCCAAATAAAACCTAAGTTTTGAGCAGTTGCTTTTATTTATTTAGTTTTTTAAAAAAATATTTTTCTTTATTGATATTAGAGAGAGGGGGAGTTAGAGGGAGAGAGGGATAGAAACATCAATGAGAGAGAATATCAATTGGCTGCCTCCTGCATGCCCCCACTGGGGATCGGGCCCACAACCTGGGCATGTGCCCTGACCAGGAATCGAACTGGCGACCTCTTGGCGCATGGGTCGATGCTCAACCACTGAGCCACACCGGCCGGGCGAGTTGTTGCTTTTAGTACGATTACTACGCCCTTATTGAAAGTAGGGCATTTGCTTGGGGACACTGCCCAGCACGGGACACCCAGCTCCAGTCCCAGCTGTTCCTCCTCAGCTTTACGGAGGGCATCAGATCCACGAGCCTCGGCTGCTGCTTCTGCAAATAGGAGGACTGGAATCCATGGCCTGTAAAAGCCTTTCCAAATAAAAAACCACTAAATGCATGCAGATACATGGCTGGGAGGAGGGTCTCTTTTACATCTGGAGGCCTTGGGTCACATGACATTAACAATGTCATTTAAGTGGGGACTGGCCATTCCAGAAAGATCAACAATATGGCAGGATGGGGACACTGTGCCACCTGGTGTCAGTTGACCTGGAGGCTGAAATCGGCTATCTGAGGGAGTCATCAGTCATCAACCAATCATGACTACAGGATGAAGCCTCAATACGAACTCTGGGAACCGAAGCTCAGGCAGGCACCCCGGGTGTCAAACTCCGAGCTTCCTATCAGGTGTCAATACCAGCAGAGCGATGTGCCAGCCCCGTCTGTCTCTCCCTTCCCTGTAATAAACCATAACCATGAATATACCAGCAAGCAGTGCATTCTGGGAATCCTCCTAGTACACGATCAAACCTTAGGGTGGTTTTGGAAACCAGCCCCCCAAACTTGCAGTTGGTGCCAGAAGTGAGCACGGTCTTGGGGATGGCGCCTTCCACCTTGCAGTTGTCCCCTAAGTCTTCCTGGCACCCCACTGCAATGAGAGCCACACACCCTGCTTTGGGGGTGCAGTCAGAATTCAGAACGAGTTGGCAGGAAGTCCGTGCCTCTATCTATTGGCCTGGCCTGCAGACACCCAGGATCCACACAGCCTCTCGGAGCTCCAGCTTCATCAGTGAAATGAGGATTTGAGTAAGCCGTGCCTTCTAAATGACACAGTTATTATGAGACTTAATTAAGGTAATGACTGTGAAAAAACGCTACCTTCTTTTTCAACGATAAGATACGAAGAACCACTGTGACTATTCTTTGGGAGTGTAAATGCTTCAGCCTTATATGCCCGCGCCCCATTTTGCTGTATTTCTCACGGCCGGCGGACTCATCGCGTCTCCATCGGCAGGTGCTGAAATTATGTCAGCGAGAACTTTCATTAGCGAACGATTTGAGTCACTGAAAAGTAATGGCAAAACAAACGCAGCATTTTGACGTAGCTGTATCTACCCCGGCACAGTGCGGTTTCAAGGCTAATGTCTTTTCAAACAGCTCTGTTTTGCCTGCAGACTTGAATACCCTCATTATAGTGTTTGAAAAAAAAAAAAGTCCCCTTATGTTTTTTTAAAGAGCGCCATTCTTCAAAAAGATGTCAAGAAGCTCTCCCCCCCATCCCCACCCCTTCGCTACAAGGTGTAATGTAGAGATAAGCACAAAATCTGGTTGGAAATGTGACCTATATTGGACTGGCAAAGCTTAATATCAAGCAAACAGCTAGTTTGGGAGCTGGTTTTGTCCTACCCTGCTGCTGATATTTGTAGAAAAGTACCACATATTATTCGTGGACAGTGAGAGCCGTTTGGAAGTCAATAAGGGTTTTAAAAAACTGGACTCCTTCGCTCATAGGGTTCATCAGAGCTTTGAACACGTCCCTGGACTTCCTCACGACCGCCGGGGCCAGGTCTTTCGGAAAACATTTTATTTTCATGCTCAGCGTAATAAGAAAAGTCGTGTTTTGCAGATGAAATGGTGCTGATAATAAAAAGTAGGTCACACTTTCTCTCTCTCCGTCTCTCTTTACTTTCTCTGAAAGACAAAGGAAGGTTTCGAAGATGTGAATCAAGTCAGGTCAAGCCTCTGACCCAGGTGTTCTTTGCACTCTGAGTGAAATGAGGAAGACTTCAATCTCGGTTGACATTTAACAAGGGCAGAGGACACGGGAACGGTACCTCTGAGGGCTGGGGAGGGAGTGCACACAGCAGATCATCCAGACTTTGGGGAAAAGTAAGAACTGTGGGTTCAGAGAACTGTTCGTACCTATGACCTTAGGATACGGGGCAGCAAGGCAGGGAAGAGGCATAAGGAAGAAATGTCACATTCACAACCATGGGAGACGACATTACTGTGAACATGTATTGACTCTTCACTTCAGGGAGAGATTTGACATCCTTGCTTCAGAGTGACGTGGTCACTTCCTTGGGCCAATGACACTGGGCTGAAATGACAGGTGTCACTTCCAGGAAGAAGCTTGAAGAGCTCATCTTGTTTCCTTCCCCTAAGAAATGAGTCCTCGAGAGAGGCTGTGCCATCAGCCTGGATCTGGGAGCGGAGATGAAGAGTGGAACCAGTCGGTACCGTGCCCAAGGACCAGTGTCTGCTTCTGTGAGCCATGGAGACTGTGGGCTCTTTGTCATTGCAGCATACCTCATCGACCCTGACTGATACGGTTCCTCTCAGTTTTCCTTCCCCAAAGTGTGAGAAGGATGCCGACAGTACGTAGCCCATGTGCTTGTGGGTCTGCGTTCCTAAGTCATTTTTTGGCCTAGGACTGGGCATTGCCACACAGCATCAAGTGTACAGGATGCGCTGCAAACCCATTGGCACATGCCGTATCCCCAGGATCCCCACGTAAGAAAATAAAGCCCCTTGAGAGTAATGGTGGCTGTCTGAAGATGGTGATGGCTTTTCAAGAGGATCTCCCAGCGATGGTCTTAGGCCACACAGTGGAGCCACGCACATAAACACAAAAGTTCCGGAATCGACTGCTTGGATATCAACTCCCGGTGAGTTGCCGAACTTCTCCGAGCCTCTGTTTACTCATCTGTAGAGGTGGGCTTGTAAGTGTGCCTCTGCCACATAGCACCGCGGAGGGGAGTGAATAAACCGCACACAAGGGAAACGCACGGTCCAGCCACAGAGAAATGACTCAGTGTATGTTGGTCCCTGTGGCTCTCGTTCCTGTTGTGACCCACACCTGGTGGATGTTTTCCTACCGCTGAGTTCAGTGTAAGGCCTCCGGTTTGTATTCATTTGGGGTGAAAATGATCAACAAGGACAACTGCTACCGCGGTGGCAGCACTCAACAAACTCGCATCGGAAGCGTCATCAAGACTGTGTTCCCACCTTAGACGAAGGATCTTTTTTCTGCCCTGGGTCCAGTCGGAAAGCTACATCTTTTCGCCACATGTAACAAAACCGACTGCCCTCTCTGTACTCCGGGAGCAGGCAGCTACGGAAAGGCAATGCAAAAGTCAAGCGGGAAGCACGGATCACGGAGGACCAGGAAAACTGAAGAGAGAAGCCAGTTTCCGTGTGGGACACAGAGTTCAGACCAGTAACTTGACACTTCCGAGCATCGATTTCTTCATCTCTAAAATGGGGACAGTGAGAGGCAGCTCCTCTAGGGCCCGAGGACAGGATATGATAACACGGGTAGCGCTTTCAGGATGGAGCTGATCCCCTAGACCTCAGTCAACATGAGCTGTTATTATCGTTAGCAATAAAACTAATATTACTAATACTGCCAGAAATACCCCAACTAGTAGCAAGCACACTGCAGCCCATCTTGGAAGGAAAGAAGCCTTCAACGAAAGCCAGCCTGTCCTCGAAGAGGCCTCAGAACACATTCATGACAGAGGCAAGGATATGGACCCTGCAACAGAGGATGACCGAGCCTGATTCCATCCCTGCCAGAAAATGACGATCGTGAGACTCTACAGAAGAGGAAGCCAGGAGAGAGAGAGGGTTTGTAGGCACACACAGAGAAAGGGCTCTTTAGAAAAGAAAAATAGGAACTGTGTATAAGATTCCACTCAGTATTTCTTGACCTAGACGTAGCCCTTGCTAAATTTTAGGGCTATCACTATCATTGTATAATATGGCTTTTCAAAGTTAAGAAATGGTGCCAATGCTGAAGAAATAGAACCAAGGGATGAAAAGAAGGAAATCAGGTCCTGAGCAATTGGCCCCTGGATCAAGCTTTACCTGATCTCCTTGTCACACCTATATTTTCCAGTTAATCGAGCCTGTTTGGTGAATTTTTCTTCCACTTTCAATAGAGAGCATCCGACACGGGCAACTCCACATAGTGGAAAAGGGGAAACTATTTCTTGTTACAATTGGACAAACTTTCTATCAGAGATTTAGTTTAGAGTCTGTCCCAGAGAGGGCCCCTTTGGTACTTTTCAAATGTGTGGATATTATGACTGGGCTTGCCTCCTCGTTAATAGGCAGAGTGATCATTCCTCCCTACTGGTCTGGGACAATCCTTACATATGCCTGTTGTCCTGGAATAACTGTTTTTAGTGTCTCCTTTCACTTTAAAAACGCTCCAAGATTGACTAAATAGTCAATTATAAGGTTACCCTACTTGTAATTCTCCTTTACAAAGTTTTTTTTCCCTTAAGAGAAGAATCCCACACCCCTTCCCCAAATTCTTTCCAGTGATAATTGTGGCTAATTATACTCAGCAAATAATCTTGTCTTCCCAGTCTTCCCATGTTTGACTTTTGGGGGATTAATCACAGCTTTCTGCTTGTCGAGCGCGGTTCTCGAGAGCACGGTATTATTGTTTTATCTAAAGGAAACCCCTCTGAAACGGGGCCTCCATCCATCATACCTCGTGCGGTAGAAAGAACTGATTAAAACTTCCTGGCCTGCAAACTTGTTTGTTAACATGCCGCTTCCTCCCTGCCGTCAGCGGGAGGTCTTCCTCGAGCATCGTGCTCCGGGTTTCTGCTCGGGGCATTGTTCTATCACGATGGGACGGTGATCCGCGAGGAGTACACGGTGCTGGGAACCCGGCCGCCCCTGTAAACACGCTGATAACATCGTGTCTGCGCACCGGGAGAGGACAATGCTCCCGAGTTCCCTTTTCCTAATTAGAGTCTGAAACAATAGGTGGGAAATATGAGGCCCTGCTATCATTATCTATTGGCCTTCATTTCTGGGCATTGATTGAGCTTCGGGTGTTTTGTGTGTGTGCGAAGAAACAGCAAATTAAAACTCAGACTTCTTCCATTCTTCTTCCCAGGGTGTTCATCTCGTTATAAGGCTGGGGTGACAGAGATGAAAAATCGGAAGGTGTGAGAGTCACGCACGATGGTGAACCGTCCCAAGTTCCCTTTCAAAATCATTCCAATAAGCACATGTTTGATCAAGGCAGACAATGGGATGTGTGCTTGTGAAGAACATTTTTAAAGCATTGTTTGGGTCAGGAAGAGACACAGACCAGCGGCTTCCCCGGATGGACGGTTTGTCCTCTGAGCCGATGAAATGATCCATCACCTGTTACTTCGCTAACGGGAACCAGCGGAGGCACAGTCTGATTATTTATTTTTTAAAATCCGAAATGCCCAGTACCCTGATGACATCTGGTGCACGGATCTGCAGGGTCGCATTTTCTCAGGACGTTCTGAGTAGGACTTACTGGCTAGCGTCATCAGAGAGACAAAATCATCACTGGCAATCAGCCACGTGAAGTCGATTTACATTTATGATTGCCCTGTGGAGTGACAATGAAGATATTTAGATGGAAAAACCTCCCAGGCTCTCACAAAAGGGGTCTTTTGAATTGCTGCTCTACAACATTTCGTTCGTATGAATTCAACCAGCCAAGATAAAGTCCAGGCAACTGAAGTCTATGCTGCATGTCTGGAGGGTCCTGTAAGGGAACCCTCTCAACTGTACAAGCCAAATGAATCAGGATTTGGTTTCGGGTGTAAGGTAATGAAGGGAAGGGGGTGCATGAAGAAAAGTGGAGAGCGATTTTTTAATTGCAACACGAGCCCAAGCCGCCACTCAGTCCTGGTGGAACATGTTTATTGTAATAAATATCAGAACACCGAGTGCATTCTCCTAGTGATTTGTGAATTTATTTATGGGAAAAGTTTTATAAAGTTTCAATCTTCTCTCTGTTATACAACCTTTCAGTACTGGGTGGACCCACCCAATCTCCTAGCCCGGAGCTCCTGACCTTCTCAGTTCTAGAGATCTTCGTCCTTATTTTACAGCCACCCCCTCTCAGGGCAGCGAACCTGAATTTTGCACCACCCAGACCTTCTCCACATTGGAAATGTTGGATCCCAACCTCCCACGCCTTTGCTGTGCCACGCTTGGCCTTTGGCACCCAGCCCTATCCATCCCACTTCCCAGCCTCCATGATCGCGGCTAAGTTGCAGAGAGAAGTCTCCTTTAAAGGGAGAGGACACGGCCCTCTGTTTTTCTCCTTCCTATTCCCTGTCCCCTGAAACAGCAGGTGCTCAGGCAGCCTTACTGACCCATAAAAGAGGGCTGAGGACGGAGCCGCCAGGAGAGTGTCGCTGATAAACACGGAGCCGTCATACAGCCCCGGATGGCCTCTGGACAGTTATAAGAGAACAACACACATTTCTGTCTCGTTTATTTTAGGTTCTTTTGCTAAGTGCTGAAGACAAAGTGAAAAAGACAGATGAGCTTCCTGCTCCCTCGAGACAACAAAAACAATAAATAAGCAATGAATGGATGGATAATATGCAATAGTGGTAAGTCCTAGGCAGAGGAATAACCTGGGAGGGAAAACCTGGGTGGGTGCTTTGGCCAGGACGGCCAGGGAGGGCCCTGTGAGGACAGAACGCGCCCAGAGCAGAATGGTGGGTTTGTGCTTTCAGAGTCGATCGGCAAGTCTCCATTGCCATGCTGCTCAGATTGACCCGAAGTATCGGTGAACTTTTGGTTATAATTCTTGTCAAAAGCAGCAGTATGAGCACAAGTGTTAGTTACAGTCGTGGTTTCTATGACATCAGAGAAGACTGATTGCTCACAGAGAGTCCAACATCAGTGTTCCTGGTCACCGGGGGCTCTGGTCTGTGCAGTGACGTGGGGGCCCTGGCTCCCTCCACCCTGAGGCTCCACCGTCTTTAATGTCTGGCTCCCAAACTGGCAAGGTGAGGTGACTGAGGTCTCTCATGAAGCGCTGTGCATGGCAGGGGTTACTGCCTCGGACCTGGAAGGGGCCAACATCACTCCCACCAATATTCCACGGAGTAGGACTCAGTCACCTGGCCCCACCGAACACCAGAGAGGCTGGGAAATGTAGTCTAGCTGTGTGCCAGGACGTGAGGGGACCGGCTCGGCGATGAGCTCAGGGCCTCTGCCTGCATGGAGCAATGAGCACACCAGTCAGGAGAGCAGTCACCAGCCCCCTCCCTCCAAGTTCAGGGTCTCAGACACCTTACAATGCTCCGCTGCCGCAATGATCACAATCAAAATCTATCCTCACACGGGACGTTGGACGTGGGATGAGAAAGCTAGGGCTGGAATCCAATGGGTTAATTCACTAAAGAGAAAAAAAAAAGTCCAGACACATTGTGTTCTCAGACAGCCCCAGAGCTAGAAGGCTAATCGTCCTTCTGGGATGCCGAGTTCTTCGTGGAGCCCTCAGAATGGACCGCTCGACCTTTTGAGGTTTCTCGTTGCTCCGATCTCTTGCTAATGGATAGTGTTTTCCAAGCGGATGGCGGTTTAAAGATACGGCATCTAACCAAGGATAATATATCTGACCTCTTATGGGAGAGCCTGGTGCCTCCTACGGTCTCAGCCTCCTTTATTGGCGAATTACATAACTTGCCTAGAAGTTGGTTTTAGAGAATCAATTTCACCATTGCCTAATCGCAAGTAAAGACCATAAAGTTTTATGAGAGCTGAAGGGACTTACAGAGGGGAACTTAAATGAAAATTAAAGGGGACATAAATAAAATGATAAGAAATAAAATCCCACAAGGTGTTTTTCCCTGGACTGCCATGCTAAATTACAGTGCCGGGGATATAACCCTTCTGGTTATGTCTCCCCCAGGCACCAAGGAAGAGGGGAGAGACAGGCATTTCCTGGTCACCAGCAAAACAATCGAGTTCCATGAAGTGGTTTTGGGAGCAAGTATAGAAGAACACCCCTCCATCCACCACCGCCCAGTAACGATGGGACCCTGGGCAAGTCCTCTGAGCCTCACGCTTGTCATCTGTGTGCAAATTGCAGAAAATAACAGTAACCCCTCACGGTGCTGTTGCAAGGACCCAGTGAAACAATGCACATAAAATCTGCAGCACGGTGTCTGGCCCACGTGAGTCTTCAGTTAATATCACCGCTGTCACCCCTGTTAATAATAGGAAAGGCTTGCAGACAACTGGAGGCTCTGTTCAGTTTAGACATAAGGGCTAACGTTAATTTGGTGCCGACTCTGTGCCAGCAATCAAGAGTGGTATCATCTTCACTTTACAGATAAGGAAACTGAGGCTCAGAGACATTGGAAAACGTGCCCACAATAACATAAGTAATAAAGACCAGAATTGGATTCACTGTCCGGATTGTTTGGGCTCTAGAAGCCAGCGCAGCAGACTACTTTGTCCGGTGTCTTCCAGTGTGAGGACCGCAGACACATGGGGGAGCTTGTTGTAACTTGGATTTCCACCCCAATCCCCACCCCCCATTTACTGAATCAGAATCCCTGGAGGTGGGGGCTAGTTACCTGCACTCTAATAAGCAGCATCGGGGCGATTCCTGCACACACACGGAGCTTAAGAACAGTTGGTATGGTGGTGCTTGTTACAATGTTGCAACTGGGGAGAGAAGTTCCTAAGACTTCTGTTTTGTGAAATGGCCAAAAGAGTTGCCTGTTTCTCTCTTTGCATCTCCTCCTACTGCTCTATATTTCAACCCTTGTCCTTTCTGGCACTTTTGTGTCTACACAACAGGCAGCGGTAGATGGAGTGAGGCCATCAGGGAAGAGAACAGGTTACCTCTCCATGCCTGATAGAATGGCATGAGGATATGTTTTACAGATATGTGCTTTATTCCAAAGGTCAGCCGTGCAGTGATCTGGGAACATGCTCCTACAGGTGATTAAGGTAGTAGGGATAGGTAAAGTATTTTTGAATGAAAATCATCAGTGTCACTCTGAAAATGAAAGACCTCGATGCACGGTACTAGCAGGAAGTGTGGTTTGTTCCAGTATGGACAAGCGAGGTTCTGCTGCAGTGAGGAATGGCTCTCACATCTCAGAGACTCAACACAACCAAAGTTTAATTCTTGCTCATATTACAAGAAGGATCCATCTCACCTTGTGTGATCATATTGTTAGGGAAAATGAATCTCCCCCTTGAGGCGACACCTCCGTTCATATTTCCTTGGCCAAAGCAAGTTTCCTATCTATGCCTGACCCCAAAGGGGTGAAGAAATGTCATCGTGGAAAGAGACTAGCGGAACGTTTGAAACAGACCCAAGGACTACCATACCCATTTAAATATAAACCAATAAGTAAATCAACCAGTGAACACAAAAGATAACATAAATTATTATTATTATTGTTATTATTGTGATTATTATTTTTTTTAAATCCTCACCCGAGGACATTTTTTTCATTTTTTGTTCAGATAGAGTGGGAGGGAGAGAGAGGAAGAGAGAGAAAGAGAGAAACATCGATGTGAAAGTGACACATCAAGTGGCTGCCACCCGCATGACCCAACCAGGGCCGGGGACAAACTGCAACCGAAGTACATGCCCTTAGAGGGAACTAAACCCGGGTCTCTCTGGACCGCAGGCCGACGCTCTAACCACTGAGCCAAACCGGCCAGGGCAACATAAATTATTGATATCTGGATTTCTTGGGCAATTAGATCAAATGTAACCATACTCTGCAAACTTTGATCCTAGTACAAAATGTAGGTGGAATTTCATGCTTGTAGTACTTGGGAGGGAAGATGTAACCTCGGAAAGAAATAACATTAAAATTAGCCTGGCATCTTATGTTGCCAAATGAATGCCTTGGACACATACATGCACTGCACTGTTTGACCAGCAGCCTGTATAATTATTCCTAGACATCACTGGCCTTCGCTGTGTCCGGCAGCTTCTCACACTCTTATTTGCCTGACCCTTCAGATCTGGACTAAGCCGATGCATGGAGCAACCCACATGCCTCATGTACAAGAGTTGCATAGGTTTTTGTATGGAGAACGAACCATGTGCTCCTGGTAAGGAATACATCGCAGGGATGGGCACAGAGGCCAATGAATGTCAAGATCACATCCTTTCAGAAAATAAAATGTGTGCCTAGATTTCTGAAAGGGGACTTTCACCTAAGAGGAATATCATTTCCAGAAGCCTCAGCACCAAAAGGTAGGTTTGGCACAGAGGCAAAAGAGAGGATGAGGGTTAAAGCCAGCCGGAAGGCACCCTGGTCTTGCGGGAGGCCGACGGTGCGGACTTCTCGGGCCATGAAATATGGCTCCTGTTTTGATGCTCTTGTAATAGCATGATGTTCCCTTTCCTGTTTCCGTGGGGTTTATGGTCCATAAAGTTTAATAATAATCTTAACAGCTGAACAGAGAGTACACGAGGCTCGAAGGCCACTCTTACCAAGGGGATCAGCTTTTCCATTTTCCCCCTCTGGGCATTTTGACTGGTACAAGTGCCCATCTCCCATTGTTGGCTATACTGAATAACCACTGGTAAAGGGGGACACAAAAGGGTATTTGTTTATAAAATAGCAACGTAGTTTGAGCTTTGAGGAAATGAAGATTATAAAGCCCACTTGCACTGCAATTTGGGTCCGACTAATGCCATAGTGTTAGTACGCCAGGCTTGATCCAAATACCTAGATGCTTGAAATAAACGCCAATTCCTTCCCCAGGCCTGCAGAGCTGTGCATGAGCGGCCCCCAGCTTCCTCTCCTTTCTCCTCTGCTCACTGTGGTCCCCAACCCACAGCCCCTGGCAGGTGGCGGATGCTCCCACCCATCCTGCCACAGCTTCTCTGTCGCCCTGGGCCTGGCTCCATCTCATCCTCACCCCTCGTTAAATGGGACCTGCTCAGAGAAGCCCTGCGGACCCCATTTAAGTAACACCCCTGTCTCTATTAACTGGCCCAGTTTCATTTCCTAAACAGCACTTATCACCACCTGTGAAGAGCTTATTTGTGTACGTTTCCTTGTTTATTCACACGTGCACACACGCACGCACACACACACGTACACATACGCACACACACATACGCGTGCCCACGAGAGAGCACACCATGATATCAAGAAGTCTGACATATTATCCCACCCCTGTCACAGAGGAGCTAAAGGAACTTCGGGGGTTCAAGTTGGCTCATTCACATGGATGACGCAGTAGTTTCCTTCCCACATCTCCACAAACCTAGACCCAGAGGACACCTTTGCCTTCCCTGAAGCTGACCGAGGGTTCTGAGCTCCTTATTTCTCCAGCTTCCTTCTTCCCTCACCCCCTAAAAGATGAGCACGTGTCTGTTTCTCTTCAGAAGCCGTGGCCGGTATGGCAGGCGGGCCTGGTTTTGCAGAGGACAGCTGAAGGGTTGAGAACCAAGACAGACAACCTGGCAGGGCTCCAGGATGGGAGGGGCCTGGACACTTCCTCCCAGAGAATTCCAGCTTGGGGTGGGGAGAATTAGAGGGAATCCTTATCAGGCCACATTTACATATCAAAGCGCCCTTCCTGCTGGGCTAGCTTTTCCCTGTAACAAAGTCATCTCATTCAAGGCCCAGAGGTTTTCCTCTGAAGCTAAATTCTGCTGTTCCTCCCACTCTGCCCTCCTGGAGACAAAATAGCTCTGTTCCAAAAAGTCACCAGGACTTAATTCACCTCGCTGGTGCCTTGCTATCACCCTAGCTGTCCCTAGATGGCTGAAGTTTCCCCAAGGACTCCTTGGTTTAAGGAGTTATGTGTGATTACCCCCAGACCCCTCACTTTACCCCAGGCCAGGAACCAAGGAGACAGAGACAGAAATGCTGTAGCCTATGTCATTCATTCATTCATTTATTCATTCATTCATTCATTCCCACTTGTCCATCCACCAATCCCACAAATATTTATCACTACTAAGTTCCTAGTTCAAAGCTATTCCTCCTTTCTGGACCTTTGATCCTTTAGTTAATTAATATATTGGAAGAGGATGGCTGAGATGGTGTGGGCAGTGGGGTGGGGTTGGGGAGGAGGTGGGGGATTCCAAACTAATAACTGAGGCCAAGTTTTGGCAATTTAGGTGGAATGTGTTTGATGCAACTGATTGGGGTTCAGAAGAAGCTGTCCCAAAATATGGCACCTGGGCATATGGAGTATTTTAAGCTGAAGGAGTTTGAAAAAGGATGGAAACCTGAAGGTTACTCTGACTCCACCCCCTTCTCATAAAACCTCACTTTCGAGGTGCCCACCTTCTACCCTGAGAAAAGGAACATCATCCCTGAAGACAAAGGGACTCCGGAGAAGACTCCCAAGTGTCCCCCAGTTGACTGCACTTACGTGTACTCCTGCACTGATCATGTTCTCCCACGACTGCCCACTCTTCATCACACCTGGCACGGAAATACTCAAGTGTAACTCTTTTAGGGTCTTAATTTTTTTTTTTTTTAATAAAGGCTCCCATGTCACATAAAACTTATAAATCTGTATGCTTCTCTCCTGTTAATCTGTCTTTGTCAGGCTAGTTTTCAGACCTGGTCAGGGACCCCAAGAGGGCTAAAGAAAAGTTCTTTCTCTCCTACACAACTAACATTTGAAATTGGAGGCCCCTTGGCCCACCTTCCTAAGAAGTTATTTTAAAGGTGAATTTCACAAGTAGGATGCTGTTCTTCTTGCATTCTGGTGGCTCACATCTTAAAGTTCACAGCCTATCCTTTTATTAAAGGAAGAATTCTTTCAGGGGACCCTCCGCAGTCATTGGATTTACATACTCGCCCCCCCCCCCTTTTTTAGAGCAGAATTTCCTATCTTAGATGTTCTTCAAGTTGGGATCAAATAAGTGTAGACCCAACACACACCTGGAATTCGCATGCAGCGTGTCCTCCTCCTCCTCTCCTGGGTCCTGCCATCGCCCTCCTGTCCGGAGCAGCAGCTTGGAATCCAGGGATGCAATCCCTAAGAGAGGATCAGTCACAGGCCAGGGCCACTGAAGGCCTCCTTGCATGGTAGTTTTAAATGGAGCCCCAAAATAAAAGTCTCAGAGATTCACACTCCAGGATGAGGTGCTCTGTTGGGAGGTAGGCGGAGCATGAGGAATATAACACAGAGAACCAATGGGAACATCTCGCAGGAAAGAAAGGTAACACCAAAAGAGAAAGATGCTTTTTTTTATATATATAAAGGAGAAAAAGACGGTTATTTCCTTTCCCCCACTAAGTTAAGAATTCAGTGTCATAAGTCCAAAAGTTGACAAAATGGCCAGAAGAAGCAAAGGTCCCAGAATCTTAGGAAGCAGTCACAGTTAGGGTGACCAGATGTCCTGATTTATACCCATTGTCCCAGTATAGTCACCTGCCCCCTTCCTTTCTAAGAAATATCTGAGTTTCAATGATAAATTATATAGTCATTTAATCAGAGCAAAACGCCTAGGAGGAAGGCTGAACCCGAGGAAGGAAGTGTGCAGTTTTTCAGTAACCTGCCCGAGAAGGACATTTACAAGATCCTCTAAGTGATGACCTCGCAAGCCTCTGTAATGGGCAACGTCTGCTTCTAAGAGACGTCATAACAACAGTTTCGCTTTGCGTCCATTGCTAGTTTAATAGTAAATTTCTACAGAGGCTTTCCCTGTTTGCTCTCGTGGGTTATGTTGACGGTAGGATAAAGGTGTTGTGTTGATGTTACGGTTACAGTTTACGGGGTTTTAACTGTTGGCCAGGCTCAGGGCATCTCCACTCCTTAGCTATGTGACCCACTTTGTACTTCAGATCTTCCTTTGTAAATGGAGAAGAACCCTACTAGTTCCGTAGAGTTCTGAGAACGAACCGGGACAGTCCCCAGTGCCTGGCACATCACAGGAACCCAAGACAGGACACGGCAGATGCCACCCCAACGGTGATTTCCCTTACTGCTGTTGTTCTGGTTTTCCTGGATCCTCGGCTTCCTTGCTCCTCCCAAGCTCACTTTGCCGTGGAAGACAATGAGCTCTGAAACATGACTCACAGTGAGGAGGGGACTGAGCTGGGTCCGATGCTAGGGGTCTGTTCTCACCACACACACCGGCTCGCATACTTAGGTGACACTGGAATTAACAGCAGCATCAAATGAGTAGGTAGTATGTTGGTTAAATCAACGCACACAGCAATAGTAATAGTAAGAAATACTGGTTTAGGAATTTTTTCAGCAGTTATTGGCGAATAACCACCTTCCAGGTGGCATGTTAAGCCCTTTCCACACACTCGTATCTCTTTGACCCTCAGACACACCAGTGAGAGTGACCGCATGATGACCTCCCACCACTGGGGTTGACGGAGAAGCCGAGAAGGGAATCAGAAGGCCAGACCAGCAACCAAGGGACAGTATAAGCCTATGATCAACCTTTCTCATAGGCTTATACTTCGCAAGCATAATGCTTCTGCAATAAAGTGTCTACTATAAAAACACAAAAGTCTTCGATATTTAAAAAAAATATATTAGTGTTGGTCACTACTGATCACCCCACCCCCCACCCCCAATCCTCAAAAGCTAACATAGCAGGTTAGGGATGCCCACTGGAGTTCCTTTGCCGTGTCCCCCGGGAAGGGTTGAGATGTCAGGCTGGGACCGACCCCTCACTTCATTCGCACCTCTGTCAGCACTGGTGTCTGGCTGCCCCGCATCACACCAGCGGGGTTTATCAACCCCCTGTCCGTCGCGTCCCCAGCCTGCTTTGCTGTGCTCCGCCATGTGGCCTTACGCACCCGGGGCTCCCCAGCACCTCTCCCTGCACACAGTTAGGTTCTCAGTCAGTGTTGAAAAACAACCATCCCACTGGACAAATTAGGCTCCAAACGCTCGTCACCTGACTGAGCTAGGAAGGACCTTGCAGGTGACCTACCCAAGCAACCTCACTTAGGGATGAGGACACGGAGCCTGGAGAAGGTTGTGCCCGCACTAAGGTCTCCTGGTAGGTCCCCGAGGGCGGATGCAGCACTGTGAGCCCTGACCCAGCAGGGACTCCAGCTTTGCAAGGCACTGGGAGGAATTGGTCCAGTCCTTCCTCACTTTTCCCTCCTTCTTCAGTTGGGAAGCTAAAATTAGAGGGAGGGGAAAAAAACAACAACCATGCAGATCAAGACTGAGACTGGAGGGGGAGGAAAGCACAACAGATTTGCTTTCCTTCTTGGAAGGCAGAGGGTGGGAGTGGACTCCCACTAAGCAGAGCGCTGTCCTTGTCACGGAGCAGGAAAGGCTGAGCTGCTGTGGTCTTGTGGTCCCCGCAGAGCCTGGCCTGATGGTTTGGCCCTGGCAGGCGGGTCGAAGCCCCGGAGAGCAAGAGAGGGCGTTTGGAAACTGGTGTCAGATTTTCTGCTGGGCTTTGGCTCTGGCCCGGGCCCAGCTGCGATCACCGGGGAAGGCCTGATCTACCCAAGTCCAACAAGCTGCCCGGCTTTCTGAAATGCCTTAACCCCTGCTCTTCACCCGCCCCTTAGCCTTGCCTTCCCTCCCTGCCCCGCGGGGAGCTGCGGGATACAAGGGGCTTCCAGTGTGAAGAGAAAAAGTCACCATCCCCTTGTCCTTGAGGTAATTAATCAGCGGTGACTCCTCACACGGTGAATAGCATTATTACTCTGAGCTCTGTTCCTCCTGTCGGATCAACGGTGCCCTGGAGAAGCCGCTCCGACACAGAGACCGGGACTTGTGGGGTTCTGCTGTGAAGGGACGGGGCCAAGTTGTTGACAGGGCACAGGGGGTAAGGGTGCCTCAAACACAACCGGTCTGCTGCCCGATGGTCTGACTGTCAAGAAAAGAAACGGGTCTGGTGCTTCCCGGAGGCAGTATAAACTGCCAGCCTGTCCCGGAATCTGCGGCAAACGTGTAGCTCTACGCCAAGGGGGGCTCCCTCCCTCACCTCCTGCCGCCCCGAAGTGGGGGGCAGAGGGCACGCTGCTTGCTTGATGCCCAGACGTGTGGGTGACACTGGGGGGGGTTCCTGTTGTCCCCTCACTGCACTGAGCAGTGACGGCATTCGATTGCACCCTGGTGTTAGAACACTGACTAACAGCTAGCTCTTTTTTTGGGGGGGGGGCTGGGGGGCTGGAGAAGAAAAACAAAATGGAGAACAGAAGAAGAGGGAAGAAGGGGAAAAAAGAATAATTCAAACAAATAGTCCCATTCCTGTCTAAACAGGGCTTGGCAAAGGTATCCTATTCATTGTCTTACACAAAGGTAAGCCTTTGGATTGGGGCTGAATCCTTTCTTTCCAAGTCCATCTCTTCATCCCTTGCACTTTGGACTTTGAATCCCATGCTTGAAGGAGAGATTTGGAGCTTCTAGATGTGAACAAACTCTAACAGAGAGGTTGGGTTAGAAAAGAGAGGGGTAGCCCTGGTCGGTTTGGCTCAGCGGTTGGAGCGTCGGCCCACAGACTAGAGAGTCTCTGGTTCGATTCCAGTCTAGGGCACGTACCTCGGTTGTGGTTCGGTCCCCGGCCCTGGTCAGGGTCATGCGGCAGGCAACCAGTCGATGTGTCTCTCACATAGATGTTTCTCTCTCTCTCTCTCCCTCCCTCCTTCCCACTCTATCTGAAGATAAATGAAAAAATATCCTTGGGTGAGGATTAAAATAAAAATGAGGGGTAGCCCACTCCGTGGAATGAGTTCTTTGAAACTGCAAAACATGAAGGCTCATGGAACCAGGTACTCTTCTAGGAAGGTTAGTCACTGGTCTTCTTGGGCAGCGAATGCTAAAGAAAACGTAACATGGATTTGTATTATGGCAGTCTCCTGCCGTATAAACTGTTCTTTTTTTTTTTTTTTCTTAAATGCTTCTGATTAAAAGTATAATTTTATTTAATATCCTTCAAATAAAAGAAGTGAGGCTATTAAGTTAGTATGATCGCCATGAATATTATTGAAAGCAGCGCTAATAGAGTTGTTTTTATGATTCCATTTATTCAAAATGAAAAATGGCATTCGCCAAATATAGGATCTGATGAGTAACAGATTTATAAAGCAACCAAAGAGGAAAGATGAACCGGAGAGAAAATCTATTTTGATGAGACGGTTTGGTGGTTTGCAGACTGGGGACTAACACCCTGACAGCCACAAAAGACCCCCCTGGTCCTCCAAATAGGGATGCCTGTTCGGGAAACTCCGGGGAGAATACGGATAGCTGCGATGTTTTTGGAGAGCTAGAGCGCATCTCTTCATTTCAAAATATTACTTTCCTAGTAACAAAAGGTCTCATTTTTAAGGAAAAAAAACAACAACAAATTACTGGGGGCGGGGGTGGGGGGGCGAGCTGATTATGGGCATAGCTTTATCTTTTCTTTTTTCTATCCTCACCTGAGGGTATTTTTCCATTGACTTTCAGATAGAGTGGGAGGGAGGGAAGGTGAGAGAGAGAGAGAAACATCGATGTGAGAGAGACACACCGCATGGTTGCCTCCCGCACGACCCAGCTGGGGCTGGGGATTGAATCTGCAACCCTGGCACGTGCCCTTGAGTGGATATTGGATCCGAGACCCTTCAGTCTGCCGGCAGGCCAACGCTCTAAACTGCTGAGCCAAGCCAGCCAGGGCACGTGCATCGTTGTTTTTTTTTAAAAAACATCGGATCTTGCTAAAGATTCATCCTTTGATTTTTTATTATTTTATTTTATTTTATTTTTCCTTTTTATTGATTTTAGAGAGAGAGGAAGGGAGAAGGAGAGAGAGATAGAAACATCGATGAGAGAGAACATCAACTGGCTGCCTCCTGCATGCCCCCCACTGGGGATCAAGCCCACAACCTGGGCATGTGTCCTGACCGGAATCGAAATCGGCGACCTCTTGGTGCATGGGTTGACGCTCAACCACTGAGCCACACCGGCCGGACACGTGCACAGTTTTTAATGATAACAGCATGCATTCTTGAGTGACAGCTGATCGGGGTTTAAGCACAGCTTTGGGCACATTTAACACGGAGAAACCAGGCTGGAGACTCTCCGCTGTGGTGTCTGTGCGGACGGAGACAAGAGAGGAAAAGCCTTTAATCTCGCCATGAGCAAGGGCACAGATCTCCACCAAGTTTTATGCCCGCCACTGGCACAAGGGCTAAGGGTTTATTACTGACTCCTTCACTTAAAAATAGATAAACAGCCCTGGCCGGTGTGGCTCTGTGGTTAGAGCATCGCCCCATGCACCGAAGGGTCTCGGGTTCGACTTCAGGTCAAGGGCATATGCCTAGGTTGCAGGTTTGATCCCCAGCGCTGGTCAGGAGGTGTGCGGGAGGCAAGCAATTGATGTGTCTCTCATACATCATGTCTCTCTCACATCAATGTTTCTCTCTCTCTCCCTTTCTCCCCTCCTCCCTCCCTCCCCTCTACTCTCTCTAACACAATCAATGGAAAAAACATCCTTGAGTGAGGATTAACAATTTTTTAAAAAATTAATAAATGCAGCCCTGGCAGGTTTGGCTCAGCGGTTAGAGTGTCAGCCTGCAGTCCAGAGAGACCCGGGTATGGTTCCTGCTAAGGGCACGTATCCCGGTTGCAGTTTGTCCCTGGTCCTGGTTGGGTCGTGCAGGAGGCAGCCACTCGATGTGTCCCTTTCACGTCGATGTTTCTCTCTCTCTCTCCCTCCCTTCCTCTCTCTCCCTCCCACTCTATCTGAACAAAAAATGGAAAAATGTCCTCGGGTGAGAATAAAAAAATAAATACATACATACATACATACATAAACAGGCCCTGACCGGGTAGCTCAGTTGGTTAGAGTGTCAGCCTGATCTGTCAAGGTTGCAGGTTCAATCCCAGGTCAGGGCACAACAAACGGATGTTTTTCTCTCTCTCTCTCTGAAATCAATCAATAGAAAAGGAAACAGCGAGTAAAGGAAGAAAGGAATAAAATGGAGAGAGAGCAGCAAAGTGCCCTGAAGGAAAGAAAAAAAAAAAAAAGGTTGGGGGAGGGCTTCCACGCTGCACATCCCCATTTGGGTAACCCGAAGGGGGAATATAAGCTTAAAGTCCTGGATTTAACAAACCTAATTATCAAGGCTTAATTAGTACCAAGGGTACAGCTTCATGGAACACCTGCAGACTTAATTTATGTCCTGACAGAGAGGAACAAGTGTTAATGGGCTGTATTTATGTTAATACCTGAACCTTAGGAGCCAATGGAATAAAACAGACCATGCACCAGTTTTCCAAGCTACAGAACAAATACGAAAGATTTTCATCTAATGCTAGTTTGCACACAATTTTTCAGGGATCACACAGCTCTACTTAAACTTTTAAAGCTGGAAGTGTGGAATGGGAGACAGTAGGGCCATGCTGGGTGTCTGTAAAATTCTGCCGAGATCTGCCATAAACTAGTGGTTACATCTTGTCTGGGCCGGGGCAGATAGGGTTAATGTTCGCAGAGCTCAGGGTAAGTGTTTTTCACGATGCTGGAATAGAAAGCTCATTTTTCCCTAAATGCCATAATAGTAAGAGGATAGCTAACATTTACAGAGTGCTCACTCTGTGTCAGTCACTATGTGAGGTCTTTGTATACATTTTTCAGTTACACAGGAGGACATTTACCCAGAGGAAATAAACAGCTTGCCCCTGGCCGTGTTTCTAGGCAGTTCAAAGACTTGGAGTCAGGATCCCAGCACCAACCCTTTCACCAATGAGCTAAACTCCCTTCAATACACAGAAAATAATAAGAAAAATATTATATATAGATACACAGATACACACACACATGCACACACACACACACACACACACACACACACACACACACCAGCTATTTACAGTAGAACTCTCAGCAAACTAGAAATAAATACAAATTCCTCATGTACTAAAAACCTACAATTAGCATCATATATGATGGCGGAATCCTAAATAAACCAATGATGTGTGTTCTCTGCACTTCTTTCTATTCAACATTCCGGGTGGCTCTTCCAACGTATTAACAGAAGAAAAAGAAACAAATGTAACACAAACCAGGGTGGAAGAAGTAAAACTATCTTTACTTGGAGACAGAAAAATCTTATGGAATCGTTAAAAAAAAAGAAACAAATAAAAAAAATTCAAGGTCATAAGTCCAATATATGATCAATATACTAAAATCTATTTTATTTCTACATATTAACAACAAACAATCAAAAAAGAAATTTAGAAACATAATTTACAATAGAATAAAGAGCTAAATGTTTAAGAATAAATTTAACAAGAAAGTATAAGACCTCTATATTGAAACCATACAGCATAACAGAGAAATTAAAGAAGACCTAAATAAAGAGACACCAGCTCAAAGATTATAATACTCAATTAGTTAAGATTTCACTCCTCCTCAGATTTATCAACAGATTCAATACCAAACCAAATAAAATCTCAGCAGGGCTTTTAAAAGAAATTGAGAAGCTGATCATAAAATTTTGATGGCAAAGAAAAGTATCTAAAAAAAAAAAAATCAAAATAATCTTGACATACAGGACAAAGTTGGAATCCTTACATTACCTAACTTCAAAATTTACTGTAAATACATAGTAATCAATACAGTAGGTACAGACATAGGAAAAAAGTTAGATCAATGGACTATACTAGAGAGTCTAGAAACAGATCCACAAATATATAGCCAATTGATTTTCAACAAAGGGGTAAAGGAAATTCAATAAGGACATTAGTCTTTCAACAAATGGTGAGGGAACAGCTGGAGATCCAGATGGGGAAAAAGAAACGTTTACTCCTACCTCACACCATATACAAAATTTAATTTGACATAGAACATAGACCTAAATGTAAAAACTGAAACTATGGAGCTGCTAGAAAAAAAACATAGGAAAATATCTTGGCGACCTTGGGATTAGCAAAGATTTCTTAGAACACACACACAAAACACTAACTATAAAAGAAAAGAAAAAAGAGAAACTCGACGTTATCAAGATTAAAGATTCCACATTCAAAGGCATCATTAAGGAACAAATAAGAGAAGACACAGAGTAGGAGGGAATTCACAATACATTTGAAAACATCCACAGAAACCTTGTATCCAAAATATATAAAGAACTCCTACAACCCAATAATAACACAATTGTTTAAAAAAAATGGCCAAATACGTGAACAAGGACTGCACAGAAATAAAAGACATGAATGGCTAACGAGATAATAAAAAGATGCATTAGTCATCCGGAAGATGCAAAACAAAACCACCAAGAGACGCATTTCACACCCGCTGCGATGGCTGTAATTGAACAGACTGAAAGTACCCAGAACTGGCAGCAACGTGAAGCCACAGCAACTCTCACACCCTGCCAGGGGAGTTCACGGGGTGCGGCCACTTCAGACAGCTGTCTGGCAGCATCCAAAAGGGTTAAACGTGCCTATCAAAAGAGCCCTCAATTCTACAGCTAGGTGTCTATCAAGAAGAAATAAAAATTAAAGTGTGCAGAAAAGATTTAGGCTAGAACTGTCATAGCAGCTTCAGTCATAATAGCCAAAAAAAACAAACAAAAAAAACAACAAAAAATAGAAACCACCCAACGCTCATCGACAGGTGTGTGGGTAAGCTCATTGTGGTGTATTTTCAGAGTGGGACAAGACTCAGCTTTGAACAAGAACAGCAGTGATAAGCACATCAACCGGGACGGATCTCAAAATCATGATGTTGAGCACAAGAAGCCAGACACAAAGAATAGGTATGATTCCCACTCAATGGAGTTCTAAAACAGTAAAGCTAAGTGATGGTGATAGAAACAAGCACAGTGTTTGCCTCTGGGAGTGGAAGGGTGTATTGGAAGTGAGAATAATGCAATTTACTGGGGTCATAGGAAGGTTCTATATTTTAATTGTGGTGGTGATTCCAAGGGTGTATACATATGCATATTTGCCCAAATCCGGAAAATTATATCCTTAAGATATGTTAATTTCATGGTATGAAATCATATATACCTCAATAATATATATATATGTGTGTGTGTGTTTGTATGCTTATGTTCTGTCTCTCTTTCTCTCTCTCTCTCTCTCTCTCTCTCTCACACACACACACACAGACACACACATCCCAAGAGAGTCACATTACTTTGTAGGTCAAATTTTATATTAGTAAAACAGACCTTACTTTTTAGGCTCGTAATATAATCCACAGAAGTGTTTGGACGCTTTATTGTAAGATTACTTCTGAAATCGTTTATTAATTCCTACCTGAGTAAATCATACTTTGTGGGAAGAGGATGGGCTCAGGAGTCAGATGGCCCAGGTGACTATCAGGGTTCTGCTTCTCACTAACAAGGTGACCTTGGGCAAGTCAATGACCAGCCTCAGCAATGTCTTCAGCGGAAGGTGGGGGAGCGGCCTGGGCCTCGCCAGGCTGTGGCGTTGCTGCGGTGTGATAACCCACGCATAGCACAGTGACGGACCCCGGCTCTCGCCGTTACCGTGGGCAGCCCCAGCCCATTTCTGATAGCTCTGTAAACACAGAATGGCTTGGGGAAGCCAGTCACTCCATAATCCATTTTCCAAGCTCCCGTTCCTGGGGATGACTGAGCGGATCTACGAAAACAATCCGGTGACTTTTATTTTTTCATGAGAAAGTACATTCTGGAAATACATAATTCTTTTACAAACATAATTTAGCATGTCTTTTTTTTTTTTTTTCTCCACCAGTATTTCTATTTCCTTCTCTTATAAAACCCATTGTTTCACCCTGGCCGGTTTGGCTCAGCAGTTAGAGCGTCGGCCCGCGGACCAATGAGTCGCAGGTTCGATTCCGACCAAGGGCTCGGACCTCGGTTGCAGTTCATCCACGGCCCTGGTCGGGGTTGTGCAGGAGGCAACCAGTTGATGTGTCTCTCTCATGTGGATGTTTCTCTCTCTCTCTCCCTCTCCCTCCCTCCCACTCTATCTGAAGATAAATATTACGAGAAAAATATCCTCTGGTGAGGATTAAAAAAACAAAATAAAAACCCCCCCCAATGTTTCCATCTTTTTCTTGGCTTGCGTGTTTTTAGTGTCCTTTCAGGAATACCTTTGGTGATGCCTCCTCTGTGAAGAAGAATTTTTATACAAAGTTTGATAACTGTTCTTTTCCCGAAGGAGGTGGCAAATCAAATCTCTGGAGCCTGCCATGTTACGTCCACGTCCGGACCAAACCCACGAGCATATTTTTTTAGTTCCAGAGAAGGCAGGGGTGACGGAAAGCAAGAGGACACTTTCCTGAGAGCACCCCATTCAACTCCCCACAGCCAGGGCTCTGATCCATCGACGTGCCTCTTAAGAAGACATGTTTTTGTTAGACTCTCTGAATTGACCAGAACCGCAGTCCCCTTACGTCTTATGTTCTTCAGTCCATCTGACCAATGTGCTTTTTATTTTTTTTTTCTTTATTGATTTTATAGAGAGAGGAAGGGGAGGGAGAGAGAGATAGAAACACCGATGAGAGAGAACATCGATTGGCCGCCTCCTGCATGCCCCCCACTGGGGATCAGGCCCACAACCTGGGCATGTGCCCTGGCCGGGAATCGAACTGGCGACCCCTTGATGCATGGGGTCGACGCTCAACCACTGAGCCACACCGGCCGGGCCCAATGTGCTTTTCAAATACCAACAGGCGACGCAATGGTAGATGAAGAAGTGAAACGCAGTGACAGTTATTTCTTGTTGGGGCTTGCACTGTCACTCTGGACAGGGATTCGTGGAACCTCTTCCACACGCTCCCTGTTACAAGCCGAAGGTGAGCAGGCCTCCCCCCGTGCACCGTGCAGAGCTGACGAGGATTCGGGCCTGACAGCATGGCGGACCGAAAGATCACAAGAAACCACAGGATGAAAGCCTTGTGGTGAGACCGGGGCCCCTGTCATCACCGCCATGTGACAGAGGAGACGAGGCCATGAGGTGCTGCCTCAACGGAGAAGGGAACACACGCTGCCTTCGGTGAACCGCTGTTTCCAGGCTACCAGGAATCAGAAAGGAAGATGTCGCGTGTGCCGACACCCGGGTCCCTTTTCGAAACAATGCTTCGTGGAGAAAAGGAAAGGCACCCACAGAACCGTGAGGCGCAGCCGCTGATGAACACACAGATTTTATTTCTCTTAATCGGGTAAACCCAGCCTTTTGCAGAATGTTCTCAGTCCGGGCATGCTGTCAGCTCTGACATGTGGTTTGAGAGAGCGGATATTGCACTTGAGCACGTCTGATCACTGCCCCCAGGACGGAAACACTGAAGGCGAACCATTGAGTTTATTTTCCTCGTCGCGCTGCCGAGATAAGACAAATACTTAGAACCCCGGTGAGTTCTCGTAAACGGGCGCCTGGCGGCCTGATGGGAAGCGGACTCCCTGTGTCGCCAGCGGGGCTGCGTAGGATCGGCCCGCTGCCCCAGTCACCGAGGTGCCTGGGTGGATCGCGGGAACCACGGTAATCAGAATCAGTCCAGTCATCAGATAATTTCGGACTGAAAATTCTGAGAAGCGGGTTACGCACCGTGCTCGGTTAGTCACCGTGTTTCTCAAAAGAGTGTAGTGTGGAAAACCGAAGCACGCCCATCCTAGGGTCTGAAGGTCAAGTTCGTGTGCTTGTAAACACCTGCCAGGCACAGTTTCTGTCTTCTTCTTCAACCCTGCTCAGCTCTAGGGTGTCCTTCCATCCTCTCTACCCTTCCCACGGTCTCACTCAGCCTTGAGAGACACATGAGTAGGCTGGGAAGGTGTGAGAACCACTCTGTTCCTGAGACACTGAGTCTGCTTCATGGAAATAAAAAGACAATCGTCTTGAGTTGAAAATTAGAATCAGGCTGACTGGCTGTGGCCGTGGCTTAGGGAGAGCAGAAAACGTGCTCTCCTCCAAAGCCCACCCACTTCCAACGAGTAGAAATGTTGACTACAATGATTTGGACCCCGCCCCAGCATAGTCTAGAACTGTATTATCTATTCGCTTAAGTGAAGTACTATTAAAAACCAATAATGATGATGTTGCATGGCACAGTTGCGAAGGGGGAGGGTATTCTTTGCTCAGCTGGAACCGTGATAAGCTTGAATCCAAAGTATCCTGTGAACTCAATAACACAACAGCTAGGTGTGTGCAGGGGTGCTGTGTAACTTTTGAAAATTAGAAGATAAAAGCTATCTGGGAAGTGAAAGTAAACATTAAAAGTTGCCACAACAAAAGACATGATTCCGTGGCATCTGGGAGTGCGTGGCACTCAGCGACATCACAAACAAGACGTGTGCTCAGCCAGGGACACGCTCGTCAAGGAAAATAGTGTGACTCAAAAGGCCTGTCTAGAGAATCTGTTCTAGGTTGCTGAAAACAGAAGACACTGTTTGAGTTTAGTTTCCTCTTACCTGTGTGAACAGAAAGTGTGAAGGGGGAAGGTTAGAGGGGCAGAGGAAGGCACATGACAGATATAGGAAGGGCGTTTTCTGGAACTAGAGGGATGCTAACGAGGTCACAGCAGTGCCAGAAAGGCCCTTCAGACTAGCAGGGCGTCCCAGACAGGTATAGAAGACCGAGAGGACTGAGTGGATGGGAGTAGACAGTGTCTGTGCATACCCTCACCCTTCCCCAGTTCTCGTATTCATTTTTTGCATGGAGATAGTTTCTTCAGAAGCAAAAGGAAAGAAGACAGAAGTCAACTGAGACTATATAAAATTTAATATATATATATACATATTGAAAGTGGAGGACCCACTATGATACCCTAGAGCATGCAAACTAGGAACAAGAGGGGGAAGGGAAGGGGCTGACATTTTCCAAGCCCCGACTCTGTACCTGCTACAGCCCTGGGCTTCATGGACAGAAAAGGATGCCATCCCTCATTTCAAGCACAGGATGGTCAAGACAGACCTCTTTTATTTATGTATTTATTTAGTTCCAGTCTTACAGTGAGTCATTCCATTTCACTTCCATGTGGGAGGCGCCCCGTCCGTCTGCAGAGCCACGCTGTGTGTCTGGGTCGCTGCTGTTTACACACCCAGCTGGGGATGAGGTCTCTTGATTCTAGAAGCTTCTCTCACCTGAAGGTCCGCTTTGAGGGCCCTTGTTATGGTGACCAGAGAACTTGGGGGGGTTTCCTATCAGTCACTAAGGAATAAGTCAAGGACGTTGCCTGTGAACCTGCCTGAGAGGCCTGAGGACAGAGACGACGTCTTACCAAGCTCAGTGCCCAAGCTCAGGACCTGGCTGAGGACACACAAGGGAGCGGAGCCCAGTCTTCACCTTAGAGCCTGGTTCGTCTTCTGCCTTCTGTCCCCTGAGTGCCTCTGGCCTGGTGCACTCGGACAGGAGGCCAGGCTGTTCATGGACTACTTCTTCCTAATCCTTGAATGTCCTACAGAATTGTCTAGATTGCACTGTTCTCAGGGAGAGGGGAGAATCGGAGGGGAGGAAGAGGGTGTGCAAGTGACAGTGCTTAGACAGAAACAGAAAGCATTCATTAAGAAAGGGAGATAGCCCACTGGGTCCGAGACGCACGTTATATTTCCTCGCAGTCCTGGAATTTTGTTTAAAGATTGTAAGCGGCTCAAGTATCATAGCCCATACGTTCCCTAGTAGGTAAGACCTTCCCTCACCTATACCAGCCATATCAACGAACTGAAACATAATTAAAAAAAAAAAAAGTCTGCTTATATATTCATGAACATTGATTAAGAAATAAAATCGGTTATTATTGAGAGACTATTTTTCTCTTTTGCCTGCACGTATGAAATTTCTACGGGGGCATCTGAGTCCTTAGTAGACTATCTAGCCATAGATTCAGGATCATTTGTTATCTTTCAAGATCTGAGAGTCCTTCTTGACAAATTTAGAAAAGAAGGATGTTACAGCAAACAGACAGCCCACCAGCAACAGTTCAATATTTTATGCCACCTTAAAAAAAAGTTTCAGTAACTGAAGGTGTTCTCACATTAATTCTTTGCATCAATTATTGACAGAGAATTTAATTTAAAGGCAACTAGTCAGTAACCTAGGGGTAGTGTTTTAAATAATTCATAATTGCTGCATGGGTGTAATCATATCGCTATTGATTACGATCCAGTCACTTCTAAGGGTCCAGCAGGTCTTATGCTAATTACTCTTAGTGAGATCACCTTTTTAACTCTGTATTCCCTGGTCACTGGAACTCATTATAAAAATAATTTAATGAAGTGAAATCTTTCAGAGTCCTTGTGGAGCTGGGGGTGAGGAGGAAGAAGACACGCACTCAGGAGAAAGGCAGGAGTGGAAAACATTATGCTGAGATGTACAGATAACAGATCCTAAATCTGAAATGGCCTATTATTATTCATACCTCACATGTGACTGAGATAACAGGAGTGGAAAACAGGGTGTGGCGGGGAGGTGTGCAGAAAAGAAAAAAAAATAAAATGAAATGAAAGAAGAGGATTTAAATGCTGTCATTTCTGAGCCAAAATGTTTCAATTCCACTCGAACCGTTTATCCCCCTGGGATAAATGTCATTCACTGTGAAGCAGACTGGCGATCATTTGGAGGGATCTGGGAAGGGTGGCCTGTGATTCACTGAAAATTTGGAAGAGTGGAGTCCACTGTATGTTCCCTCTTAAAGCCTCGAACGGCGTGAGCCCGAGAGGGGTTCATTCCCCCGGCAGAAGGGGACTCCAGGTGACTCCTTACGATGGTAGCTCTGAAGGCATTTTGCTGAGCGGTGGCAAAAAAGCAGACAGCCCATGATTGCCCATACACAGTCACCCTGGGCAGGACAAACTCGCATGGAGGTGAAAGAAACAGTGGCTGAGACAGTGATCAGTGAACGGCAGGAGAGGTGGTGCGCACACAGGCTCGGTCAGGACGCAGGCGGGGAGAGAGGCTGAACTGGGGAAGCCCTGGAGAGCCAGCAGACCAAATCCGGGCACCCTCTTTCTCCTCTCTCTTCCTCTGCTCCCTTCACCGAAAGAGCAACTACGCGGCTGAGAAGGGAAGAGAAAGCATCAGCAACATTGCAGAGAAACCAAGAGGCCTGCTCAGTTCCTGAGCGGGTGGGCTGGCCCTCCCGACGGGGGCCAGGCAGCCTCTGAGGACCCAGACAGGAGGGGAGGGATGCCCCGTAAGAAAACCAGGGTGAAGAGCCACGGAGAGCCAAGAGGTCAAAGAACAGTGCGAGAAGAGGGTGTTTTTTTTTGTTTGTTTTGTTTTTCTTCTTCTTTGTGTTTATCTGTGTTTATTTTCAGGGCTTTCTTCTTTTAAATGGATTTTCGAGAAAGGAGAGTGAGTCATATCAATTTGTTGTTCCACTTATTTCTGCATTCGTTGGTGTGTGTGTGTGTGTGTTTTATAAACTTATTTTTTCCTTTATTGATTTTAGAGAGAGTAGAAGTGAGAAGGAGAGAGAGGTAGAAACATCGATGAGAGAGAACATCGATTGGTCACCTTCTGCATGCCCCCTCACTGGGGATTGGCCCACAACCTGGGCATGTGTCCTGACCGGGAATCGAACAGGTGACCTTTTGGTGCATGGGTCGATGCTCAACCACTGAGCCACACCAGTTGGATCATTGGTTGATTCTTGTACGTGCCCTGACCAGGGATCGAACCTGCAACCTTGGTGTATTGGGGCCACACTCTAACTAAGTGAACTACACAACCAGGGTAGGGCTTTCTTTTTTAAGCAACATTCAATAGCAAATGTGCCTCCCTTACCAGATGTGTGTATGTGTGCAGATGTATACAGCGGTGGGCAGAGGAAGGGTACAGCTGTGAGCAGGTGAAACAGAGTTTATTCTTGTATTATTATTTATTAATTATTGTATTATTTTCCATATGAACAACTGTACACCTACTTTTGCCCCAACCTGTGTTTGCTTAAAAACTGTTATAACACTGATTTTGTTTGAAAAAAAATGTGTGTGTGTGTGTGTTGCGGGGGGTGTCTCCCCAGGGGTAATATGTTTTGGGTCATTTGGTTTAAGATTTCAGAAAATTCCGCCCTGGCCGGTTTGGCTCAGCGGTTAGAGCGTCGGCCTGCGGTCCAGAGAGACCCGGGTTCGGTTCCCGCTAAGGGCACGTACCTCGGTTGCAGTTTGTCCCAGGCCCTGGTTGGGGTCATGTGGGAGGCAGCCACTCAATGTATCCCTTTCACGTCAATGTTTCTCTCTCTTCTTCCCACTCTATCTGAACAAAAAATGGAAAAATGTCCTCGGGTGAGGATTAAAAAAAAAAAAAAAAAAGACTTCAGAAAATTCCCATTAATGAGGGGAGAGAGAGAGAAAAAAAAACCCAACAAAGATCTATTTTCTGGAAAAAAGAGATATAAAATGGGATATATATATAAGTTAATCTAAATAATTTGGGTGACATGTAAACAATGGAAGGTAACAGAAAATTCATCCTAGGGATTTCTCCAGAGACTACAAATGAAACCCTTTTTCGGAAGGTGAGAACGACGTATCTTTGAGCCCCGGGGGGGCGGCTACTGTCATAAATGTGGAACAAAACACAGACCTGCATTTGCACAAGTTAAAAGAGAGGAAAAATAATAATACCTGCAGAAATTGTCACCTGCCCACACTGAGATTCTGCTAAAGAACATAATTCTCACTTAAACCTAATGAAAAGGAAACAACAAATTTCTAGCTTATTCCATTTCCTCTGGGCCCGCTTAGTGCTTTCAGACTTGGCCGGGTTTTCTGCCGCGTGGAGCCCCGTGGACACGAGCCAGGTCTCATGCGCACTGTCGCACACTGCACTAGGCTTGAGGCTGCAGAGTGACGCACACACCGAGGCAGCAGAGTGATGACTCGGAGCCGATTCCACTGGGTTTCATTGCAGACCCTTAGATGGGAGGAGACCCCGTTTGCAGGGTTCGGGCTTCTGACCCACGGTATACATCAGAGGTCGGCAAACGTTTTCTGTAAAGGGCCAGATGGAAAGCAGTTTAGGCTTTGTGGGCCCTACGATCTCTGTTGTAAATACGCAGCCTGCCGTCGGGGACTGAGTATCCACGACGCAGCCACAGACGAAGGGGCGTGGCTGTGTTTCAACAGAATTGTACTTGTGAGAACAGCCAGTGGTTGTCATTTGCCAATTCCCGGGACAGATCCCCACCACTTTATTAGGCCGTGTTTCGGAAGGGTGGGACCTAGAGTAGGGTCCGTAGCACAGGTGGAAAAATTGACCCCAGATTTGACTCCAAAGAGGGACCTCTCCATTGTGAAAGGGAAGGAGGCCCGGACAGGGGTACATGTTGGCCAGTTTCTGAGGGGAGCTGAAGGTAGGAAGGTGGGGGTGGTGTTGAAACCCTGACCTGTGAAGGTTTCCTTGCTGTCAGAGGTCAGGCCAACAATGGAGGTGGCAAATTATGGGGCTTGGGGAAAATGGAGAAGCTTGAAACAGCCACTATCAGAGGGGGAAGAGAAACCAGACTAAGTAAACAGGATTACTAGGCAGTCTTGAGAACACAGTTGAAACCATGAATTCTTTTTTTTTTAAGAAAAATCAGGCCCAGCTGGTGTGGCTCAGTGGTTGAGTGTCAACCCATGCACCAAGAGGTCGCCAGTTCAATTCCTGGTCAGGACACAGGCCCAGGTTGTGGGCCCGATCCCCAGTGGAGGGCATGCAGGAGGCGGCCAATCGATGCTCTCTCTCATCGATGTTTCTCTCTCTCCCTCTCCCTTCCCCTCTCTCTAAAATCAATAAAGAAAAATATATTTAAAAAAGAAAAATCAGTATCATCCTAAAACTGTCCCCACAGCCCAGTTAGTAGCAGACGGTACAGAACTAAACTCAGGCTATTTCGGGGGGAACAGCTTCTGCATCTAGGTTGTGTCTAGAGATGAGCAAACTCTCCGCACCAAGCCACAGGAGTATCTCAGAAGACTCTTAGTGCAACATAAAAATAAGTGTTGGCTCCTTGGGTGGGGAGATATTTAAGTCCACTGTCAGAACGAAAGCCTCCTGTATCCTCAAAACAAGAGTGCTCTTTGAGATCAAGAAGAGAAAGGCGCTGGGAGCAGAGAGGCTCCCTGCCCGGAGCTGTCAGGGAGCCCCAGCTAATAGCACCTCGTGGGCCTTGCCGGGTGAGGAGCTAGATGGCAAAACAATACTTAAAAGACTAGCAGGGATGCCTCAGAACAATAGGACACCGTGGCCAAGGTGGTTACCTGGCACTCCGGTTCCGAGCAGGGAAGCAGTGCATCAGAGGAAAGCCTTCTCCTCCACGCACCGTGCTGGCTGAATCGGGTCCACCCGTCAGGCTCAGAAAGGCCAGGGCCCAGCCGAGCCCGCACTGCCCGGCACCTCGGGTAGGGTTAAGCATTTAGTGCCGGCGTCAGCCTCTTTCACAGAGCTCACCTTTTAAAAGAAGCCAGCTTTTTGTTGTAAATGGCACTGACACTACAACAAGAAAGTTCATTTCACAAAGATGATTCATTAAGAAATAAAATATTCATGGCTGACAGCTTGAAGGATCGCCATACAGTTATATTCTAATGCACCTGTCCTCTCTGTCAAGTCCAATGTGGGATGTCAGGTCGCCAAAGTTTTATTTAGAAATTGTTTGTCAGAGTGAGCTTTCTAATGTGAATGAAAAATTCATCCCCTCATTAAGAAGATTTTACGTGAAATGTCTAGGATTTTCAATGAACGCCAGGACATGAACCAATTACTGTTTAACACTTAAAGAGACAGAGTCCTAAGCTCACTCAGCAAAACCCTTAATTGCACAAATGTGGAGAAAATTCAACATCCTGAAAGGCAAATGGGAATTTTGATTTGGAAATTTTCTTTTCTTTTGTCACCTCGGGAAAACCCTCATCTTTAAAAGACTTGGGGGAAATTCAAACACAACTATTATATAACATCCACCTGTATATCATTATACCGGACCCTTTTATCCATAGGCACACGGGGCAATGGAATTTGGGGTGTTCAGCCATTTGTTCCACTCCCAAAGGAAATGAATACAATATCCTGGGAAGTTGTTATACTGTTCCTAGCTATTACTTAAGTTTTTTTTTTTTAAATACACTTTGTTGTTTCCGTTTCATCCCCACCTTACTTTCATAATGTGTGTAAATGTCAAACAGGATGCAAATACATTTAATGACTCTGAAATTTGGGGAGTTGGGAGAGAGGTGGGGTGGAGGGGAGCCACAACAGATTAAAATAGAGTTGAGCTGCATAGAAAGTCGGGAGAAATCCACAGGGGAATTGCTTGTATAATGAAATAGCATTTTACAGCTATGACAATGGGTTAAGTTGACATTGAGGCTCTTTTTTGACATACGGTCTAGTTCGGCTTAATCTATGGTAGAAAATAGTTCACTCCCCAAACCAGCACCAGGCTCAGGTTCCATTCCGTGTATATATATAACACGCACACATGGCTAGACTGTCACTTCCAATTTCACAAAGGGCTTGAGATTGACAATATGAAAACCGAAATTTCTCCTTCTCAACCCAGCAGATTCTATAAACTTAAGGATTTCATATTCGCTTTTAGAGTATATAGATGTTTTGGTGAACTAGTTAAAAAAAAAGCAGCCTTGACCGTATAGCTGTTCATTGCCATTCTGTAAGACTCCGATAATGCTTTCCAGAAAAAGGGGGGAGGTGTTGAATAAGCTCTTCAGCATACATACAGCTGATGTGGGAAGGAAGCAGAATTTCGGAGTCTTCCTTTGTCTTTAATTATAGTTGTCTCTGCAGTTTTTTGTATATATATTCTTTACATCGTTTTCTTTTCATTTACATCTATATTTTCCTTTACATGTATGTTTTTATTTATAATATCTATTGTATTTTCTGGAAGGCAACTGGACAGTGTGTGCCAACGTTCCCAAACCAGTTTAGATGGGAGATGCAGTTCTAGTCATCTATTTTTTAAAATATCTGCAATTCAAATAAGTGAATTTGCACAGGATGTTCAATGCTGTGTTATTTAAAACTGGAAACAAATGTCCAAAAGAGGAGGGGATGTTCCTTTGCCGAGTCACCATTCAAAAGTCACATTTAGAATGCATTTCTCACGCAATATTGAGTAAATAAAGTAGGATACTGAATGCATTAAGTGAATTGAGAGTTTAGTTTTACGGGACAAAAAATAGATGCGTTTTTATTAAAAAAAGAAAAGAAAAATGTTTAAAATGGGCACGGGCATATGGGAGATGTTTTATGTTTTTTTCTTTTGCTATTTTAATTTTCTATCCCCACTCCTATACATAGATGTAATTAAAAGACAAGTGTAAACACAGACAGACTCCCCACACTGCACATCCATGTAGTAAATGAGCGAGTGGCTCTTTACTATATAGACGTAAGCAAGAAGGGAAAAAAAAATGTGATCCTTCTATTAGGTAAAACAAATTATCAGTTAAAAAATGGTTCCCCCTTCATCTTCTGCCATATGTGAGATATTAATGTATTGAGTCATCCCTATGGAAATTGCAAAAACTATTTACATAAATTCTCCAGTCTACCAAATTGCAACTTGCTCCGATAAATCAGACACCGAGCCTCTGGTTTCTGTGAATTTTGGTTAGCACAATTCTATGTTGGAAATTGCATCCAATACATTTTTTACAATCTGCCCATAATTAGTTTCACTGGGAAAACTGTGAAGAACTATTTTGCTGCTTTTAAATTCATAATTTTGGTTCAAGAGCGCAAAATAAGATGTTTAGACAGAGTGAAAACTATTTTCTAACAAATCAATATTAATTTATCTGACTGTTATGGTCTCAGGAGCCAAAAAGTGTTCTTGTACTGAACTGACAGGAAAGATTTTTATCCTGACCAAATGTTATTCAAATATTTATAAGACTGGATAATTTAGTAAAGAAAATACAGATGGAAGAAGGCAAGAGTGTTTCTTCTTTTTCTTTTCTTTTTTTATTTTATTGTGCTCCTTTCCCATGTACTAATGACAAGAACTATAAAAAACGGAGGCGAGTGATTAGCGAGCCCCACTCCCCATGCGTGAGCTCCTTGAAGAGTTGGCTGACCATTTAGTGCCTATCACAAACTAAAGAAACCCCTGAAGCATTTCAGCAGTTGCCACGACACTCGCCATTGAACGATGGTGCCATTTTGGTCACGAACCAAACCCCACTGTGGGAGGAGAGACTTCCCAGTGACTCGACGGATAGCCAGATGGTGTGGCAGGGCTCTGAGGGCATGGATTGCGACGAAAAAGGCCAGAAAAAGGAATGGCATGCATTGAGTATGATTTCTATTCATTACCTTATTTAATTTTCTCAACAACCAGGAGATAAGATTTTGGGTGTGTTTGTGAACTTTTCAGCGGTGTAAAATATACACTCAAAAGAGAGCACACGACACACGTGTCATGAAATACATTTTCACAAACTGACCACACCCAGCACCCTGATCAAGAAAAAGAACATGAGCTACCTCTGAGAGCCCACCTCATGCCCCCATCCAGTCTCTGCCTATGACTTCTAATATATGGATAGTTCCTTTTGATTGAGCTTGTTGTAAAGAGTCAACATTTCCTTCTTTCTCTCAGCACCACGTCTACGAGATTAATTCACATCGCTGGGTTCGGTTGTGGGTCATTCATCTCCTTGGTGTGCAGTGTCCCATCGTGTGAAAATACCACGATTTATCTACCCATTCTACCTCTAATAGACACTTGAGTGGTTTACAGTTTGGAGTTATCATGGATAATGCTGCTGCTATACATATTCGTGGAATTGTCTTGTGGCGAACAGACGTACACATTTTGATCAGGAGTGAAAGATGCTAGACGATCAGATACGGTTATGTTTAGTTTTATTTAGATACCGTTAACAAGTCTTCCCGAATGATTATATCAATCTATATCAAAGTTAACTGAGGTCACAAGGGGAGGGCCCTAAGCTGACAGAGTTTGTCTCGTTCTCTGCGATGTGAGGACACAGTGAGAAGGTGGCCTTTTGCGAGCCCGGAAGAGGGTTTTCCCCAGGACTGAATCTGCCAGCACCTTGATCTAGGACATATCAGCCTCCAGAACTGTGCGAAAATACATTTCTATTATTGAAGCTGCACAGTCTATGATGTTTTGTTACGGCAGCATGAGCTGACTAATACAATGATCATGAGTTAAGATTTTTTTTAATTTAAATAATTTTTTTTTTTTTAAGAATAATTTTAGTTCTACAGGTAAGTTTCAAAGATAGGACAGAGTTCCTGAATACCCTTCATCCTGTCTGGCCTAATGTCAGTAACCCAAACGACCGTGATAACATTTATAAACACTAAGAAATTAACGTTTGTACCTTACTATTAAGTAAGCAAATACTCCGTAGTTGGAGTTCACCGTTTTTCTGCTTCAGAATCTAATCCATGATATCACTGGATTGCACTGGGTGGTTTCTGCTTTTCTTTTTAGATAGTCACTTTTATTGAGAACTATAGTTTTAGGAACAGCATTTAGTGTGTTTCATCTCCATTTAACTGACGAGAAACAGAGTTCCGACGGGACGAGTAGCTCCCCCAAGTTCACAAAGCCTAGAGGTGAGGTTAAAACAACTCCAACAGCAACAACACTTCATCACTATTCTCTGAGTGCTTGTGTGTTCCGGCAAGACGTAGTGTCGGCCAGTAATTAGATGGCTTTTCCTGAAGACCGACCAATTCTGGGCCTCCAGCCCGCCAAAGGGAAAGGAGATTCCTGTCCTCAAGCCCTCAGCTGAGCTGTGACTCCTAGCGTGGAAGGCAGCCACGCCAGCATGTGACCTGCGGTTGCCCACTATCACAGTGTTATGCCCCGATCATGCCTGGGGCACCATACCAAGCAGGCACTCAGCAAAGCTTTGTTAAATGTACGGATGCCCAAACATTAAAATATATCTATATCTACATGGTCTTGTAAGAACTTGATATTTAAGCTATATGGTATCAACACAACCCTTCCCCACCTCTCTGGGGCCTGGGGTACTTTATTGGGAGGCAAGTGTGATGAAAAAAGGCAGAAGGTAAAACACGATCCTGGCTCTGCCAGATCGCTGTGTCATCTTGGGCGAATCACTTAACCTCTCTGGGCCTGTTACCCAGGAACTATAAAATGGGGATGCGGATACTGTCTCGTCCTAGATATGCTGGTCAAAGGCTTTGAAAACTGTAACATACTATGCACTTGTTAGGAAATACTGGCCTTATGACATTTATCTTTAATAGTAAAAAAGAAATCACAGATAAAATGGAGAATGCTATTTACTACCAGTTCTTTCTTTAAAAAAAAAAAAAAAAGCCTACATCCATAGAGCCAGTATAGAAATCATCGGGCAGAAGGACCATTTTGGGGTAGAAAAGAGAAGAAAATCACTGATCATTCTATTCCTTCTTGAGTGACTAACAGAGACCCGGCATATCATGTACAAATATTGCCTATCAATATTTCACAGCATGGAACGAGGAAGAAGCAATGCAATATGACAAGAACACTCCCCATCAAGTCATAATTAAGCTTGACTTTAAAGCTGGGCAGTGGTTGCCTCAAGGATATGGACTAGTTTCTCGTACCAAATAACAGGCACTCCAAAGTGTTTGTTGAATGAATATTTAATTTTCCAGTCTAAATGACTTGGGAACTTCGATCCTCCGATTTTCCTTGAAAATGTATTTTAGTCCAAACTTACGGCTCCGTTTTCTACAGGTGCTCATGTCTTTGAGAAAACCTGACTAAATTGGACGCACGCTTGTTCAGAGTTCGCCTGCGCAGTGTTGACTCGGTAGACAGTTCAAGGGGCCTGAAGAGACCAAAGGAGAAAGAGTATTCTGAACAGAAACAGGGTTTTATAGATACTTCTGGGCAGAGATCATCTACAAGAAGTCAGGACAGTTCTCTGAATCGTGAACTGATCTCAACTCAGAAACGCACGCTCACATTGGGGAAACGTCGTCTTTCCACTCTCGATATAGCAAGTTCTTGGAAATCACCATCTCCCAGTGGCCGTGTTGTCAAAAAAGAGCGGCTCACACGTACGTGAACTCTCAGGTGGACCGCCGGCGAGAGCCCATCAGCAAGTTAGCAAGCGAATTCCCTCGCCGATAATAAATAAGGAGCAGAGGGAATGAAGATGGGCATTTTGGCTGGATTCCAAACGCGAAAACCTGCCTATCCACCTTCAAAATGATGCAAGGTTGCAGTTTGCTTAATGTTCATCTTATGTGCTTAATTACCGATAGTGCTTGACTAATTATTTCTTGTTTCGTGGACTGTTTCAACAGAGAAGGAAAGTAACGGCGGACTTTTGTATACCGAATGAGGATTTGTAACTCATTTTTGTAATCGCGCCGTTCCCAGAGGGCTTCATTACAAACACGAGAGAAAACAGGATGCTAAGAGCAGGTGACAGTCTAATTTCCACAGGTACGGCTTAAAGCATTAGAGTGAAGTCATGGAAAATAAAATAAAAAATAGCCTTTAGATGTTTCCAGCCTTGTAGAGTGTTTTCATGTTAATAAGACAGAAAACTGCAAAGGCAGCAAAGACATCTCTGTTTGGTGCCGGCGTCTTTTCCGAGGTCCAATTTGATGCAGCATCGCTGGGAGATTATGAAATAAGCCACAAAATAGACCCTAGTTTTCTTACCCACGAAAATGAGCGTTCGGTGAGTTTCATATGGCACCGTCAACTCAAATCATCTCTGTTTTTTTTTTTTATTTTTGTTATTCCTCATCTGAGGATATTTTTCCATTGATTTTTAGAGAGACTGGAAGGGAGGGAAGGAGGAGGAGAGAGAGAGAGAAACGTCAATGTGAGAGAGACACATGGACTGGTTGCCTCCTGCTCGCACCCCGACCAGGGCCTGGGATAGAACCTGCAACCCAGGTGCGTGCCCTTGACCGAGAATCGAACTCAAAACCCTCCCATGCCTGGGCCGATGCTCTAACCACTGAACCCGCCTGCCAGGGCTCATCTCTCTGTTTTCACTCTTTTAACATATCTACATTTTTATATTCAATCTTGGTCAATGGACACCACCGCACCGCACTTCCAAATGTTTAGAGAAATGAGACGCTTGCACTAAATAATGACACGAGGCATCCTAGAGAGTCAAGACGGTTAGGAGTTTCTCCCAGGCATGACGATGTTGCCTCTTGGACAGAAACCGGATTCGGTCGTCTTGAGATAAATCGCCAGTTTGGTTTTGACAGTCGATTCTATGTTCAGGATGGTTTTAGGTGTTTGGGGGATGTGGAGGAGAGCCTGAAAAAGTATGAGTCGTAATCCTGCCCCCCAAGGCATCAATAAGCTAATCGGAAATTTGAAACAAAACACGAAAGTACAGCATCAATCTCGCTGTGGTTGTCATCGTGGGAGGGGCCAGCATATATCAAGTCCTTGCTGTGTCTCAAACTGAGGTACAGGCTTCTGATTTCCCACACGTCACAGCAACCTGCCAAGAGAGTGCTGTTGGCCCCTTTCCCCGTGAGGAAGCTGAGGTCTATGACCTTGAAGGCTATGATCCTTGCACTCAACTGCCTCAGGTTTCCTCCCTGGGCTTTTCTGCCTGAACAAATACGTAGGGTTATAGAAGTTAGAACTTGTTGCCAGTAAAATTCGGGAGAGCTATTTCAGTAGCATGGTTGGGCAGACGCCAGACTGCTGGGTGTCGGAGGGAAGGGGCACGCAGAAGAAACGGAAGAAGCACTGATCACATTCTCTGCGCACATTATCTCACGGCGACCCTCTGAAATAGGTGTTCACAGCAGTCCTAATAATAGCTAACATCTGTTAAGTGCCGGTATATGCTTTCAGTGAATAAACCAAGCCCTTTGTATCATTTCATTTGATGCTTCCAAAAACCCTACGAAGTCGTCAGGATTATTATCCTCCCCACTTGGCAGAGGTGTAAACTGAAGCTTAGGGAGGTTAATTTTCCCCAAAGTTGGACAGTTACTCGATGACAGACCCAGGGGCCTTCGTGCAAAGCCCATGCTTTTTAGTGCCACGCTAGATGGCCATCCGGCTTGTCACCTCTACTCATGGAGACTCAGGTCACGCGGCTACTGCGCTGTGGCTCGGGATGTCCTTCCACCATCGGCCCTGCTGAACATCGGGAGCACCAGCTCCCTAGAGGAGGAGAGCCGTCCCAAGGATGTTAAGGAGTGTCGAGAGGGCCTTGTTCCAGGGAGCGTCCTCTCTGGTTTCAGGGACAAATGAGAAAGGATCCTCGGGAGTCTGCAAAAACACGTCTAAGCATTGGACGTGGAAGAGGCGGACGGGGGATCCGGCCCTGAACGGAACTGCCTTTGAATTCCCCTGCATCCGGCTCACCGTCTGCGGGACCTTATGAAAGTCACGGAACTTTCTGGACTGTTTTGCTTAGTGGTAAACTGCGTATCTCACTAGCCGTGCTGCTATGGTAGAGTGGATTGGACATTCTATTTCCAGGGACATTTCTAGATTCATTCAATCAACAAATATGTATTAACTGTCAGTCGTGTGCTGAACACTCTTCTAGGCCCGGATGAGGAAGACAGACAAAACCCCCAGCACTTAGGAACTCACAGCCTCAGGGCAGGGGGAGGACGAGCCGCTCACCGATGTCTGTCTGTGTCCACATGCCGCATGGTAAAGCAGAGGGAGGGAGAGGGGTGCGGGGGTCGGCAGGCAGGTTGCCATTTTAAAGCAGGTAGCAAGAACGACTTCGGTGAGAAGTGACATTTGAGCTAAGCCCTGAATTCGGAGAGGAACATTCCAGGCAGAGGGAACAGCAGAGGCAAAGCTCCAGGGACAGGAGCACACCTGGTATGTTTCAGAATGGATGAAGCAGAATCAGAGAAGAGGAGAGAAGATGAAGACAGGTCCGAGGGAGGAGGCAGGTAGGTCAGACAGAGGAGGCAGGCAGGTCACAGGGGAGAGGAGGGCAGGTCAGAGGGAGGAGACAGAGGTCACAGGTCAGAGGGAGGAGGCAGGCAGGTCACAGGGGAGAGGAGGGCAGGTCAGAGGGAGGAGACAGAGGTCACAGGTCAGAGGGAGGAGGCAGAGGTCACAGGGGAGAGGAGGGTAGGTCAGAGGGAGGAGACAGAGGTCACAGGGGAGAGGAGGGCAGGTCAAAGGGAGGAGGCAGAGGTCACAGGGGAGAGGAGGGCATGTCAGAGGGAGGAGGCAGAGGTCACAGGGGAGAGGAGGGCAGGTCAGAGGGAGGAGGCAGAGGTCACAGGGGAGAGAAGGGCAGGTCAGAGGGAGGAGGCAGAGGTCACAGGGGAGAGGAGGGCAGGTCAGAGGGAGGAGGCAGAGGTCACAGGGGAGAGGAGGGCAGGTCAGAGGGAGGAGGCAGAGGTCACAGGGGAGAGGAGGGCATGTCAGAGGGAGGAGGCAGAGGTCACAGGGGAGAGGAGGGCAGGTCAGAGGGAGGAGGCAGAGGTCACAGGTCAGAGGGAGGAGGCAGAGGTCACAGGGGAGAGGAGGGCAGGTCAGAGGGAGGAGGCAGAGGTCACAGGTCAGAGGGAGGAGGCAGAGGTCACAGGGGAGAGGAAGGCAGGTCAGAGGGAGGAGGCAGGCAAGGCAGACAGCAAGACCCTTGTATCCTGTCGTGAAGACGTTGCCTTTTAATCAGCCTGAAATGGGATATAATCGATAAAGTCCTAGATGGATAAAGTAAGACTAACTTTTCTGGCTTCCTCCCCCATCTGAGTAAATTAGAAGGTGAGGGAAATGTCTCGATGTTAAGACCTTCTTTATTACTGATCAGAGCTCCGACTCGTCCTGACCTGGGAGGGCTTTTAAGGAAAAGGATTTTTTTCTAGAAGAGAGATTTAAATGTCCTGGGGCTCCTCCAACCAGCAGAAATAGGAACCACTTAAGTTAACAGGCAAAGTAATAAGACTATACAGAGGAAACTCACATTTTCATACTTTATGCCTTAATTTTAAGTAGAGTTACAAGATTTCCTGTAGGAATTCATAGTGTTATCTTATTTTATGCCCCAAACTAGAAAGAGCATTCCACTGGGTTTACCAAGCTGTTAAGATGAAAATAAGTGTTTGAGCACAGCATAATAGATGAGCTGTTTAAGGCATTTTCCTTTAGATTTTTGGTTAATCTTCTTTCAGTTAATTTTCTGAGATAAAATCCAGTTATAAATAACCTGAGGGTACCCTAACCGGGCTGTTCTGAGAATGGCAAATCTTTAATAGCCAGAACTTCTGCCTTTTAGAGATCTCTAGGGGGAAGCAGTACTTTGAATATTATCCAAAGCAAAATAAGTCAAAAGCATTAACAAATTAAAGAGAGTGGGAGAGAGAGAAGAAAGGGGTGGATGAGAAAACGTCTTTGACATTCACGAGACAGCAGACCTTACCCTTGAGACTCCCTTTTTTTTTTTAAAGTCAAACACTCAAAATCTATTTGTCGATTATCGCAGAGAATTGGTGAGTTTCTGACATAGGCGAATAAGGGGAAATTCATCTTTTTTTCCCAAAAGAAAGCAGAGTAAAATTTAGACCAAACCCAAAGTGCAGGGGAAGCAGCAGTACTGTCCATGGCCTTCACTGAGACCACACTACAGCAGGGAGAACCTTAAAATAACACGTTTCAGAACTGCCTTCAAGGAGAGCTGGTGGAAGAAAGAATACAATAGAACCTTAAGCATTGTCCGTTGCTACTATGTAAACAAACGTTTACGAAAGGATCATGGGGTAGAATGAGCAAGGAAGTCGTGTAAACTAGTTGAAATATGAATATTTCCTCAGTACCAAAGAGAGTGTATGTTGGCTGCCGTCCATCTGTAGGGTATATGTTATCACAAAGTCTGTTTATAAAAATAAGAGAGAGGGAGGCCCCAAATGGGCAGAACTCCAAAGAAAACAAATCTGTAGGACTCGATAAGGGAAGGTGATTACTCCCAGGTACTCAGAGGCTAAAGAGTATCAGGAGAGAGAATTGGAACATGTTTCTACAAAGCGGCAAGAGCGGGGGAATCCTTCCTTTAAACAACGAAGAAGATGCCCTAGACACCTGCCACCTGTCACCAGTGGTGGGGTCACCCAGGACACGCAGAGCCTAGGCTGACAAGCAAGTGGAAAGGGTGCACCGAGTTGTAATCGAACAGGAAATTGCCATGTGGGTTAGAAAACCCAAGTCTTGCTGATGGGTTTGCCCCCGTCTTCTTCCTAAGCTTCTATAGATGGTGCCTGGCGAAATGGACAGGGATTCTGAGGATCCCCACCTTGAGATAAGGAATATGAACAGTCCAGAAGATGGGCAAAGTGACTTCTATATAGGCAGGAGAGAGATAGGGGGAAAAAAAGATTACATTGTAACCAAAATACCCTTTCCCCTTCATGTAAAGCCTGCCAAATAGAGTTGCTATATATATATATTTAATCTCAGCCAGGCAGAGCAGACACTTGAAAATTAGAGAAATACTAATTTGGAACAGACACCAGAAAACTCTCACATACTAAGAGAATAATAAATGAAGAGAACGGCTTGCAAAGCAAGACTGCTGTCACTGGGGCCAGCACACTGAGGTCTTTAACAGAAACCTATTACTTCATTTACCAGGAGCGGCAGGGACCTACAGAAGCAGTAAACTTGGGGCAATGAAATTAGACCAGGCCTTTCCTCCAAAAGGTCTTCTGAGCGCTTTAATCTCGTGCAGCCTTCCACCATGCCTGAATTCAAACTCCAGAGGTGAAGAGCCCGCCCCTTACCCTCCGCAGAATCCACTGAGTCTACTGGGCAGGAAAAGACAGTGTGTGTAAATCATCTTATTGGAAAAAGATAAATATTCTCAGAAGCATGGGGCATAGGGAGATTCCTTTAAGAGGTTGACTCCTTAGCCCAGCCGGTGTGGCTCCGTGGTTGTGTGTTGACCCATGCACGAGGAGGTCGCCGGTTCAATTGTCGGTCAGGGCACATGCCCAGGTTGTGGGTCTGATCCCCAGTGGGGGGCATGCAGGAGGCGGCTGGTCGATGTTCTCTCTCATCGATGTTTCTATCTCTCTCTCCTTCTCCCTTCCTCTCTCTCTAAAATCAATGAAGAAAAAAATAAAGAAAGAAGAGGTTGACTTCTCAAAGGTGTTAGTGCAAGGGGAAGCCACGGGGTAGAGATCGTGGCTCCAACGCGTGCTTTTATGTGGTTGGATCTACGTGTTTGAAGGGGCACTCTTGGTGTCTAAAGGATCACTTAGCACTTCCCATGGGGGGACGGAGGTCCAATGGAAATCCCTTCCAGACTTGTGTCTTGACCTAATGCGCTCCTCCGTACAAGGTTACTCTTGGAATGGTTAGGTAGATGTTCTGCCATCCCACAATTACCAAGTAACTACGTTTAGCCAAAAACAAAAAATAAAGAAATAAAAAGTATTTTGTGTACAGATAGAGCTGAAGGCATTTCCGTTTTTGTCCTTGACCCACTGCCAATGTCTTCCACTCACCCACCATCTAAACCCTGAGTGAAGGGCGTCCAGACACCTTTGGCCATTAATAACGTCGAGTTCTCCCTGCAGGCCAGACGCTGTCTGGGGCCCTGGGCAGGCAGTAGCTCGGGCTCAGAGATCTTCAGTGATTTCCAGAAAGTGACCCAGTCGGTAGAGAGCAGAACCAGAACCGCACTTGGGGCAGCAGGGCTCTAAAGCTTTGGCAGATGCTGGTCTTTCTGGCCTGCTTGCCCCCCGTGCCAGCCCCTGTCCCTCCCGGGGCCGCTGTCCTGACAGCGAGGGGTCCTTCCCTGTGCGCTCATGGAGTCTCTTCCTTTGCCTTTAGAACACTGAGAGCACTTACTGCTCTGGGCAGGATGCTGTCCCTTTGCTGGTGGCACTAGGACGGAGTCTCCGGAGAGGCCGGGACCTCATCTGTGGACGCTCCTCCCGATGGAGCCCCAGGACCCAAACACGGCCTGGCAACGGAAAGGAGCCCTCCAAGAATTCTAAATGAACGCATGTCTCCCAAAGGCGACGCTTATCATTGGCTGAACAGCTTGCATTCTAACTACTTCTGCCTGATGGTGAATATTTGTGCCACGATTTAAAAAGAAAAAAGACCAGGAGATAGTACCTTTGAACTCAGAACTCAGATAATAGGAGCCAGTCTCTTGATTAGGAGCTACAGGTCGGCAAGTCATGCTATTCGAACCCCTCTACCTGCCATTTGAATCCCTCTACCTGCCATCCGAACCCCTCTACCTGCCATTCGAACCCCTCTACCTGCCATTCGAACCCCTCTACCTGCCATTTGAATCCTTCTACCTGCAAATAGATTTCTAACCCGTTTTCTATGGAAGTGCAACATACACGCAGAAAAGGACACATACAAGCGTACATCTCAGGTTTTTCCCAAACTGAATACACCCAAGTACGCAAGACTCAGACCAGAAACAGAAGAGGACCAGCGTGTGGATGGGATCTGTGCGTGAGCTGAATACCGTCAGAGAACCAGGGCGGCGCCTTCAGAGGACAAAGGAGCTCAGAGAGCCACCGGGCAGTGTGGGCCTGCAGCCTCCAGCACGGGTCTAAGCAAGGGTAAGACTGAGGAAAAGAACAGGAGAAAGAAAACGGGAACCGACTGAATTCCTACCACGTGCCCCATAGCCTTGCAGTTAATACTCACTTAAGAAAAAAAACGGAAAAGGAAGAAATGGAGTCTGAGAGGTCAAGGCGTTTACTCGGGGCCACAGGCGCCGGGTCTGCGTGACACCACAGCCGCTTCATTTTCCACTGGAACTCACTGTCACACCACGAGGCCTGGCTCCTCCTGCAGGCCCCTTCTCTAGGACAGGTGACTAATTTCATAATTACGATATTAGCAATTGCTTTGATAACGACACCGCTGAGTGCTAGCTCTGCAGCATGCCTTTGCTCTACATCCTTCCTCCGTCCCCGTCTTACTCATGAGAAAACCGAGAGCTAGAGAAATGAAGTCACGTTGCCACGCGCCGAGAGTGAGTGCACTGGAGCCAGGATTCGAACCCGGGCAGCCCGGCTCTGGATTTTGCACCTGACTGCCTCTGAAAGCAGTGACGAACAGAAGGGTCCCTCTGTTCCTCCTTTTTAATTCCTCGTCGGATAGGACATGCAATGGAGCGTCTGAGAACACACTTCAAAGGCGGGTTAGGAGGCCGGATGGGGATTGGCGTCGTGGGTCACAGATCGCCCCCTTCTCGCCAGTTGGCCTTTGAAGAGGGGCGTTCTGGGAAAGGGCCTCAAGGCCACGGCCAGCCTCTCCACAGGACATGCCTGGAAGCAAACAGGCGGGCAGCCCGGAGCCTGCTCCTGATCGGTTTTCTGGTAAGCCTCAGTGTGGGGTTGAGTGGGACTGTCACCACCGCTCCAGGTCATCCAAGGATGAGCTGGCTGCTCCGTGGCTGCTTGTCCCCTGTGGCTTACAGGACTGATGTCCGAACACCCGGGCGCAGAAGCATCAGAGACTGCGGTGGACACGGCCATGGGTTTAATCGAAGCCCACGCCGACCATTCAGGTGTCCCCCTGGCACTTTGCAAACATCACCTCAAGGCCTTCACTCAGCATCCGGGCTCCAGTTCACCGGCTCCCCCCTCCGGCGCCCTGACACGGTTATTCAGGAAGCTCAGCGGTGCATACAGGTGTGACAGCAAGGACAAAGGCCCAGGGGAAGAGACCCCTCTCTTCCTGTCTCATGACAGCATTCGGGACTATTATTCCTGGCTGCCTCAGTAGGAAAAAAAAATCATATTCATCATCAAAATGCCATTTGTTCAATCATTCGATATTCAACAAGTACTGAGTTGCTTCCATGTGCCGCCGGGGGTAATGCCTTCCATCGTTTTAGCTAGAAATTACTTTCCCTGAAGAATGAACCATAACCAGGAGTCTACAGGACCCTGGCTGGTGGGACACTTGAGACTTTTGAGGTCTTACTCAGGCAGAATTGGACAAGCAGTTTCAGATTTATAAGCGCTGGTTAAATAGGTGAGGGTGAGAAGGGAGATGAGGGCAGAAGAGGAAGGGGAATTATATCTGTAAAAGGTCAAAGTTTTAAAAAAGCGTATAGAGACAATTTGGTGCCTATGAATGGACACTGAACCGCGAATCAGGAGACACTGCGTCTGTTCCGGCCATCACTGTGATGGTGAGTTATTCAAGCCCAGACTTCAGTTTTTCCATCTGTAAAGTGGGAAGGTCCGAGCAAATTTCCTCTAATGAACCACGGTGACTCTAAAACCTGAAAAGCTTGTAATTCTGAATTTATACACACACACACACACCCAATATGTATATAGCTTTACATGTGAATATATATATTCATATATATAGCTTTATATGTGAAGCTATATGTTTTCATATATAGAAATACTTATACTTCAAAAACTTTTTAAGAGAAAAATTATCGTATATGTATGTAGAACTTTGCACGAGACACAATTCTCTGAAATACTAAGAATATTATTTGCATTTTAAAGTGAGTGAAATGTATTAAAACCACATATATTAAGTTTCAAAAAGTTAATACCGTTCTTTGTCATGCTATTTTAATTAAAATTATTTTAAAATGTAAACGTTTTTAATTGTTAAAAGCTTGTAATTCTGAGACTGGACAGACGCGGCGTGTGCCTGTGCATGCAGTCATCGTCATCTCCATCACTGTCACCGTCGTCAAACGGAACACAAGCTGGACTCCTGGATGCGAACGGAGAGAACCTGGAGGAGCCTCTCGCCTGCCTTCCAGAGAGCCTGGGACTGAAGAGAAAGAAAGGGACCCCTCCCTGCTTGATGTCACAGCCACGCCCTGACACAGCATTTAGACCTGGCCTCACTTCTGGACAGATGACAGGCAGATATTCTGACCGACGATTTATAGCTGACGTGAGAAGTCCCCTGGAGGACTGGAAGACAGAGGAGCCCAGGGATTTTGATCTGTGTCACTAACTCTCAAATTCTGTAAGCCCACCTAAACACAGACTCCCGAGATACGACGTGACTGGCAAATGCCACATTCTCCAAATGTGCGGGCCCCTCAATTATTCAGAAAAGAGACCCCGTAAGATGGAAATCAATGTAATATACGAATTCACTCCAAAGCTAAGTGGCTGAGCCTTTCCTCTGCTGGGTTTTGGCTCCACTAAGAGGCTATCTGGGGGCAATTCCTATTGCTGTTTAGAAAATAAAAACCTACACCTATGCAGCAGTAATTCATCTAAATCGGGGTGGAGGATGCATTGAAAGTAGGCCACCGCTCCCCACATATCCACAAAGATATAGAAGATTCCGCGATCTATCGCATGCGCTTCAGAATCCTTTTCAATACACCACTCCAGCTGGCCATTGAAATCAACCTGACTTGAGTCATGAAGGGAATCCTATTTTGTATCCTTGATCTAAACTGTTACTGGGTGAGGTGGGAGGGAGAGAGAGGTGTAAGTTTTTCTTGGATAGAAACTTGTGTTGATGGCAATAGTCCAGGCAATTGTAAGGTAAGAACCAGACTTGTGCAAAACCAGTGTGAGTATGGAGACAGCACAGCTTGGATGTTAGGTAAGTGGGCATTCGTGGGAGTGACTGAAGGCTGTCAACACCAACCGTTGGCTTTTCCTGGAGATCCTTCTAACCACTGACGGCTTTCCTCCCATGCGGGGTGCCAGCATAGCACTCCACTTTGACTGGCTTCCTCAAGACCAAAGAAAGGCTTGGACCACCACCCCTCCCCCAGAGTCCACAGGGCCCTAATAAGACAGCTGGTGGTTGACTAAAATCTATATATAATTCTAATTATCTATACTAGTCCATAGATAAGATCGAAACGAATGTAACCTAATGCAAATAAACATAAATATTTACAGTGATCTTTGAGTGATAGGGTTATGGGTAATTGTCATTTTCTTCCTTTAAAAATTTGGTTTTATTTTCTTGACCTTTTACAAAAATGTGTATGTATGCGCATAGGTATGTTTTACTAGGGGAAAAAGGGCTGTTCATTCCAATCTCTTCTCCTCTTCAGTCTCAGCAATCCCTGCTGAACTGGTAGACAGATGGGAGCAGAATTCGGCTTATTAAATATACTTAGTGAAAATGTCCCTCCATCCCCATAGCTATTGGCTCAGCCAACTGACTCAAGGGTCCTAGAATTCATTTTCTTAGTGATTTTATTGAAGTATAATCTTCACACCATACAACGGAACCATTGTGAGTGTACAGGTTGATGATTTTTAGTGAATGGATACAGTTGTGCAACCATCGCCATAATCTACTCCGAGAACGTTTCTGTCACGCCAAAATGTTCCCTCAGGTCCATTTCCAGTCAGTCATCCCCCTCATTCCAGCCCTGCTGTCTGTCTCTATAGTGTGATCTTTTCTAGAAAGTTCATGTAAACCTTTTTGTACACTACGTGGTCTTTGCAGCTGGTTTTGGGGTGTGTCCATGTTATTAGAGGTCTCGGCACTGAGCACCCTTCACTGCTCAGTAGTATTCCATTGTATGGCAACCTTCACTGCTCAGTAGTATTCCATTGTATGGCAACCTTCACTGCTCAGTAGTATTCCATTGTATGGCAACCTTCACTGCTCAGTAGTATTCCATTGTATGGCAACCTTCACTGCTCAGTAGTATTCCATTGCATGGCAATCTTCACTGCTCAGTAGTATTCCATTGTATGGCAACCTTCACTGCTCAGTAGTATTCCATTGTATGGCCATCTTCACTGCTCAGTAGTATTCCATTGTATGGCAACCTTCACTGCTCAGTAGTATTCCATTGTATGGCAACCTTCACTGCTCAGTAGTATTCCATTGCATGGCAATCTTCACTGCTCAGTAGTATTCCATTGTATGGCAACCTTCACTGCTCAGTAGTATTCCATTGTATGGCCATCTTCACTGCTCAGTAGTATTCCATTGTATGGCAACCTTCACTGCTCAGTAGTATTCCATTGTATGGCCATCTTCACTGCTCAGTAGTATTCCATTGTATGGCAACCTTCACTGCTCAGTAGTATTCCATTGTATGGCAACCTTCACTGCTCAGTAGTATTCCATTGTATGGCCATCTTCACTGCTCAGTAGTTTTCCATTGTATGGCAACCTTCACTGCTCAGTAGTATTCCATTGTATGGCAACCTTCACTGCTCAGTAGTATTCCATTGTATGGCAACCTTCACTGCTCAGTAGTATTCCATTGTATGGCCATCTTCACTGCTCAGTAGTATTCCATTGTATGGCCATCTTCACTGCTCAGTAGTATTCCATTGTATGGCCATCTTCACTGCTCAGTAGTATTCCATTGTATGGCGATCTTCACTGCTCAGTAGTATTCCATTGCATGGCGATCACAGTTTGCTGTACTGAACATCCCCATGCGAGCCTTTGTGTGACCACGTTTTCATTTCTCTCAGGTCGATTCCTAGGACCGGAGTTGTTGAGTCCGATGATTTGTGTATGTTTAATTTTTAAAAGAATATTGGCAAACTGTTTTCTAACGCGATCATGCCATTTTACATTCCCGCCAGTGGTGGAGGAGAGTTCCGGTTCCTCCACGCCCTCGCAGCTCTTGGTGTGGTCAGTTTTTTCCACGAGGGCCATCCCAGTGGTCTGGAATTCATTCTCCAGTGGCAATGAGGTGAGAAAGGACCCCAGAGGAGCAATTTGAGAAACTTGGTTCTGCAACTCTCAGCTCGCAGTCTAACACCCCAGGGCCTGAAGTCACCCGTTTAACGTCTCCGCGTCTCAGGTTCCCTCTCTGTCAGTTGGGAACCACGACAGCTACAGATTACGAAGAGTCACTGAGAGTGAAAATATATGGAAAGGACTGTCCTGAACCTCAAATTCATTTCCAGAACACAAAAATAGTATCAATAAATATGAAAATGTATGGAGGTGGTATTCATTTTTTCTTTTAAGCAAGCAAAGATGTCCACTCAGTTTTCCTTTGTAGCTAAAATTCTTGGAAGGAAGACTATTTGACATTTTCTTTGCTTTATCCTCTCCATCATTCTTGCCATTGACCCGCCTCATCGTTAACCATAGTGAGCCGTAATGGAATGAACCCTCTTCAATGGTGAGCATTTGTTGACTCAAGACTCCTTCCTCTCGGATCTTAGAGTCCAGCACCAGATCCAGCCTGCAGAAGAGTCTTTATGCCACAACACACATTTGAAACCTTTTGTCTGTGACATTCATGCAGCCCGTGCCCAGGGGACATATTTGAATCTTTAGACCAAAGAAAATGTTTGCTCCCAAACCCTGGGGATGCACATGGTCACCTCCTGACCCTAATACTTGAAGACAAACTTGAAGCATCAGTGATTTGGATATGTTCCCACCTCGAGGTACACTGCACACCACCCCACTACCCTGGAGAGGACGTGGCTGGGAGCAGTGTGCTCCTGGTTGACTGCCAGCCTCCTCCACCTCCTCCACATTTCCCAAGTTCTGCCATTGACTTGGGAAAATAATGCTAAGTTGCAAGTCAAGGCAACAAAAACACGGCCAGGAGCCGGCCAGCTCACAGGAGATGCACGGGTAGCTTGGTGGCCCTGAACACCTAAGTGGTTTTGTTCCCCTTCCAATTTCCTGTGCTACATTAACTTTTATTGATAGAGCTCATAGCTTCAGCAACTGGTCTTGATTTTACTAACCTGAAGGACAGAGGAACAAGAGGCACCCACACAGCTGACGTACAAGAAAAGAATAGCATGGAACGTCTTGATCGGTTTCGGTGTTTTTCCCCTTGCTACAGCTTTCCTTTAATGGGGGAGTCACAATTCTTGCAAGGTAATCATGTCTCAGGCTCTCGAAGGGAGGGAGGCTGAAATGACCACTTAGAAATCCAAACATGGTTCCCTCCAGCAGATTCTTGGAGGTACAGCACGGAACTTCTGCAATCGCAGGCTCTGATTTATGCCACTGCCATGGAGACTGGCAGAAGGGTGTTTTCATAATACAGGTATTAAGCAAATGTTAAACCAGGAGCTAGGTGGAAAATCTATGTAATGAAAGACAGAGAGACCATTTTCTTCATTGCTTTGAGAAACCTAACGCTTCCAACTAGAATGAACACCTGGGAGCAACCTCATTCTCTTTGACTCGTGGACACTGTGAATGGTATCATTGTATTTTCCTTTCTGCATGGGAGGGTATCACCTTCAGCTTCAAAAGAAAAGCATTCTTCTTTTTTAAAATAGATATGATTTGTCCATTACCTATTCCAGGCCAGGCACAACTCTTTGCACTTTACACGTCTTGCTTCAATTCATCCTCAAAGCAATCTGAGGAAGCATACATTTGTATTGCTATTTTGTAGCAAAGGAACTTGAGGTTCAGAGCGCATCTATAAACTGTCCAAGTCCTCATACAAGAAGAAGGGACAGGATTTGAATCAAAGTCAAGGGAAAAAAAACCAAAACGATTGCACCCTAAATCCAACTCTCAAGTATACCTTCATCTGCATGTACACATCATCTCTGCTACTTTAAAACCTATGGTGTTCATTTTAAGATAGTAAATACTAGTTTTACAAAATGGAGTTTTGGAGAAACAGCAAGACAAACCTATTTTTCTTCAGCCAAGACTCAGCGATTTCAGTGATCACCTACTATGTGTCAGTCCCTGTGCTAATAAGCTGTCCTACTCGAGGAATCTGAGAGCGGTGACTACAGAACGTCAGTAACCACAGCCCCAGTCTATGTTATGTAGGCTGCCTAGCCTAGTTTGAAAAACCACATCTCACCAACAGTGCGAGGGTTCCCTTTTCTCCACATCCTTGCGAACACTTGTTTGTTGATTTATTGAGGACAGCCATTCTGTCAGGTGTGAGGTGATAGCTTACTGTGGTTTTAATTTGTATTTCTCAGATTATTACTGACGTCAAGCATCTTTTCATGTGTCTATTGGCCATCTGTATGTTCTCTTTGGAGAAGTGTCTATTCAGGTCCTTTGCCCATTTTTTAATTGGATTGTTTGGGGTTTTTTTGGTGTTGAGTTTTATATGTTCTTTATAAATTCTGGATATTGACTCCTTATCAGAGATATCATTGGTGAGTATGTTCTCCCACTCAGTGGTTGTCTTTTAATTTTTGTTGATGGTTTCCTTTGCTGTGCAAAAAGTTTCAGTTTGATGTAGTCCCATTTGTTCATTTTTTATCTTATTTCCCCTGTTCTAGGAGATTTATCAGAAAAAATATTGCTACAGCAAGAAATGTCCAAGATTTTACTGCCTATGTTTTCTTCTACTTTTATGGTTTCTAGTCTAACATTTAAGTCTTTAGTCTATTTTGAGTTTATTGTTGTGTATAGTGTAAGAAAGTAGTCTAGTTTCATTTTTTTTGCACATATCTGTCCAATTGTCCCAACACCATTTATTGAATAAGCTATCTTTACCCCATTATATGTTCTTGCCTCCTTTGTCAAATGTTAATTGACCATAGAAGTGTGGGTTTATTTCTCGGCTCTCTATTCTGTTCCATTGATCTATATGTCTGTTTTTATGCCAGTGTCATGCTTGATATCAGGTAGTGTGATTCCTCCAACTTTGTTTTTCTTTCTCAAGATTGCTGGGGCTATTCAGGGTGTTTTGTAGTTCCATATAAATTTTGGGAATATTTGTTCTAGTTCTGTGAATTAAGCCATTGGTATTTTGATAGGTATTACATTGAATCTATAGATTGCTTTGGGTAGTATGGACATTTTAATGATGCTAATTATTTTTATCCATGAACACGGTATATGCTTCCTCTTGTTTGTATCTTTTTCTTTTTTTTTTTTTAATTCTCACCCAAGGACATTTTTCCATTTTTGTTTAGATAGAGTGGGAGGGAGAGAGAGGAAGAGAGAGAGAGAGAGAAACATCGATGTGAAAGGTACACATCAAGTGGCTGCCTCCCGCACAACCCAACCAGGGCCAGGGACAAACTGCAACCGAGGTACGTGCCCTTAGCGGGAACCGAACCCAGGTCTCTCTGGACCGCAGGCCGACGCTCTAACTGCTGAGCCAAACCGGCCAGGGCTGTTTGTATCTTTTTCAACTTCTTTCTTTAGTATCATAATTTTCTGACTTGGGGTAGTGAACACATACAGCATACAGATGGTGATTATAGAATTGTACACCTAAAACCTATACAATTTTATTAACCAGTGTCACCTCAATAAATTCAATAAAGAATAAAATAAAACAAAAAACCACATCCTACAGGTCATGATGCTCATTCAGACACTGTGATGTCCAAAGGTCTACACAGATGACATGAAAGTGGCCTCACTCTGCCACCTGAATGGACAGGTTTTATGGCAAAGACACGGCGGAGTGTTACAGAGTCTGTTCCTTCCAAGTCAAGATCAAATGAGTATTCTTTCCGCTATTTTTATCTTGAGGTCCTGAGAAGTGTGAAAATTCCATTCTAAAAAAAAACAATGCTGTCAAGAGAAACGGCTCCATTTTGTATAATCTTCAAATATCCCACATTAGAAATTACTAAGAGGGTTCCTTAATAAGTTAAACATAGACTTACCATATGACCCAACAATTTTACTCCTAGATATAGACCCAAAATAACTGAAAATTGTTGTTCAGGCAAAAACTTGCACACAACTGTTCAGAGCAGCTCTAGTCACTTTAGTCAAAGAGTGGAGATAACACAAATGTCCATCAACAGATGAATGGATAAACAAGTGTGTCTCCATGCAATGGAATATCACTCAGGCTCACGAGCAACAAGGTACTGACACACGCAACAACTGTGGATGAAGCTTGAAAACATTACGCTGAGTGAAAGAAATCACATACCATAGGCCATACATGGTGTGATAACAGTTATGGAAAGTGGATATACCTTTTTGGCCGGCCCCCATTCAACAGACTACAACCGCCAGACCTGGAGAATCTGTTGACAGAGCCATAGGAAACGAATACAATGACCATTTGTTTATTCACTTGTTGGTTTGTTGGTTCAATCGATATTTATTGAGTACCTGCTGTGTGCAAGGCACTGTGCCGGGCTCCAGGGACACCGAAAGAATAAACAGACTCACCTGTGCCTGAATAAAGCTCACATCCAAGAGACTCACTTTTAGGCCCTCCTCACCAAAGGCAGTCACAAAGATGAAAGGTCACTAGGACTAATGATGACTTCAAGCAGTGATACTAAATCATCAGAGGCCAATGGGCCCTGAGAAGATCTGATGAAAGACAAGACCTTCTTCCAGAAAAGTGCAAATAGGGTATAATGTTGCATATTATTTAGAGGGTTCTAAGACACCCCAGGGCCCCTCCTTCAAGGCCCATAGTTAAGAACACGTGGCTTAGAGAGTCCAAAGATGCCTTTTGATGAAGAAAGTTACCAAGGGGAATATTCACTTGGAGTACCTGCTCATTATTTCCAAGAAAAATCTTACTTGACATCACCACTGTGTGATGATGTCAAGTAATTTTATGTGTCATGTTGATTGGGCCATGGGGTGCCCAGATATTTGGTTAACATTATTTCTGAATATGTCCACAAAGGTGTTGCTGGTTAAGATTAAGATCTTTTTTTTTTTTTTTTTTTAATTTTTTTTCCTTTATCAATTTTAGAGAGAGAGGAAGTGAGAGGGAGAGTGAGATAGAAACATCGACTGACCGCCTCCTGCATGCCCCTCACTGGGGATCGGGCCCACAACCTGGGCATGTGTCCTGCCCAGGAATCAAATCGGTGACCTCTTGGTGCATGGGTCGACGCTCAACCAGTGAGCCACACCGGCCGGACAAGGTTAACATCTTAATCGATAGACCGAGCAAAGCAGATTGCCCTGCACAATGTGGGTGGACCACATCCAGTCTGCTGAGGGAGGAGTATACCCTCTCTGCCTCATTGTCTTTGAGCTGGACCCTGGTGTTCTGCCCTTGGACTCAGACATGAGCCGGGACTTACAACATCAGCTCCCCCGCTTCTCAGGCATTTGGACTTGGACTTGGACTAGAATTATGCAACGGACTCCCCTGGCTCTGGACTTCTGGGCCTCCATAATCATGTGACCCAATTCCTTACAGTACATCTCTGTCCAGTATATATAGATAGATGCATCCTATTGGCTTTATTTCCCTAGAGAGCCCCCGCTGATACACTAACACAATCGCCAACACCAACCCTACCAAAGTATTCTCAAAGTGTTACTACCAAGAAGAAACTCTAGCCATGGACTGGATATTACAACCTTAGCTAGAAAGCACAGGAATGTAGAAACATGGTGTGTTTCATTTTCCTTCTTTTCAACGATTTCCAGGTATTTTATTTCAACAATTTTCCAGATTTTTTTTTTAAAGAGGACAAGTATTCAACCAAGTTTTGAAAATTCAAAAGAAAGACATGAGTTCTAAAAAAAAAGAACCACTAGTAATTCAAACAAACAACTATAAAAAAAAAAGTGCTGTTTATATTTAGGAGATAATTGGAAATATGATCCTTCACCGGATACGTAATGATATTTAATAATCTGTGCTATTTTGGGGGTATGATAATGATATTGTAGTTTTTTTTGGAAAGCCTTACTTTACTTATGTACTTACTTTTTACTCAAAATAAAATACCTATGGAATAAAAGATAATATCTTCAATTAGTTCTATAAAATATCAGACATGGGGGATGTGGGTAGGGGCGCAGATAAAACAAGAGTGACTGGTGGTAGTTATTAAAGCTGGCTGATGAGCTAGATGATGGAGGTGAACTATTCTCTCTGTCACCTTCTGTAAATGTTTTACATTAAAAAAAATAATAAGTTGCCCGGCCAGTGTGGCTGAGTGATTGAGCATCAACCCATGCACCAAGAGGTCGCCGGTCCGATTCCAGGTCAGGGCACATGCCCAGGTCGTGGGCCTGATCCCCAGTGGGGGGCATGCAGGAGGCGGCCAATCGATGTTCTCTCTCATCGATATTTCTATCTCTCTCTCCCTCTCCCTTCCTCTCTCTCTCAAAATCAATAAAGGGTAAAAAAATAAATAAGCAAGTAAATAAACAAGACGAAGCCAAACATAAAATACTTAACACAATATAAATAAATGAATAGATAGATATAGAGAGATAATCGAAACAACTTGGGAGGAAAATCTTCTCCTAACGCTCTGTGCTGGGTCACTGCAACGGCCTCACGTTAGCTGGATTCCAGACATTTCTCCTGAATGTCTACACGTTTGACAGTGTGGCAGAGAACTAAGAAGTACATAGTTGGCAGCACTGACAGGGAGAATATTTCTTTTTAGCATGTCTCATTACCTGAAATTATATTAAATATTTATGTTTTGTGTACTGCCTATCTTCCCCCGTGATAATGTAAGCTCTATAAGGGTAAGGCCTTTCCTTTTTGCTGTGTCTTTACCTCCTGAAGAACAATGCCGGGCACATGATCGGTGTTCTATTTCCTTTTGGTTTGTTTGTTTCTGTTTTGAATGGTAGACAACTTAGTAAATTAAGTCCAGTCAATTCATTAGGAATTTCATTGACTACTCAGTTTATACTAGGTCTTACGTGAAGCATCAAACTAGTAGATCAGAGATGCCCAGAACAGAGGTTGTACAAATAAAGGGGACAAAGTCTAGGGATTATTTCATTACTCTCACAAAAGTAGGCTGCCATTCATTCATTCATTCATTCATTCACAAATAGTTATTGAGTACCCACTGTGGTGGTACAAATAGCATAGTAGAAATAACAGCATAGTAAAAATAAACAGTTGAAAAAAATCTCCACATTAATGCATTTTATATTTTAGGACATGAGGATGGGGTAAGGAAGAGAGCTACACCAGATCCCACAATTCCAGCCGAAAGGTTATATATTTGTTAATAACACCAATATGTGGCAGGAAATTCATTACACTTTCTCTTGAAAATTAACTAAAATTTTTATTTAAAAGTTTATATGAAAATGCTATATATCTAAGCCATTTACCATGTCCCATACATTGTCAAGATATGTCACCAAATGCATTAAATTCATGATTTCTCATTTAAGCAAGAGGAAACTGTATTTACTGGGAGACAACCTGTTTATAAGGCAGTGAAAACAGGAGATGCGAATACTATCATTTCAAAAGCAAAGAGGAAATGTCCAATGTCACATCACATTAACTTGTTTCCATACTGATTTTCTTCCTTTGAAATAACTATCAATGTGTCTTCTTTGAAAAGAACTATCAATAACTTTCAAGTTCTCTTTGCAGGCTGTTCCATTCTCCAACACAGAAGGCCACGGACACGTTTTTGAGTATGATATTACTGTCTCTTTCCCAACCCAACAGAATCACAGAAAATCATGAGTTTTAGTTACTGGCGCATACAATGTTGAACCCTAAAACCAAATCTATAGTGACAAAGAATTTGAAGTTTTACCAATAGTAACTGGTCCTCTGAAATGGGTGCTAATGATAAAAATGGAGCTTTAACACATTCCATTTCTAATTAATTTTCATATCTTTTTTTAAAAAGCATTCCTTTCCACCACAAAACTCGCTTCTTCCTGGTGAATTCCCAAAGGGATGCCAGCTCCTTTCTGGAAGGCATGGCTCCTCTAATTAATTAGAAATTGCTAGGGGGTGGTGGGAAGAGGAGAAAAGGGTTAGGGGTGGAAATCAGCAGGGGGTGAAAAAATTAAATGTATTCCTGCCTTTTCTACTTCCCTTTCCCCTAATCTCAGCCCACGTTTTCTGTTCGGGAAACAAACATGGAAACCAGCTGACCTGATCCCAGCTGGGGTTCACCCTGCCTCTCCGCAAGGCGGGCCCGGTCTCCATGTCTGATTGGCATGAGAAGGTTATGGGGGCTGGTCTCCCAGGGGCCGCGTCATCAGTTATATTCATGTAATTCAGATCGTTTGCGCTGTTTTCTAATTTCAAAAATGGAAAAAAAAAATTCAAACATGATGCAATTATATAAAGAACAAATAAATTCCCTCCTCCACAAAACCTTCTCATCTCCCATGTGTCCTGTTATGGAGTGACTACTGTTAACAGTTAACGTGTCTCACTACAATCTCAGATCACATTGCAAACTATGCAAATACACACAAAACATTCAGGCACATGTATAACTTCGTTTAAAAAAAAAATCTCATAATATATATTGTTCTGCAATTTGCTTTTTCTCAATATTATAGCATGGGCACCCATTACATGTATGTGTGGTTTATAAATACATATATATTCCAAAATATGTATATTTAGATCTATCTCTTTAATATCTTTCTTTCTTTTTATGCTATGCAGATTTAAAGCTTTGGTAAAGATAATGCAATTAAACATGACCCTATTGATAAAATTCAGAATTCACAGGTTAAATAAATATACAAATAAATAAGCAAATAAATGCATGTGTGTGTGTGTGTGTGTGTGTGTGTGTGTATGATGCTAAAAATATCATTGATTCTTCTAATTGGGAGATCCTTGGATATTTATTCAAGTATCTCTGTATTTTCTGGTTCAGAATAAAATTGCTTAATCAAAAGCTGTGGTTAACTTATATAAAAACTGCCAACTTGCTCTCCAAAATGACCAAAAATAGTTTATACTCCTTTTAATAGTGTGTGTCCTTTTCCCCAGCTAAGAAAACTTTTCAGAAAGTCTAGTTAAGAGCACGAGTCAAAGTTTTATTGTAGTTCCGCAACCAGGGAAAGGCCTCTAGCAGATCAATTCAAAGATTCCTTCTTGGTGCCGACATTTTATAGGGAAATGGAGTGATAAGATAGTCAATGTTAGGCTAGATACAAAGAAAAAAGAACATTTGGTTTAAGGTCCCTAGACTCTTGACTGACAGTCAGCTGGCTAGATGGGTGACTGATTTTTCAGAACAAGTCTTAATCCCATTAAAGTTTATCAGAAAATTGCTTAAGCAATTTATCAGGAATGAGGCTGTGAATTACATCATGCAAAAAGGTTCTATTCCAGACAAGATTTGGGACAACTTTTCCTTTTTTATACCCTTTTATATACTCTACACATTCATTGAGATGGAAGTTATCTGTCTCCTTAATTTTTGTTTAATGTCACGGTTCAAAATAATATCTCACTGTTTAATTTCCATGTCCCTGAATTAAAAATTAGATTGAGGGTATTTTTCATGTTTACCAGTTTTCTTCATTGAATTTTCCATTCATTGACTTTCTCCATTTTTCTGTTGGGAGGTTCATATTTTTCTTTTCTTTTTTTTTTAATCCTCACCAGAGGATATTTTTCCATTTATCGTCAGATACAGTGGGAGGGAAGAAGGGGGGGGGAGAGAGAGAGAGAGAGAGAGAGAGACATCGACATGAGAAAGACACATTTATTGGTTGCCTCCCACACGACCCTATCAGGGCTGGGGATTGAACCACAACCAAAGTACGTGCCCTTAACCGGATCAAACCTGAGACTCTTTGGTCCATGGGACGCTCTCACTGCTGAGCCAGACTGGCCAGGGCCACATTTCTTTTTTAATTTTCAAAACCTCTTTGCATATTTGTTTATTTAAGTGTGGGTGTGTGTACATGGATACGTGCGTGTGCGTGTGTATAGTTTTTTCTCCTATTTTATCTCATAAGATACTAAATTTGGAAAAAAAAAAAATCACTGAATTAAACGCCAGCTTCTCTTGGTACCTGGAAGAGAATTATTCCATTCCTCCTTCAATATAAAGTCACCGTAATCCTGTTTCAGAGCCTTCAGGGCCCCTCTGTCTCCTAGAAGCTAAGTCCAGGCCTATTGCAAGGCCCTTCACCACATGGTCGCTGCCTAGGTCCTTAACCTTTTCCTTTATCACTCTGTTCTGGCCTTTTGTGCCCTAACAAATGTGTTTCTAGTGGCCCAGACAGGTTGTCTGTTTCATCCCGCACACCTTTCATGTGCTGATCCCTCTACCAGAACATCTTCCCCGGATGCTCTGTCCCCTTAACACACTCCTATTGTCTTCCCTCTCCTGGACGAAATGTACCCTTAGTACACCCTTTCCCCGCTGGAGATAAAGTTAGTCGCACTTCCTCTTGGCTACATTGTATATGCACCTATTTTCCTATACAGATCCCTTTTTAATTTATTTGTTCCCAAGTCTGTCTTCCATGAAAAACGGGAGTTACCCGAGTGTAAGGAGTGAGTCCTTAAATATTCCTGTATTACCTGATCTTAGCACAGGATCCAACTGACCCAGGGTGACAGACTAGCACGTCATTGTCAGATGGATATAAATATCCTTTCTGATATGCACGGCAGAGGGAAGGAGACACAGAAGAGGGAGAGGAGGGTAATGTCCATCTTCTCAACCTGCCACCAACAAACAAAAACTCCCCTTTCCCCGGAACATGATAAGGTCTGCGCAGACTTGAAATTGGGGGAGCCCAGGCTGTCCTCCCTGTTGTGTTAGCTTAGTCTCTAGATTGGATGGGCAAACTGCTCTCTCTGCACGGGAACTGTTAACACCAACACCATCGAAGGCTTGGGGAAATTTTATTGTCTGCCAGATTTACTCATTGGAATTGATCTCCATGCAACCAGTTTCACCAAAGTTTCTGGGAAGTGAGCAGAGTGACAGATAGGTACCTTTCAGATCACCTGTGATTAAACTCACTGCATTTGTCTTCAAACAAAAGTGCTTTTTTCCCCTGCCCGCAACGTATAATTTTAGTCAGCTAACACTAAATTAGACACCCACTCAGATTTATTATAATAAGAACATTCAGTAAGCTAATTTCAAGATGATGACTCCTATAAATTCTTATAATTTATTATTTAGTACTTTGGTTTTTAATCATTAAGTACGTGAAGACTTTGTAGGTCAAACCTGTATTAATGAAGACAGTAATCTATTTTTCAAACTCTGCTCCTCACCCACCTTTCAAATTGTAAATTAACAGAAATAGATTTAAACACACTTGTAAGAACAAAGGCAATAATTGGGGTGTGGGGGGAGCCATCACCCCCAATTGCCTAATCTCTCTAGGTAGATTGTCAATCATCGTCCTGATTTATGTAAGACACATTGTACTGATTCTTTAAAGGAAAGAATGGGGTCCAAATTTGAGAAGCCATTGGTTCACTGAGAAAATCAAATCCAGAACCCCCATTTAAAGTTTCATTAAAAAAACCAAGCTGTTCAAATATTAGCCAATATAATTTCATGAGGGGTTAATCTTAACCCGCCGTGGCCATTTTTACTGCTTTTCTATGAGGTGTTACAGTTTTAGAGATGCAGACAGGAAGTAAAATATTAACTATATGTGAATATTTTAGAAAGCTACCAATGTTATCTAAATGAGAGTGTTCTTAATCTCCCGCCTTCATTGTCAGATTAGAACCCGTTTCCCGAGAATTTCAAGCACGCAGTGCTAAAAGACTCGAGGGTTTTATTTTGCTGAACAGGGGGATGCTTTCTGACCCGATGCGTGCACATCATGAACTTCCCACATTGCCACATCTTTTCATTTCACCTGAAATAAAATACATTTTAATTCCGATGTAATACAAGCTCATCAAAGCAATTTGTAAAACAGAGTGGAAAGAATAACAATGTTTCTCACGTTAATTGAGTAAAAGATACCAGGATACAAAATAAAATAAGTGTCCAGCAGCCCTGGCCGGTTTGGCTCAGCAGTTAGAGTGTCGGCCTGCGGACCAGAAAGTCCCGGGTTCGGTTCCCGCTAAGGGCATGTGCCTCGGTTGCGGTTTGTCCCCGCCCCGGTTGGGGTCGTGTGGGTGGCAGCCACTCGATGTGTCTCTCTCGTGTCGATGTTTCTCTCTCTCTACTTCCCCCCTCTCCCTCCTGCTCTGTCTGAAGATAAATGCAAAAATGTCCTCGCGTGAGGATTAAAAAATAATAATAACTGTCCAGCAAAGTCACTACTGTGTCCGTGCTGAGAAAAACCCAGAAGGGAATATAGCTAAGTGATCAGAGTGACGATCTTTAGGTGGTGGTTTAACAAAAAATTTTATTTTTCATTTCCTCTGTTCATTTAAAATCCAATATTCTGGAAATTCCTTCAGAAATAAAAAGGCATATGTTTGCATCCATAATACTGAAAGCATTTAAAACTGCATCACTGCCTGAATCTCCATATGACAGTGAGACGATCAGTGTCCATTTTACCTGGAGACCTACTGCTGAGGGGTTTGCTACGGAATCATTACACCATGGACTCTGCTCATGGCATCGCCTGGATCAGTGAAAACGTCCCTGGGATGTGGGTATACGCTTACAAGCTGGGCTTCAAAACAGGAAGCCAGCTACACCCCCACCACACTGTCAGATTGCATGCTAAATTACTTCAGAAGTATTTTCTCTCTCCTCCTATCCACCCGGGGAAGGGTGAAGTAGTGCAGGTTTTTAGATAAAATTCTTGATGAGAAGAACATACAAAGATTCTGCCTCACAGTTGAAAGGATTCATAAAGCGTGGAGACCAGGAGGGGGCTATTAGCAAATTGGGTTATGGAAAGTTGGCTGAAACTAGATTTCTGGATTTTTGCTTATGATTAACTAAATAAATAATGATAGTTGGAATTATGAATATAATTCTCTCTATATATATATAATAACAGAAATAGCACCTAGTATTTACTCTGTGTTTGCCGTGGTTATGTGTAGCACTGAATTAAACACCTTACATATCTTAAATCCAAACAGTAACTATATGAATTAGTCTCATTTTACAAATGGGGAAACTGAGATAGAAATCACTAATTACCCGGGCATGACCTTTGGCAAGTCTATGTTTAGCAGAGCTAAGATGTAATTGCACTGTCTGACTCATTTCCAAGATGTCTTTTAACCATGAGGAGAAAGAAGGCAGCCACCACCAACTTTCTGAGAAAGTGGTAGACGCAGGGGGGAAAACAGATGTATTAACTCATGGAAGTTTCTATCCACAAATGCGTAATTTTTAAACTCACGGAACAGGTGAAAATGTTTAAGGACTCCTCACTGATAAGCTCTCAGAGTATTTATCCCGCAGATAGCGCAAATAGGCTCTACGTTAATATTGGTAACACATCGGCCCCAAATGTAGCATTTTCAAACAACAATAAGGATTTACTATCTCACACAATTTCTGTGGGTCAGGAATTGAGGGGCAGATTAGCTGCCTGGTTTCATTACCTGGCAGAGTTAGACCTTGGTTCTTGAGTTCGGCCAAGAAGGAATTCAGAGCCAAGAACTCTAATGCGAGAAAACGTTTATGTCGAGAAATAGTCTCGGAGGAAGAAGTGAGCCAGCTGGGCTGTATGGACTCAGGAAACCAGTTACGGAGGCAAAAGAAAGGCCTTTGGAGCGTAGGAGAGAGAAAGTAAAGGCACGCCCGTGACAGAGAAGGTGCACGTTTGCTCTAGAGAGAGAAAGCGTGCGTGCACTGGCTTCCTCGCCTTATGGGTTTTTATCTGTTTTCTAAAGGTGGGAATTTTAGGGGAGGTCTCAGGGAAGGATCTCAATAGAATATTCATCAGCTTTCCAGGTGTGTCCTTCCAGAGTCCTGGTCTCTACTGATTGGTTTGCGCAAGGGCGGGGGGTCATCGGTCATTGCATCTGGTCCTGATGTCACCCATGGCATCACTTCATCTGGTTTTGCTGCTTTTATGGGCTTGGAGCTAAAACACAGCTGAGGCCTAGATGTTATCTCTACTTTGACCCAAACTCTGTCTGTGTTCAACAGACCCAAGGTTTTGTTCCTTAGAGTATTTGATTCGGGTCAGAACCTCCTTGTCCTGAGGACTTAATGCTTAAGGAAGTGGTCATGCAAGGGCTTGTATGGGAGTCATATAAAGCTATTCTGTGGCCCCCTTGTTCCTCCTCTAAGGGGGTGTAAACTTCATGACTAAGGACATGCTAGGGGAGGAAAGGTCGCCCTGGGGGCAAGGTCCTAGCCTATAATATTTGTTTCCTCTATTTTTGCCCATTGCTAGGCACCCAGGACTTTCCACCCCAGTGTCACTCTGTGCCTGGTCTATCCCTCCTGCTCTGCTCGTGCCTCTGCCTGCTCCACCCGTTTGGCCTGGGTTTAGCCTCAGGTTTGGTCCTCTGAAGGCTTAGCTGGGCCTGCATGGTCTGCCTCCACCATGACTGGCAGGCTGACTCTGGCTGTCTGCTGGAGGCTTGAGTTTCTCACACGGGCTTCTCCACAGGGCTGCTTGAGCATCATCAAGACATGGCACCGGCTTCCCCTGAGCCAGTGACTGAGAGCAAGGCGGAAGTTTCCATGTCTTTTGTCACTGAGCCTCGAGATTCATGCTGTATCATTTCTCCCTGTCAGTCCCATTCAGGAGGGGACCACACAAGGGCATGAAATCCAGAAGGCCAGGGTCACTGGAGGCCTTCTTGGAGGTTGGCTACCATGGGACCTCTTCCCCCCAGGGCTGGGCAGTATACAAGGTTGTACGCTGATATTTCAACAAGAAAATTAATCCCAAGTGGGTCAGATGGCAGAATGAAAAAACACCTTGAAGAAACACAGGGACACCCAGGCTGAGTCAACCCTTGATTGCAGGACCAGCATTACACAGGATTCAGAAAGTGCTGTGTTTTAAATAGCCGGGGCAGGAAGAGAACAGATAGGCCTAGAAACTCTATTAGACGTTTCCGTGAGGGTCTCGAACACGACGTGGAAGCGTTTGAGTAAAATTATTTCATAAAATCGCAGATGAAGAAAACTAGTATTTTAAAATTAAACATTATTTCTAAACGACATTAATCATTCTTACAAAGAAAACTTTTGAACATTTCATCTACATCCCCACAAGTTTATCAATTGGGCAAAAAATTGGGGGGGGGCATGTCATTGGTAAAATGAAAAATAATGTTATATATTTGGGGTCACTTAGTATTTTGAGACTCATTGGTTCAATGAATACGTATTGAGAACATCAATGTGCCTGGCATGGCCAAGGTCAGTGGACAAAGTAATGAGCAAGACAGACAAGGTCCCCCACGTCCTACTGGGGAGATGGGCAATAAACATACAAGTGTGCAATATATCATTACTGTGAAAGTATCAGGCTGGTTATCTTCTGAGGCAACCACGCATTTGTGTCATCCAGCCAACTGACCTTTGCTTCAATCACTTGCCCATCAAGTAACTTATAATTTTACTTGGTTCCGTCCCTGTAATTCTGCCTATAAGAAAACATTGTTCTTTCTGGCGAAATTAACAAGAAGAACATTTCAAACTATGTGATAGCTATCGTCCTCTTTGAAAAGTATCGTTTTGGCACTTGGTTTATCTATCAGTCTCTACAAGTTTGATTATTGTGAGTCTGCACCTGTGAGAAAGACCTGCTCTTGGTGGGTAGATCTACTTTCAGCAGGAGTGAGCTTGGGGGCGAGGTTCATAGTGTGAATGAACGTGCCAAGCTTCTAGAAAGTCAGCTTTCACTGTCCACACCTATCCTCTTCTTTCAAAAGGTAAGTGACATTTTATACATTTAAAAAAAAAACTGCCCCTAGGAACTATAAAGAAAACATTACACAGGCACACCAGAATACTAAGAGAGGCGTGGCAGGAATGTGACTGTCATTTTTCGATCCCTCATTCACAACTGATGTTAATAATTGGTAACAGAAATCTGTGCTGAGCTAATATGGCTTCAGAGTCCTACTCAACATCCATCTCACCACAAAGAGACACTGACAGTTGATTAGCATCTGAAGACAGTTGAGTCTCAAAGACCTGGGATATCAGTATCTGTTTGTCCCCATAAGACTGAATTCTTTCTCAAACTGAGTCCTGAGTCCATACCCTTCAGGTTACGAGGCACGAGCTGATACAAGAGATACAGATAGATCCTGGGTGAGGCTTATCATTATCTAAGGCTTCAACAACAGTGAATGCAGATGATGCCTGTCTTTGGTCAATATGGGGTAAGGGTGGGGCTGTCAGGAATCCTAAGTAATGAGAGAGAGGGAGATAAACAGCTTTATATTCCAGCATGTCAATGCAGCAGTGTCTTTTAATAGTAAAAAACTATAAAAAATGTACATCCCCAATAAAGAATGGATAAGCTACAAGAACTATCACTTGATAGCTTTTTATCTAGCTGATGTTTGACATTAATACACTATGTTATAAAAGGGGGAAATACTTATGTTTTTTATAATGTTAAGTAAAAAACTCAGGATATAGCATCAATTATGGTATGAAAGAAAAAACAAACCCATTAATGGGGTGGGGGGGCAGTTTGAATGGGACAAAAGTTGACCGTGGTCATCTAAATGATGACACTTTGTCTAAGTATTATTACTTTATCTTCTCTTTCTTATTAGTTTTTCTTTTTTGGGGGGGGGGGTGTAATTTCCTGTTTGGTATTATACACACACACGGAAACCGGTAGTGAAAACTTCTGTAGAATAAAACTCAAGTTCCCACTCTATTTTCTGTGGGTCCCTCGCATCTGGTAGGAAAAAATGCAAACGTCCTCCTTTACCCACCGCATCAAGATTAAAAATCTAGTCTGGGCAGAAAGACACGCTTATTGGGTTTTGTCGTAAAGTTGGCCAAGGAAGACCTTAATCAAGATTGAGCTGTCGTTTTCGAAAACTTCATGTGATTTCACAGTTCGTAAGAGTAGGTGACTGGGTGGCAACCTGGTCGTGGACAATTGCTCCCACCGGTAACAGAGTTCTGCATTGAGCCCCGAATGAAGGGCGGCTTAGCTGGCAGAGCTCACCCACAGCGATGACTTCCTACACAGTATGTCCTCCATGGACGCCAAGTGGACTGTGGACGGCTGTGACGGGACCATGGCAACGTGGTAGCCTCAAGGCACCTGTGCCTTTGTGAGTTATTTCAGTAAATGGTTCTCAGCAACCTCGCCACTCAATGGAAATATGATCACAACTGGCAGAAACAGAAGCGCCCTCGCTTTGTTTGTAAGGATTAAAAACAGAGCTAAACAGGTGCATCGGGTCATTAAGGAAATACTGAATCTCAGAGGAAAGAAACGCACGGGCCTCTTTGTCTAACTCCCATCTATTTTGAGAGGCTCTTCTATGAGATTGAGAACTGGTGGTCGGAGGAGAGCAGACTGATCTAGGCTTCACTTTCTGCTTCGGGGTCGGCCCTAGGCAAATCTGTTAATTAGGCTAAATTTGGTCTGCTCAGATACTCTTCTGCTTCCCTACTCTGCACCCTCTCCCCTCTCTGCACCAGGTCAGGCTTCCCGTACCCTCAGGCAACACTGGATAAAGGACTTTCCATTCCCTGAGGTTCACAATGCTCTCTACCGAAAGTCCCACATCTCCTGAGTTCTGTCTCTACCTTGTGTGAGCTAAGTCCACAGAGCCTTATACTTAAACAGTGGTTCTTTTGGAAGATGCCGATCCAATCCAAAGGGCTGGTTCCAACAGTTAGCAAACACAATTTGTTTAGTTAGACCGGCTGAGAAGGTGTTTGGGGGCAAACAGAACTTGACGTTTTTCTCAAAAACGACATCAATCACTAAAAACAGCACGGATGGGAAGCCCACTTTTCAGAAGAGATCCCGTGCTACTTGTTTTTCATACCTTAACTCTGAGCTTTCTATATGCGTTAACATTTGCTGCTTAACAAAGCTGCCGCAGGACTTAGTGGGTAAAAAACCAATAACCACTTCTCAGGAAAAGCTTGTGTGTCTGTGCCTGGGCTCGGCCCTTTCTCTGGTATGAACTGCCTTGACTGATCTCTGCTGGGCTCACTCGTGTGTCTGGGGTCCGCTGGTGGCTTGGCTGGCAGCTGGATGCCCCTCGAATGGCCTAACTCGTGTGCCTGGAGGTTGGCAGGCCACTTACTAGGAGAGCAGTAAGGCCCCTTCCTGTGGCCTCTCGTCCTCCACGAGGCTAACTCAGACTTGTGCATGTGGTGGTCCCAGGGTCTGAAGCAGCCTCATGGCAAGCACCAACATCCAAGCGTGCCGTGCTTGTGTCTGTATCGTCTTTGCGGTCGTCCCATTGGCCAGTGCAAGTCAGTTGGTCAACCCTATATAAGTGGTGGGGAAACAGACTGACTCATCATAGGAGGATGAACAGCGTCGCATAGGATGGGAGGGGATGCAGTGGGGGAAAGAAATGGTTCTTTTCTTTCTTTTTTTTTTCTTTATTGATTTTAGAGAGAGAGGAAGGGAGAGGGAGAGAGATGGAAACATTGATGAGAGAGAACATTGATTGGCTGCACCCTGTATGCCCCCCACTGGGGATCTGGCCCACAACCTGGGCATGTGCCCTGACTGGGAATCAAACCAGTGACCTCCTGGTGCATGGGTTGATGTTCAGCCACTGAGACACACCGGCTGGGCAGAAATGGTTCTTTTTTAACAGTTACTATTTTCACAATCTACCATATCTTCCCCAAACCCTAAAGTGTGGTTGTTATTATTAAAGTGGTTAAAAAATAATCCCAAGAAAAGCGAGACTAAACCCAGTTGTACTGCATTGGAATCAGGTGCAAAGTCATATTCCAAATATATGTATTTATATTAATGTCATAAGTATATAAAAATGATAAAATCTCTTTAAATATAAATACAAATATAAATGCATTAAAATATGTAATACATACACACAGATACAGAAATAGAGAGCTGTGTGTGTGCATGAGTCAGTATATATACATATGTTTCCAAACTCTGTCCATTATGAGGCCCCAGACGAAATGATACCCCTGTAGCAATGTGCACACCTAGCACCCAGATCTTGGTTTCTAAATACCATTCTCCAATGAAAGGAACCAGGGCTCCTTGGAAATGCAGTTAATGCCGAGACGGGGGCAGGGAAATACAAGATGAGTGTGCACCATCTTACAATGCCAGAATGTAAGGACAGGGCAGAAAAGGACAGGCACATTGAGAGGGCCCAGGACCCAGCATGAGAGAGCTGGAACAATTGAGGAATAAAATATATAACAGTATCACTGCATTAGTCCTGTGTCCATACTGACATAAATGATTTTAAAAATAAGTGGAGAAGATGGGACAGCCTTCCATAGAGAAGAATTCTGATTAATACATGTAGAAGTCACGAGAGAAATGGAAAATCGCCATTGGAACACCACAGCATTCATTGTTGCAGGCAAGAGCCGGAGACAGATGCTAAAATTAGTGGATAAAAATTCGTGAAGAAATAGTCTCCCCCAAGATATTTATTAATTACAAAGGCAGGGGGCGGGGGTAGTAACTTGCGGTAGACACATTGGACAGAAAACACTTTCGTCAAGAGATCAAAGTTAACGTTACCAGTAAAAAGACATTTTGATGCTATGTACCCTCTGATATGATGGACCGAGAAGGGCTCACGGCTTCTGTGTATTCTTGCCAAAAATGTGTAACCTCAATATAATCCGGAGAAAACATCAGATACACCCAAATTGAGGCTGTTCTACGAAATAACTAACCAGACTCTTCAAAGCTGTAAAGGTCATAAAAAAATAATAAAAATAGTGAAGACCAAGAAACTGTCACAGATCCACAGATGGGAGGAGACCGAGGAGACCTGCCATTGACTGCAAAGCGTGACCCTGGGTTAAATCCTGCAACAGGAAACGGACATTGCTGTAAACATTGGTAACATGCAAATAAAGTGTTGCTTAACTGAGGTTAGTTAATAGCACAGTACCCACGTTCATTTCTCAGTGTGGAAAATGTATCATGCTAATAGCAGGGGAAGCCGTAGGAATAAAGGGTGTACGGGAACTCTTGACATATTTCTGCGACTTTTTGGTAAGCTCAAATTGGTTTCAAAACAAAAAGTTTTTAACAACAACAAAACCTTTCCCAAGGTCACAGCTCCTGATGGCTGTTTGAATCCAAACTCTGTTTTGCCTGATTCCAAAGTCTATGCTTTTCTCACTCTGCTCTTGCTTCCCTCATCCACAGTGCATGGACTGCCTTCTCAGAATTGGTTAAGACTGCACTAGGACACCCCTTCCGAAAGAATTATTTAATGGGAAAAACTGGTGGCACAATTAGGCATAAACCCATTCACTTTAAATGGGGAAAATGAGGCACGGGCTCATTAAAATGTACATGAAGAATATCTACTCTCAGCTCTATGTCCTAACTGCCCAGATCTGCCAGTTTATAATGTCTTTTCTTGATTCCCCACAACTCAGGTAAATTAGTACAGGACTACACATTTCAACCTTCAACCATTTTGTCACTTAAAATGAGTGTCTGGAAGGCCATCCTTCAGCGGATATTAGTTACCTTGTCCATTACCTACTTAATCATAGCTCGGAGTTATTTTTTGCCTTATGGAAGCTGATTTTAAATTATGGGCTACAATACGGCCAAGCCACGCTTAGCAAATTACATGGCACGGGAAAACCCTTGCTTTGGGGAAAAATTATACATTTCTATAAAAATATGTTTTATAAAATAGTATATTAAGCCTATAAAACAAAATCCATGAGCACATTTTGTGGCCTTTAGGACATACTTGACAATTGACTCAAATCTCCGGCCCACCCCTCAATAAGGGGAGGGATGGAGAGATTCTATTTGATTCATGTCGGAAGGGGCCACGGCCTGCGGATTTCGATGTACAGACCAATATGAGGAAAGGCTAGAAGTCCCTTTGGTCTTTGCACGTGATGCGGTAAATTAATTAGCCAAACCGTCCTAAACTTCCCTGGGAGCTCCAACAGCACACTCATAGGCAGTGTGTTCTCACGGTCAGGAATGGATTCCTGCACTTTTCTTTAAAGAAGTCCACCGAAGTACCCTGGGGCATGGTGAAAATGACAGCAAGGTAAGAAGACAGTGCACGAGTGCAGGGCTATTAAATAGGAAGAGACGACGCCCCTTCAGAAGGAGGGTTTTCCATTTGTCCGTCGCTTTGCCAAGCGCTTCACTGGGCTGTGTCCGTGTCTCTGGAAAGAGTCATTCAGGCTGGTAGAGAAAGCTAGGCTTCCTGCCTCAACAGGCGAGTCTTTATTGTCCTGTTAGGCCGAAGCGTCTAAGGGTCAGCCACCACGAGCTCTGACCTCCGGGTGTATGTCCCTGGTGAACTGGAATGAGGTCACTGGGCCAGCTCACATGATGCCATTGTTAGCCGGGGCTGCAGCCAGCCAACTGTGGCCAGGGACACACAAGGCTCAGGAAGGAGGGCGGCTCTGGGGTTCCCCGATGAATCTTGTAAGGCGGCCAGGTGTCCAGCTGAAGAGTCTGCAAAATCTTTCTTTAAAAACCAATGTTTTAATTTGAGGATATTAATCGCATGGAAATGATCTGACTCTATGATTTATAACCTGGCCAGAATTCCGCAGGCTTCCCCACCACAGGCGAGCCTGCCATTTTCCCTTTTGTATACCTATCATTTCCCATTGTTTATCTTCCCTGATTGATGTTCGGGCGCGGGGTGTTTTCTATTACGAGATTCATAATTATCACTGGTAATAGAGAAGGCTTCCCTATTATCTTCAGAGAGACGGCCCAAATTATTCATTGTAGCCCACTGGTACCACACCGCAGGAAAATAAGAATTTATTTCCCGTCCCAGGCATATGGTAGATAAGAGGATGTATTTATTTCTCCATGTTTCAAAAGGATTAAGCTTTGAAAAAATAAGTATCACTTAGGCTGTCAGTAAGCAGAACTTTATGGTTCTGAGTTTAGAGGGCCTCTCTTGGGCTAAGAATAGCACATCTAAACCCTGGTTTTAAAAAGAGGGAGGGACCAGTGATAGTTTTACTTGGTTAAATAGAATGCTACGTATTTCAACCGTTACATTGGTCTACGAGGCACCCAGCACCACCTTGAACCCCCGCGTTAAACAACGCACCGCTTATTTATAAAAATGTTACTGAATTCCAACAGTCCTTGACCCCTGGCTATTCTGAGAGCACGTTGAATACATCATCTGGGTTTTGCCTAATTACACATAATTAGGAAATGTAATTATGCTTTTCAGCGTTGCTCTGCCATTAGGAACTGAGTGGACAGCTGAAACACTAGGAAGGATTCAAGGCTTCAGAGAAAACAAATTAAAAATGTGAGCCAACCTCTAAAAATAGGGATGGCACTGAAGGTTAGTAAATCAAACTTATAAAAATTTGCTCTTGGCACTGGGTAAATATTTGATGCAACAGTTATGCTCGTTGTCTTTGTATTGGGGAGTTACTTAATGATACAGCATTTGCATCCATGCTGAGCCGGGAACGGGAATGAATTATTTTGCTCCACAATTACTCTGATTTGCTAACTTTCTCACATATTTATGCCTTTTTTATTTTTACTTCCTCCTTTACGCTGGATTCCCTGCTCTAGCTGAGGAAATGATTCCAATTATTCCATGGCAAAGAATCACAACATGTGATTCGTGGGTTTGTTGCCTGGGAGAGCTGCTGATACCCAGAGCTCAGGCAGGTCTCAGCCCCTGAGACAGGCATTCACATCTCAGTAACATAGGAAGGAGCGCTTGGCTTTGCAAGTCTACAACACAGCCACCGTAACAATAAACGTGTCCTAAATTTGCTTGGGCATCTACTGGCTATCAATCAGGCCCTGAACTGGGTGCCTTCACCACTCCAAAAGCTAAGCATTTCACACGTGAGGAAATAGAAAGGTTAAACAGCTTGAAGGTACGAGTTCATGAAGGATGTGGAATTGGGAGCCTTCTACGTTCTGATCTTAGCTTTTGTGTTTATTGAATTTTCCTCTACTGTTATGGTAGCTGACAGTAATAAAGTAACACACTCCATTAAATGCACTATTTATGGAAACATTTCTTTGGTGCCAAAAAAAATTAAAAAGAGGAATGATTGCCAAAAGCAAAGGCCCACTGTTTGCAGCACTTTTGCTCCTATGGCAAAACAGCCTGTTAAAAACCGCCTCTCCTGTGATAGGGGCGTGTGTGTGTGCATGTGTGTGTGTGTGTGCGCACGCATTTAAACACATTAGGTTTCTATTGCATATTTCTTTTTGTCTTGTTGGGTAAAAACATTCTTTTAAGCCCGTCTTTATTCCTCCTTGTATTTTATAGACAACTTTTCCAATAATCTTAGATCCTGTTCAACCCATTCCCAGCTTTGGCTTCCTCCTCTTCTTCCTTTCCCTCCTCCTCCTCCTCCTTCCTCCTCCTCCTTCTCCTCCTCCTCCTCCTCAACTCCTGCATTGCTGAATCTGTCTAGAATGAACTACCTTGGATTATTTTATGAGACACAATGCTGCTCGCTGCAATCCCAGATTAAACGTACTTCTCCTGGGCACCTTGAAGGGGAAATGCTGATTACGACTTGATTTTATAATGTCACTCTTATATCCTTTCTTCCCAAGAGAAGAGCTGGGTCTCCCACATGGCTGCAGGCCCTGCCTGGTGGTTAATTAGATCAGTGCCACTCAAGCCCAGCAACCCAAGACCCTCATTTTAAAAGAAATATTTTATAACTCCTTATTAAGGTCCTGAAATGAAATTCACAAACAGCATCACCGACCCACACACATAATGAATAAAAATTAATATCATGTCTTAACTATAAAATAAAGAAGAAAAAATAATTGATGGAATAATATGCATTTTCAAAGTTAACTGCTTGGACAATTTCACACCAGAAGCACATAATGAAACAGTCGAGTGTCTGCACCTACTTGCAGGCTTGGGTTTGAGAAACATAAATCAAAATCCTCCAGAATTTTGTTGATGTATTCTCTTTATATTTGGCAGCTTGAAGTAAGGGCTAAATAACTTTTTATATAGACATAACATTGTATTGGTAAACCAGTTCTCTGGAAAGAAACCTATACACGCACGCACACACACACACACACACACACACACACACACACCCTGATTTACAACACTTGCCAGTTTCCACTCTGTAAACACCCTCACCATGGTCAACCTCAGGCTACCAGGATGACATCATGGAATGCAGAATTGGGAAGAAATTGGCAAAATCTACTCATGTAAGTTGGAAAGAGGCAGCTTCTGTGTACCACATTTAATCACCATGAGTATAACAGCTACAAATGTAGACAGGTCACATGTTATGGTAGCTCAACTACTGTGAGAGACACAGCATGAGTTTTCAAGATGGCAAACAAATCTTGATCAAGTTTTGAGCCAAACACAGTACAATCTTCCTTTGATTTAGAAGGTCCTTGCATTTCTAGGAGATTCAGTATACATTGTGTTTCTGGGCAAAGCATAGTGAATGCTGGGCTCAGATCATTGCAAACAGGTTTTTGATGGACATGAATGACATGTGTAAGTTACTAGGATGTGGACAATTTTTCATTGCATTGGACTGTATACAGAATCACAGGGTAGATTTATGGACACTAAGCACTAAATACCAGAGACCACCAAAAACATCTCCGCAAATCTCCAAAAGTTTCCCTAGTAGACAGTCCTACATCTAGACCTTTGCTACTCGAAGTGTGGTTCTTGGACCAGCAATACTGGCATCACCTGGGAGCTCATTAGTTTGTAAGAAACACAGACTCTCAGAGCCCACCCAGACCTACTAAACCAAAATCCAAATTTAACAAGGCCCTGGGGTTCTGGGTGATTCATAGGCACATTACAGACGGGGAGGCACTGGGTTAGATAGTGAGCATTCAATACTGACCAACTGATTGTGCAGGAATCCTGCTTAATGCCAATATAAGCAATACAAAATAAACCACTGGCTCTGTAGAAAAACTAAGTGATAAGCCTCACCAGGTGGGTACTGTGTCATGCCATTGTCCCTCTTCATTGTCACCATACTGCACAGCCATGAGCTATTTTGCATTGAATGTTTGGAGGACTACTGAATTAGTCAACCAAAGACACATTGAGTCCTTACTATGGGTTATGTCTTATGCATTTTCTCACCTAATCTCCACAACAATCTATCTTTAAAATAAGAACAGGAGATGAGAAAAGCAAAACACAGAGAGATTTAAGACCTCCTTCAATGTCATAGTGTTTGGAATTTGTAGTCAGGATTAGTAATGGTAATTATTTTATATTAAGAAAAATTATTCTATGAGCATACAATGAGGGTCAACTTGAAGGCACTGTAGATAGATAATAGGATCCTTCCATCCCATAATGATGACAACTAACTCTTGCACACATCTGTGTATTTGCAAAGCACGTTCACATGTGTCAACTCATTTGAATTTCCAAACAGCCAGTAACTTATTTACTGAAAAATAATGAAACTGAGGCTCAGAAAGGTAAGTGGATAAAGGATAAGAAAAATTGAAAAGGATAAAGACAACAAGAGAATCTTAAAAGCAGCAAGAGAAAAGCAGTTAGTTACCTACAAAGGCGCTCCCATAACACTGTCAGTTGATTTCAACAGAAACTTTGCAGGCCAGAAGGGATTGGTAAGAAATATTAAAAGTGATAAAAAGCAAGGACCTACAACCAAGATTACTTTACCAAATAAAGCTATCATTTATAATTGAAGGACATGTAAAGAGCTTTCCACACACAAAAAAAGCAATATTACATGAAATGTTACAGGGTCTTCTTTAAGAAGAAGAGCCCTGGCCAGCATGGCTCTGTGGTTAGAGTGTTGGCCTGGGCACTGAAGGGCTGTGGGTTTGATTCCCTGTCAATGGCATGTACCTGTGTTGCAAGTTTGATCCCCAGCCCAGTCAGGGTGTGTGCAGGAGGCAAACAATAGATGTGTCTCCATGTGTCTCTCTCACATCGATGTTTCTCTTTCTCTCCTCCCTCCCTCCCTCCCTTTTGCTCTCTCTAAAAAATGGAAAAAAATATCCTCAGGTGAGGATTAACAACAACAAAAAGATACAAAATATGAATAATAAAATGGCAATAAACACATATCTATCAACAATTGAATCTGAAAAACAAAATAAATAAACAGAACAGAAACAGACTCATAGCTACAGAGAACATTTTGATGGTTGCCAGATGGAAGGGGGGTTATAAGGATTGGTAAAAAAGTGAAGGGACTAAGAAGTACAATTGGTAGTTTCAGAATAGTCACAGGAATGTCAAGTACAACATAGGGAATATAGTCAATAATATTCTAATAACTATGTGTGGTGTCAGATGGATACGAGACAATTCAGGATGATCATTTATTAAGTTATATAACGTCTAATCACTGGGGTGCACACCAGAAACTAAAATAACATTGTATGTGAACTGTAATTGAAAAATAAAAAAAATGATTTTTAAAAAAAGAAAAGAAAAATGAAGTTGCCCAAGTCACTCAGCTAATAAGTGGGAACAATCGAAAGAACATCATTTAGGTTTTCTGCTCTTACTTGACTTGAGGCTTAGCTGGTGCCTGGGTGGAGAAGTCATTCCCAACAGCCCGGAAGCAAAGGCACTTGGGGAAATGATCTCAGGTGCACGGGGCGGGGGTGGGAGGGTACTGGGATCTGGGTTTCTCCACATGGCCCTCCACCTCTTCCTCAGCCCCATTTCTTTGTTCCCAACCAAGTATGCCGTTTGGCAAGAACATCAACCGGGGATGAAGATTACATATCAAATAAACTGTCCCCTCACCCAACCTAACTGTATTCTTCCCCTTCTCCCCCACTATAACTGTGATAACTCAGAGAAATTAAAATTAGAAAATAAACATGTACTGACAATTGGGGATGCAGTTCAATTAACAGCCATAAGTAATATTTACTGCAAAATCTTAGCACCCATTAGCAGGAGGGGAGTGGAGTTGCACTTTCCCATCACAATCAACGCCAAACCAGAAGGTTTAAGCAGAGTCTTCAGACCTCTGAAGATGCAAAGGTAAGAGGTTACCAAGCCAGGAGATCGACAAGGTGTAACTACATTTTAAAACCTTTCCATTTGAAATGTATCAGGGAAGAAGGGAGGGCGGAGGCTAGGGTTGGGGTGGGAGTGGGGAGAGAGAAGAGAGAGAGGGAGGAAGGGAGGGAGAAACCAAAACAGAAAAGGTGAGTCTCTCTAAGTGGAAGGCTCACAGGTGACTTAAGTTTTCTCCCTGGTGAATTTTTCCCATGTTTCGTAATTTTTGTCATTAAACTTTTGTAGAGTCCCATGCAGCTGTATAAAATAATATAGACGCGATCCCAGATATCCTCAACCCAGTTTCCCACAATGGTACTATCTCACAAAACTATGGTACAGTATCACAGCCGGGAAACTGGCATTGCTGTAGTCCAGACACAGCCTGTCCTCTCCCCACCAAATCCTCCTGAGGCCCTTCATGGCCTCCCTAACTCCCCTCCCAACCCTGCCCCTCCTGAGTCCCCGATCTAGTCTTCATGTCTATGAATTAGTCCTTTCAAGAATGTTATGTAAATAAAATCATATAGTATGTAGCCTTTGGGGATTGTCTCTTTTTCATTCTTCCGTATTTCTTTTGAAGCCAAAGAAAATATTCTAAGTGAGTGAGTGAGTGAGTGTGTGTGTGTGTGTGTGTGTGTGTGTGTGTGTAAAGCCTCACTATTTTAAGATTCACTTGTGTCTTGAGTGGTCTCTACCATTTAATCTAGGAATGGCTAAAGCTTCCTGTTCTCCTGAGATGTGCTTGACCCTCTGGGGTGTAAGGAGTGTTTCTGACGCTGAGTTTTCGTCACTCTGTAGTGTGATGGCTGAACTAACCTCCTACCTTTCCAGTGACTCTTGGCCTTGCCTCCTGGGAATGCCCAAGCACATCCTCAGCTCCCTGCGCTGCTTCCCTTTGCTTCTCCAGCATCCACAGAAAGTGAAAAGCTATCTTCCAAAGCACGGCTTGAGGGAGTTGGACAGGGGGTCTCCCCAGCCCTGTGACCCCAGACAGAGAGGGAGGCACAGGGCCCAAACAGAGCTCCTGGCCTCTAATTTTGCCAGCTGTTCTCCAAAGTAGAATATGGTGTAGCTAAAAGACCTTTGGCATCCCATGGAGTGAACTTTCCCACTCCGTATTTTTGTGCCATTTTGGGTCTCTGAGACTCAGTTTTTCCACCTGTAAAATGGGACAAGAACACTTGTCTTTATATGTATGACTACATCTATGTGGAGTGATTATGAACATTGGTAACACTCATAACACCGTGCCTGCATACGTGAGATGCCCCAATAGCGCATGTGGTTATTATTATTGCAGATGAAGCAAGATCATAAATATAAATTCACCTTGGGAATCCACTTTAGTTCCTAATCACTCAACCTTTTTCTCTCCTTCTTTCTCGGTATGCAGTACAAACTACTCACTCCCCCCAAGAAATGGTTTCTGGACAAGAACCATGGAGACACCTCCCTAAGTGGTCTGCATGAAATCTCCAATCTTGCATTGTCAGGGGGAAAAAAAAAAAAGCGTCTCACTCCGGAGAAGTGTTCAGGCTTTGAGTGATGTCAAAGACCTTTGAACAAGCCTTATGAACGACGTCCATATTTGTCCGTTTTTTACTTAAATTGCTTTTGGTTCAACCGCTGCCGTGAACCGCCTTGACGCAATATCATACCGAGCGCCACAAAGCACAGAGAAGCAGCAAGGTGCCGGCGGGGATTAGGGAATAAAGGAGGCATTGCCTCCTGCGCTTCTCCAAGTGTTGGAGGAAATGGAAATGAAACTCCTGCTGAAAGGGAATCTCCACCAACCGTGATAAGCGCAAGTGACATCCTACACTGCTCAGGTCTTCGGGTTCAGCTTAGCGGCTGCAATAAAAGCCATTTACATACAGCTAACCAACGTTTACGTTTCCACGTGCTTGCTGGGTTTTCTTTTTCCTTCGCCTTCCTCTTCTTCCTGCTCCTTAAGAACCAAAGAGCAACCTGCGATTCTCCAACTTCTCGTTCGTGGAACCTGGCCTCTGGTTTCAGTGTGTGGGATGCAGAAGCAGCTTCTACGTTCTGGAGAACGACCCCCACCCTCCCCATTCTCTCTAATGCTGCCCCTCCCCTTCTGTCTTTCATCTCTTTCTGCTAAACCCTGAATCTGGAATGAGATGTTCTTGGCAAGCGCCCGACGGCCCGGCTCCTTTGGCTAAGACATTCTATTTCATCTTAGTGCTGTGCTTGGGAATCCAGACCACGGGGGCTGTGGATGTATAGAATAATTAAATAGACCTGAATTTAGATCAGATATCGTGGGTTCCAGCCCTGGCCGGTTTGGCTCAGCGGTTAGAGCGTCGGCCTGCGGTCCAGAGAGTCCCGGGTTCGGTTTCCGCTAAGGGCATGTACCTTGGTTGCAGTTTGTCCCCGGCCCTGGTTGGGTCGTGCGGGAAGCAGCCACTCGATGTGTCCCTTTCACGTCGATGTTTCTCTCTCTCTCTCTTCCTCTCTCTCCCTCCCACTCTGTCTGAGCAAAGAATGGAAAAATGTCCTCGGGTGAGGATAAAAAAAAAAAAAAAAAAGAAAGAAATTGTGGGTTCCAGCCTCATCTCTGCCACTGACCAGCTCCCTGGTCTTAGGCTAGCGCCTCCGAAGTCCTTCACCTCACACCCTACACCTGGCAAATGGCCTGATGCCTCCCACTCGGGCTGTTTCGAGGGCTACACGAGGACTGCATTTGTAAGGCCCGAGTGCATGCAGGAGCTCAGGGGCTCTAATTTCTTTCCCTTCCGATCGATCTACAGCCGTGACTTGTTGAGCATGGCTGGGGGCAGAGGTGTTTGAAAGTTCCAAGGCAGGATCCCTTCCTCCTAGAGTCTGGGACGCCGTCACTCAGGTGGACCTGTGGTGGTGTGCCCCGGTGCGAGTGAGAGCAACGAGGATTTGGTTCCATGAGAGCCACTGTCAAAATTGCAAAAGCGGTCCCTCTATCTCCGGCCAGGCTTTTGCAAAGGAAATGCTATTTGAGCTCCCACACTCGCCCCTGCCAGGTGTCCTCGTGTGGGCCACACCTGCACAACCTTACACGCAGCCCGGCCCGGGTGCCCTTCGTCTCTGCAGAGGGAGAGTCCATTTAGATGTGACACAAATACCCATCATCTGCTCTCGTTCTCAGACCCTCACAGAGCGGGGCCAGGAGGTTCAGATCTCTTCATTTTCATGTGTGCGGACAAGGTCACTTTCTCAGCAGATCAATAGAACAATCTGAATACAGAATCCGCGTGTTGCGGTGTGTTTCGGGGTTGAAATACATCGAAGGGAACACGGACAACAAGGCCTGAAAGACTCGTCAGCTTGGGCAGAGGCATAAGGTCACATTTTCTTCTTGTCCGTCTCAGATACATCTGAGGACATAACGGAGATCCCTACCTTCATGAAAAGTCAGAAACAAAAACTAAGTATATTGAATTATCGAAGATTTGAATGTTGCCTCTTTTGTTACTGAAAGAGGTCCAATCGATTTTTCCAGCAATAGTTTGACAAAACATTTTTTTTTTCCCACTTCAGTTTCTCCCGTTAGTCCAGTTTAACAACATCTTCGTGAGGTGAGACTTGTTCGCAGGCCAGTCACCCAACTTCTCTGCTTCTTCCTCTGTCAAATGTAGTCATCATAACCGGTCTGGCCAGTCGGTCCTGAGTCAGTCTGTGTGTGGGAAATTGTGTGACTCTTCCCAAGTGTTCTGGTTGTTTGATTTCACGGTGTGTCCAGCATAGCCCACGTGCTCAAGATACTTTTGTTTTAAAGGCTGTCTGCCTTGTGAAGTCATGTTGGTCGCTGGCCCCCTTCTGGAGGATCTGGCCGATATCAACATGCAGGTGTGGAACCGCTGTGTGCTCCCGGGGCTTTTGCACATCCCTTTCAATGTTACACCTTAACAGAATCAACGCTAGACTGAAATATTTAAAAAAATTGGCCAGGCAGAGACATTTCACCAGAATGCTGGTGCTTGTTTTCTAGATAATGAGAAGACTGTTATGATCATGACAATGTTGGATAATGAAAAAAAATAAAAAAGAATAGCTTTGGGAATGAGAAATGACATAAATTGGATTCAAATCTGTATATTAGCTAAAGATTCTCAGGCTTCATTTTCACTTTCCTTCTCTGTAAAATGGGCACATTTTACAACAACCTCCAGAACTCCTGGAAGGATCAAGTCCCCGAAAGGACTGGGACTCAGGTGTGTAAGATCCTCAGCTCATGGTAGGTACATGGCAGGCCCTAAATAAACATGAACGGCTATCATGATCGCTCGAACCAATGTGGTGTGCATACATGATTATCATAAATAGTCATTATAATGATGAAAACTAGAGCTTCATGTTTACATATTACATACTTTTTGGTCCTGGATAACCTAGTCTAATAATTTAATATATGCAAAATATCCGGGTTAGCATTCCTCTTTGACGGTGGTCCTTCTATTCCGTAAGTTTCTTTCTGCAACATACAAAATCTTTAGTCTGTTATTAAGTCCGGGGAGCCCTGGCCGGGTAGCTCAGTTGGTTAGAGTGTCATCCCGATACGCCAGGATTGCAGGTTCGATCCCAGGGAAGGGCATGTACAAGAATCAACCAATGAATATGTAATAACTGGACCAACAAATCAATGCTTCTCTCTCTGTCTCTGTCTCTCTCAAATCAATAATAATAAAGATAAAAAATAAAGAAGTCGGCGGAATGTTCAAGAATTAAACAAGAGTTCCGGAAACCCAGTGTCCACCCGCAACAGACCACCAGACGGTACTTCCGAGTCCTTGGGCAACGGGGATGTTGCATTTGGGACCCTTGTCGTCTCGGCCAGCCTTGATGCCTTGTTTACAGACCTCCTGAGGATACTCTTTTCTCATTTGCCATGTTTCTGTGGATGGCAACCTCTACACCTCTCAATAAATTTTGGTTTACCTAGGAGCTGACGGGCACAGAAAGCTAGATTCAATTTGGGCCGATTTATGAGACACGCGCGCAGCAGTCCTGGAAACTTTCCTGTAGCTCACTTTATAAATTAACCTTCTTTTTAAATATTCTGCAGACTTAGCACAGGTCGATGGGGACGCGGTCCCAGGTTAGCCTTTTGGGCCTCACGGTGTCTGCTACCACCACACACGGGCCCCGCTCAGCACAGACACCGCTGATGCACGGGATTTATGAGAAGAGGGAAGTGTTTGCATCCTCTTGTTATTCTGGCCACAGCAGCGCTGGCCTCACTGGGCCCCATGACACCAACTTCCAGACTTCCCTGTCCGAGGCACGTGCGGGCCAGACTCTGGGATGCGGCATTCTGACTTGGCCAGTGGCGTCATTCACTCATCCATTCACTCATTCAGCTGAAATGTTCTGCGTACCCGATATATGCGAGATGAGGCAAAAGCCAAAGGGATACGAAATGGAATGAGACACAAAACTTGGCGTCAAAGTGCCGATATTCTGCCCGAATCGTATGATAGGAAAAATATAGAATTTATGAGCCAGCAGACCCTGGCTTGAAGGCCACCTCTTCCACTTAGGATCTGGTAATTTACCAGATCCTCTTCAGCCTTAGTTTCCCCGACTGTAAAATGGGTATAATCATACCCAGTTTCACAGAGGATGCACTGAGGCAACGATGCTCAGTAAATTGCTGGGAAAACTCTACGCACCTTACAGACATTCAGGACTTACACACATGCTGGTAACACTGGGGGGGGGGGGGAGGGCAGGGAAGAAGACATGTGCAATAAATGAACAAAAGAGAAGTTATGGCCCAGCCAGTGTGGCTCAGTGGTTGAGCATCAACCCATGCACCAAGAGGTCGCCGGTTCGATTCTCGGTCAGGGCATATGCCCAGGTTGTGGGTCAAATCCCCAGTGGGGGGCATGCAGGAGGCGGCCAGTGGATGTTCTCTCTCATCAATGTTTCTATCTCTCTCCCTCTCCCTTTCTCTGTCTCTAAAAATCAATAAAGGGAAAAAAAATTTTTTTTAAAAGAGAAGTTACGGAAAATCAGACCCAGGAGCGAAGAGCCTAGTGGGGTTGAAATGACCAAGTGTCCTTGCTGCGTTTGTGGTACTGCAATCCAACTTTCTTTCTTCACAGTAAAGAAGAATGAGGAGGAGGAAGAAGGGGAGGCAGGGGGAGGAGATGGCCAGGCTGTTCGATGGAAGAGAAAATCATGGCTATATTGGAGGAAGAAGCAGGGTCCATGAAAGGCTATGTGTTGAGGGTCGGTGTTGAGAGAGAGAACGCTGACCCTGGTTTTTCTATATCCCACCAATGGGGTGGGGAGTGCTTATTGTCCATACTGACAAAGCACTGATACTTCAAGGCATGCTTCTTGCTCTCAGGAGGAAAAATAAACAAATAAAACTGGTGAGTTCCAAAGCCTTTTATTAATGATGATAAATGGATGCAGTCCGTCTGTGGAGAGCAACTCCTATCTGACTGAGGAAGTTCAAGATTCCTTCTCTGAAATCATCTCCTCCATTCTCACCTGCTGGCCTCTGTGACTCCACTGTTATAAATGCATTCCTTTGGGTTGCCCCCTCTCCAATCACAAGCACTCAAGAAAAGGTGATAACTTTGCTGACCCAGAGGGAAGGGAAGGGATGGCTGTATTTCCCCCCACTTCATGCCTTTGCCAAGGGCTGAACCAGTGAACCCATCAAGAGTGCCAGGGCATACTGAAGTGGAAGGGCATGGTGATTTTAAAACATGCTTACAAGTTCTGGGATAACCCCCACTTCAGACAGTGGAGCCGGGTTCCCATCTCCTTGACTATGGTCTTTCGTAGATCGTTTCCACTGAGCAGACGTGTCTGACAGTGGTGACGTCTAAGACTGCCCTCTGGAAGACACTGTGGCTACCTCCTCGCTCTTATTCTGAGATCCTCACTTGGCCAGCTGCCATGCTGAGAGGATGCTCAAGCAGCCCCAGTGGAGAGGCCCACGTTGTGAGGAACTGAGGCCTCCCGCCTAAGGCCACGTGCGTACAGCTTACTGCATGTAAAATTGTCGGCACGCTCAAGCCTTCAGTGACTGCAACTCCTACCAACAGCTGGACGGCAACGTCAGGAGAAACCCTGAGCCAGAAACACCCATCTAAGATACTCCCTAATTCCTGACCCACAGAAGCGGTAAGATACTAAATGCTTATTATTTTAAGCCGTTAAGTTTTGAGGCCATCTGTTAGGCAGCAATAGATCATTGCTACAAAGATCTAGGGATGAGTCTGTGAATCCAGGAACAAAGACACGTGCCACAGACCGCTATTAAGAAAGCAAGAAAAGAGAAAGGCCCCTCGAGAAACAAAACTGACACAGGGACCAACAATGTTGGGGCCTGCCAACTATGACTTTTATCTCCTACCAGCTCCTGTATCTTCTAGGAGCTTCCATTCTAGGGCTTGGCATAGAATGCTACGGATAGGTGTTAACATATACTGAGCACTTATTATGTGCCAGGGACCATGCTTTGTGCTTTATGAGAATGATCTTATGTGATCATCTCAGTGCTCCTACAAATGCAGATAGCATTAGGGTCACTCTCTGATAGATGAGAAAATACTCAAGAAGAGAAAGGTCAAGGTGACCTGCCCAAGGCCTTACACCCCCCTGTCTCCTACTGGAGAGGTCATTGATGCTGACCCTGTGCAGTTGGGGATGTGCACCTGGGCTCCCCGGTCGGGTACCAGTGGGCACTCCAAGCCACAGAATAAACTCAGTGTGTCTTCCTAGTGCATTAGTTTTATTCATGGCTAAGCCAATTAAAATATAATTTTTATATGTTCATGAACACAGACATTTTGAGTAGATGGCCAACTTGCCCTGGAGATTTTAAGGTAAACCTTCGAGGCGCACGGAGGATTGCTTCAGGTGGCAGCTCAGACCCGCAGAAGCACACGTGGTCTCTGTTGAAAGCGCTGGCTAAGACATAGCTTGCAGCTACGGAAATGAAGGCTGGACCAGGGAGATGACCTCCAAAGTCACAGAGCTGGTCATCACAGAGCTGGGGTCCCCAGCCTCCAAATCCCAGGGTTCCCACCTCTGCAGTCCCTGGCACCAGCCAGACTGTGGCAGCTGGAAGGCCTGGGGTGCTTGGGGTGAAGCCCCTGCTGCCCTCATAGACTTCACTCCCAAATATCACATCCTGCCCCTCCCCTCCAACAAGGACTGTAATTAAGGCTGCATCATTAATACCCTCAAAACGAACGCACTTCCCAGATACTCTTAAATGTGTTTGCAATGATTGCAATGGTCCTTTTGATAAATAATTGAAGAAGAGGCACCTGACCTGGCGGCTGCAGAGGGTGAGGATGGGGCTGGAGGAGAAGGAGGCAAGGAAGCTGCGCAAAGGACAGAAATAGTCATTTACAGTGGCAAGGAGGTAAGGAACTCTCTGCCTCCCAGGGGGCCCTGAGCTGCTCAGATGTTCCCTCCAATACAAGCTGATGCTGTCCTGCTCGGCCAAATCGACCTGAACAGCCCAGAAATCTGCACGGCCGCACCTGTCAGCCCCAATCGGCACTGCGGAAATTTTGTTAGGAAAATAGATGTACCGAGATTCAATTTTTCGATTGTCTGAAGGCTTAATTTAGTGACCTTGGAGAATATCTCCTAGAGGTAAAAGAAGATGCTGGGGACCTGCCGGGGGTGGGGGTGGAGGGGAGGCACGGGGCTTCCCTGGTAATGGGTAATTTGTTTACTCTAATTTTCAGGTCTCTTTGGGAAGCCACGAAAAGAGTCAGATAAGTGCTACCATTTTCTTAATCTAAAAAAAAAAAAAGGTGATGCAGGGAGAGGGGAGGGACAGGGAGATGAGACAGAGAGAAAGGGAGTGCCCCAGCCATGCTGTGCTACTTTCTCAAGAGCAAGTAGACATTAAGATTATGTGTATACATATATATGTGTGCGTATACATATACATATATATGTGTATATATATAGATAGATGATAGCTAGACAGAGACATATTTATTGTAAACTTTTTAAACATACACAAAAGGAGAAAAAAATAATATAACCACATATACTTATCATCTAAATACAAAAATCACTACGGTATTTACATTCCTCCCTCCCTCCCTGCCTTCCTTCTTTTCTTTCTCTCCTTCATCCCTTCTCTCCCCCTCCTTCCTCTTTGGTTGTTATTACTGCTGCTGTGGCCCATGCCGCTGAAGCATTTCAGAGCAAGCCCAGCCCCCACGTCATCTCACCCCTGCCCGGGGTGAGCGTCACAGGGTCTCTGAGAGGCTGGGTCGCTCTGGTGCCAGTTTCGCTCATTCACAAAGAAATCTGCCCACGGGGAGGGGGGGCCCTGGAACTGGGCGCTCAGATTCTGGCTCCGGCCCTCACTTGCCATGGGATACCCCCCACCTCTTGGAGACTCAGTTTCCTCAGACTGGGGAGGAGAGTAGCTCATAGATCTGTCAGGGGATTGAATGAGACAAGGTTCCAAAACCCTCCCAATCTGGTACAGGCCCAGGAAATAGTCATTTTTTTTAAAAAAATATTTTTTCTTTATTGATTTTAGAGAGAGAGGAAGGGAGAGGGAGAGAGAGATAGAAACATTGATGAGAGAACATCCATTGGCTGCCTTCTGCATGCCCCCCACTGGGGATCGGGCCCACAGTCTGGGCATGTGCCCTGACCGGGAATCGAACCGGCGACCTCTTAGTGCATGGGTCTACGCTCAAACACTGAGCCTCACCGGCCGGGCGAAATAGTCATTTTTAGTTTTGCTACTTGTGCCTCACATGGCGGGGCCTCTAGAAAACCCTCTAGACCACAGCTTAGCAAACATTTCCCGTGGAGGGCTACATCGTAACTATTGTCCGCGGGCTGGCTGATCTCTGTCACAACTACTCGATTCTGCCATTGTAGTACGAAAGCAGCCGTAGACCAAAGGCAGACAGTCAGGCAAGGCTGTGGTCCCTTCATCATTCATTTAAAAACGAGAAGTCGGCTGGATTTGGACTGCAGTGTGCTGACCCTCGGTCTGGAACGACTCGACTGGAGATGTAATCCGTGCATCATGGGCATCGGGACCCCTGTGCGGCTAGGTAAACAGGCAGACCCCCGGGTCCCATCCTGGATCGGCCAAATGTCACCGAGTCACTGAGAGGAGATCTGGGAAGCGGCCCTCACGCGATCCTGAAGCATGAAGTGTGAGAACCTCTGTTCTAGTCTGCCTTAGAACCCACTGCCCCTCTCCTCCCGGGCACGAGCCCAGCCTCGGGTCCACCTGCTCCAGCCCATATCCGAGTCTGCCTGAAGCCTCGGAGCAGCTGCTCCTTGGAGACCAGACCACACCCCCATTTCCCCACTGCTTGAGCCCCCCACGAGCACGGCATCATGCATGGCGGGGGGAAGAGAGCCACGGGTTTAAATCTCAGCTCTGCAACTCATAGCTCTGGGGCGTTGGCGGGATCCTAACCTCTATGGCTCTCGATTTCGTCATCTATGAAGTGGGGGGGACCACATGCACATTTTAGGATGAAAGGCAAGTATGCATACAGGATGCAGAAAACCCTGCCTACGGGACAGAGGCATGAGCATCTATCTCCATTGCCTGGTCTCAAGTCCCAGATTGCTCATTTGTAAAACAGAAATAATAATAGCACCCACTTTTTAGGGCTGGTGGATTAGAGACAATGAGGGTAACAGCTATTAATACAAGATTACTGGCACACAATATAGTGTTAATGAAAAGCATAGTGTGGGGTTTGGTGATAGATTGTATTATGCTTATTATCAATACATAGTAATATTATCTAATAGCATTTGGCACATAGTAAGACCTTAATAAATAAGATGCATTGTTACACATTAAATTATTATATATAATTATATAGTAATGACAGTGAAAGGTGCCCGGGGCAGGGCTGAGCATGCTGTAGACACCCAGTAGGCTGCAGAGAACAGTTCCAATGACGGTGACCATGTCCGCACCCTGCTCGTGCTAGGCGTGGCCTAAATGCAAGTCCCGATCTTCTCCCTCCTCTCTCTCACCCGCCTCCTCCACACACAGGAATGATTTCCTGTCTCGCATCCCAGCTCTGACCTGGACCCTGGATCAACACTCTTCTCTCTGGAGGCTGCTCTTCTATTGTCATCATCGTTGTCACTGTGACAGGGAGCAGGAGCCAGGCCCTGGTGTCCCCAGGCCCCAGGCCCCCGGTGGGGTGTTCAGATTAGATTAGCTGGCAGCCCTCTTTCCTACTGTCACCGGCTGCCTCTTGTACTGTTGGCAGGGGTGTCATTAGGGCCTCATGGCCTGAGGAGCTAATAGAGACACCAGGGCCCCAGTTGCCTACGCCTGCAGCAATTTGCACCTATTGACACCCAGAAGCTAATTCCCCTTCCTGACCTGACAGTTTCCACTGTAACTCTGTCCCCATCATGTCAGCCAACCCAGCCCCGACTCGGAGAGACAAATCCGCCCAGAGCCCACTTCTCACAAGGAGGCGGGGAGGGGGGCAGAGGGGGATGCCTGGCTCCTGCCCTAAAATAACAACATGGGACGTGGATGTGGTTTCTCTGTCCTCCTAGACCTCCCCTGTCCCATTCCTTCCAGCCCCGGAGTCTCCCTGGTGGAAAATGGAGCTACAGGGGTGTTGGAGGAAAATACAGAGCTGGGTGAAGGTCTCTGAAATTACGTACCTGGCCCTGTAGTCACACAGACAGCAGCTCCACCACTTTCTCAGTGAGTTGATGCTGCTGGCCTTGACTATCCCATCTGTAAAATGGGCTTGACCACCACGCTTCCCCTTCAGAGACTGCCCCTGTGTGATCTGTGTAGAGCTCTTCATGCAGTCTGACCCACGGCCAGGGCTTCACTGGTGTCAGTGCTCACTGTTTTTGAGCATCAGCCATTCCGTTTTTCATTTATGTACACTTTCCATGGAGGCTTGAGTGCTTTGCAGAGAAATCTGCTGTAGCCCCACAGGGAGGCAGGCTGGGGTCCTGGGGAGGGTGGCAGTTTTGTGACCAGACGCACCTGGGGTCACATCCCCTGACAAAGCCACTGACCACGAGCTCTCCGGCTTCCCTTCCCCCATCTTGAAAATGGTAGGAAAATCACTGGAACTTGGCTGGCTAGACTTAGAGGGAAGGAAGCAACGTCTCTAGAAAACATAGGTCCGTGTCTGCCGATAGTGAGAGCTCCCTGATTCTACTTAAAGACAAAAGGAGTCTGAGGCAGAAAGAGGAAAAACAGAGCCAGGGAGTCCCTTGAAAAGTACATGTTTTTGTGTATCTCATATCTGCATGCTCCCAGCCTTCCTTAAATGCACAGCTGGGCAGGGACACAGGCAAACATGTACGTCAACCTCCTGACACCAGGGGTGACGCTGAGCCCTCGGTGATACCTTTATTCAACGTCTAAGGAATGGACTCTCTCTAGAATGACCCATGTGATCACGTGGACAGGGGACCCATTGCCTTCTGTGGCACCCCGAGACGTGGGTCACCGTGGCGAACATGCAGGCAGTGGTGGCTTCCCCTGCATCCTTCTGCTTTCGGAAGCATCTGCCTCTCGTTTTAATGTGGAATGGCGGGGAGGGTGGGCTTCTTCCTTCCTCATTCACACAGGCCCCTGATACAATAATGTGATTATCAGGCCCCTCTCCTACCTCAGCCCCCACTGCCAGCCGGCCCAGCTGCAGAACGCCAGCATCTGCCAGCATCATTAAGGCATTTCTATACAGTACCGACCAAGGGCTGACCCTGTGACCATTCCTACCATTAGATTTGAATGACCTCAGCAGCAGGGCTGAAAGGCCGGAGTATTAATTCACAGAACCACAAGCTCAATTTAAGATTTAATTTGAGATAACGAAGAGCTACTGAAAGTGTATTCAAACTTCTAAGCAGGCAATAAAAGGCCTTTCCCTGTTTTTCAAGTTGAATATGAATCCAATATTTCTTTAACAGAATTTTTGTCACAAATTTACAAACAACATGGGAGCCTCCTCTCTCTTTTTCCAGTTCCTTTTGCTTCCTCCAGCCCCCCTGTGATGTTCCTTTTCAGTTGCCGCCACCCCCCCCCTTTCCTTCCTAATTTACAAATGGCTGCCCTTTGGGGATTACTTTGCAGTTGGATTACATCCTCCAAGAGAAAACAGGCTTCCTTCGGAATCTCTCCCAGCATTCTGGTCCCTTGGATTCCACTTTGCATATGCTAAGGGTCTGTTCACAGGGAGGGTGTCCTATAGAAAGCTGCGGCCCTGCGATGTGTTTTATGATTCCCTCCAGGAGGGAAAGCGATGGAAGGATTCCAGACAGTATGCCACCCATTTGGGAACCTGTGCTTCTCGGCTCTGGTCAGTGTCTAGACGCCGAAGATTTTCTTTCCAACGTATTTAAAACTCGAGCTGGAGATGGAAATTTCAGTTGCTTCAAGTAGATTTCAAGACACCAAAGAGTTTATTTTAATATTTACAGTTCTAGCTGCGGATGGAAATGGTCCTCTGAGGACTCAGAAGCCTGAATCTTGGATGGGATTTACTGCGTCACCACCTTATGTCTGGCACTGCCCGGTACTCACTCTGCATTTTCTCAAAGACTCAGTCCCAGGCTTCGAAATGGAGAAACGTGTTTAAATCCTTGCCCAGCCATTTATCGACCCGTGCCTGTTTTCCTCGTAGGTGAAATGCCACACACCTCGGTGCTTCCCGAGAGCGACTTTCAAAGTCACACACATTATAAACGTACGGGTATAAATAAACTGCCAGTCACCTGAGCTTGACCCCGTGACCCTGCGGGAAACGTACAACCCTCCTGAGAACCGCACTGCCGACACGCGGGTCGCTATTAGCATCCTACAAATGCGCAAAGGCAAGGACCACGACGTGTCAGTCCTGCAGCTCGTTGACTTATTTGTCTTCGGGTTTTCAGAGCGAGGAGCCGTGGGGTGGGAGGGTGGAGGGAGGGTACACTGGAGGCCTGGCATAGCAGGCTTGGCTGACTTTCCACCCACCTTCCTCTTGACTCGCTGTGTGACCCGGGGCAAGTCAGTCCGTCCTTCTGCTCATCGGGGAGAGATGAGGCTCACCACGGGGAAGGGGCGGGGAGATGTTGAAGCACGAGTCCTGACCCGTGGAGCCGTGTAGGAGACAGGTGCAGAGGAGTGGCCCGTGCGTGGAAAGCAGTGCAGCGTGCGAAAGAATTCCCCCAAGTTCGTGCTCACCCGGGACCTCAGGATGTGACTCTATTTGGGAATTGGGTCTTTGCAGAGGTAGTGAAGAAAAGGATCGAGATGAGGAGACACTGGATTAAGGTGGGACCTAAATCCAGTGACTGGTGTCATAGAGGAGACTGGAAGGTCACAGGGACACAGACATGAGGGTGAGGCGAGAGTGGAGGCAAGGACTGGAGCGCCATGCCTGCCAGCAAGGAGTGCTGAGCGCTGACGGCAACCAGCAGAAGCGAGGCGAGAGGCACGGGACAGCTTCCCACTCGGGGCTCCGGGAGGAACCGACCCTGTCAGTACCTTGTTTTTGGACTGCTGGCCTCCTGACCTGTGAGAGTAAATTTCTGTTGGTTTACATCACCACGTTGGTGGTGATTTGCTATGGCACCCCTAGGAAGCCCATTCAGGCGGGATGGTTTATGTTAAAACACGAGGCACTTTCTTCAGAAAAGCCCTGGTATTTTTATTTTCATGGAGGTTCTCAACATTTCTTGGGGTGCAGGATACACTAATCCTGAGTCTGCCCCACTGATCCCCCCGCCACACACCAAAAAAAAAAAAAATTCCTGGATTGTCTTGGTAGTCAGCGGCCAACTTTACTAATAAGAAGGGGCCGAGCAGAACTTCTCAGATCACCAGTTTGGCACTTTTTTTTCCAAGGATGGAAAAGTGATTTCGAAACACCAAGGTGTCCCCAAGCAATACCCTTGCATCTTATCTGATTCCATCATTGTTGCCAGTGCTGAGGGTTTGTGGCATGTTGGGGTCGCTGAAGACAACGAATGATACAGATGCACTGGGGTTCACTGGGTCCCTCTGTATAACCACTTGCCTGCTGAGCTGGGCTCACGTCTCCCAAGGATCGGAGAAAGCTGGGAAGGTGCAGGAGTGAGGTGAACCCGCAGAGGCCAGCCCACGGGGTGGGGACGCAGAGGAGTGGATGCTTGTTATGGAATGAAGAAGTGCAGGCTACGGGCCAAGTACGCTGCTAAGCCCTTCACCACTCTGGCTTTCATATCCTTTTCACAAACCTCCATTCTAGAGCTGAGCACGCTAAGGAATAGAGAGATGATGTGACCGGGCCAGAAACATTCAACTAAGGAAGCAGATGCCAGCCTGGGCTTCCTGATTCTGCTTCGTCCTTCTGTCCGTGCTCACGAATTCCTGCCAATATTCCCACTTAGGCTTAAGCAACCTTTGGAATGACGTAGCACTGGCTCCATTTTAGAGGAGAAATAAAGGCCCCGGACAGTTCAGTTTGTTGGAAAGCTAGTTCCATGGTAGACAGAACGCTCAAACCCAGGTCTCCCCTCCTTCAAGGCCTGAATCAACAAGGGCTGCAGAGCGGCTCCCACCAACCCTCAGCCAAAGAGGAGAGCTCTGTGTGCTGTAAGAGGGCTTGCTGTGGGGTAGAGGAGAGCTTGGGGCACCAGTGGGGATGCATCCATGTTGGAAAGGAGGTGGTCGCTGGTGTGGCTCAGAGCATCCTTCCAGGAAGGCATGTGGCCTTCAGATGTCAACCTTTGCAAGAACGCCTGAACTGCAGAGAGTCACATCCTTCCCGGGGCAAGGTCACATCCTTCCTGGGGCCATCCACGCAGTGATTAGTCAGGAAGAGGCGTAGAGGCCTGGGCACATTAACCCAGTGGGGGTTGACACTCTGCAGGGCCCTTCTAGCTCCGGACCTCTCCGAGGCTGGGACCCTTGCCCAGCTGCATCTCAGCTCAACGTCTCTCTCTGGCCATGCCAGCTTCATTCCCCAGGTGTGGACCCTAAGAAAAGTTCTGCAGGATAAACATCCTCTCAGAGTTGGCTCCCTGGAAGACCCACATGAGGTTTCTCATTTCTAAAGAAAACTAGGATGGCTTGACCTTTGACTGGGGCCATCCGACTGATTGCCTGGAGACCTTTTTTCATCTAAGACAGTGAAGAGGCATGGCCCAGAGGAACCCAATGGGCCGGGAGCTGAGAACTTCCTGGGAGTTTTAGGAGGAAGCTGGGAGAGCTGAGCTCCTCTACGTGGGACCCGTGTGTCTGCACACGAAAGCCTCGTCCCTGACGTCCACAAGTGCAGGACTTAACAGGGGCTAAACTTGAACTTCTTTGTTGACATAATTAGTGTTGGCTCCGTGTAAGAGGCTTTCTGGCCAATTGGCATGCGTTTGTAAGTTTTGATTGGCAAATTTGAAGCAAAGTTCAGCCAAGTTCTATATCTATTTTGTACTGTGCCTTCTCCGCATCTAAAAAAGCCACCTCTCCTGATAGATGTTCACTTTTATGGTTGTTGATAGCTGAAGACATTAGCTCTTTAAGTGGACAAATGCTTCTGGCAGTCCAGGCTGTGCTCGGAGGACGAGAAATGCCTTCGGGTTCCTCCGAAAATTAATGTAATAAGATGCATTAATCAGAATTCTATCAAGTCTACACACTTGGCCTGGGTTTACGAGGCAGTACTTTGAAATTGCAGTTGGCTAAGCTTCCCTATTCTTTGAGAATCAGAGTGGGAAGGAAAAATGGAACGGAGCTCATGTTTAAGAAAAACTGGCAACAGGAAAAAGGTTTAAGCAACTTTTCATTCCTTAGCTCCACGAGGGGCTGCAGATTGGACGATTTGACCTTCGCATTTCTCTTTTTAAAATTTTTAAATTTATTTTTAATGAATGAATGAATTAATTAATTTAGAGAGAGAAGAGAGGAACATCAATGTGAGAGAGAAACATCCACCTGCTGCCTCCTGCACGCCCCCTGCTGGGGATCGAGCCCGAAACCGGGCATGTGCTCTGACCAGTTCATGGGACGACGCTCAGCCCACTGAGCCACACGGGCCGGGCACTGACCTCTGCATTTCTGAAGTGACTGCAGACGGGATCACAAACAGCTGGTCAGACCCCAAGCCAGCTCAGGACCGGTCTGTGCAAGGGCTGGGGCCCAAGTTATGTACTTGTTTGCTTCTCGCTAAAGTAACTTACTTCAGGACTTGTGATGGAATCTTGGCTATTTCTTACCTTCAGAGGTTGGTAACCAGGTGACGAGAAATCTGGAAGCGGAAGCAGATGACAGAGATGAGCATGCTGGCACCGTGTGGCTTCTGACTTAAAGATGACCTCAGGAAAGCAAACATGGGACTGCGGAGTCGGTACCAGATTCTCCGTGGCAATTGCACATTTTCAGATGACACTCTGCATTTCCAAGTCATACAGCGGTGCCCTGAACATTGTACTGCAGTTGGTTGTCTTTTAATGTCACAGAGCTGCATCTGTATTTACCATTATAACTCAGGACCCTAGAGATTCATATTTTTTGAAGACAAAGGGCCAGGCTTTTGTGGAAACATTTTTCCCCCTTGTATCAAAAAAAAAAAAAAAAAAAAAAGTGGCTCCTGCTTGTCTGGTAGACTTCAGTAATTGGCAAGATTTTGAGTAAGCTCTTTTAAGAGCCCTTCGTTTCTATTTTCACATTAAACACACTTGCAATATCTATTAAAAGCACAAATACGAAGGCACACACCAAGACTATCAATGAGCTTACATCTGGAGTCCTCGATATATCAGGAAAAATCAAGTGAGCGTTCGTGTCGTGGTATTTCTTGGGAACTCAGAGGTGGGAGGACCCAGCCGGTGTCCCACATTTTACATCTTATTCTATAGCTGAGGGTTAATCTACAGGGGTCAAGTTCAGGATTTGATTAAAACGACAAACACTGGGTTCTGCCTTCATTTCCAGGAGTGTTTCCATTAAAGCCCGGGCTACTCCACAGGGGAAAGGCAGAACACACACATGGATATTTCTGCCATGTTCTGGCTGGGACCCCCTGGCCTCACATTTCTAGGATGATTGAGCAATATCCCAGGAAGGACACACAAGGTCACCCAGGGGACTTGGGAACATCTGGGAGAGAGCAGGGTCAGTGAGTGGGTTGGTGAGAGAGCCTCCAGGCCCTGAAGGGATCTTCAAAATCATTCTCAAGGTTACATTCGGGCGCCGGCCGAGCCAGATGTGAGCAAGGACTTGCAGGCAGCCAAGCAGCAGGATGAGGGTCATTTAAACACGGGCAGAGAGGTCTGCCTGCAGCTGCCCTTGGCCTCAGACGGACAGTCATGCATCTAGCTTTTTCACTCCTCTCCAGATTTCTGTACACGAACAGGAAAATAGAGACACGGAAACCCAGGGGGAGGAAACGGAGCCATAACTCAGCAGAAGTCTTTCAGAATCTCCCTCCACCCATGAAACTCATAAATATGTGTTTTGGAGGAAAGTGGACACGTCGGGCAAGGAGATGGTCACGGTCTGAGATTTCAAACCGTTATCTATTGGTCAGGATCCTGGCAAGATACAGATGGCACACTCTAAATGGGTCTTTTAACAAAGGCACTGTTTGCAGAGGTCACTGCGGGGTCTACGGAACCAGCGAGGTTTAGTGCGGTTGAGATATGCACCAGTGGGGCGAGCTCCCCACCCTTGACAGCTGAGCGGAGGGAACTTTCTGTAGAGGGAGCCGGCCAACCCACGCCCTGCAGGGAGCAAGCCTGGGGGCTGACTAGCCAAACCTTGCTTTGTTCTGAATTCCTCTCGGTGTCCAACAGTGCCAAATCTGACCTGAGGATGAGAGGGCAAGGGGGCCTATTGAGGTCAGCCTCCTGGGACACTGGGGCCGGGTCGGAAGAGTCTGGAGGGGACGAAGATGACCAGTGCATAAATCTCACAAGCCAGTGAGAACTCCAGTGGGCAGGGCCTGGCCGGGCTTCCCCGACTTCAACCAAGAGATCTTGGCTGTGAGGTTTTACATATTGGTGTGCCACATCGGGTGTTATCTGGAGGTAGAACTCTTTTCCCAGTAAGATCTGACTCCGAAACCACTGGCCTAATGCTTTCTCCGGAATCTTCCAGGTCTAAGATACATGGTTCCATAGGAAGGACTGACTGGCTGTGGTCTGTGGGGTGCACAGCTCGAAACCCCACTTGTTAGCAAAGCACACTGGCACTTTCTCCCTCCCGTGGCTGCAACCCCTTCTGTTTTGTATATACACGTGGAAAAGCCAACATTTTGAAATGTAGGTCGATTTGAATTTTTTTTTCAGCAGAGGCCACATCTTGGTAGCTTTATTTGACAGTGTCACATAGGGGATCTAAAGATCCAAAAATAAATAAATAAAATCTTTTTTTTTTTTTTTTTTAAACACAGCTTCTTTGAATTAAAATGGAAAAATGCATATTTGTTTCAAGATTTCCAGGGGAAAAGGAGACATTTCAACAGGAGGATAAAAAGGAGGAAGAGGAACAGGGGAAATCAAACACCAGAAAGACGAAAAATGATTGCCTGAGAGACACACGGAGTGGAGGCACATTTTGCTGAAATTCTCTAATGAAAGAGAACTGGAATGGCCCTGGCCGGTTTGGCTCAGCGGTTAGAGCGTCGGCCCGCGGACCAAAGAGTCGCAGGTTCGATTCCCGCTAAGGGCACGTGCCTTGGTTGTAGTTCAGTCTCCGGCCCTGGTCGGGTCGTGTGGGAGACAACCAATCAATGTGTTTCTGTCACATCGATGTTTCTCTTTCTCTCTCCCTCCCTCACACTCTATCTGAAGGTAAATGGAAAAGTATCCTCCGGTGAGGCTGAAAACAGAAAAAAAAAAAGACAAAAGAACTGGAATGTCTTCCCAGTTCTGGGTCCATTGGCTGGCAGGGCACAGACCCGCAAAGCTGGATCATCTCCTGTGAGGGCACTCTGCTGGGCAGAGAAGATTCAGGCCAGTGTGCCAGGGCGGTGTTAACAAATGCAGATATTAGAGCGAGAAAAGGAAACCTCATAAAAGGTTCCTCAACCTGCAGCCTGGGGGGGTTGGGGGGCAGGCCCACCTCGGGAAGGTTAGAGCTGGGCTCTTCCTTTCCTAATATAGATTAATGACTTGCTCAAGCAAGCCGCCACAAACTTGCCAAATGTGCTGACCGCCTGAAATTAGCAAAGGTGGTGACTAAGGAAGGAAGGGAAAAAAATAAATAAAATAAAATGAGCCGAGTCTGAATGTGCCTCACTCACCCTGCTCTGACATATGACAAACAAAATTAACAGCGACAACGGGAAAGCAACAAGTATTAGGCGGTAGAAAACAAACTAATATAAATATGATTGATCTCCGAGGAGGCCTTCTGCTGTTGGGAAGACCTTGGGATTACAACAGACACACATGCTCACGCTGCACGCCCCCACCCTGTCCCGACTTGCACAGAGCAGAGCCAAGCACAGCAGAGTGATATGGGCATAATTATATCTCCTTTAACCAGGACAAAATGTGTTGTCCCGGAAATTAGAATAGATTAGCCTGGACGGTGGCAAAACCCAGCTCAAGTATCACACTCCTCTGGTCGCCTTATAAACATGTTCTTAATCTAGCACTTGAAAGGTATTAGGGAAAGCACGGAGGCTGATTCTCCGACTTAAAAGCCTGCGTGTTCTTTAAAGGCCTATAAATATCCAGTTTAGGAGGCCAGAAAAAGAAAACGAAAGGGAAAAAATTTAATGAAAAGTTATTTAGGGGCTGAAATACCTTTGTGAGGTAAATGAGTCTGTGGCAGCGAAATAGCGCGGCTCAGAGGCGATATCAAAGGTAAATTTAAGCAGCTGAATCATTTTCTTTCTGAAAAATCTATCCGCTAATTATGGGGGGAAAAGATGTGCGTGCCAATTGCAACAACAACAACAAAAAAAACCCCAAGCAAAACACAAGTATCTCACTATTCTTTTACAACACGATGGAAATCATAGAATTTAGCAGCAATGAAAAAGAAAAGAAGAAGGGAAGAAAGGGAGGGAGGGAGAGGAAGGAAGAAAAAGTAGCAAATGCAGTGGACACACACAATACCAGTTTCTTTTTTTTTTTTTTTTTTTAATCCTCACCCGAGGACATTTTTTCATTTTTTGCTCAGAGTAGGAGGGGGAGAGAGGAAGAGAGAGAGAGAGAAACATCGACGTGAAAGGGACACATCGAGTGGCTGCCACCCGCACAACCAACCAGGGCCGGGCACAAACTGCAACCGAGGTACATGCCCTTAGCGGGAACCGAACCCGGGTCTCTCCGGACCACAGGCCGACGCTCTAACCGCTGAGCCAAACCGGCCAGGGCCACAATGCCAGTTTCTAAACAGCATTCCAGTGACATGAGCGTCCTAGCGAATATAATTCCCCAAAGTGGAGAATCCCACCCAGGGGGTCCACGAATCAAGAGCGGACAGAGGATCATGGGTTAATCGGCCATTTCAGAATTCTTTATGAATATGTACCTGAACGTGTACATTTGTGAGCATGCTTGTGCACACAGGTGTGTCTCGGCCTGTCACTAATTGTCCCAGACTGGGAATTACCGACGTCCCTTCTGACTTCTCAATCAGGGGTTCACATGCATTCCTCTGAAATTCGGGAGAAGCCGAGTCTTCACACCAGCACACTGCCTGCCTGTCCCTTTCTTTGTCCACCTCTGAAGTACAGACCAAGCTACTGAAAATCAGGACAGCGCCTCCCTGTCTCCCCGGTTCTCCAAACAGACCGGGGCGTCAGAAGCCTGCGCCCGGCCCGCGAGGTCTCCCAGGCGTCTGAACGCAGCCCGGCTGCACCTCGGCTCTCCTGCCTTTCTGACAATATGACAGAGCACTTGTCTTTTTACATCTTGGGCTGTCATTCGTCTCTTTCCATGTAGTTTATTTTTTTCCCTCTTGCATAAGATGATTTGTCTCCGAGAAGAAAGTCTTAATATAGTTATTTCTTCGGAAGACAGCGAATCTGGTTTACATCCCCACCGTCTTCCACACTGGATATTACGGCCCACTTCAGCGGGGATTAGGCAGGCTTAGCAATTAGAAGCAAATGCCCTGTCCAGCAGGCAGGAGCCACTCGGAAGGAACAGCTGAAGGTAAAGGTCACCAGGCTGCAGAATTTCTCAAGGCGGTCACGGTGGCAGTGAGAGATGCTTTAGTCAGTTGTCCACCGTTAATTCCTTTTGCTGGTAAATGTGCCCCCGGGAGTCCCAGGTGCTCCAGGGAGACCCACCCTCCCTGGGGGTGTTTCCTACACTGACATGCCAGGTCGGATGGCTTGTCACGTGTTGCCACTCTCACACGTGGAACGCATTGTGGCTGTGACGTGCACGCAGACATCTTCGCTGAACATATGTAGCGGGGTATGCGGCTGGGCAGTCGGGTGTTTCTCGGGTGGGCTGCTGTGTGACAGATCTAGGTGGAAACTGCAGACCGGCCGGGAATAAAGCTGTGTTCTGATAGAAATTTCTTGAGTATTTGGGCATAGTTTGTCGCATAGAGCAGCGGACACCCACAGCTCTGACGGAGTGTCAAAGGAACTGCCAATGAAACTGTGTGAGGGCTCCCCTGCCCCGTACTCCTCTGAACTCACTGCTGAAGTGCTTTGGACATGTGCACCTGGGCCCGAGAGGTTCCCTGGAGGCAAAGGCAATGAGCCCTCAACTCCTTCCCTCTGGTGGATCCATGTTCTTTTTTTAAAATTGCTTTTAGAATGAGAGGAAAGGGAACCAGAGAGAGAGAGAGAGGGGAAACATCGATTTATAGTTGAACTTATATATGCATTCATTGGTTGATTCTTGGATTTGCCCTGACCAGGGAATTGAACCCACAACCTTGGCATACGGGGATGATGCTCTAACCACATGAGCTACCCGGCCAGGGTAGGACCCATGTTCTTAATGCTTCTCTGGTGCTATGAGATTTGCCAGATAAACAGGATACCAGGCGTGCCCCAGGGAGAATATGCCTTGAGGGGGTGAATGTGGACTGCTCCCCTAAGGACGGGGGTAAGGTTAAGTGCATGGTGAACTGAGCTACCTTACGTGGTGGCCATCCGTTGGGAACAGCAACGGAAGAGCTTACAGGGCTCCCGTGTGGAGCCCCTGTATCCTTCCCTCCCTTCTTCCTTTCCCAACTGAGCTTGAAGAAACTGTCCCCATACCTGCAGGGCAGACACAGCCCAGGCAGCTTTCTAGCAGACCCGTGAGCGCTTTTCCTAGGAGGCAGGTGGAGCGAGGACTAGCCCTTTTCTACTGGCTAAATCTCTGGGATTACTGACAAGCTGATGGAGGAGGGAAAGAAAACGAGGCCCCGATACATACATCAGTAAATACATAAATAAATAGCTGGACATCTGCCAGTCTGGGGGCAAATGGAAAGTGGGAAGGGATAGTGGCAGGGGACACCAGAGTAGCTGGGGGGAGGGGCAGGCTTCAGTTATGAACCTGAAAATTAAGAACAGATTTTTATCTCAGTTGTACCTGCTGGGGAAGCAAATCATATCCAATCCTAGAAAAGCATTTTCATTCAGAAAATGATTTTTCCTTCCCAGAATACCATGGTGGACTTTTTTTTTTTTTTTAATCTCCTTTGTGGCTTTGCTTTGGTTTTTGTCCTCCCCCTAAGCAGCTCCCTCCTCCAAAAAAAAAAAAAAAAGATTTCTTAAAACATTCTGCTCGGACATTCATTTCAAGTAACGGCACAAGGTCTAAAGCGCACCATGCGGGAGATGCATTTGTACATCTTCTCTCCGGACTGGAGCTGCGTCGGAGGAGGGAGCAGGGGACAGGGAAAGGAATCGCTCTCTCCACCCACTGAGCACCGTGCCTTATCCTCAGTGACCGCAGCTCATTAGCTACAGTTAGTACGAAGCCTGCGACCTGGGGGCCATAAAACTCCCCGTAATAATTCATCAGGTCCTGAGAGTTCTCCTAAGTACATTTAGATCAAGTGCATGGCGTTTCCCCTAATGGTGGCATTGGCTAATGGCCGGACAGACCCCGACGGTTGCACCAAGCCACACAGCGATATCGCGTCTGTCCAAATGAGTGGCTGTCAGGGAGGGAGACGGGTGGACTTGGTGGAGCAGTTGGGGCTGGTGGTCAGGACCACACACAAGGGTACTGAGAACTTCAGACCCTTTGAGCCTCCGTTGACTCATTTTTGAAGTAGAGATGTTAACACTGACCGCTTCGGTCTGGTGTGAGGATTATATGGGCTACACGTTTGGCTCCTTGTAGGAAACCAGAGGTGGTGGCTGATTTTTCTGTTGGAGCTTATGTTTAAATCAGTGAGGCTGATGAAGAAATCTCCGCTTCCCACCTCCATGGAGCCCGCCTCCTGTCCCTGGTGCTTGCACACATTTCTAGTATGAGAACATCTCTTATGACATCAGAAATTCACAGACACTCACACTTTTAATAGCCATTAGTTGAGTAAATACATAGTAATCAAGTGCTACTATGAATTCAGTAATACTTTTACAATGAATTTCTAGCCCTGGCCGGTTTGGCTCAGCGGTTTGAGCGTTGGCCTGCGGACCAAAGAGCCGCAGGTTCGACTCTGGTCAAGGGCACGTGCCTCGGTTGTGGTTCGGTCCCTGGCCCTGGTCCGGGTCGTGTGGGAGGCAACCAGTCGATGTGTCTCTCTCATGTCAATGTCTCTCTCTCTCTCTCTCTCTCTCTCTCCTTCCCTCCCTCCCACTTTATCTGTAGATAAATGGAAAAATATCCTCAGGTGAGGATTAAAATAAATAAACACATGGGACTGCATCAAACTAAAAAGCTTCTGCACAGCATAAGAAACAAGCATCAAAATGGAAAGGGAACCCACTATATGGGACAGCATAATTGCCAATGATACATCAGATAAGGGGTTAATTTCCAAAATATATATTCATACAACTCAACAAAAGGAAGACAAAGAACCCAATTAAAAAATGGGCAGAGGACCTAAAGAGACACCTCTCCAAACAGGACATACAAATGGCCAAGCGACACATGAAAAAATGTTCAACATCACTAATCATCAGAGAGATGCAAATTAAAACAGCTATAAAGTATTACCTCACACCTGTCAGAATGGCCACCATCAACAAATCATCAAACAACAAGTGTTGGCGAGGGTGTAGAGAAAAGGGGACTCTAGTACACTGCTGGTGGGAATGCAGACTGGTGCAGCCACCATGGAAAACAGTATGGTGTTTCCTCAAAAAATTAAAAATGGAACTGCCATTTGACCCAATGATCCTATTTCCAGGAATATACCCTAAGAAGCCTGAAACACCAATCAGAAAGAATATATGTACCCCTATGTTCATAGCAGCACTATTTACAATCACTAAGATCTGGAAACAGCCCAAGTGTCCATCAGTAGGTTGAGTGGATAAAAAAGCTGTGGTACATCTACACAATGGAATACTATGCAGCTGTAAAAAAGAAAGATCTCTTATCGTTTGAGACGACATGGAGGGGCCTGGAGAGTATTATCCTAAGCGAAACAAGCCAATCAGAGAAAGAAAAATATCACATGATCTCACTTATTTGTGGAATATAATGAATAAAACAAGCTGAGGAACAAAATAGACTCAGAGACATAGAAGTAGGGTACAGACTGACAAACCTCAGAAGAGAGGACGAGGGGGAGGAAAGAGATAAACCACAGAACTTATATGCATGTATGCATAACCATGGACATGGACAACAATGCTGGGGGTGAGGGGTGGGGGCGGGATCGGGAGGAGGGTGTCAATGGAGGAAAAAGGACAAACATTTGTAACAAAAATAAATTAATAATAAAAAAAAGAACAACAACAAAAATAAATGAATAAATAAATAATAATAAAATGGATTTCTATTTTACACATCACAATAGCATTTTCCCCACAACTGAAAACTGTTTGCACACACATGCAAGACTTGTTGTTGATTCCATCGAGAATACCGTACTTGCAGCATAAAGGGATTTAAAGAAACTTTATAGTAACTCCTGGGTCCCAAGGGCATCCACAGTGCAGAAGGGTGGATCATTGCTCGCAGGGAGGGCTGGAGGTCCTCGTACCCAGAGAAGAAGGAGGTTAAGAGACACTGGCGGGACATGATGCGGAGGCCGAATGCCAAGGGCACTAAAAAATTAGGGGTTGGGGAGTTGCCAGAGGGAGTCCAGTCAGGTGGGCCCGGGCCCTAGAAGGTTCGGAAAACCGGGAAGGGATGTCTTTGGGCATACACAACTCTGGGGGAAGACGGAACATTCAAGCTCGTTGACTGTCACTCTGGAGCAAATGTGGAAAGGAAGACATGGACAACTGACCTCTGAGGCAGTGCTGTCCAGGGAAACCTTTGGCGACGATGAAAATGTCCTACATCTCTGCGGCCCATAGGGTAGCCTGTGGAGCACCGAGCTCCTGAGATGTGGCTAGTGTGGCTGGAGAAGTGACTTCTAAAATTCTTGTATAAGCCCTGGCCGGTTTGGCTCAGCGGTTAGAGCGTCAGCCCGTGGTCCAGAGGGTTCAGTTCCCGCTGAGGGCACATACCTCGGTTGTGGTTTGTCCCCAGCCCCGGTTGGGGTCGTGTGGGTGGTGACCAGTCAATGTGTCTCTCTCACATCAATGTTTCTCTCTCTTTCTTCCCCCTCTTCCCTCCTGCTCTATCTGAAGATAAATGCAAAAATGTCCTCGGGTGAGGATAAAAAATAAATAAATAAATAAAATAAAATTATTATATAATTTTAATCCACGTAAGTTGAAAGAACTACAGGTGTCTAGTGGCTGCCACAGTAGACACCACAGCTCTCAGTTTGCTCGGGTCGGACTGAAAAAGACCCGGGTCATATAATAGTAAGGAGCTTCCCCTCCGAGGATCAGTTAATGGCTGCTCAAGGCTGGGACCCTTCAATCTAAGAAAACATTTCTTTCTAGAAAGCACAAATGCTCCTAGGTGAAACCGAGTCGCTTTATCCCACGGCACCCTGCTTTTGCCACATTTGAAGTGGGCTTTGGCCACTGTCATGAATTGGAAACAGCCTAGAAGCAAAAACATTGAGAATAAACCCGAGCCCTGGATGTTAAAGCTGTCATTTCTTTCCCATGGCCTCATGATTCAACGATTAATGGACCTTAAAACAATCATAAAACATCAAGGCCCTTACCGAAGCTCAGAAGAACAAGAATAGTTGTACTTCTGCTCCGGTCTTCTCGTTTTAAATTCACTGGGTGTCACCGAGCTCTGTAAACACTTTTAAGTATTTTGACTTTGTGGTATAAGATGTTGTTAAGCTGCTTCCTCCCTGACCTTCATTGCCCAGCGGCATGTTGTGACTCAGTGGAAAATGCATGAAAAACAGCAAGGATGTGCTCAGTGACATAGGACACCATAACCCTAAATAATGGCAATAATGTGCAGATTCCGATTCAATAAACTAACTCCCTGAAGATTTACTGAGCGCCCAGTCTGCACCAGGCACTCAGTGGACACCTGTACATAGAGCATAGTTTATGTGCACCATCCTCACGATAAACACAAGGGGTCAGCAGCAGTGTCCCCATTTTATAGACAACTACACTGAGTCCCATTCAAGCAGTTAGTAATGGGCAGAGGTGGGATTCAAAAACCAGGCTGTCTGACTCCCAAATAACACTTCTTTTTTTTTTTTTCCAATACACCACTCAGGACATTAACCTTTTGCTTATGATCTGGGCAGACTGTATTTTTCAAAAGTGGCCACGGCACTATTTCTAGTCCCACCTTCCCTTCCAGAACAGTCCCATTGCCCCATCAAGAGGGAGCGGCTACGTCCCCTCCCTGTGACCTGGGCAGGCCCTTGTGACGGCCGGGACAAACAGCATGCAGAAACACCAATGCTACATGACTTCTGCGGCTAGGTCGCGAAAGGCAATACAGAGTCTGCTGGCTCTCTCCGGGAGCCTCGCTTCTGGCACCCTGCCGCCATATTGCGAGGAAGACCAAGATGCCTGGAAACCCTATGTCGGTGTTCAAGCCCACAGGCAGGATCAACCCCCAGACCCACGAGTGAACGACGTTCAGATGATCCCAGCCCTCAGCTCATGCTGATTGGAGCAGAGACAAGCTGTTGCTGCCAAGCCCCGCTGAGACCACAGATTCCAGAACAACATAAAAGTTGTTATTTTGCACCACTAACTTTGGGGTGGCTTGCTATACGACAATAGTTACTGGAACGTGATCAGACTTGAATGAAACTCTGCAGAACAGGCAACTGTTTTAATTCCCTCATCAAAGACATCCAGTGGGTCGATGATGAGTTCCCACGTAAGAAATCCTGACAGGAGAAGAGAAAGGCTTTGGCTGTAGAGAAACACTGAGCATTTGGAAGGCTTATTGCAGCAGGGAATTAAATGGAGTGTTCGATGGATAAAACAAACAAACAAACAAAAAAAAACAGAATGCCTAATGAATATACCACAAAGTTGAGATTTATGGGATTATATGTTTATTGCTTTGACTGCTAACATCTATCTAGAGCCTCAAATGGCTTTGAACTAATTTCCTAGTTTGGCTCTGAAAGACTCCCTGGCAGAAGGGGATCTTTCGATTCTGTCTCTTGGGGGTACGAGGTGGCACTGGGTTTATTCCACAGTGTTCAGAAGATGACAACAATGTTGGTGGAACGCTAGACAGGGAACCCAACAAGGCGGAGGGCATCTTAATCGTGTCTGTATTCACAGATCCCGCCTGGCATGGTCCCTGGCAGCTTCTAGAGGAATTGAAAGAAAAACTGGGTAATCGCATAGAGATACAGCCATACAAGCTATTAGAGAAGTTTGGCAAAGCATGACAGAGACTTCTATTTGACACACGTTCACCCAAACAGGAGGTTATGTCTTCGCTGTGAATAACCTAGATTCCGCTGTGGAGCTCACCTTTTCTGTCCATCCTCAAGGTGGCTCCCCTCTGTGTCACCTGCGTTTGACGGCCCGGAGGTGCTGGCGGACAGACTAGAACCCTTCAAATACATGTGTCCTTTCTTGGTTAAGACTGCTTTGCCTATCTTAAAAATTTTACAGTCTACTTCTTAAATTTTGATATTTTGATAGTAATATTCTTAACTTCATTGATATGACTGAATACACGACTTTTTTTTAAAAAAAAAAAGACGTATTGCAAATATCAGGAAGAACAGACATTTTGCATGAGCTTCCTAAATACAGATGGGAACCATCCAAAAGCATGGTGAGTGATATTTCAATCTTTCAGGAGCAGTTACCTGGAAGAAATTTGTATTAATCGGGTTGCTTTTAAAACCTGTAACACTGCCACGGTTACAGCAGCATCACAAAATGCCTAAGGTATAAAAGGGATTTTTTTTTTCTTTTTCTTTATGACTGTGAATTTTCTGTGCACACCTGTACCATCAAGGTAACTTTCGCTATAAACAGCATTTTGAAATTATCACATAAAAAACTATCAAGCACTAAATTAGAAAAAAACAGAAATTCGAAAGTGATAGTTAAATTTATGAAGCAATTCTGCTACACTCAAAGGCTCATTGCTTGACATGTAAAAAATTCTGAGCTGCGTGTGAGGCCTGGGTAAGAATTCCTCTCCAGTGGGGGAAGCACAAACCACGCCAGAGCCCGGATGAGAGCCACGGGCAGAGCGTATGTGCTACGGATGCGTGCTTGTTTGCATGGCTAATGGTGATAATATTAAAAGTCTTTTCTCATCATTTCAAATTCTTCCTTTTTTTTTTTTTTTTTTATTTGGCCGAGTGCCTTTTTTTGCTACCTCCAAGAGCTGTTAATTTTGCTCACTGCTGAGCAAAAGTCAAAGTCAGAGACTAAACAGCTTGTAATGAGTTTTCAATGGCCCATCTCAATGAAATTGAGGGCAAAGACCAGCCGGCTCAGGCGATGTCAGCCCTCGGAATTTATTAGCGAGGGCGAGCTGTGTTGGGAGAAGGCGCAGAGGAGGGACTGAGGGTCCCGGGCTCTCCAAGAGGAGCCCCCGCCCTTATTAAAAAGTGGTGACAGCAGGGCACACACCACCAGACCTATTTGCCTTCATCCTCCACTGTTACAGGGTCACACCTGGTAGGGGAGTGAAGGAGAAAGAAGTCTCTGATAGGAGAACAGTTTGCATCTCGCGAGGATGCTGCTCCTCCCATCTACCCCTGGCCCCCCAAGGAGGGGAAAGGAAGGAAGTGCTTCTTTGTTCCTCAAGATCCTCCAAATGGCACCTCTGCCTCCGGCACACACCTGTCTCAGTCTGCATACGGTGATTTACGCAGAATGGGGCAGTATTCAATTTCTGAGTTCCAAGTTTTCTTTGTTCAATTGTTTAAATTTCTCTGTCACAGCCACTTCCTACAGCTCCCTTGTGATGTCACTCCCAAGGATGCCCTTTAGAACCACATGGTACTTCTCTGCACAGTGCAGAGTCTCCACATAGAACGGAATTTCAGTACCACATGATCTCATTTGTTTGTGGGATATCATGAACAAAATAAGCTGATGAACAAAATATATCCGGAGACAAGGAGGCAGGGAACAGAATGACAAAGATCGGGGTGTGGGGGGGAGATAAACCAAAGAACTTATATGCATATATGCATAACCAAAGGACACAGACAACAGTGCAGTGAAGGCGAGGTTGGGGGGGACCAGAGCAGGGGGGAGGGTGTCAATGGTGAAAAAGGAGGGACATTTATAAAAAAATGAATTAATAAAGAGAAAGAAACCAAAACAAAACAGAATTCTGCATGAGCCTGACAAATTCTACACTTGAGAGTACAGATGAATTTGACAATAGATTCTTTGGCCAAAAGAAATGCATGGCAAACCACTAAAATAACAGACTTGAGCAAGGTGGTGGTTTGAGGGGGGAAAGAAACTTACTTCTGCACAACCCACATGTTTTTATTTTAGGAGAAACCTGTGCGGTCTGTGCTAAGCGTCTACATGTCCTGTGAGTGGAATAAATTAGGACTGTTGGAGCCTCTCAGATAAATTTTTATACAATTGATATTTAATTATGATCGATTCTAGCATATATATATATATATATATATATATATATATATATATATATTTTTTTTTTTTTTTAACAAAGAACCTACTAACTATGCCAAGCACCAGGAATTTCCTAGCAGGCCTAGTGATGAAATTCAGCTCAACTTTTTTGCCACTCATTCATTTCTTCAATCATTCATTCATTGATTCAGTCACTCACTACATTCACAAAGGTTTATTAAGCACGTGCTAAGAACAAAGTTATAAACTAGGTTCGGGGGAAATATCTGGTCTCCACCCTCAGCGAATTTAGACTCCAGAAAATTCCGGGTTAATATAGTGGATTTCTAAAGCCTTCCACAAACCGCCAACTTCCTGTTTGTTTAAATAGACTTGTTTTCCCAGCATTCACCTTGCTCACCTTATTCATTCAGTTCCATTCACAGTCCTGTCCCTTTCCATGTCCCACAGCATGGCGGGGGAAGTTAAACATGCATTAAATGTCTTAAGCAGAGTCTGCGTAAGAATGTGTTGTATGCATTCAATAAACAGCCCTCCCAAAACACCCCCAAAAACCCCAAACCACCAAGTGTTGCTCTTTGTATTTAACATATCTGTATATTTCAAAAGCATGTCTGATGTGAGAGTGAGAACTATTCATACACACATCCTTAGTCATTTTCACAATGACAATAATGCTAATAACAATAACAGTAAGAAGAGGCCGCACTAGCAGAAGCAATTACTCTGGGCCAAACTCTGTGATAGGCCATTTACACGCATTATCTCATTAAATTCTCATTTAACCTGCAAGTCAGGTACTATTTTTATCCCATTTTGCTGATAAAAGGTTGACAGAGGTTAAGTGATTTACCCCAAATCACAAAACCAGTGTGCATTTCAGATCAGGGCAACCTGACTTCAGAAACCTATAAAATAGCAAAACTCTGTTTAGATCGTAAAGTCTACACAGCTTTAATCTTTTAAGCGAAAATTGAAATGTCCCTGTGTCTGAAAGTGACATGTAATTGATCCATATACACTGTGGAGAGGGACTCTGTGCTTGAAGTAGGTCTGCCTCCAAAACTCACCACCAATTTTAAAACTCCGCTGGTAACTTTGTTCAGAAAGCAAGTAAAGGGGAGGGAGACACCGGGTTGTGGGCCCGATCCCCAGTCGGGGGAGGGAGGGACATGCAGGAGGCGGCCAATCGATGTTTCTATCTCTCTACCTTTCCCTTCCTCTCTCTCTAAAATCAATGAAGAAAAAAATTTTTTTTTTTAAAAAACGGACCAGATTCCTTATCAATTTATCAACTGCATTCAAACACTAGGAGCATAACTACTCTTATAGGAAGTTAAAACGCTGTTTCTAAAAAATAAGAAAGAGGGAATTCCATACACAGCTTCCCAGAAAACTGTAGCATAGAAGAAAAAAATTATTACACGGGGCAATATTTATGCTTACGGTGTTTGAAAACTTCCCTAATAGAGCTTGATGCTTAATGTTTCTGTCGGAGAGAACCTCACTACAATGTTCTAAACCAGCGATCGTCAACCTGTCATCTCGTGGCACACAAAAACTAATTACAAGAATTCTGTGGCGCACCAAGAAATATATTTTTTGCTGATCTCACACACACACAAAAAGGTATTCTTTTGATTCATTCACATCGGACCTCTACTGTTGTGTTGGCCGTTGGCCTTCCTTTATTTGACAAAGGGAAAAGAGGTCAGTGCCCCTGCCTTAATAGTCAGGTACTGCATGTTTTAAAAATTCTTACAGCTCACCCTCCTGAAAAACCACTGTCCTAAACTATCAGATTATTTGTTGACTGAGAAAATCAGTCAAGTCGTGCAGGGGAGAAAGTGTTATCTCTAGAGAAGTTTGCTACGATTGCAACAAGCCTGCCACAGGCTAGACACATGGACGTGAGCCAAGTTGAGTCAACTAAGTGGATTTTTGCACAATTCTCTCATTCTGAAGAGTGACCCCAAATCAGGCAAGCTCCCACACAAACCTGCTCACATGTCTGCCGTTGAACCTTTGCTGTGGCTAGCTTCCCCACGCGTTGTCAGAGGCTGCTGCAAAGTATTTGTTTAGCAAACGAAACAAATGATAAATCCTATCAGCGAGGACAAGGCAATTCATGTTGCAGGCTGATTCCGACTGCACACGCTTACCCCCACTCCCCAGCCCTCCAAATTCTTAGGAGAAGAAAGAAGCTGAGAGTAACACCCTCTTTGGGGTGATTTTCACACCCCAGTATCTAGAGGTTCCTGCAGAATCATAACCTGAAGACATCACATCGCTCCATCTGGTCCCCCGTTTCCAAGCAGAATCTCAGAGCAACATGTTTGTCTTTGTGCTGAGAGCACATGGCATGCACTTATGGAAAACCCAGCCCTTTCCTGGCATTCCTCTGAAATACCGTGGCTGGAAAGCCTGACTTTTTTTATTTTTTTATTTTTTGCCACGGAACACTGAACATTTACACAATCATTAAAATCGCATCTACCACCATATTTTTTCTCCTTCTCAGTTTTAATACATTTTTATAATTGCATTGAAGATATTCTAACCCTGTTTTTAGTGCAAAGATAAAATTTATGAACCGTGACAAATGTATCATCTTAGAGCCAACCCGAAGGATAACAATGTGCGTGGCAAAGCCCGAGTCTGAGCTCCCTTCTGCCCGTTCTAATGGGGCTGGGGAGAAAAAGAGTTCACCCAGACCCCAGTCCCCGAGTTCCAGACACGAGGGGGGTCCCTACTTAATCCCGAGAGCCAGGGCTCATTTCAAGAAAAAAAGTATTCATTCACACAGAAATTTTTCTAAAGTTACGTACACAATTGGAACTGCAACAAATATGTATTTTCATTTTTTTGTGGTGGGTGTAACTGTGGCCGCTTCTGTCCACAGACCCCGAGGTATCAAATTAGATTTGTTCTCTCGGTGACTCACCCACTTTCCCCTGTATCTTTTTTTACAGTTCCTTTAGAATGTGTTTTTGGGGGGACAAAAAGAAAAGGGACAGACTGGGGTAGCAGAAAGGACAGCTAATAAGTGCCAGAGAAAGTGGGATTCAGGATTCAGTTGGGCCACCAGGGAGCTGGGTGACCTTGAACAAATTTCACCTCTCTGGGCTCTGCGTTCCTCGTGCACGGAGGGAAGGATTTGGATAGGATTTCTGAGCTCTGACATGAGATGCCACAAAGAGATTATTTAAAATAAAACACCTCCAGCTTTCAGACTCTACCACTGATGAGAAAAATCAGTTTCAAAAGATCTCACATGCTAAGGAGTTCTGAAAAATCCAGCAGTCACATTTGCTGGAGTGTGTGTTTACAAACCCAGATGGACACCATGAAATTAAAAAAAAAAAAAAGATTTCTGTAAGCATCCACCCTCCTTGTCGAGTGTACCCTGTCCGTGAACTCTCCGCCGAAAGGGAACACGAGAGAGGAGACGCAAACTCTGGGTGAACTTTTCTGCTCTGCCTCCCTTTTTCCTTAGAAACACCGAGTTTTTCAAGATTTCCTAACTTTACATGATAGCCTTGACGACGACACAGATGCTGGGGACCGTAATGAAGTGGACGTCATCCACACAATTTAAAAGCACTTATTGTGACAAAATGGATTGGGGAGGTTTGGGCGGCACGAGCATGCATAAATGAAATGCATCCCGCCGGAAAAGCATTTTGCTCACATTGTCATTTACGGCTCCTGAATTAATAGACCAAGAAAGACACCACCGGCCCCGGCAAAATGCCGTAAAGCCACTGGCAGCGAGTGGCGTCTCAAACTTTAATTCCCCTGGGGAGAAAAGGACACTGCCTAATCTGTATTCAGCCCTGACATTGGCCACATCTGATATGGAACATTAGCTTCTAAGTCTCTCAATAGACTCGTGTCCTTCAGTTTATATTACTTTATGTTAATAGTAGAAAAATTACACACAACATCATTTATCATTGTTATCCTCTGCTATACATCCCATAGCTTATTTTAATATATTTATTTACCCCTGAGACGGTGAGAAATTAAAAATATATATGTATCAAGAAAAACCTATAGGGGGAAAAAAATTCACTGCAAATCGCTTTTAGAAAAAAAAACAAAAACAAAAAAACCGCCTCCCTGGGGGGTGGATATATATGTAGCTAAGCTTGTGAATGATAAGATGTTTTCTGCCTAAGGATGCAAGTACGGTCTGTACAATAATTCCTGGGGCATGAGTACATTTCAAAAAGAGGCATATTAATGATAGTGTATCTTTTGTTCCCTCATCCGACCAGTTTATTGTTTTGTTTTGTTTTTTTCTCATTTGTCGATGATATCCTTGGGTCTCTCTTGTTCTGTTATTAGCTTTTTTGACATTTGACCTCTAGCTAGGGAAATGTGAGATTTGTTTTCCCCTTTGAAAAGCATTGTCAGTCTGAACCAGGCGTTCACTCTTTTTGACACATTTGCCATAAACGCAGCACAACCTCAGTTCGGACTGAAAACAGCAATGGTGTCATTGGGTCTAGTGCCTTCACTTCCGTGAAGTGCTTTTGCTGGCATGATGGAGGTGACGTGGTGGGTGGGCTTCAAAGAACACGAGCCTTGGTGACTGGATGCCCGGGTTCCATCCATCTGTCCCCATGGAACATGGGCACGTAGCCCATCTCTTTAAGCCTTCGTTTCCTCCAAGGATTAAGATCCCGCAAAGCTTGTGGGGTCACAGTGATTTTTCTGTGGTATTATTTTTTCCTCATCACAGTCTCGTGAAGCTAAACAGTTCTTCCCATTTTTCAGATGAGCAAACAGAAGCTCAAGAATATTGGCTTGACGAAGGTCCCTGATTGGAAAAGCAGCAGGATTGACGTGGAACGGTGGCGCCTCAGTTTCCACTTTCCCCTGCACTCCCTGCAGCCTAGAGAACATCTCTAACAATGAGCATCACAGGAATTAATCCACTTCAGGGATTTGGGGAGATGAATACAAACCTGTGACTCTCGGGGCTGCCTCTTCATATCTGATTTTCATTTATTTTTTCTGCTTTGACATTTAAATAAACTGATGAACAAAACAGAAACAGAGGCATGGATACATGGAACAGTCTGACATCTGTCAGAGGACTGGATGAAAGAAGGTGAAGAGATTAGCCAAAGAAAATGTGCATAACCCATAGAGACAGACAACAGTGTGGTGATGGCCGGAGGGAAGGGGGGCAGGGGCTGGCTGGAGGTGGCCAAAGGCGGGGCTGACATCTGTAATAGTGTCAGCAATAAAACTAAAAGTAAAAAAAAAAAAAAAGAGAGAGAGAGCATGAACAAAAAGCAGAAACAAACAAACAAAAAAGGCATGTCTTGAGTAATGCATGGTTATACAATACACTCTTCTAATTTTGTCTTCTTTTTCAGGTAGACGGTGGCTGTCCTGAGACACTCTTCCTTTTAGCACTTACTCTTGGTTATGAGGTACCTTCACAGATTATGTCATGTCATCCCCACCCAACACAGTAGGCGGAGGAGGTATGATTTCCCAATTATATTGATCAAGAAACAAGACAAAGGTATTTACTGAGCAGCTCAAGATGGCTAATGGCTGAGCTGGGAACTGAACCAGAGTTCTGGCTCCTAGCTCAGGCAGGGCTCTTTGTAATACATTTCAATGATACTAATAAACAGATACATTTGTGATGAATATGGACAATCATTATTATTTTTTTTTCAAATGGCAAAATAAAACTGGTATCATTTATACAAGACTGTGCTATTTAAAAGCAGTATGCTGGGCAACGAACACTAGAGAGCAAGCCACAGAAGGTAATGTGTCATTGAAAAAATGTCTCTTGCCTCCTGAAAGCATCACCAGACTACATTTCCCAGACTCCCTTGCAGTGGGTATGACCATGTGACTGAGTTCTGGCCAATGGAAACTAGGTGAAAGTGATCTCACTGCTTCCAGGCTTAGCCTATAAAACCCTCCAAGGAGCCTTGTTCTTTTCCTTCTTTTGTCTGATGCCTGGATTTTGAGGATCTGGCAGAGGATTCAGGGGCTCTGGAGCCCAAGATGTCAAAGCCTGGGGCCCTGAATGACAGCGCGGGAGGCCAGCTGATGAATGTCTGCATTGACTGTTACTTGAACAAGAAGTCAACTTCAGTTCTGGGAATTGTTTCTGATAGCAGTTAAGCGATTCTGATCATAGGAAGAAGATTCTGAAAGGAAGGTGAGGGATGTTTCGCCATTCTCATCACCAGGCTAAAATATTTACCAGACCTGCTTTGAGCAAGCAGTGACAGAAACTCCTGGTGGGTCTTACAGCCTTAAGGCATACACATTCACAGGAGGTTCTCTGCCTTATCTTGGCCATCACCTGATTGTCTTTTTCATAAATTATCTTTCTTTTTTTTTATTTACTTATATGGCCCATACATTTTTATATCCATTTGACAATGATGATGATGATAATAATAACGGCCAGCATTTATTGGGCACTTACTATATGCCAGCCACTCTACTAGGTGCTTTATATAAAATGTCTCATTCCGCGTCGGCCTGCGGACCAGAGAGTCCCGGGTTCGGTTCCCGCTAAGGGTGCGTACCTCGGTTGCGGTTCATCCCCGGCCCGGTTGGGGTCGTGTGAGTGGCAACCAGTCGATGTGTCTCTCTCACATCCATGTTTCTCTCTCTCTCTCCCTCCCACTCTATCTGAAGATAAATGTAAAAATATCCTCAGGCGAGGATTATAAATAAATAAATAAATAAATAAATAAATAAATAAAATATTTTTCTCAGCTATCTTTCTCTTTTTAAATTGAATTTAATGGGGGTGACACTGGTTCACAAAACCATACAGATTTCAAGTGTGCAACTCAACAAAATATCATCTGCACACTGCATTGTACGCCCAAAGCAAAGTGTGTGTGTGTGTGTGTGTGTGTGTGTGTGTATATATATATATATATATACACACACACACACATATATATGTTTTTTTGCTTAATCCCGTCACTTTCTTTCATCCAGCCCACCAACCCCCTCCCCTCTGACATCTGTCAGTCTGTTCCATGTATCCATGCCTCTGTTTCTATTTTGCTTGTTAGCTTATTTTGTTCATTGATTGCACATATAATTGAGATCATATGGTATTTGTCTTTCTCTGACTGGCTTATTTCACTCAGCATAATAATATCTAGGTCCATCCATGCTGTTGTAGAAGGTCTTTCTTTTTTATGGCCGAGCAGTATTCCACTGTGTAAATGTACCCCAGCTTTTCAATTCACTCACCTACTGATGGGCACTTGGGCTGTTTCCAGATCTTGGCTATTGTAAATAATGCTGCAATGAACATAGGGGGCATATATTCTTTTGATTTAGTGTTTCGGGGTTCTTCAGATATATTCCCAGGAGTGGGATCACCGGGTCAAAAGTGCCTCGGTTTTCTATATGCAGAAAGAGTATCTGTGAAGCGCCAGTGACAAGAAGCCTGCACAGCTCCAAGCACAATGGTGGCACCTTTTCAGCACTCGGTACATTCAGACTAGCATTATTGTCATCAACATCATCATCGCCGTCATCGCCACCACAAGCACCATTCTTCAAAGCGGGATCCACTTAACCACCAGTGTGCAGAACAGGTTGGCAAGAGAAAATGCCAGCTCAAAGATCAGCCTGAAACTTCAACTCCCTTTACTACAGACTTCTCAGAATGTGTCTACGATGATGATGACATCAATTGATCAACCACAGATATCCATTGTATATCAGGCACAGAGCTAATATACAAAAAGAAAATCATTTCTTTGTCACCAACCCAGCCTAAGTCAGACAGATAGCAGCAGCCACAGCTGGCAGTTCTGTGTCCTGTTCCTGCACCTCCTACAATATAGGTCCTGCCTGGGCTCCCTGCCTGGACACAGCGTTCTGATCTGCCCTGGCCAGAGCATCACCACACTAGTGCAAACACTAACAGTGAAAATAAGGACAGCGGCAACAGTAGCAGCAATGATAGCAGCGGCTATGATTTACTGAGGACTCACTTCGGGTCAGGCATTGTGCTGACTGCATGGATACCTTACCCCACTCAATCTCACAACAACCCTAAAAGGTAGATATTATTTACGCACTTTTTCAATGGGGAAATTGAGGTTCAAAAAGTTTAAGCATTTTGCCTACAGGGACACAGAGAGGGGGACTGGAATCCAGGTCACTGTAACACAAAAGCCTGGGTCATTAAGAACATGATGGCATGAGCTTTTCTAAGCACCTGCCTGCCCCAGACCCTCTTCCACAGCAAACATCACACTGTTCCTGACCTCTTAGGAGTTACGGTCAGCCCTCCATATCCGCGGGTTTCACATTCGTGAATTCAACCAACAACAGATCAAGAACATTCAGGAAAAAAAAATCCCGAAGAGTTCCAAAAAGCAAAATTTGCATGTTGCAAACACTGAGTGCTATGCCGAATCCAAGCAAATGAAGCTTGTATATAAATATAGGTTATATGCAAATACGATGCCATTTTATATAAGGACTTGAGCGTCCATGGACCTTAGTACCCATGGGGGATCCTGGAACAAGTGCCCCACAAATACTGAAGGACAACTGTATCCTAGGAAATGTTTACCCCAATGAAACAGTGAACTCCATTTGTAACATTTCTGAATGAAATCCTCAGTCATTTCCATAATGGCTGAATAGTCTGAAGAAATATAATTTTGCACTGCGTAATATTTAAACAATAAAGGTTACCTCGTGTGTACTACTACTGGGTTTATGCTAATAACCAGAATCATTTAATCATTAAGGGCTAATGACCTGCAAAATTTCATTTTATAAATGAAGTCATATCTGGTATTCTAGAAGGCAAAATTGGATGAAAAATGAGGAAAGTCAACATTCAATGTGTATTCCTGAATCGAGAGCCATTCTCCAGTCTGTGTTGGGGCACTACCAACTTTGAGTAGCAAAAGGGACCAGCATTTGAATGAGAAGCAGGAAGGGAATTCTACATCTTCCGGGTCCTACTGGTTTCACTGATGTTGTCAACAGAATAAAGAGGTCCCTGTTGCAGGATCACGGTTATCAACAAAGGGTTGGATCTGTGTCCTTCCTCCTTTCTCTGTACAGCCCTCCATTCTTCTGAGTTTGGGATGTGTTACTACGAAACCTCAGCTGCCCGGTGAGGACAAGCCTAGCTCCCTGTTGGGCATCCGGGTGAGTGACTGGGCCTTCCTGGGCTTCACCTTCCCTGACCCCCCTCTACTCCTCTGGAAGAGGTACCGCACACATCCTCAGTCATCCCACACTGCTTTGGCCAACCTTGATGGTAGGTGAGATACTTCCCCTAAACTTCTGTTGTAAGCTCTGTTTGTTGTCTGACCAAAAGCTACCCTTCCTCCCTCCTGAGAACAGAACTGTGACTCTGTGTGGGTGGCAAAACCCTTGAAGGATGAATCCGAGTCCACCTAAACCAATCATGGTGTGATAAAATTGTATTAATGGCCCTGGCCGGCCTGGCTCAGTGGTTAGTGTGCTGGCCTGTGCACCGAAGGGTCATGGGTTGGATTCCAAGTCAAGGACACATACCTGGGTTGCAAGTTCAATCCCCGGCCCCAGTTGGAGTGTGTGCAGGAGGCAACCAATCGATGTGTCTCTCTCACATCCATGTTTCTCTCTCTCTCTCTTCTCTCTCTCTCTTTCTCTCTTCACCTCCCTCCCTTCCACTCTCTCTCAAAATCAATGGAAAAAATATCCTCAGATGAGGATTAATTAAAAAAAAAAAAAAGAAGAAGAAGAAAAATGTATTAATGGCCCCAATTCTTCACTATATCCCTAGCCATGCCCTCTGCAATGTAAATGTGTAGTGACCCAGGCTGTAGGTGGGACATAATTCAACACCCCTGAACACGACCATATGATTTGCTTTGCTTTTTAGATATGGCACCAAAAAGCACAAACAACAACAACATTTAAAAAATAGATACATTGGACTTCATAAACATTTAAAACTATTACTCACCAAAAGATACTATCAAAAGAGTAAAAGATTACCCATAGAAAGGGGGAATATTTGCAAATTATATATTTCATAAGGTTCTAGTACCCAGGATATACAACGCAACAACAAAAAGCAAATGATCCAATTTAAAATGGACAAAGGGCCCTGACCGGGTAGCCCAGTTGGTGAGAGCGTCGTCCCCATACGCCAAGGTTGCAGGTTTGGTCCCCTGTCAGGGCACATACAAGAATCAACCAATGGACGCACAAATGAGTAGAACAACACACTGATCTCTCTCTCTATTTCTCTCTCTCCCTTATTTAAAAATAAAAAAATAATAAAAGATAAATAAAAAATGGACAAAGGACTGAATAGACATTTCTCCAAAGGAGATATGCAAATGGCCAATAAGCACAAAAAAGGATACTGAATAGCATTAGTCATCAGGGAAACGTTCATCAAAACCACAGCGAGATACCACTTCCTATCTACCAGGATGGCTATCATAAAAACCAACAACACACAAACAAAGAACAGAAGATACAAGTGCTGGTAAGGATGTGGAGAAACTGGAACCCTAATATTGGGAATTGGAATGTCAGATGATGCAGACACGGTGGAAAATTATTTGGCGGCTTCTCAGAAGTTCAATATAGAGCACCATATGATCTAGAAACTCCACTTCCAAGTATATACCCAAGAGAATAGAAAATAAGCCTTCAAACAAAACACTTGCACAGAATGAATACATAATTCTTAATGTCCCAGAAGTAGAAGCAACTCAATGCCTATCAGCGGGCGAATGGATAAACAAACGTGGCATAACCATGCAATGGAATATTATTCAGCCATAAAAAGGAATGAAATACTGACCAATGCTACAGCAGGGATGAAACTTAAAAACATTATGCAGTGAAATAAACCAGACAAAAAAATGCCACCTGTGGTATGGTCCCATTATATGAAACATTCTATTCAAACTAGGCAAATCCATAGAGACAGAAAGTAGATTAGTGGTGACCAGGAGCTGGAGGAGAGGAACTAGGAATGACTGCTTAATGGATATGCGGCTTCTTTTGGAGGAAATTTTTAAAAGTTCCAGAATTAGACAGTGGTGATTGCTTACAAATGAAAGTATTGTGCATGTTATTATTATTTGTAAATTTTGTGCTACACAGCCATTATTAATTTATAACTGTGTGTGTGTGTGTGCGCTCTACATGCACAGTTAATTTTTTTCCAAGAGCCAGTTGTTAAACCGTTACCAGCACACCACTGGCCACAGGGCTCTAGGCTCCAGAGCAAGACCTCCTCATGCCCCTAAAAACAGTCTTAACTGAGTCTCTTTCCTAGCAGCTGGTGCCCAGAGAAACATTCAGAGCAAGGTGCTGAAAGCTGCTGCTGAGAGGCGAGAATTCCTCTAGCCAGAGGTAGCACCTGCCCCTCCAAGGTGGAAGAATAAGAAGTACATTCCTTTGCTGGGAATGCCAGCTGGCAAAAGACACTTCATCTTACTTTGCTTAATTCTAGAGAGCCAGTCACACTTGGTTATTGTTTTTAGTTTTACATACTAGTATTGAGTTATTTTTTATGGATGTTATTTCTCAATTAGTGTATTCCCTGGAGAATGCACACGCCTCTAGAACTCAGCTTCTCCTTGGCTATCATCACTGCTGCCATGTGTACCACCTGGGAGCTGGTTTTATGCTCTTTTGGCTGCTCCTGCCCAGACTGACTCTGGGCCCCTCTGACCAGCTGTAAAATAGGGATCTGGCTTATATGTGGGGTCCCAGGCTGTGGGTATGATCTCTTGTCCATAGGCATTGGCTGAACACTGTAGAGATCACACAGACACCTTCAGCCATGAATATCCTTTGGCGGTGTTTGGGACTGACAGACATGGGTCATTATGCTCAAGGTCAGGGGGTTGACCTTGGAGATAGCAATGGACTCTGATGATTTTATAAGGCTCACTTCCCAACTGTTCATCAGGCTCCCTACCTCATAACCCCCTTGGCTAAGAGCAGCTAAATTAATAACAATGGCAACCACTAATTGAAAGCCTACCGAATGGTTCTCTTCTGAGCACTATATATGCAATATCTCATTTAATCCTCACAACAACTCTTTGAGGCAGTTGCTATTATTTATTCCCACTCTGGAGATGAGGAGACTGAGGCTGAGAAAGATGAAATAATTTGCTCAAGGTTACAAGGCTGGTGCCTGACTCCAGGGTCTGTACTCTCACCTATGATCCCAGACAATCTCCAAATGGGTGAGACCTTCACTCACCGGCTTCCTGAGGGCTCCTGGTTGGAGAAAAGCCACCAATTTCTCATTCTTTACCTTTTAGCTCCAATGAGGAGACTGGAGAGCTATAGTTTTATTAGGGTTACAGGAGTCAGGGCTTGACTCGCCCTCCAGTTTCTCCCTGCGAACTGGAGCATATACTTTCACTCTAACCCTCACTTTCCTCATCTATGGAAAGGGGGTAATGATATCAACCTACTGTGAGTGTTGTGTGGTTACACAATTTGCATGTAATGTGGGGAGAGCAATGGCATTGTCCTTGTAGGGTGGTTGTGAAGATATGGGGTGTTATTGCAGGTAAAGAGCCATGAACATTGCCTGGGGCACAGTAAGTGATCAACATGTATGACCTACTGATATCATCATCATCTCCCCTACCCCCATCACCATTATCATCATCATCATTACTTTTATTTAGAAGACAATATTTATGTCTTTGTAAAAGGCATGGGTATACCAGGCACACCACTGGCACCCAATAAATATCAACTCCCTTCTCTGCCTTCCTAGGCCCCTAGGCTCTCAATGTCATGCCCACCAACCTCTTAAAGGCCCATTCTAGCCTCTTCCAGTCTTCAGTTGGAGGTCCTTGCTTTAGTGAAGAGTGATCTGTCTCCCAGAAGGCGCTCACACAAAGAACAGCTGGGTGGTGGGCACAAATTCCTTCTTCCCCTCTCTCTCTGCTGTGAGGTACAAGAATACCTCCTTGTCAAGGTCTCCCCTCCACCCCAGGTCCTCTCCACCAGCTCAGACCTGTCTCTACTCATCATGGCATCATTCACTACACTGTACAGTTCCATGCACACAGTCAATAGAGATCAGTAGAAGCCTCTTGACATCTAAATGTCTGATGATTAAGACAACAGTTGTCTGGCACATACATCCCCAACTATCACCCAGCTGTCATATATGATGGAGCATCTTTCAACCATTTTGAGACCTGTTTTGTTTTGTTGTTTTTTTCCTTCCAACTCAGTCACGACTAAAATGTTGTACATTTCATTGGAAGTAAGGCCATTGTTGGTGTTGTCCATGTTGAACTTAATTGACATTTAAAATGTCTTTAGAAAGAGTATGCAATGGGTTAGTACTATAACTCAAATTTATTAAGTTTGCAAAAGGCATGGAAAGGGCCACCTGATACATGGTAAATTGTGTTTAAATAACTCAAAAGATCCTTTTTTAAATAGATATGAAACAAGTTCTGAGAGAGAAGAAGGCTTTGGATCATTATTTTAGTTGACACTGTTTTCCCCTTTTTGAGTGAAACATAAAATAACAGCACATCTTATAATTGATTGTATCTTACATTCTTAAAATACATTATATGAAGCCTTTGTAATGCTTTAATAATGTAAAAAATGCTTGAAAATTGAACATAGAGTATGATTATGGTCACAACTTGGAAAATGTACACCACCAACCAAACAGAGTATAGAAAAGAAAGACTGGAAAGAAATAATCCTAAAAGTTAATGGAGCTTGTATTTGAGAGGTGGAGTAAAGAGGGAGTCCTGTTTAGCTGGTAGAGAGAAGCAAACACATTAATACTTTTTGTTCCATCACTCATGAATTCAATTACCAAGCAGTTTGGGTGACTTTTCCTTCCCAACTAGGAGAGTATTTGGAATCTCTGGAGTGTGTGGGATACAAATGTTGGAAGCACTGTCCCAGGATAAGAGAGGTGAGCTCCACCTCTCTCCAATCCACAGGAAAGGTTAGCCCCAGGCAGCTGGAGGCTGTGGCAAAAGCAGTGCTCAAAGACAAGATGGAAAATGGAGAGGGAGCAAAAAGAACTCATCATCAGAAAGGTCATGAACCTTGAAGGCACTGGAAGAGAGATAAAAATAAGAAGTGGACAAGTGTAATAGAGAAAAGCAGAGGGGGTAGGATGGCATAAGGAGGGTGTACAGACGAAGGACAGAGTGAAGATGAAGGTAAAAAAGTCAGAAGAGGAAAAGTAAAGTAAATGAAGGTAACTATTTGTCTCTACAACCAAACGTACCAGCCCCATACGTTTCTTTCCAAAAGAGAAAGGAAAAGAGTTCACCAGAGTCAGGTAGTTGAGACAGCAGGCTTCGGAAACAGTGCTTGAGCTCGAATCCTCTGCTTCAGTTTACATAGACAATGAGGAGTAATGGTACTTAGTTTGTGAGGTGATTGGGAGGATTCAAAGTTATGACATTTAAAGAGCCATGAATGTGTATAGAGCAAAGCAAGTGTTCAAAATATGTTACCCACTGACATCACCATCATCACCAACACTGTCATCATTACCGTCATCACCACCACCATCATCACCATCACCACCACCACCATCACCACCACCACCATCACCATCATCACCACCACCATCATCACCACCACCATCATCACTATCATCACCACCATCATCACATCACCATCATCACCACCACTATCTCCATCAGCATAATAATCATCACCACCACCATCATCACCATCATCACCACCACTATCTCCATCAGCATAATAATCATCACTACCACCATCATCACCATCACCACCACCACCACCACCACCACCATCTTCATCATCTCCATCATCATAATCATCATCAGCAAAATTGTCATTGTAATTATCATTTTTATTTAGAGAATAATATTGTCTTTTCTTTTTTTTAATCCTCGCCCAAGGATATTTTTCCATTGCCTTTTTTTTTTTAGTTAGAGTGGGAGGAAGAGGGGGAGGGGGAGAGGGAGAGAAAGAGAGAGAGAGAGAGAAACATCAATGTGAGAGAGACACATTGATTGACTGCCTCCCACATGACCCCGAGCATGGCCAGGGATTGAACTCGCAACCTAGGTATGTGCCCTTGACCAGAAATTGAACCTGCAGCTTTTTGGTCTGCAGGCTGATGCTCTAACCACTGAGCAAAACTGGACAGGGCAGTATTTATATCTTTGTAAAATACTAAATAATGGCTTTTGGATTAAATTTAAAAAGATAAATATGTTCTAAGTAGAAAACACACCAGAGTAGCAGGTTTTAGCTCATTGCTTCTCAGAGGGTTGTGTTGTCTCTACCTTGGTAACACCAGGTCATGAAATAAAAGTGGTTCTTGAAATGGATGTGGTCTCCTTCCTGGTGAGGACTCTCCTGGGTGTTGTAGAGGTGGGAGGGTGGAGAAAACCTGATGGACAGCAAGGTGGGGTGCACATTTCTGAGACCTGAAACACAGCTCCTCCTTCCTGTCCTCCCAACTTTTTAAAAGTGAGATGAAGAATTTCCAAAACAGCTCTGTTTATAGCCGAGTGCCCAGTTACTGGCAAACGCTAAAGAAGTCCCAGACACGTAGGCTTTGGAACAAGCCAAGGGTCCTAACACGCCCAATGAACACTTCAGTTGTGGTGAATGTGTCATCATTTCCCTGTCTTGATTTACCTTTCAGAAATGATAGCATTTGTTTGGCTCTAGACTACTACCTGGTAACCTGGGGCGTTCTGTTTTCAGAAGCTTGCAGCTGCAAAAGCATCCTCCAGAAAGGGAGGGAGTGGCAGAGGAGTGTGGGCAGTTATTTTGCCTGTCCATCTTCAGCTTGGCCCTGAGGTCATGCTCTAAGTTATCTGTGCACTTCCGTTACTGCTCTCTGAACTCATGCTCCCTAAGGCAGCCAAACGGATCTTTTGTAAAATGTCATCAGATCCTGTCACTCTTCTGCCTAAAACTCTTTAGTGGCTTCCTTTATTTCTTTAGAATAAAATCTTAGCTGGTATCCGCTACTCTACCCCACCCCATGCTTCTTCAGCTATAGGTGCCCCTGTTTTGCTCTAGCCTACAAAGAGTCCAAGTTCCTTTCTGCCTCAGGACCTTTGCACTTCTGTTTACTTTGTCTCAAATGTTCACTCTCATTCAGCCCTTCCAGTTGCAGGCTTCTTTTCATTCCTCTGCTTTCAGCTCAAATATCACCACCTTAAAGAGGCTGTCCCTGACTTTCCTCCTCCTCGCTACTTGCCACCACAGGCCCAGTTTAGTTTAATTTCTTTATTGCACTCACTAGTCTCCATTTGTCTTGCATATTTACTTACTTACTTGTTTATTGTCTTCCTTCCCCTCATTCTTACAAGTCCCTTTAAGTCAGGGGCCTTTCTGTTTTTGATGTATTTATTATTCTATTCCAGCACTTTGTTCTGCATAACATCCGAAGGACAATAGGTTAATAAATCAATCATTCAGTGGATGAATGAACGAATGAAACAGTCAATTCATGAATGAGTATGGCCTTAAGCCTCTTGAGCTGGGGAAGACAAGTTCTCTTTGAATATCCTCCCACCCCTGCCCCTTGCCTCCAGAGATGATAAGAGAAGAATGTTGTGAGTATCTTGTCCTGGGAGGGGAAGAGTGCCCCAACTGACCCCACTGCCAGAAGGGCTAGTGAGGAGGAAGCTAAGGTGAAAAAAGCATTGTCCCAGGCTGCAGAGCCCCAGGATCCCAGGAGCCTGAAAGGGACTTAAAATGCCAGGAACATTGACTAAATCGTTGGTTCATTTCAACGACTGAAAGAAAGCATGTATTGACCTCCTGCTGGGTACTGCCACTTACTGTGTCGCATAGATACTGATACTGAGGACAGGCAATTGGACTTGCAAAGGCTTGGTCCACAAGGCTTCTCATTGTTGCCTTGTGGCTGCAATCCAGAGCCTCTGTTTTAATCAGCAGCAGGAAAGGTAGACCTGGACAAATAAGTTTTTATACCCAGCCCTTTCCAAAGACCCTTCTCTTTTCCCTCCCCTTGCATGGGGCCACAGACAGTACAAAGTGAGAGCCTCAGTCTGGATCCCACTTCTGCCACCAACTCACTGCTTGGGACAACAATGTCTCTCATTCCTGGTTAGAACTGCCTTCTGAATCAGACGAACTGTGTGTGAACTAGGACTATCTGCTAAAACTCTCTGAGCTTTGACTTCCTCATCCTTAAAACGAAGAAAACACTCCATGCATAGACTTATGAGGATTAGATGATTTATGCCAAGTGCTGAGCACAGAGCCATACAGAGCATTGACTATCCTCAGCAGTAGAGCAACACCCCTTTCTGGGCCTTAATAGCTCATTTAAAAAAAAAATGAGACGAGTTGGAGCCACCTTCTGTTTCCCAACGACAGCACACGTGGAAGAGATAATTTTAGGTGATACCATGATCTCCCTACGAATCCCTTCCAGGTCTAATATCCCACAAGTAGATTGAGTTCATTGGTTTAATCCAGACCTGTCAAACCTCCAGCATAGCTGGAGATCTAAGTAGGGTTTGGAATGAATCAAAGAGGTTGAGTGCCAAGGGGGGACATCATATCCCTGTCAAGTGCCACCTTGTGGGGAGCTGCAAACGGATGGGTAACTGTGGGTGTTTCTTGGAAGAGCTAACCTGAAACTAAGAAGAGATGCCAGGGGTTTATGAGCCAGTGAATACGATTCCCTTTCAATGAACAGGACGGAACTGGCTCAGGGCTTGGAAAAGCAGCGTGCTCGGTCACACAGGTTTCCAACAGGAGTCTTCTTCACACCAGCCCGTGGACCCCCTTGGAAACCCAAACAGGAGGGACACGGATGGTGAGTGATGCTGTAATTTTACATACTGAGAAAACACAGGGTAGAGGTTGTTAAATAAAATGATTCTGAGACCAAACCTCAAATTTCATACCTTGAATTTCTATTGCGTTGGTCTTCTGAGAAACTTGGAACACTCACCCAAATTGTGAAATGACTTGGCCCTGTCCTCACAGTCATACTGAGACCAGGATTATGAACATGTGACACCCTTGTCAACAACACGCCCATCAATCATACTGAGGTCTGACATTATGTAAATACCAGTGTATTTATTAGTTTGTGGTCTCGCTGTCACCTCATTCCTTGCTGAATGGTAAACCAGTTATGTGATAGTTGGCTTCCATCAGAGTGTGGACGGATGGAGGTGTATCAGTGGCTTCTAATCACCAGAATATTAAAAACAAAAAAATCCAACATAGGAGATGGAGGGCATTGAGGGTAAATCAAGAAACAGGGCTGTCTGGTGAGGCTTGGGAGTCAGGCAGACCTTGATTTCACTATAACCTTAAGCTGTGAGACTTGGTGGGGATAGTCACCAATTTGAATCTCAGTCTTCCCATCTGTGGAATGGGCAATAGCATTGATGAAGGTCAAATGTGACACATCTGTGAGCTATTAAGATCCTGTATCTGGCATCTAATAGTGCTTAAAGAATGATGATTCGCTCCCCACTGGAGGTCCTTAGGGAGAGGCCAGCACGCTGTTCCAGAGAGCCTTTGGTGAGGTTGTCCTGGACTCTTCTGGCAAAATTAGGGACTACTCTGTCTGCTTTCTAAGCACCCCATGCGTGTCTCCATGCTCGTGCTCACCATACCACACTCTGAGTGCCCAGGTACATAGCTGGCTCCCAGGGGGACCAGGAGCTCCTACGGGCAGACTTAGTGTCTTTTTATGTCTGTACTTCTAGTACCTCAATAGTGCTGCCCAATACGATAGCCCCTAGCCACATGTGGCGATTTAAATGATTTAAATTAAATTAAATGAAGAATGCATTCCCTTAGTCACAGTGACCACATTCCCAGCATCCAGTAGTTACTGGTGGCTCCCGTATCGAACAAAGAGACAGAACATTTTCATTTTCGCGGAAAGTCCTGTTGGATGGTGTAGACACAGGAAGGCCTGGGGTCCATGTCTTCTGAGCAGGAGGGGAGAGAGAGAAGGGGTTGGGGACTGGGGCACATTGGACCATACGCTGGGGTCGAAACCAGAAACAGTGACCCTCACAAAATACTGAGACTTCCCTAACCCTATCTTCACTCCCAATTTTCCCTAGTTTCTTCAAATGTACCTTAACATTTGTGTGGAATATGAAAACACACACACGGTGCAAAAACGAGATTTGGTGAAATAAATGTCCCACGTGGACTCTGGGTCTATTCAATCTGTAAGGATCACAATTCTGAGCATGCACACACGACTGTTGCTAAACAGGTAACCCGATCAGACTTCCTGAGTACTATTTGTCAGGCACTGTTTGTATATTATCATACTTAATTCCCATCACTGCTGGAATCCCCATTTCACAGATGAGAAAACAGAGGGATAGAAGAGTTGAATTACCACAGGTCACACAGAGCAAGTGTGAGAGCCAGGATCCAACCCAGGGAGGCCTGAGCCGGGACGCCCAGACCCGCCTCCCACTGTGCATACTGTGAGCGGGAGCCAAGCACACCCGGTCTGTGGGGCTGCGGTCACCCAACATTCTCCCACGCACGGGCTGCTTCCTCGGAGGCCCGGAGGAATCGTCCTGGGCGCCAGGTCATCTCCTTGGAATCACCAATCCAAGCTCTGTAATCTCCCTCCCCCTTGACTTCCCAGTGTCTGGTCAGATTGGAAGTTGGATTAAGGTTTTCGGAATTAGCCACGATGTTCTCCTATAGGCCCAAGACCACCTGCAGGGCGCAGCGGGGTCCTCCAGAGGGACGGGAACAAGGAAACTCATGAGTGCCATCAGATGGCTACTCTAACCATCACTACTCAGGGGTCAGACTCCTGAAGAGGGTCGATGCCCGATAAGATCCGGATAAAGGGGAGGGAACATCCATTCACAGTTCAGCAGCACATACTCAGTCAAATGCCAATACTCCATTGGCGGAGGGAACACAAGTGGAGACGAGGAGGAAAAATACACCTACGGAGGTAATGATGCTAATGACTATTATAGGAATGCGCCATTCACTGGGCACCCACGCCCTGTACCAAGCCCTGATGGCACCACATTGCTAAAGCCGGATCCACAGGGAAGAATCGTCGTCCTCATTGGAGAAAGGTGGGGTGGGGTGGGGGTTATAAGCCATGTCTCCCAAGGTGGTAGAGGAGGCAGGAGCAGTCTCCAGACCTGTGTGTGTCCCTGACCCCCCACCCCGGAGGGTGTCACAGTAACTTCTCTGTTTCAATAAGAGATGAGGAGTGAGCCTGGGTATTTCAATTCTTGGAGCAGACAAGCCACAAAGGAACACCACTCTGGGGCAAAAGTCAGGCCCAGGTTTACTCATCAAACAGCTGCCGAAGTCCGTGTGGGGGGCGGCCCACTGCGGCTCTCAAAGGCTTTGCTGTGAACAGTCAAAACACTCAGAAGTTGCAAACCCACGAGATATTTCTGTTTCGTGATATTACTGGCGAGGGCTGAATATACTTCTGATATCTTTCAGTTCGAGAAGCAGGCAGGAGAGAGGCAAGGAGCCAGGGAGGCAAGGGGAACTGAGGTATTTCAAGAACCAGACGCTTCCAAAAATATGACCACATTTGATGGAGGGAGTTGGCGGTCATGCTACCCTGCGTCTCCAAAGCTCGAGGTGGCTCCCCACCGTCTCAGGTGAGGGCTTTGATGTCACTCACCAGCTGCCCGGCTTATCTGCCTTCCCACTCCCGGCAGGAGCCTGATGCATGAGCCATGAGGGATGGCATGGTGTCCCCTTGGAGGTGCTGCATGGACTCAAGCTCCCTGAGCTGGCTCACTGTCGTGCTCTGCCTGGAAAGCCCTTTCCCTCCGCCTTGTGACTGAAAGAAAAATCCAGGTTCTTCCTGGCATGCTTGGACTGTGGCTGCCTCTGCGGGGTCTTCCCTAACGCCCCATCAATGCTGCGGACATTGAGCTCTCCACGCTCCAACGCTTTGCCCCCAGCATCCCATTCGGCTGTGCCGACGGGTCTGTCTCCCTTTCAAGACCATCGGTGATTATGGGCAAGGGTGACATTCCGTTTATCTCTGTACTCTGCAGTAAATATTTGCTGAATGAGGAAGTAGATTTGTTGGATGTCCAGGTGATTGATAGGAACACAGCCTCCCGGGGGGTACCTCACAGCTGAGAACAATGCACGAGCCAGGAACTGCCTTTTTCTATGGCGTGTACACGCACACACGCAAACACACAGCAGTCCTTCAAGGAACTGCCCACAGAACTCATAGAGTAGACTCGGCGCCATGGATTCCAGCGCCTAGCAGCATTCGGAACTTGTTTTGAATTAAAGTCTCCAGCCCTTCTTTTCAGAGGACCTGGGACAGCTTCTTTCAAGGGACCATAAACAATCCAGGTGTGTGTGTGTGTGTGTGTGTGTGTGTGTGTGTGTGTGTGCAGACTCCAACATGTCCACGTGCAGCTTTAGACATTCTGAAAGGATCTCATGTCAACCACACGTTTTCAGACTCTTCTTTCCAAGTTCCATTCAAGGCCCGGGCAAAATGTGTTACATTCAAATTCTGGATCTTCCATAAAAAAGTATGTGAAGTATGCCAACAAAGGTTGAATACAATAATTATTTTGCAGCCAAGCTCCCTGCTCATAATTCACATGCAAAGTACGGCCTGATCCCAATTAGCTCAAACTTGTTTTTGCTTTTCTCTGTTTGCCGCCCGCGGCCCACCTTCCTGGGACTCCTCCTTTCGGGTTATTTGTTCAGACTTCAGCTCCAGACTCACCACTGTGATTTCCTTTTTAATAAACACTATCCAGCGAGTAGCGGAAAACAATGAGAGGCACCTGCACTCTATTATAACTTCTCATTCCACCCACAGACGCGCAGCTATGAATAAGCGAGAACCACCAGCAGGCTAAGGATAGTAACAGCATTTTCCCATAAACACGGTATCATGAAACCAGCTCACATGAGGGACAGAGCACCCGGCTGCCCCATTGTTTCAGAGGGGGTAGGAATGTCACTTGCAGAGCCAAATGTCTGCTGTCTGTCTGTCTGCGGCCAATGCCTTGGTCATGGGTGGGGCCCTGGGAGAGTTCATTCCGTGCTAAGCAACAGCTGGACATTCCTGAAATCTTAGGGATGGGGAGTGCTAATTAACGACAGACCGGGAGCCAGAGGCAGAGCGGCAGAGGAAAGGGCGTGAGGAGGGGAGTCGCAGCATGTATGTTCAGGCTCCGTCGTATCCACGGAACACGTGTCTGTTGAGTGCCGGCCACACGTGCAGGCATTGTGCTCGGGGACTAGGATACACGCTGGTGAACACGGCGAAGGCACCTGCCCTCACGGAGTTCACTTTCTAGCCACTGACTAGCTGTGCTACTTTGAACAAGTGACCGCATTCCATGGAGCCTCGGTTTGCTGCCTGGGAAATGGGCTAAAACACACCGAAGTCCCCGCTGTTAGAGGCCTAGAGTGACTTGGTAGTAGCTGTGGTGGTAATAATAACTGTCTCTTCTTCTTTTTCTCCTTCTCCTTCTCCTTTTTCTTTTTGGTAAAATCTCCTCCAAAGTATTACCTAACAGAGGGAAGATGGTAACTTGACAGAGGAGGACCCAGAGGACATCACATGGACCAAGCAATCAAGATTAGCATCACCAGCCCTGGCCGGTTTGGCTCAGCGGTTAGAGCGTCAGCCCACGGACCAGAGAGTCCCAGGTTCGGTTCCCGCTAAGGGCACGTACCTCGGTCACGGTTTGTCCCCGGCCCCGGTTGGGGTCGTGTGGGTGGCGGCCAGTCGATGTGTCTCTCTCACATTGATGTTTCTCTCTCTCTCTTTCTCCCTCTCTCCCTCCCACTCTATCTGAGGATGAATGCAAAAATGTCCTTGGGTGAGGATAAAAAAAAAAAAAAAAGATTAGCATCACCAGTGAGGAGACACATGTACATTACGAATCCCTGGATGAGATACACGGAGAAGAAAATAGTGTAATTTCTGTAGATTTTAATTTGTGGTATGTTATATTACATCATATCATGTTGAAATTTGCCACTGACCCCTTTTAAGTGCACAATTCAGTGGCATTAATTGCATTCATAATGTCATGCAACCATCACCACTACTTATTTCCAAAATGCTTTCATCACCCCAAACAGAATGCTCACCGCTTTGAACATATATTCCTGTTGGACCGGGAGACTGTTCAAACAGAGGTCGTGGTGGAATAACATCCATTCGGTCGCTCAAAGCTGGTACCTTTCAAACAACCTGGATTCCTCCCTCTCTCTCCACCCCACGACCAGTCCAATGGAATCGCTGCTCTCAGACGACAGCCCGCCTCTGGCCACCGCTCACCGAAGCCACCGTCGTCCATCTCTTGGGCTACTGCGGCGGCTTCCTCCCTGGGGTCTCTGCTTCAGCCCTCACCACGCCCACCTCTCCCCAATCCACTCTCAAGGCAGCAGCCAGAGGGACCCTTTTGGAGTGCAGGTCCGCTCAAGACATCTGTCAGCATGCACGGTCTGGTCACATGCTCACGCCCGGGCTCCCTCTCATCCCTTCCCCCTTACCCACTGCGCTGCAGCCAGCTTCCTGGCTGTTCTTCACACACACCACACCAGCTCTGACCTCAGGGCCTTTGCATGTGCTGTTTCTTCCATCTGCAATGCTCTGCCACTAGCTTATTACTTCCTCGGGTCTCTGCTCAAACGTCACCTTTCCAGAGAGGCCTTCCCTGAACATTCTCTATAAAATGGTACACTTAACACTCCTTATCCTGCCTACTCTACTTATTTTCCCATGGCACGTACTCGCATCTGTGCCCGTCTTCGACAGATTACCTCTCAACACCAAAGCCAGCTATCACTGCCCTGCTTGAGATCAAGGAATGGTTCCTCCTCACCACAGGGCACATGCTAGGCTTCACCAGTAGAGGGTGCTGGAGGATGAGTTCTGTGTCTCCAAAGGCACCTCCCTCAGGGCAGCTCACTCCTGCCATACACACCCCCAACACACACACCCAGGGCACTGATCCCCCCTCACCCCACTGGCAGATTTCCAGAAACCTGCATAGTAGGTAACCTTCCATAGAAAAGCCATCCCCGGAACCTGAAGGGCAGTTTCCAAAGGACCCCCACCTGCAGGTGGCCTCTGTGAAAGCCTCTCTGCCACCGATGGACCGTGGCCTGCTGCACCCCTGTCCTGGGGAGTGGGGAACGGAGCGGAATTCCTTTGGTAGCCAATAGTCAACTTTCCCTGTGAAAATCACTGTGCTTTCTGTGTCCTGATTGACTCTCAAGTGCGACAGTTCACAAGCAGACTCTGCTGTGTTTACGACTTCACTAAAGGCTTTGTTTATCTTCGCTGCTTTGTCTACTACTGTGTGCTTGGCATGTCATAGGCACGTGATAAATCTAGGTAAGGAGGGAGGTAAGAAGGAAGGGAGGGAGGGAGGAAGGAAGGGAGGAAGGAAGGGAGGAAGGAAGAAAAAGAAAGGAAGGAGGGAGGGAGAAAGGGAGGGAGGTAGGGAGGGAGGGAAGGAGAGAGGGAGGGAGGGACGAAGGAAGGAAGGAAGGAAGGAGGGAAGGAAGGAGGGAGAAAGGAAGGAAAGGAGGGAGAGAAGGAGGGAGAAAGGAAGGAAGGAAGGAAGGAAGGAAGGAAGGAAGGAAGGAAGGAAGGAAGGAAGGAAGGAAGGAAGGAAGGAAGGAAGGAAGGGAAAAGTAAGGACAGAGTGAGGATGGGGGAATGAAGGAATGGATGGCGGCCCCCACTCCACGTCGCATTACATGGTCCATCACAGCGCGTGACGCAGTAGGCACTCATGAAATCATCACTCGTTAGTCTTCCTGAGGCCCTGACGTGACTCCACTGCGCCCTGGCCATCGTCCACCCTTTGGAACCTCGGGATACCTCACTATCAAGCACCAGAGCCTAGAGTCTGGCCTGCCTCGGGATGCCCTTGAAGAAAAACAGCAACATGGGCGGAGGCAGAAAGGAGGAGGGCAGCATCTTTGGACCAAATCTGGGAGTTCTGGTGCTTGTTTTTGTTCTGATGATCAAAACAGAACGGAAACCATGTGCCTCATCTCCACCGCTGGGCAGCTCGTTTCCTGCGGGAGATGGAGTGGAGGAGGGGCGGACACGGGCAGTCTCCTCCCTCTTTGATTGGAAAGCCCGGTCTGGGCCAGCACCTAATTTCTGGTGTAAATATTCACTTTCCCAGTCTCCAAAAAGACCTACCAGGAGGCTGTGAAATGAGCATTTCGCGAAAGCATAAAATGTGCCTGATAATTAAAATGCTCAGCAATTAGGGTGATGAACTACACTCCAATCTACTGAGTTAATTTCCTAACCTCACAAAAGTAGAAAGAAAAACAATTTGGAGATTAGAAAGCTCCGAAGGATTTTTTTTTTTTCTTTTTGACTCATCTACCACTCGTTGGTCTGCTCACCATTTCATTCTCCTTCCACTGTTTTCCTGCAGTATGTTTAAGAAGTATACTGGCCGCACTCGTCCAGTAAAATAAACCGAGAAGAAAGCCACGGAATCCCACAGCCAAGAATTCTGATTGCCTAGTAAAACACTCAATGAGAATATAATTCAGCTAAGGAAAGGGCACAAAGGTATTGAGTACCAAGCTCCCCGATGTAAATAACAACGGTGTATTTCAATTACTGTTTTCTTTTTAGTTCAACTTCTAAAACGTGGGAGAAGAAGTTAGCACCGTTGAAATGCATGGTGCTGGAAGGTAGCCAGGAGCCCAAAGAGAGCAAGAACGAAGACACCGGAGTGTCCGGGTGGACGTCACTTCCTCCACAGAAGACACACCCATGACCAACAGGCACATGGAGACGTACCGGGCATCGTCAGTCATCACGGAAATGCAGATCAGACCACACTGAGGTATCATTTCACTCCGCGTCTGCTAGTACGGTTTCAATAAAAAACACACACGTGGAAAATAACAGGTGCTGGAGCTGGTGTGGAGAACGTGCTGTGGGTCGGCCTGTAAAACGGTGCAACCGCTGTGAGAAAATGTGGGCATCTGCTCAAAAGAGTAAACCTACGATTGCTCGGGACGCAGACACTTCACTCATAGGTAGACATCCACAAGAACGCAAAGCAGGGAGGCAAAAAGATATTTGTACACGAACGTGCACAGCGGCACTGTCCACCGCAGCCGGAAGGTGGAAGCAAGCCAGTGTCCACCAAGGGGGACGGATACACATTCCGTGAAGTACGCATACAAGGAAACATCAGCCAGCCATGAGAAGGAATGCCGTTTTGACATGTGCTACCATATGAATAGACCTTGAAAACGCCTTGCTCGGGGACATCAAATGAACACAGAAGGAGAAACACGCAATGATTCCTCTTGCGTGAGATGCCTCGAGTGGGCAAATCAGAGAAGCAGAAGGTAGATGCCACCGGGGCTGCAGGGAGCAGGAAAAGGGGGACGTACTTCTTAATGGGTGCAGAGTTTATGTTTGAGATGATGGAAAAGCTTTAGGTATAGATAATGGTTATACAACACTGCGAATAAAGTTAATGTCCCTGATTTATACACTTACAAGTGGCTAAAGTGATATATCGTAGTATGTATATTTTACCACAATTCAAATAAATGGATGCCACACGCAAGCACTAAAATCCATGTCCTGTCTCACAGGAGAGCTTGCCAGGCCCTCGCTCTGGGTCCATTTACTCTCATTTCACAAACAACTCGAACAAAACTCAAGGAATTGGACTTCTTATCTGAGAGTCTGGAGTCGGCTCACTCACGAGGCCTCTGCACATTTTAATAAGGTTGGCAGCTATCTGGGAGGGAGGCGGAAGGGCAGGGCTTTCTGCCAGTCCTGGGTGATTCAAGTTTACCTGATGGAATCCTTTTCAGAACAGCCTGGGCATGGCCTGGGGCAAGGCGTGTCGTCTGCCTAACTCCTGTGTCTCGCACCTGGAGCCTGCCTGACCCAGACAGCACCCATCCCGCAAACTGCCAGGGACCGGCTGACTGTGTGCGTGCGCATGCAATCTCTGAGCCACTGCTGTTACCCGCAGAGGAAGGGCTTGGCATGACACGTCCTGGAGAGGTGAGAGGTCTGAACAACCACCAGAAAACAATCCCCAGTGGTGACCAGCAAAGAGAGCTCTGTGCAGAAGAGGAATGGAAAGGGCTAGACAGACCAGCAGGAACCTCACGCAGGGGGGCAGGCCAGCAGGGTCTCTGCAGCTGGTGTAGGTGAAGCCATAGCACCACACGCCGCTGTGGGCCCAGCAGGGGCATCCGAGGGGCTGTGAAGGCCAGGGCCAGGCCTAGGGCAGCAGTACTCAAAGTGTGGTCCCCAGAAACTTGTTAGGATTGCAAACTCATGGGCCCCTTCGGGGGCAAGGGCCCAGGCATCCGTATTTTAGTAGCACACCAGGCAACTCTGATACCTGCTAAGGGGTCCTTAGGGTTGGACTGCAGAGGAAACCCAAGCCCTTACTCCTGAGTGCCTCTGAGATGCTGCCTCCAGTGGTCCTTCCAGCCTGGTCCAGGCTCCCAGATCTCTGACCACAGAGCACTGGCTCTCTGTCCCACCTCCTGGGACCGCTCAAGGCACCTGGTACCTACGCCCTGCTAACCTGTGCCGTGCAGATGTGCATCTCTCCAGCTGGGTGCCCCCAGGGAGGGGTTCTTAGCTTTAATCACACTTCCGTCATACTTTCAAGTCACTGGGGCCCCAATCACCCGTCAACCCAGCAGCGCCCAAGTCAGCTCCATTTCTGCCTCCATGATGCATTCGCCTCAGTTCTGTTCTCCCCATTCCCAATGGCTCCCCCATCCCAGGTTAGGGTGCAATAGGGGGATGGCTTCTTCTACAGAGGGGGTGCTTTTTGCCTCTGGTCTCTCTGCACGTCAGTCCCTCCTTGGAACGACTACCACAGAGAAGTCGCACAAGCTCTCCTTGGCTGGGATCCACTTCTAGAGCCTTCAGTGCGTACAGATCTCAGTAAGCAAATGTCCACGCCCCAACGGCGCAACTTACATACTTACACACTGTGTTTTTGAAAGTGAATTATTTAATTTTTCCCCCCTTCACTGATTTCAGAGAGAGAGGAAGGGAGAGGGAGAGAGAGAGATAGAAACATCGATGAGAGAGAACATCGAGTGGCCGCCTCCTGCATGCCCCCCACTGGGATCAGGCCCACAACCTGGGCATGTGTCCTGACCGGGAATCGAACCGGCGACCTCTTAGTGTGTGGGTCAATGCTCAACCACTGAGCCACACCGGCCGGACGAAAGGGAATTATTTAAGAACACTGCTATACCCAATACTCAACTCAATGAATCTTTGTGATGAGCAACAGTGGCAAGGGTTCAGACGGAGGTAGAACGTTCACCACCTCCGGACACTACGCTAAGTGCTCCCCAGGCCTCACCTCGTGGAATCCTCACACGTTCAGGGGGGAGATGCTGGTCCTGTACCCATTTGCAGATGAGAAAACTGAGGCTTACACAGACTCAAGCAACTTGTCCAAGGTTATCACAGGTAATGTGCAGGTGCTAAGGATCGAACACAGGCAGCCTGGTTTCTGAACCCACCCTGTTTTCCACAGGTGAATGGGTGGAGGATGGAAGGAAGGAGAGTCGACGCAAGAGCCAGAAAGGAAAGGATGCGGTTTCCGGTGAAGTAGGCGATTGATTTGGATGGAAACGGCCCTGATCCTCTAAACCCACCCCTGGAAGAGCTATCTCCCACAGCGATGAGTTCCCTCCACAGGAGGGTAAGAATGCCTGCCAAGTAGGGCTGGAGGACCAGGCATCTCAGGTCCAGCTCCCGGCGAATCGGGACTCGCCAAGCTCTGATATGCTACCTGGAAGGCGATGCTGGCTGAACGGGGAGGTGGTCCCCCTCCCCACAGAAACCAGTCTTTCTGGCACGAATGGGAGCTATTTAACAGCGCCCGGCCACATGTCAAAGCAGGCGAGGGCCGGAAGACCGAAAACAATATGGCACCCCATAAACTGCTGAGTGTGGGAAAAGTGCTGCGCATTTTCTGCAAAGATGGTGAAATGATTTTTATCCTGCGCACCAGCTGATCCTACTCAGATCTCCACTTCTGGATCCCTCCAAGCAAACATTTCAAGTATCCTGTGCAGCTGGTACCACTCCAAGCACGATCTGGGCAGAGGCCCAAACACATACCCCAGCCCACAGTGGATGGAAGGCAGAGGCCGGGGCGGGCCTCCCTGGCTCAAAGGTGGTAAAGGAAACAGACCAGAGTCTTGGGGCGCTGGGGTCTGCACAATTCTATATGGATTTACCGAACACTCCGCGGGACAATAAATAAGAGAGAGAGCTCCACTATGCTGACAAATAGGATTTGGATATATCTTAACCAAATACTGGTGAGATTCAAAATCAGATGGGTTTAGGGAATAATCAAAAGGAATCAAAACAGCATGCATGGGTACCAAAGAACAACTTTGCTGAACAAATGCTTAATAAGTAGGTGCTAGGAATACAGCGGTGACTAGGACGGGCTTTGCTTCAAAGGCAGCAAACAGTGAAAAACACCCAGGGAGTCAGAGACCCTGGGCTTGAGAGATTTGAAACAGAGTCTTCTTGTGCTCTATGTAAAACGTTATGTTCCTGTCTGTCTGCCCCAACTAGATGGTGGATGCCTCTTTGGACTATGAACTCCATGAGGTCTGAAACTATGTACCTGACAGACAGCAGGTACTCAGTGAGTGTTGGCTAGGATGAACAGAAATAAGGAAATACTACAATAAACATGTGAAGGTCAAAGAAAAAAAGCACACAGAAATTAGAACATATTTTGAGTCGATAAGAATGAAAATACACCATGCCAAAAATGATGGGAGACAGCTAAAGCAGCATTAGAGGGAAAGATGTAGCTTTGTCATCAACATACGACTGATGTCAGATGACCAGTGGTCTTCTGGCCCTTGACGGTGAGGCCTTCAGGGGTACGGACTGTTTTGTAATTCAGCTTCATAGCCTCAGAGCCTGGAAGTGTGCTGGGCAGAGTTCGTGCTCGGGAATGATCCACTTTAATGGAATACAAATATTCCCATGTGTTTCCCAGATGCCATACTCAGTTGTGTCTCTGCATTGGAAGAGCTATTGTTTATCTGGTCGCCCTGCCTAGAAACCCTCCCTGGCCTTTTATTGTTGTTGCATATTCAGCCTCTAATAATAGCTAACATTTATTACACTGAGTGTCAAGAACTATGCTGAGTCCTTCAAAAGTATCATTTCATTGACTCTGCACAAACAGTGGGTACTATTTTGATTCTCCAGAACCATAGTAGTACTCGCTTGTTGTACAGATATAGAAACTGATACAGAAACTGAGGCCCAGAGAGGTTAAGCAACTTGTCCCACATCACACAGCTGAGAAGTAGTAGAACCAGGACTTGAAACCAGACGGTGCAAATCCAGAGCTGCTGTCCACAACCACAGTGATTTGCTGCCTCCCACTCAGGTTAGAAATAAGTTCCAGCAGATAGTCTTCCTGGTAAAGGGCCCGTCCTCTGTGTTCCCCCAACACCCCGCGACGACTGTCATCACTCCACTCCCACCCCCGCAGGCGGGTGGCCTGCTGCCTAGGCTCTCAGCTCCTCACGCCAGGGCTGGGTCTCCTGTCTGCGCAGCCTCACTAGAGGCTTCGCACAGAGGGAACACTCAGCTGTCTGCTCAGCGCGGCTAGAGGTAGGGGTGGAGAACGAGTGTCTTAAACTGTAATGTGCATGTAACTCACCCGGAGAGTTTGTTACAACGCAGATTCTGACTCGACACATCTGGGGTGGGCCTGAGAGTCTGCATTTCTCCAAAGGGGATGCGGATGCTGGTGGGCCACGGGCTGGGCTGGCCCTAGCAAAGGGGATGATGAGAAGGCAGAGTCTAGGGACAGAGCTGCCGTGGGCTCCGAGCTGAGAGCTGAGGAAGTTCCCGACTCTGTGATCTTGGATGGATCGGTTCACTGCTTCTGGTTTCAGGGTCCTGGTCTATAAAATGGGAACAACTGGACCCGCCTGACAAGGCTGCTGTGGGGATTAAGTCAGATCGACTAAAGTGGAAAGGCTAGCGCAGAGGTGATGCCAAATAGGGGTACTCTTTCTTTACTCTGAGATATTTTCTTAAAAGTCATTTGTTGACTCATCCTCCTTATAGGGTTTTTTGAGTCTTTCCTCGATTGTCTTTGGTCTCCTGTCTCTCTCTCTCTCTCTCTCTCTCTCTCTCTCTCTCTCTCTCTCATACACACACACACACACACACACACACACACGGAAGCAAAGTGTTAAGTCAGCCTACTGTGGGCTACCTTTATCACTTGATTTCCCTCCCTAACTTGTTCACAAAGATCTTTCTCCTCATACCCCTGGGTCAGTACCCACATGCAACAAGGAATGTGGGATTTTGGCCCGGCTGGTGTGGCTCAGTGGCTGAGCGTTGACCTGTGCCCCAAGAGGTTGCCAGTTTGATTCCCAGTCAGGGCACATGTCCAGGTTGTGGGCCAAATCCCCAGTGGGGGTCGTGTAGGAGGCGGCCAGTTGATGTTCTCTCTCATCGATGTTTCCATCTCTCTCTCCCTCTCCCTTCCTCTCTCTCTAAAATCAATAAAGAAAAAAAAAGACTCGAATTAAAAAAAAAAAAAAGGAATGTGGGATTTTTAAGATAAGCTAGTGGTACCCCAAACTCCACAACCCGAGAAGGCGGACAGCATTACTTGTCATACTAAGCAGGGGCAAACCAGTGTCCCAAGGAACCCCAGTGTGCCAGCTGTCCCAAACCGACGAACCTCGTCTAGACCACTGAGAGTCCCGGGGTCAAGGACTACGAGCCTGCCACACGCCACAGAGACACTACCACAGAGACACTCCCGGGTAGCTGAGTGAGAAAGGGAAGAACAGGCCAACCACAGAGTTAGCTGACGCAAATTTCTTCCCAGTAACAGGAGGCACACTTGTTGGTCTGGGAGCCGAGAGGGTGTCAGACAAGTAAACAAAAGTAAATGAAAAAATTAAATGCTAACAAGGTCTCCGTGAAAACTCACTGTCTTGTAAATTTGTGGGGAAATGGGCCAAGAAAAATACAAGTAGGCTAATAAAGACAAGCAGATCAAACTTCCTGAGGGCGGTCCTTCCTGACCTGTACAGCCAATGGCCCCCTATAAACCGAGTCCGGAAAGATAGCCTGTCAACCTCTTAGGTGGTGATGTAATCAACACAGTCAAAAACCTTTTGGGAACAGAAAAGAAAGCGTATCGACTGTTACAAGAACAGAACAAGAAATAACCTCATACTGGCATTAGCCCATCATGCGTGTGAGGTACCAAGACTCACAAAGTCTTGTGCCCCATACCAGGCCAAGTCCATTGCCTGGAACTGGGGGTTTGAAACAAGCTGTCTAGCCCTGAATCCCAGATCTTGACTCTTGGCCAAAGACAGAGCAGGTTCTGGGACATGAGATGGATACACAAAACCCCCAGTCCACGTGGGCATCCCTCCTGACCCTGAGATTGGGAGGAGGGTGTTAGGCTGAATAACGCCCTTCCCCCTGCACCCCGGTGCCCATGTCCTAATCCCCAGAATGTAGGAACTGATGTCTTACATGGTAATAGGGACTTTGTAGATGTGATTAGGTTAGGTATCTTGACATGTGGAGATTACCCTGAATTATCCAGGTGGATACAATGTAATCATGACGGTATTTACAAGAAGCAGTGAAGAGGGTCTGAGTCAGAGAAGACGAGGACGGAGACAGAGACTGGAGGGATGCGGCCATGAGCCAAGGGATGCCAACCGCCTCTAGAAGCTGCAAGATGGAAGGAACGGGTTCTTCCCTAAGTCTCCAGAGTGAACCAGTCCCCCCAGCATCTCGACTTCAGCTTCATCAGACTCCTTTCAGACTTGTGACCTCCAGAACAGGAAGACAATACATTTGTGTCCTTTGAAGCCACTAAGTGTAATACATTGTTACTGCAGAAACGAGAAACTCATGCGAGGAGCATATACAGTCTCAGGTCCGAGTTTCAGCTCTGCCTCTTCCAAAGGGATGAGCGTGGGCACGTGACTTACCTTCTCCGAGGGTCCGTTCCCTTGTCCACAGAACAGGAATTCTGTAGGCGGTGAGTTGTAAGGATTCAATGAGGACCTAGGTTAGTGCCTCCCGCAGGAGCAGCCTCCACCCATGGCCCCGGGTGCCATGGCATGTAAGACGCCTGGAAACCCTCACGGGCTTAGTTGACCAGGATGGCAGTGAGGGAAGAGGAACCAGAGAAAGAGAAGAATGGGGAAACCGATCCTGTCTCTTGGGAACTGCGGAGAATATTTTCTATACCCTGCCTGGCTCTTAAGGACAGTCAAGGCACACTTAGGGATTCATTTCTCATCAAATGTGGCAGGCCCCTGCCGTGCCCACCTTCACAACACCTTGGCATTTACATGGCATGGGTTCCCCGCTGATTACCTATCCTAACGCTTCTTCAGGAATCTTCCCGGAATCACCACTAAGCACCGCGCACAGCCTCACTGAAGCAAGTCCTTGGGTCAGCCAGGGTCTTCTGTGGGCTACCCTACGGAACCTGTGCCACCTCAAATCAAACGTGGGGACGCGGTGACTCGTGCAAACGGGAGGAGCAGGTCTAGTTTCCTTCCAGAGACAAGTGGAACTGGGGACTCAACACACACGAAGTGGGGCCCTGGGCTCTGTCTGCAGAAGGAGCTTTTCTCCCCCATCCACCCCCTTTTTTTTAAAGAAAATGCCATCCTGGGGAGAAGATTCTCTTCTCTCCAAAAACTTGAACACAAAATCTTCAAATAGTGACGCAAATATGGCAACGGAGACATCCTCTTTACAACACATGCTAATGTCTTAGATAGACCACCACTCTGACCCCCACAAGAACCTGATGAGTATATGTTATCATCTCCATTTACCAATGGGCTCAGAGAGGCCAATTAACTTACTCAGGATCACACAGTGAGGAGAGGCAGTAGGATTCGAATCAAAGCTTAACCTCCATGCCACAGGACAGGGAAGGGTAAGCCAACGAGAGAGCGCCCGTGGCCGACTGTCTGCATACAGACCTGTGGAGATGGGGCTTGGAACGGTGTTGAGAAAACGGAGACACACTTAGGGCGGGCTGCTTCAGTAGGACCGTCACATGCACAGGTGGCTACAGCTGCCTCACAGACCCCGTATCACACAGCCTTGGTGAGCGAGTTCATTCTTTTGTCTCATTCAATCCTTCCGATGGAAAAGGATCTTGGTTTGGTTTTAGCTGATCTTCACCGACTCTGCAAGTTGCGAGTCGCCATTTACATGAAGAGAAGACAGGACTGGGTTTACAATCTTCTCTGGTAATAACGGCGACTTGAAATTAATAATGTGGCTACATTGTCAAGGTGTGTAGTTTTATCCTTATCCGTTTTTTTTTTTCTCAATTTTTATTAATTTATTTTTGTTACAGATGTTTCTCCTTTTTCCCCCCTAGACACCCTCCTTCCCATCCCGCCCCCCCAACCCCCCAGCCTTGTTGTCTATGTCCATTCGTTATGCATACATCCCTTTATGATGGTGATGGAGAATTTCCTTTTAAAACAAAGTTAACGAAAGTATGAATTGATTTAAAGATGCATTTTAATATTAATTAAATCTTAAATGTTTTAAATGTTCATTAAATGATAATAGGGGAACCTTGTGAAGGTGGGAGAAGACTGGCAGAAGTTTGGAAAGGAGCACCCTGGCCATTTCGGCAGAGGGTCAGCTGTGACATGGGGCGGTGATGCTCGGAAGGTTATTTATGATTTCCTTCAGGAAAAGGGTTAAAGACCAGCCAACAGGCTGGCATCGGAGAGGGCACGGAGAAGGCTTCCAGGGTTGCCGCAGGGACTGGCATCTGTATCCTTATCCATGGGGTATGGATGCATGTGTTTATGCCCCATGGTGTGGGCACCTTCTGTCCTCATAGTCACCCTTCAGAGCTCACAGTAATGGTAATCCAGAAGTCAAGACTGCCAGCGTGCTCTGTTTAAGGAGGAATGGAAGCAGGTGGTGCATTTTAGAAAGATGCACGTGACGAACCCAATCATTTGATAAATGGTTCAACCCTACCTATCTGTGAACTTTAGCAGTCTCAACAAGCTCATGCATCCAGGGTTCTGGATGGTCTCTGCTGCATGAACACAGCACACCACAAACTGATTGGGGAAGAGGTCTACAGGCAATGGATGGCGTCTGATCACGTGACATGTGCCGCAGGAAACCTCACGCTAAATTGTTTTGGGGGAGGATATGATAGTTGACTCACTTTTCATTCCGTTGGAACTAAGTAGTGTTGAATCAATAGTCAATAGTTTGAACTCTGAATGGGCAGCTGAAGATTTTTTTTTCCCCGAATTGTATTAGTCGTTTACCGCTGCATAACAAATGATCCCCAAACGAAGTGAGCTGAAACAATTATAAGTATTCATTCTTTCACACGTTCTGTGGTTCAGACACTTGGGAAGCAGCTTAACTGGATGGTTTTGGCTCGGGGTCTCAAATGCAGTTCAAGTCAAGAGCATAGGTGGGTTGGCAGTCGTCTGCAGGCTTGGCTAGGGCTGGAGAATCAGCTCCTCAGATGGCTCACTCACAGGGCTGTTGGCAGGAGGCCTCAGTCCCTCTTCACAGGGCTGCTTGAGCGTCCTCACACGATGGCAGCTGGCTTCGCCACGAGTCAGGAAGGCAGACGCATCATCTGTGGCCCAGCCTCAGAAGTCTCCTCCTGTGATTTCTGCAACAGCTTACTGGTTCACCAAGTCAGCACGCCCCAGTGTAGAAGACTACAAAGAGCTGAGAATCATGGATTGGGGGCCACATTTCTCAGCATGTATTTGATTCCTGGTCTACCACCTGAAAACTAGGTACAGTGGTTGCCTAAGTGCAGTTTAACGGAGGAATGAATTAACGAACAGAACGAAACGGAGGGGTGTTATAAATGATCAGTTTCACCCAATCAGTACATAGTGCACAACTCTCAAAGGAATATTAAAGGTCTCTCAGAACACTAAAAATAATCCCTTCCCCTACTTTGCTCTTGGGTTTGACAGTCTGTTTTGGCTGAAGTTCATCTCGTAATGGGGTAAGGTAAACTACTGCTTAACTAATCTTTTTTCCTTAGAATTCCAGACTGAGTAAACTTCAAGCTTCCTGAGTAACGTCTGAGTCCTATGGCGCTCTGTCCTTCCTCAGCTGCCTTCACTGTGGCTCCCAGAGCGGCTCGTTTGATTGAATTTAATTTGTTCCACATCTCCACGAAATCAACTGAGTCTTACAAGTGAACGGAACTGTCTACAAACATGATGTCTGCGTTGCCTCTTTATGCAGTGGGGCCCCCTGGAAAAGCAGAAGCACATGTGTGGCTTTGAACTTGTCACACCCAAGGGTACACGAGGGAGGCCCTCTCCTCTCAGGGGGATTCTGTCATACGAGTTAAAAGCTACCATGTCTTACAGACCTACAATATGCCACCAAGCTGTTATTCTTGGCGTGTGTTTTTCTCATCATTGAGACCTGAGAACAATCCCATAATGTTGTAACGATGATTAATGTGCCTAGTATATAGAGGCAGCAAGACTCGGGGGGTAACTTGAGGTCCCAGTGCTATGAAACGGAGGAGGTGGGACTGGAACCAGGTACGTTTTGGCAATTATTCCCACACCTCTACCGGGGATGACACTGGACATACTTAGCAGTCAGCACCAACTAATCTGAATGTACGGGAGCCAGGTCCTGGAGGCCCCCCTCCCCCACCAGCAGCCATTACTCCTTCAGGGGCTGATCACCCAGGAATCCCATGTGTGCACCTGAGGGGCTTGGGGCAGGACTATTTGTCGAACAGTGTGAAAGTATTTGATATTCTCACACCAGTATGGCCACCCCAGTAGGTACTGGCTGAGAACATCCCTGCTCGTCCCATGTCATCATGCAGCCTTAAAATGATTAGTATGACACGGCCCCATCATCGCAGTAGAGAAGGACATCGTGGTCCAAGGGGACAGTGACAAGCCCTGCTTCACCCAAAGCTGGAGTTGGGACTTCTGTAAGTGTCTAAGAATCTCTCCTCACACTCCTGCGATTCTGTCCTTCAGAGAGAGCCCTCCTTTTGGCTTGTGTATTCTTCGATAGTATAACGGGCGGGCCGTACCCTTCCCTGGGACAGCAGTATCACCCAAGCAGACAAGGGACACTGCAGGGCACAGCACCGATCACGACGAGCAAGCTACTTCCCGCTGGCAGCGTCGGTACAGCCCCCAGTCGTGTCCGCTCAGCTCTGCAAGAAAGGGCGCAGAGGTCTCCTCATCCACGTCACCAAACGCAGAGGCCCTGGTGGCGAGGGTCAAGATCTCTTTTCTCTTATTTCAAAAAACATAACCAAGACGGTGCCTTTATTAGGCTGTGCGCACTAATCACAATGCCCAGTTTCCACACTTCTGGACATAATTAAAACATTCATAAGTGAAAAAATGCCAGACAGAGGAAAACAAATACTGAATGGTATCGCTTAGATGTGGAATCTAAAAAAAAAAAAAAGGAAAACTGAACTCATAGGAACAAAGAATGGAAGGGTGGGTGCCAGGGGCTGGAGGGTGGGTGAAAAGGGGAGGCACTGGCCAAAGCGTATAAACTTTCAGTTATAAGATGGTCAAGCTCTGCACAGTTCGTGTACAGCGTGGGGAAAACGGTTGGAAATGCTGTATTGCATACTTGAAATTTGTGAAGACAGGAGATCTTAAGCTTTCTCTCTCACATACGAGAAAACAGTAACTATGTGAGGTGATGAATGTGTCAATGAAACTGAGTGTTGTAATCATTTCACAATGTATCTATATATATCAAAGCATCATGTTGTACACTTTAACTATACTCTGCATACAATTTTATTAGTTAATTATGCCTCAATAAAGTTGGGCGGAAATAAAGGGACTGCAAGGAAAGTTGCTTTCACAAAAAGAAATTCAAAGGCTACAACACCGGTTGATATATGAGAAATGAATTTTTAATAAATACCACTTATTTGGAGAGAAAGACCTTAAGAACATGGGATCTAAGAAGGGAGGCGGAAGAAATTGGCATGTGCGATGAGAACTCTGTCTTTCACATTCTGGTCCAGCGTCTTCGAAATTCTCAGCTCAGAAGCCTTAATGACCTCGCTTATTCATCCATTCGATAACTGTGACAATGCGTACTTACTGACTTGCACACTGATCTTAGGGGGTCTGAAATGAGGCCGGTGCCTCCTCCCCTGAAAAGTCACTGAACTCTCATCAGTTGACGTTACAGAGGAAGGGAGCCCGAATGTGGAGAGGGCAAGCGATGCCCTCAGAGCTTCATCTCCAGCAAATGAAGATAAAGAAGGCGGTTGCTCCAGAGGCCAAGTCCTCTAGAGAAAAAGCTGCCACCCAGCCAAAGAGAAATGCCTGGCCAAATCCATGAGTAATCGCAATCTAACAACGTTTAACAATGCCCTGTGGGATTAGCCTAAAAAAATTCTGAGAGTAATTACAAGGGTTCACATTAGTGATGATTCAATCACCCTCCCCCTTGGCATATCTCTGTTCTTGAGATGGATAAGTCGGATGGCATTAGACAGACGTCCTCTATCTCTGCTATTTACAAACCATGTGACCTTGGAAAAGTCCTTTCAAGTCTATGCTTTCTTACAGTTTTAAAATTCTCCAATTATATTTGCTGTGACACAGACTGGTGTGAAGAATCTTGAAAAGTATGGGTGGATGGTCCCCTCGACCCCAGTGTTCTCCCTGCTCATTCTCTCTGCATCTGGCTGATCAAATAGTCCTAGAAGATTCATGGAGTCATCGCCGTTATCCTGGAAGAACCAGACCGTCAAAGGACCCAGAATTATGCCCACTGATAAAGTTGGAGTGTGCAGTTGCCCCAGGTAGCACCAAGCCAAGCTAGGACCAAGACAGCTTTGTTAGAAAGCTTGACCCCTGGAATGCATGACCAGTGAGCCAGGCTGGCTTAACAGGTCACTTAATTATGTGATTGAATTTATTAGACACCACTTATTTCCTAACATTTTGTGAATATTAAACATGATAATGCATTTAAAGTGTTTAGCACATAGCAAGGGCTCCATACATGTTAACTAAAATGGTTATTATCATGGGAAAACAAACACAAATGTGTTTATCTTACAGATTTTCACCATGATTTCGGAGCAGGATTAAAACTCTGCGGAGCTTGTTAGCTAAATTATATTAGGAAAATAGTCCTGTTTTAGTCTGATATTCTGCAACACTTATATGAAAACTACTAAATAACATTTACCAAAATTTCAAGTCACTCAGCTACTTGCAGGTGTATTTTCAGTTGTGTGTCTAAGTGGATCCCGACAGCAGAGACTGTGCGGGGATGGGAGGGCTTTCTTTTAAGGATGGAGACGACTGATTGGCAAGACTTGGTCTTTGTTAAATTAATCGACGTCAGAATGTGTTGACTTTGAGTGGATTTGGTACCCTCTTTTCTCCTCCCCCCCTCTTTTTTTTTTTTTTTTTAAGAAAAACACTGATTTTCTTCAGAAGTACTGCAGTAGCCCACCTACACATAGAGGGGGCAGTGATGAGTGGCGGTCAGGTTATTCATTTTCATTTGGGTGACCACTTTGCCTCTAGTCTTACCCTAAACATGTGACTTCCTTCCTTCCTTCCTTCCTTCCTTCCTTCCTTCCTTCCTTCCTTCCTTCCTTCCTTCCTTCCTTCCTTCAATCAAGACTGTTATAATGTAAGTAATGAACTGGACCTGTGTATTTTTTAACTCTTTGCATAAGTGGCTTCTTTAATTTATAGTTTAACATGACACTCTATTTTTACTCCGGCATATATAAGACAGAAGAATGTTCTGCTCTTTAGCAAACTCTATTCTAAAATAACGCATCATTACCTGAATCTTTCTTTTTTTAAAAATAAATAAACAAGGGTCTACCTAATAAATTCTTAGAATTATGCTCCAGAATAAAGGCTTATTAGTATATATCTACACTTTTTTTTATTGGTTAATGACAACTCTGAGTTTTATATTCCCAGGAAACTCGGTTAAATTTAACGCTGGTGGACATAAATAATTTATCTACGTTCCTGGTATATTCATCTTATTTTTTTAATTCTAATTTGTTTCTGATAGGTTATTCAAAACATAAATAAATATGTCTTATTGTCTTTAAAAAAATTTTTTTTCTTTATTGATTTTTTTGAGAGAGAGAGAGAGAGAGAGAGAGAGAGAGAGAGAGAAACATCGATGAGAGAAAACATCGATTGGCCGCCTCCTGCATGCCCACAACCTGGGCATGTGCCCTGACCGGGAATCAATCCAGCGATCTCTTGGTGCATGGGTTGACGCTCAACCACTGAGCGACACTGGCCGGGCTGGTCTCATTGTCTTTTGCATGCATTGCACTATTCCCTTTTGCGTTACCCCAAATCTGCTTTGGAAGACAGCGTGGGGTCAATGGTTTGAAATAGCACTGGTCTTTCTTCACTTCTCCTGAGCCAGCTGGCACCTCCTTATCCTCATGGGAATTTCCTTTTCAGGTCACACAGCTCGGAGTCCTGGTGACACCCAGCTCCCACTGCTCTTAGGATTGACAGAACGAACAGCAAGGGGATTGTGTGTTTGGCATTTCGGTCTTTCCTCTGAACTGCAGCTCTGCATAGGGATTAAATGAAGATCACCTGGTCGACCAGCAAGCCCGGGCCGTGGCTTCTCTTCCTCATCGTGGGTAAGGTAGCAGTTGAACTTGACGGAAAAGAATATCTTCACAGAGGAATTGCTATTTTTCCTCTTTTCCTTTTGTTTTTTTTCCTCTTCCTTGTTTTTAAGATGTAGACAGGACTTTTAAAATGCTTTCCTTATGCTGTCTTATTTCTCTTCTATTTGGCCAATGAATGTCTATTTACAATTAAAAGAAAGAAAGAAAAAAGGGGGGGGGGCGCTCAGAGTCACTCTGTGGAAAAGCATTTGACTTATAAACAGTGCGAGAGTTTTAAAAGGCTACTTTCTGGTCTTCTGTCTATTTTGAGGACCCTCAAAGGGAAGAAAGTCAAACTTAGTATTGAATAACCACCCAGGATGTGGCTGTCAGCTTGAGGTGTTAAGAGGAATGGTTTATAAAAAGCCTGGTTAAATATAGGAAGTACAGTTGCATTCCAGGTAACCCGAGATTTGAACATCCAATGCAACTTTAATGGAAGCAATCTATTTGGCCCATTTTCACACATATATCATATATTTTGCCTATTTTAAGATCTGTAATTTTTTCCTGTTTAGCTCTTTCTCAACTAGACCAGGAAATACTTCCTCTGGCCTAATTCATGCTCTGTTATTATCCATACGTGTATTCCCAACCTTCATTTTTTTCCCTACTAAAATAAATACGTAAATACGTTCTTAACTGTTCTATGTACTCCTAATGTTAAGAAAAAAACCCAAACATTAAATACTTCATTTTGATTTAATATTCTACCACCAGCATCCAAAACCTGAGTGTTTTGGGTCCTTTTTTTTTTAAAAAAAAAATTAATATAGTAATTTTAATGCAGTAGTCTGTGTAGAATCTTCAAACATTCCAATGTTCTTTAATTGTTTTTTCTTTCTTCATTGATTTTAGAGAGGGAGAGAGAGATAGAAACATCAATGAGGGAGAACATCGATTGGCTGCCTCCTGCATGCCCCCCATTGGGGATCGGGCCCACAACCTGGGCGTGTGCCCTGACTGGGAATCGAACCGGCAACCTCTTGGTGCATGGGTCGATGCTCAACCACTGAGGCACACCGGCCGGGCTCCAATGTTCTTTAACTCTTAAAGATCCCTTTTTCTTTCCCTTTTCTCTCTGTAGGGTGGGGCTTTATCTTCTGTGGGACTCTGTTTCCCCATCTGCAAAATGGGGCCACTACCTGTGTTGCAGGTAGTTACAAGGATTGAAAGGCAATCTACATGGGATGCATGGTACATAGACAGCGGCTAACCCACAAAAGCATTGCTGTCTTGTATTTGCTTCTCCATGAGGCAGCCCTGGGTCATGGAGGGCCAGCCCGCCACAGCCTTGGTCCACCCACCCTGCAAGGCCTAAAACACACCCTGGCTGGATGGTCAACAATTCATAATTTTAGAATATACTTGGCCAATTGCTCTGATCCCACTGCTACAAATAGTCCCTGGTTTCGTCCAGGTTCAAATTTCACTGTGACCCCAGGGACAGAAGGATGAATTATTTGATTGCAAGGAGAAATAGGAGACTGTGTGTCAGACCACTTTGCAAATCAGCTCACCTCCCCCGAAAGATGCTCCTTCCTGCTTAAGACATAGGGCTTTACAAGGGTTTTGGCAGCATCTGTGTTCGTCGGTCAGAGGGCAAGGTGCATGCAGATGTAATATCACCGAGCGGTGTAATCCGAGTGTGCACGAAAAATAACTGCAGAGGGCACGCCTCGAGCCCAAGGGAGCCCTTTTGCCACGGGCCCTGACAGCACCTCAAATAAGCACCTTACCTAATCTCCCTTGTTGATTCCTATCTGTGCCCAGTGACTTCACACAGCTGCCGTCTGCTCACCGGTCAGGGCATGTTGATCGAGCCTGTACCATAATTAGAGCCGGGGTCTCTCTGACGGTAACACAGGCCTTTCGTGGCGATGGAGCAAGACCCTAATGAAACTGGTGGGAGGGAGCCAACGGTGAACTTGACAGCCAGCATGGCTGGGTTAGGCTTCTCCTATTTTATTTAACTCTGCATCCCTAGGGCTTGACATGGAGGAATGCCCAGTAAACACTGGAGATAAAAATGATTGAATGATTGCCCAAAAAGAGTTAAGCATTTCCACCACTGGGCAACCGTAATTATTTTCATATGGTCTTTGGGGCTATTTCACAGATATTTGTGATTAGCTGTTTGTAGAGTGTAGACGAGATTCATTCGTTCCTTCATTCATCAGCTATGTACTGAGAGGTCACTCTGTCCAAGGTCTGGTGAGCTTTGTACCTAGGGAGTTCAACATGTAACCAAGGACACAGGTACACTGGATAAATGTCAGAGGTAAGAATGAATGGATCGGGACCAGGAGAGGAACAGCTGAGACTGTGGGGACATGAACTGCATGACGGGCAGGGAACTCTTAGCCTTTCAAAGTTTAGGGTCAGCAGAGCCCACGCTCCCCCGCCGAGTTCAACACTCTGCTGCAGACAACTTGGAGCTTCCTGGGCCATGGTGGACCAGGGCTGCCCTGAGGGCTGTCATTTCAGCTTCAGGGTCTTGGATGTTCAGTCTCAGAGGGACCCAAGAGATCGAGGGCAGGTCGGGAATCTGAGGACAAGAAAGGGCTGCCGTTTGGCCGGGTTCATGGAGAACATGGAGATGGAGTTAGGACAGAGTTAGAGCTCCAGCGTGTTGAGTTATCTGCACTGCCCAGCTGCATTCCAGGGCCCGTGCCCTGCAGGAGCTCATGGGCTTCCGCTCTGGGGAAGAAGAGAGAGACAGTAGAGGAGGTAAGTGCTCCCGAGGAAAGACAGTGAGTCGAGAGGCGCAGGGTTTGATTCCAACTCCACCATTTACTGTCAGGGTGACTCAGAAAACGTGCTGAGCCTCTCTGAGTCTCTCCTCTGTACCACAGGGAGACTAGTTACAGCACCTGTCTCATCGGGCTCTTATGAGATGCTAATAACATAGTCTGGCATATAATAAGCACTTGATGAATAATGACACAATGATTATTGTTATGGTTTTTATTTAGATAGGGTGGTCAGGGCAGGCCTCTGAGGAAGTGGTATTTGAAGTGGGACAGGAAGACAAGAAAGACTCAGCTATGGCTCTTTCCAGGCAAAAGAAGCGATGTGTAGAAAGGCCCTGAGACAGGTACAGCCTTTGTGTGTCCAAGGAATAGAAAGAAGACTGCAGTGGCCCAGCCGGTGTGGCTCAGTGGTTGAGCATCGACCCATGCACCAAGAGGTCACCGGTTCAATTCCAGGTCAGGGCACATGCCCAGGTTGTGGGCCTGATCCCCAGTGGGGGCATGCAGGAGGCGGCCAATCTATGTTCTCTCTCATTGATGTTTCTATCTCTCTCTCCTTCTCCCTTCCTCTCTCTCTACAATCAATAAAGAAAAAAAATTATATATATAAAAAAATTTAAATTTAAAAAAAAGAAAGAAGACCGCAGTGACTGGAGAGCGTTTGTCAAGACGGCGTGTGGTGTGCAATACAGTCTGAGAGTCAGGCAGCGGTTCGGATCTGCAGGGCATGTAGACCCTGGTAGAGAATGTGGGTTTTTATTCTAAGTGGAATATGAAGCCACTGGGTGAGTGAGGGGCCGGGGGGTGTTAGTCAACTGTTGCCACAATACTGCTTTATAACTAGCAACCTCAAAAGTTCACTGATTCACAGGAACAAATATTTATTTTCCTCACTCACTGAGCTTCGGGTGGGTTGGGGTTTGGCTGATATTGCCGGGGCTTGGCGGCACTGAGCTCCAAGCTGTGGGTCAGGTCCAGGTTTGCTTCCTGTACCTCATTCTGCAATTCAAGCTGAAGAGGCACTGGCTATGGAGAGAAGTGTAAGGGGACAAACCCAATCAGGCAGGCATTTTTTAAGATTCTGCTCATATCACATTGGCTAGTATCTCAAGGGCAAAAGAAAATCACACGACCAATGCCAAAACTCCAGGATGGAGGAAGTTCAATCCACCCACTGTGAGGCCATGGCCGGGGTGGCCATAGCTGGTATTCCTGTCGTGGAGACTGGCAGGGGCAGAGGGCCTGCTATCCATGGTTCATAGGAAACCGGCGGTGCATTCCTCAGGCATCCAGAGTGCCCGTCAGGGTCAAGGCCTAGCAGATTGTTGACCACAGCCACTCCTCACTTCCCTGGCCTCTCGGCACCAGCCTCCTCCTACCCTGCTTTGGACCAAACCAGGTCAGCTTTCTGCAGGACCTTGCTTTCATGAGTAGCTGAACTACCCATGGATCATCCAGTCAGAGGGATGCCCTTCGACCAGTCACAGGCAGCTTGTGCCACCCTAACTCTGGCCTTCCCGCGCCTCCTGGCTTGCTCAGGGCCAGCCCTTCTCTAACTCTGGTTGGACCTGCCCAGTAGCCTCCGCAGATCTGGCACAGGGTTCAGCCTCCCAGTGGCTCAAGTCGAGGCTGAAAGGAGCGGAGAGTGTTTGCTTTCCTTGGCAGGGTTCTGACACCCACACATTCCCCTTGTGTTAAAATACAATGCGTTTTTCCAAACTGGAGGACCACGCTGCCTGCTACATTTTATCTGTAATCCAGCCCCCCTCCTCACCCTCAGCTCCGGTCTTGGAAATATTTGAAGAGGGAAAAAAAGAAGAAGAAGAAGGAGAAATATATGAGGAGGGTGTGGCAGCGAGGGGGTGGGTGTCTATGAAAATTTATGTGCTGAAAAACAGCTGTAAAACGCTTAATGTTTCAATGAACATTTTATGTTTACAATAAAAAATTCCTCCAGCCAAGGAGGTCTTTGAAACGTTACATTTCCAAGCAGATCCAAGGAAAAGAGGCAAAGGGAGAATATTCTTACAGACCTCTCTCTTATGGCGTGACCCCCGAACACTGAACAGTAAGAGGAGGCCCCTCCAGCTGGTGCGTTTTAGCACCTGGCTCAGTCCTGAGTGGGAAGGGAGGGAAGGACGGCCACGGTACACCGGGAGGCTGGTAACGAAAATGAAAAATACGCTCATTTTTCTCAAAGCCAAGTACCCATGGCATGAAGCCTTGGAAACTCAGGCTTTGAGAAGGGGTGTTAGGGGGCGCAGGGGGAGATGCCCGGCCCAGCCAGAAGCTTGCTGACAGATTTGACTGCACTCAATCAGTTCACCAACAGGAACTGAGCAGGTGCCATTAGGCTGAGCTCTTCCAGGAAGGAGCCTGGCTGAAAGGGCTTTGGCTTTGACAGAGAGAAACAGGTTCAAGTCCAAACTCCACTCTGCACTGGCTCTGTCTCCTAAGGTAAGTTTTTTTCACCTCTCAGGACTCCAATTTATTCATCAATAAAATGCAAGTGGCCAGCGTCCCTGGCCAGCTCCGAATAAATGGTATGTACCGGGAGCAGGAGCCGGGAAGCCAGACCTTGGGACGGAGTCGGGTGAGGGCAGGCGCGAGTACTGGGTAGAGAAACTGAGACTTGATGTGGCAGGAAACTGGGGGCTGTGAGAGCTTTGAGAAAAATGTGAGTTTTGTTCTCTTTTTGCTTAACTGATGACTTGAGTCAGGTTACCGTGTGAGTTTTCGGGCCAAGAAGCCAGTTTTATTTTTATTTTATTTTTTTATCTCCGTTGTCATTCATATTTTCCTCATTGCTTCCAGGTAACAGAAATGCAGGGGAGCCCACCGCCCCTTCCTAATCTTGTCCTTTCTTGCCTCCTCTGCATACAGGGCGTGGGCAGCTACTCAAACAAAACCTACACACCAGCAGCACCGCGGCGTCTCAGGCACAGCTTGCCATGGTGAGCCTGGGAGCTTCACAGGTCCTTCCCTTCTGCTTCTGATGGCCTTCCCAGCCCTTCTCCTTTGAGCAGATCCTACTCAGGCCTCAAAATCCAGGTCAAGTACCCTTGGCGTCCGTGCCCACACCGCCTCCCTGGACCCTGACCCTCATCACACTGCCTTAAACACATCTCACTGTTTAAATGTCTCCTGTAAACAAAGCTGCTTTTTTTTTTTTTTTATGCCTCACCTGAGGATATTTTTCTACTTATTATCAAATAGAGTGGGAGGGAGGGAGAGAGAGAGAGACAGAGAGAAACATCGATGTGATAGAGCCACATCGACTGGTTGCCTCCTGCACGACCCGACGAGTGCCGGGGATGAACCGCAACCGAGGTACGTGCCCTTGACCGGAATCGAACCCACAGCTCATCTGTCCACGGGCTGACGCTCTAACCGCTGAGCCAAACTGGCCAGGGCAAATGTCTCCTGTAAGTGAAGCTCCTTGAGGGTAGCTACTGAGTCTTCATCATCTTGGTGTCCCCTGTGTGTAGTTCAGGGCATGACGTGCAGTAGGTCCCCGGGAAGATGTTGTTGGTGAACGAATGGATGGGTGACTACATGAATGGTGGGAAACACTGGTTGCTTTTTACGAGGGCAGAAGATGGGACTTCTGGCCTCTGAGAGACAAATAGGGCCAGTGTTTGCCTTCTCATCTCATGACTGGCCGCTCCCACCCAGAGACGAGACGACCTGTCCCTCCCAGGAAGGAAGGGTGGCCCTCCTTTGCCAGCCTTCGCCTCGCCCTGGAACAGATAAGAACAGCTAAGGAAGCCGTTCAGACTTCAAGAGAAAGATGCTCAAGTGTCTCCTCCGAGGAGCAAGGTGGGCGTTTCCTTCGGGGGCTGGTACGGTGCACTTCCTGCTGGTGACCTCCGGGTGTGGCATGGACTGTGCGTGTCGGGGGTTCTTAGGAGACACTCAGGAGACCCCTTCTGCTCTCCCAGAAGCCAGGGCCCGCTCTTTCCTCTCTTTGGGACGCTCAGAAAGTGGCGATCGCCGGACGGGACACCAGGCCGAGGAGCCACTGTGAACCACGACAGCCACGGTGGGGGCTGCTCACCGGACAATTTCAAATGAATCCCCACAGAGTTTCACAAGAACTCCAGATAACGAGAGAGATGAAGGATGGAAACTCATACGATAAACCCAAAGTGAAAACAAAACTGTGTCACGGAACCCCATGTGAACTGAAACCACAGGGCAGGGCGCGCTCGTCTCCAGACACAAACAGCCTCGCCCCGTGGGAGTCACCGGTGCGGCCCGAGCAACGTCAGGGAGACAGGGCCACTCCCAGGAGGCTCGCTCGGTGTCCTGGGGCCCCTCTGCACGTTCCATCCCCTAGACAGTTGTTTTCGTTTGACTAGAAGGAAAGAGAACATTCACAGAGCACCTAGGAGGCTCTGGTCCGTCCTCCAGATGCAAATATCCGACGGCTTTCACCCTCACCCCGTCTGGGAACCCATCATTCCATCCATTTGCAGCCGCGGTCGCAGGCTCAGAGCCGGAGCTGGCGTTCTTTCCTCCGGCCACAGGCCACCGAGCTCACACGGGAACCCTCACTGGCCACACAGCCGAGTGGTTCCTGCTCTCCCAGAGGCCTCCACCAGCTTCGGTCCTGCACTACCACCCGTAAAAGTCAGCCTTGGGCATACTTCCCGATAGCAGTTCACGTTACAAATGATTATATACAGATCAGTGTAATATCACAAAACATCCAAAGAAACGGGAATGGAACTGGGTTGAGACACAAGATAGAAGTAAACAGAAGTGCACGGCCGGTGTGGCTCAGTGGTTGAGCATTGACCCATGCACCAAGAGGTCACCGGTTCAATTCCTGGTCAGGGCACATGCCCAGGCTGTGGGCCCAATCCCCAGTGGGGGGCATGCAGGAGGCGGCCAATCGATGTTCTTTCTCATCGATGTTTCTATCTCTCCCTTTCCCTTCCTCTGTCTCTCTAATATATCAATAAAGAAAAAAAATTAAAAAAAATGTAAATAGAAGCTGCAGTATTTCCTTCCTATGTCCCAGTGAGGGGTCATTGGGGAGCCAGATTTAAAAAAAAAAAAAAAGTATAGATTGCTCAGTTAAATTTGGGACACACTTGCACTAAAACTGATCCGTATTTTATCTGAAATTCAAATTGAACTTGGCATCCTGTATTATTATTTGCTAAATCTGACAGCCCTAAGGAGTCAGCCAGTGTTTTCTGTTAAAAGGCCATGGCGAATATGCCAGGCTTTGTGGGCTCGCTGGTCTTGGTTGCAACTACTCATCTCTGCCACTGCAGTGTGAACGCAGCCCCAGGCAACTTCTAAACAAATGGAGGTGGCTGTGTTCCAATAAAACTTTATTGATAGAACACGTGGTGTGCTACAGTTTGCTGATCTCTGCCCTAGTGAACCGTCATGGGTGCATCCCACTTAGGACAGCTCTGGTCTGTAAAACAGAAGGGCCTGCATTTGCACAGTTCTCCAATAACAAAGAAGAAAAATAAACTATTATCTGTTCTCTGGGGGCGGGGGATGGGGGCAGGCGAGCAGGCAGAGGATGGTCATAACAAGACCTTGTATAATGGGAGGGTAAGAGGCATAAAAACAGGAGCCTATTGGAGCCACACACACATGTGCATGCACACACGTGCACACACACACACACACACACACACACACACACACACACACACACAGAAATTGCTATAAGCAAGCTACCAGCTCTGGTGGGCCTGCACTCAGTGCATCAAATTAAATGCTTCCCCTGCCCCAATTACTAGCAATTCAATCGGCCAACTGGCAGCCATAACCACGCATTAACCTTTTTGCCAAATCAATTCCATCAAGTCCCCTTCCAGCACTAAGAGGAATTAAATGGCACCCCCACGCCCTGGAGGAGCGGCGGGATCTCCGTTACCATACCCTTTGTAAGCCCCCTCTGCACCTGGAACTCTGAATCCCTGCTCCTAACTCAACAGCGGCCTTCTAACCATCAGAGAGCACAGGAAGCCCGCTTCCTGAAGCCGTTTGCCCTCCCCTGTGCAGCCACCTGGGTACAAAGGTCCAAGCAGAAGGCTACGCAAACCACTGTTAGCAGCGCTATCGACACAAATCATGTCAGCATGTGCTCTGAGCCAGATGGAGTCCCCTGGATGGGTAATTTCACTAGAAACACACAGGTATCGTGAACTATCTATGTCACATCATCATTTCAAACATGCCCGAAGACCCCAGCCCTTCCAAATCCTTTCGACACAGGCCAGCGGCTTGAGGCTCCTTTCTAAGAAATGGAGTTCTCAGCAGACGAAACCGTCTTCTAACTCAGTCGCTCCATGTGCCACAGGGGCCGAAGCAGAGGCTGGGTGTGCGGGGGCGGCGAGCCGGGGCGGGGGGCGTGGGGCACAGGCAGAGGCAGGTGGGTGGAACACAGGGACAGTGGGAGGCACACTTCACTGCTGGGCTCCTGAAGCTGTCTCCTTTGGGGGACGATGTGGAGAGAGTGAACTGTCTCAACTTACTGAGGTGCGTGTGTGTAACAGGAAATGCACGGTTTTGCTGTTCCGTCTGACCCCAATTACTCACAAACACATTTCCCGTTTCTTCATGTAATGAGGGGTCTCTCCACTCCCATCCCAGCCCAGTCCTCTGCTCATCAGGCTACTGGCATCCAACTCACTTCTACAAAGCTTTCCCAGACACCAGAGGAGCCCGAGAACTTCTGAGGGCGGGTGGTCTGCTTTCTCAAAGTCCCCGGGACCCAGCAGGCTCCCCAGTGATTGCTGCCTGAGCATGGTCTGGCTGTCTTCACAGTGAGTGGGGAGGAGGGGGTCTGGGTACCAACGTCCAGTCTCACCAGCTTGCTCTGACCAAGCGAAGCGAACACACTTCCTTGAAGCACCACGAAGAATGGTCTTCAGGATCACACATTCATTCAGCAAACACCTTCTGGAGCCAAGGACGTAAGCATCCAGAAGAAAAGTCACAGCCTCGGTTCTGGGGAGGTCACAGGGAGGCTGGGAGGCGCCAGGATGCAGAGGTTACTGTAGGCCTGCCTCCAGTTCCAGGACCGTGTGGACATGAAAGAGAATGCTGACCGCTGTCCTCCCATGACGGGGAGAGTGCGGTCATCCAGGAAGCTGTTGAATTTTGTCCCATCGCCCTGTATCTTGCTAGGGCCAGGACGAAATTGGCAACACAAGACATGGCCTTTAGGAGGTCCCACTGACGAGGGCAAAGGAATAGCACAGTGTGATGGGTACAAAAACACGAAGAGTGAGAAACGGTTAGGGGACATTTTCTGTCCGCTCCCTGTCTCCTGATCTTCGGGAGGGAGGCAGGACTGTGTGGTTAGGGACACCGGTTCCCGGGCCAGACACCCTGATCGGAGGCCTGCCGTGGCCACTGTCTGCAGGAGGGTTACAGGCATCTCTCTGCAAATGCACGGTCAAATGGGCAGAGTCTCACCTGGCTCACCAACTGCCCAGCTCGGCGCGAGAAGCCAATGAGATCACTGCAGTGAGGAAGCTTCAAAAACCACAAAGTCTGCCTGGCCGTGTGGCTCAGTGTTTGAGCATCGACCCATGCAACAAGAGGTCACTGGTTCGATCCCTGGTCAGGGCACATGCCCAGGTGGTGGGCCCGATCCTCAGTGGGGGGCATGCAGGAGGCGGCTAATTGATGTTCTCTCATCGATGTTTCTATCTCTCTCTCCCTCTCCCTTCCACTCTCTCTAAAATCAATAAAGAAAAAATACTTTTAAAAAAAAGTGTTTTAACAAAAAAACCACAAAGTAAAATTTAAAATGCGAAGGAGTATGAAGGGACAAGACAAAAACGGGCAGCCGATTCTGAGCAAACATGAACTCGTCTAATAAAAGGGAGAAAAAGAAAGATATGTTCATACTTGAATAGGCCAGTAGTCCCAAAGCGGTGGCTGTCCGGCTACTTAGAAATGCCCTTTATTTCATCACATGTCACTGGTCACCTGGAGCTGGAGTTTCATTTTGTAAATCCCAGAGTCACACAGAGGGAGACTCTCCAGATTCTGCGTCACACATACATTATTATAATAACAAAAAAGCAATAATGGCCATGACTCTGTTTCACCCAATGGTCAGAGCACATTTAACATATAACATTGGGGGGGGGGGGATGATCTATTCAACGCCAACAGCTCCTGAAATCTTAAAATGACTGCAGTCTCCTCTCTGTGACAGCATTCTGAACTTTTATGAGTCAGACACACACAAGGGCTTAAACATGTCACTTTCACCTGATAGAACGGTTCTTCAGAAAGACATAATCAGAACCTCTAACTTGCTGGCGGTTGGCAGCTGCCACTTAGGAGCCCACCTTGAGTTGCTGGAGGCCACACGGCTCAGCCAGGCTCTGACAGTGAGGTCCCCGTTAGGTTAGAACTCACAGAATCACATTAGCACCTTCCGCCCAGGATAGGGAGAATGGATTGAAAACAATAGATACTGATAAAGGAAAATGACGGACTGGGAACTCGTGGCCTTTGGGAGGGACAGGTAAGAGAAGAGAGTGGCCTGGAAACAGGAACCCCGGCTGCATGCAGGAGGGTTACAGGCATCTCTCTGCAAATGCACTGGACGGACCTCTGCAAAGCAGACGTCGGGCCGGAAGAACCATGGGGGTCAGCAAGGCACCAGGGCCTTATCTGCAAGACCTAGATTTTGTATACTCTTTACTCTTTTAATGGAACCCAGTAAATTTAATTACTCTGAGGCCCCCACTCATCACTCTGCAAATCTAGCATCCGCTCTGGAACCTGTTTTGTGGGCCCCTGGGACTCGGGCGATAATCAGATGTACACGAGATAAATGAACAACATCGTGTGCTATGGATCACCATTAATTTGCGGGCATGTGCACTTTGTGTGTGGAAACCTGGGGCACCAGTGGTGGCTTTGGTGCCGATGAGGAGAGCTGCAGAGGCTGCTGGTGCCCTGCTCAGACTTCCTGTCTGCCTCTGTACCATCGCGCAGCTTTTAGAACCTTCTCTGGAGAATTTCCTTTGGCTGATGTCCTTGTTCACCTCGCCCAAGACTCCTGGGAAGATACAGCCCCAGCCGGGAGATGGCCTAGGGCTGCCTGATGTGGGGGTACAACAGCCTGGCCCTCTGGCCTCAATGTGGGACAGCTCTGAGGTCCAATTTACACTGCGGAGCCCCCCGCCCCCCTGAGCATCACGTCAAAACTAGACATCGCTGGAAACCATAACCTCGTCACTTCTTTCCGCTTCCCTACCTTGTGTCCTCACCCACTGTAGGATTCTCCTGAGAACACTCCTTCAACAAAGCATGGCAGCCAAACCCCTGCTTCTAGGTGACTCAACCTAAGACACAGAGTTAACAGAATCAACGAAGGCCAGAGTCTCTCGAGGTTGGTTTACCAGTTGTCTGACAGGTCAATTGAGAAGGCTGAACTGCGGAGAGGTAAGAGGAAGAGATCAAGTGGGCACAGGACTTACGGGGAAACAAGGGCATTTGGATCCCTGGCCCAGCGGTGGGAGAGGCACCCGCAGGGGTTCTGCCCAGACAGCCCAGGGAGTGGGGCACTCTCTGCTTCCCGGGCCTCGACCAGGAACTGCACGCAGAGCAAGGCAGGCGGGAATTCTGGGTGTCAGTCTGCAGCATTCTGTGAAATCAGACCATGGATGCCATCACGGAGCGGGATCAGTCCACAGGCCAGGTTCTGTGGGGGCTGAGGAAGGCATGGTGACCCCATGAGAAGATGGCGAGGCCAAGAGCAGGGGATCTGTCTGTTCTTTCCCCAGGTACAGGGCAGGCCTACGCCTGCAGACACCAAAGGGTGACCAGTGAATGTGTGCTTTGAACACCCGAACATCTGAGTGCAAAACTGGGATGTTTATAGTAAACTCGAAATGACTTTTGGAGTCTAAGCATTTTGGTATTAGTCAGGGTTCACAAAAGAAACAGAATCAACAGGAGATATATAGATATATATGTTTTCATTTATTTATTAATTATAAGCAGTTGGCTCAGGTGATTACGGAAGCTGAGAAGTCCCCGTGTCTGCAGGGTAGCTAGAGACCCAGAAGAGTCCAGTGGTGTACCTTCCAGTCTGAAAGATGGCTGGCTTGAGACTCAGGAAGAGCTGATGTTTTTGTTTGTTTGTTTGTTTTGTTTTGTTTTGCGTTTATCTCCAGATAGAGCAGGAGGGAGAGAGGGAGGAAGAGAGAGAGAGAGAAACATCGATGTGAGAGAGACACATCGACTGGTTGCCACCCACACGACCCCAACCAGAGCCGGGGACAAACTGCAACCAAGGTATGTGCCCTTAGTGGGAACCGAACCCGGGACTCTTGGGTCCATGGGCCGATACTCTAACCTCTGAGCCAAACTAGCCAGGGCTGATGTTTTGTTTTTTAGTCCAGAGGCAGGAAAGGACCGATGTCCAGCTCAAGGTAGTCAAACAGGAGGAGTTCCCCCAGACTGGTGAGATTGTCAGCTCTTTCCTTTATTCAAGCCTTTAACTGATTAGACGAGGCCCACCCACATTAGGGAAGGCCATCTGCTTTACTCAGTTCACAGGTTCAAGTGTTAATCTCATCCAAAAAAACACCCTCATAGACACACCCAGAATGATGTTTGAGCAAATAGCTGCACACCCCATGGCTCAGCCAAGTGACACACAAAATTAATCACCAGGGCCTTAGTTACATATTAACCAGCTCTGCCCTCAAGCTCAAATAGATCAAGGGCCTGACACAGTTTCCAAACAGATACAGTTAGCTCCATTGACTAGAAATGTCAGCCATCAGCCCTCAAGATTAAGAATGCGAAAGACAAGTAGGTTCACTAACACAACACATATTCATGAAGTTCTGATTAGGAGTATTATGGGAAAAGTAGGCAAAACAGGCGTGTAAAAACTGAAGGTAAGTTCAAGACTTCTGAGCCTATGCTCCTGAGACATGCACGGAGGGAAGACTTTTTCTTCTTCAATTCTCTTACAATCCTTGTATTGATTATAAAAAATAAGAGTCTTGTTTTGATACTTCTTTGTTTTTAACGCCTGCCTCTCCAATTTCAGAGTCACCAGCAATCGTGTCGTGCTAACAGGTAATCCCACCGCTTTGTTCTTATTATATTTATTTTCGTATCTTGTATTTGTGACAAATCACACTGGTCTTCCATTTACATGTGTGATAATATAAACCCTTCCTTATAAATAGCTGTACATAATAATTCTGGGATATATAAAGGGTAAATTAGACCCAAGTAATGTAACAGAAGAGCAAATAAGACAAATACTGTAAAGGTAGGATAAAAATAAAGTGTGGGAAATACTGTTTCGCATTATTAAAATGTAAAAGCCAGAAAGGGCGAGGGATGAGGGGCTGGGTAAAGAAACGGGTCCTGCAGAAGTCCGGCAAGAAAAGACAAGAATAGAACAGACAGCCATCCACCACTGTAGGGATGCTGCGGGATAAACGCCACTTCGTTCTTCTTGCTAGAATCCCATGTTAACTCTCCAGGAAGGAGGAAGTCACAGCTGGCGGAGATGATCCTGAGCCCTTCCTAAGAATTACAGAAGCGATTGCTCCTACCTGCCGTGGATTCAAACCCACAGTAAAACAGGCCAGGTCAGGGATATCGCAACTAATTTCTATTGATTTAGTTCTGTCTTATGTAAATGAACTAAAGAATCTAAGTCAAAGTTCCTTAAAATCGGATATGTCCACACCATACCCAGGTGGCTAATTCAGTGTAAAGATTTAATTTCTGATAAAAATTAGCTAAGGATATTGATTAGAGCATAGTTCAGTTATCACCTCGATAGCAAATTGCATGAACACTTAGCGGTGGGGGAAACACTGTGTTCGTGAGTTCGAGAGTCGGCACCTGAAGAGGACACCAAGAGGACAGTGTGCCCTGCCTCACAACATTTGGAAGCTGGCATCAACCGAGGGCTGTGGTTCGCTTCCTGTCTGCGGTGGATGCAGCCTCAGCTCCTCCCCGTGTGAGCCTCTCTGTGTGGTCTCTACGCATGAGCCAGACAGACCTTCCCCATGGCCTGGTGCAGGGTCCAAGGGTAAGCATCCGCGGGGGACACAGACCCGGACAGGAGCTATAGCATCTTTTTTTGTTTTTAATCCTCACCCAAGGATATTTTTCCATTTACCTTCAGATAGAGCAGGAGGGAAGGAGGGAGAGAAGGAGAGAGAGAAACATCGATGTGAGAGAGACACATTGACTGGCTGCCTCCCACGTGACCCTACCAGGGCCGGGGACGAACCACAACCGAGGTACGTGCCCTTGACCGGAACTGAACCCGCGACTCATTGATCCACGGGCCAACGCTCTAACCACTGAGCCAAACCGGCCAGGGCTGTATCATCTTTTATCACCTAACTTACAGGTTCTGCAATGTTCCTTGAACCAATGTTTCTAGTTAATTAGAAGAGCCAGTAACAGTGGCCCAGATTCAAGGATGGGAGGGTGGAATTAGACTTTACCTCTTATCGGAAGAAGGCCAAAGAATGTGCAGGCAGATGTTTTAAGACCACCAGCAACGCAGGGAAACGGCCTGCCCTGCATCCCGGCCGTGTCTCCCTCTTCTTCGTCCTTCCACCCGATCATGGTCGCAGTGGTGCTTGACCACACACACTATTAACTGACTGCCACCTTGGAGTGCTTCACGCTGTCTACTCTCAAGTTCAAGGGACTGACCTTCGCAACTGAGAAAGTCCAAAGAAACGAAGAAGGAAAAAGAGGTGAGAGAGGAACAGATGAGAACGGCGTCAGAGAAACAAAAAAGGAATTGGCAAAGAGGAAATAAAAGAGGAAGAAGAGAGGTTCATATTCCTTTTCTTTGTAACAAGTTGGTGTGGAAGCACTGGGTACTGAAAGGAGTCTCTGCCAGATAGATTTCCCGAGGAGACACAGCGCTAGCGTGCATCTTTGAAGTCGTGCATTTGATAAAAGGGTTTGGAAATCATTGGGCTAAACTTTAAAAAATAGAGCAGCTGGCATCTTAACGTCAATGTGCCTCTTTGCTCCAAAGTCCTAAACTCAGCGCTAAGCTGAGACGCGTCATGCTGACATGTCAAAAAACAGGCCCTAACTCTAATACATCTAGGCAATGAAATAGTAACCAAGGCATGAGCTACCTGGAACGAGACAGAAAGTGCTCTGGGGCATACCCAGCCCGGTCAAGCTAGATTCATTTAAAAAACAACACGACAATAAGAAGCAACGGCCATCCTACCGATGACACCAAACCGTTTCTACATTTCTTTTTGTTTTGTGTTGTTTGTTTAAAAATTTTTTTTCTTTATTAATTTTTAGAGAGAGAGGAAGCGAGAGGGAGAGAAAGAGAGAAACATCGATGAGAGAGAACATTGATTGGCCGCCTCCTGCATGCCCCCTGACTGGACATCGGGCCCACAACCTGGGCATGTGCCCTGACCAGGAATTGAACCGGCGACCTCTTGGTGCATGGGTCAATGCTCAACCAGTGAGCCACACCAGCTGGGCTCTACATCTCTTAAATTAACATCGAACATAATGTGTTGTATGCTACCATGACACCAGCATCAACTGCTCTGCAGTTGAGTTGATATTGTGAGTTGAGTGACTTTGTTAATGATGATAATTTATTCCAGGAAAATAAACAGAGGGCTCAGAATGTTTACATTACTGTCCACTTTCTATATCTCCTGTGGCTACTGAGTGCCCAGGATTCATGAATTCTTCGTGGTTCCCCAGTGGAACAGACTCCCTGCATCCCGTATGATAAGTCAAAGAGAAGGCTGTTCGTGTTCTCTCCCTAAAAGATGGATTTCCCCTGGACTCGCGTGGATGAGTCTTAAGAAATCTCTTAGTTGTGGACTTGGTGTGCCTAGCACATGGATTATAAGAAAATGTTGGAAGGAATAAAAGAAGGAAGGGAGGGAGGGAGGGAAGAATGAGTCTGAGGTGCTAAGGTTTTAGTAAAATCACCCTGACATTATATATATATATATATATATATATATATATATACACTTTTCAGTAAGCAATTTGACAATATGTAACCAGAGCCTTAAAACAAAACCACTTCATATTTCTTGACCAAGTAGGTCCTTTCCCAGGAATACTGAGAACTCCTCAAGAATTTACGGTAAGGAGTTAAGAAAAATCGGAGGCATTCAAAAGACATGGATGTCAAGGTGACTACATTATTTATCACGGGGAAAACTCAGAAGTAACAGACTGTCTGACCACGTGGTTTGGGGACACACACATTGGCACAGTCACAGGGTTAAGGAAGGAGGAAGCGATGGCCACGGCTTGGCTCTGTGTCCAGGTTGCTCCGTGTCTGTTTACATCCCTAGTCTCGTTCAAACCTAAACAGAGTCCCGAGGGTCTGGGACCACAGGTTTTACTATCAGGGAAGAAGCATGGTATAGCAGAGGCAGGAATCAAAACTGTGGGTTCAGATGCTGTCTTTGACCCTCGACAGCTGAGTGACTTTGAGCGAAGTTTGTACCCTCTAGACGAGTTTCCTGTGGCTGCCGTAACCAATTACCACACACCCTGTAGTTTGAAACAACAGAAATGTATTCTCTCGCAGTTCTGGAAGCCAGATGTCCAGAATGAAGGTGTTGACAGGGCTGTGCAACCCCCAAAGGCTCCAGGAGGGCCGGCCCCGCGTCCTCGGGCTTCTGGTGGCTCCAGGAGTTCCCGGGCGGTGGCCGCACTCCGTCTCATCTCCTCTTCCTCGCTCTGACTCAGACTCCCTGGGACTTTCTCTTACAAGAACACTTGTCATTGGGTGTAGGACCCAGCCACATAACCCAGGAACATCTCTCTCTCCATTTCAAGATCCTTAACATAATTCCATCTGCAAAGACCCTTTTCCCATATAAGGCCACATTCACAGGGTCCAGGAATGAGGACACAGATGAATTTTGTTGGGGGGAGGGTGGCATTGTTTGACCCACTACCCTCTTCCTGAGCTGAGAGGATGTGGCGCTGGGATTGGCCATATGACATGACCGAAGTACGAGGAAGACACGTTCCCAGGTGAAGACGGCTGTCCTTGAGAGAAGAAGAGGAGAGCAGGCTATAACGACCAAAGCCACAAACGCCCACCGCTGTGCTCACACAGTCCTGACCGGTGGACCAGAGCTGGCCACAGAAATGCCACCCAGCGGCCATTTCCATTCCAGGCCCACCTCCTCCTCACGATACGGATGAAGAAATTGAGTGTCTTCTTTTTCCACAGAACTGTCCAGAGCCACCTCCTCACTGCCCCATGCAACCACCACACGAGGGAAGTAAAGCCACAGCGTACTCTAGCCCCTAGAACCCAGGGCCGAGGATTGCACACACACATAACGTGCTAAGCCGGCTGGCTGCCGTTCTCATCAACGTAGCTATCATCCCATCAGAAGAAATCAAAAGCAAATCTGTGTGTTGAATTAAGATCACACGAAAGGGAACTCGAACCCAGCTATACAGCCACCCATGCCATATCCGTGGAGGGCAAGCCAAGGCTGGGGCGGGAGCAAAGGGCAGAGAGAAAACATGAACTCGTGTATGAGAACGTGTTTGCTCCATTAACAAATGTCCTTTACAGATGAGAACCCAACACAGATTTGTCTCTCAGGGCTCCGATCTAGAAATGACTGGGAACGATATTATTTCCCTTTTTGCATACCCTACTAGGAAGCTCAGAGTCCACCCCTACTCAGTTTACAGGCCCCTCTGACACACAATTTATAAACTAGCCTTGGTCCAGACTCTGTTGTTTTTCCCTACTCTGAGGTGACCTTCCCTTGGTCTCCCAGCTTATCCCCACCCCAGTTTTATTATACTCTTATTGGACACTCTAACAGCTTGGTACTGATAATGCAAAAGCAGATAGTACTTTCCTATACTTCCTCATCGCATTTCCTTGATGCAACTGAGTATGTAACGCCAGCACCAGGTTGACTGGTTACGCAGCAATAAGAAGGCCATGCATGCCTACTTCACGCAGCCTCCGTTTTCCACGCAGGCTGCGTTCGCAGTTGTGGGGAAACCAAGGCTGGCCTGTCTCCCATCTCCCTGTGTGTGCTGTTCTGGAGCTTTGCCCCGGAGGCCCTGCAGGATACCGTCTGACCCTGGGAGTGCTGAGGGCAGAAGAGCCGTGAAACATGACAGCCTGCTCTTCCTCACCTCGTCCCTTATGTAGAAGCTCTCTAAACATCAGAAGAAAATCAAAAGAAGCGGATGCCCCGAATCAAGCCACCTGTTACGGTGCTACTCTTGAAGGAAACAACCAACTAACAAAGATAGGGGTGGTGGTGGGGGCGGGGGGGACAGGGTGCAGTGTTGACGGCAAAAACAGAAAACAAAAGACTGCGGGACATTTCTGGATCATCAGAAGTCTGAGGAGTCCCCGCAGCCACGGCATTCTCATGGTGACTGGGTAGGGGACGTGCAGGGGCCCAAGCTGGTGTTCCTAACAGATGCTCCCAGGACAGTGAGTTCCTCGAGGGGCCGCACTGCCTCTAACCCACTCAGAGGCGCCAGCAGCAGACCTGGGGTTTGGCAGAAGGACGGAGTGAGAGGAAACACAAGTCATGTCTGATTATGCAGGCTACTGGGCTCCAGGCACTGTGTTAAGTACTTCGCAGGCGTTATTTCATCGTTTCATTGATATCCTAGCCTCTATCTTTCCGAAGAAAATGATTCGGCCTTGGTGATGTTGAGTATCTTCTCCAAGGACACCCACGAAAAAAATGTCAAGCAGAGAGAGATTCGAGCCCAGGAATGAAGGGGTCATGCCTTGATCTTTCTGCAAGGCTGCCTTCTCCTTGAAGAAGCCGTCCCAAACACCCAGCCGCCTTGTCTCTTTATTCATGTGTTTGTTCGTTCCTCCATGCCTTCATCCATCACACACGTGAATTAGGTGCTGTGAATCCGGGACTAAAAGGTTCATGAGGCATGGTGCTTTTCGAAGAGAGGATGGTGCCTATTGTGGGTTGAATAGTGTCACCCCACAGGATATGTTGACATCCTGGTTCATGGCACCTATAAATGAGACCTTATGGAAATAGGGTCTTTGGGATGATCAAGTTAAGGTGAGGTCATTCTGGAGTAGAGTGGGCCCTAATTCAATGACTGGTGTCCTCAGGAAGAGAAGAGACAGAGAGACACAGAAGGTCATTTGATGATGGAGGCAGAGACTGAAGCGATGCATCTAAGAGTCAAGGAACACCAAGGAGGGCCAGCAATATCGGAAACTGACACTGAGAGGAAGGCCTGGGGCAGATCCCCTAGAGCAGTGGTTCTCAACCTTCCCAATGCCATGACCCTTTAATACAGTTCCTCATGTTGTATGTGGGCGTATCTGCGTGTGGGCGGACCCGCCTGGAGACAGATAGAGGAGCAGTGTCTCGGTTCCTAAGACCATGGGAAATATGTGTTTTCCGATGGTCTTAGGCGACCCCTGTGAAAGGGTCATTCGACCCCCAAAGGGGTCGCGACCCACAGGTTGAGCACTGCTGCCTTAGAGCCTTCAGAGGGAGCAGGGCCCTGGCTACACCTTGATCTGACACTTCTGGCCTCAGAACTGTGAGAGAACAAAGTTTCTGTTGCTTTAAGCCGCCCCGTTTGTAGTACTCGCTACAACAGCCCTCGAAAGCCAACATACATTCACGCGCTCAGCACCTGTGAAACACCTACTAGGTGCCAGGGCTCTGGACTCGGGGTCATCCTCCTGAGATGCAAAGGGAAACAAACAAAACACACTGCTACCCTTGCGGAAGCCCTAAGGGAAAGAAACGTGGACGAGATACGCCTGGCAAACTCCACACACACATAAAACCTCACCAAGCCATGTTCGCTGCTCCCCAGAAAACGTGCATGGTTGTGTAGCATTCAGCCACTTAGGGAGTGTGGTGTTCAACCCCAAGGGCGAGGGAAGGATTTTGAGGTAAGCCAACATGGACGTGCATGGGAACGCTTTCCCAGCTCCGGGGATGTCTCATTTCACTGGCGGAATTCACATGCGTGGGTCTGCTTCTCCAGATGCCCCAAACCAAGGGGGTTGGACCGCCCCCTACTGAATAATGTGAGGTCATGCCAATAACTCTCATCATGTATTAATGATGACGCTCATAGTGGGTACCACGTGCTAAAAGCTATCCGCCCTAACTTCTTCTGGGAAAAAGGAGGGGCATGAATGAATGAAGAAAAATAATGATGTATCCTTATGAGTTGCTGCTAAAAGTTACGTCAACGACAACTCTCCTTTTCGTAAAGCAGTGGAAAATCTAAGCTGCAAGTTACCACAGAGACGATCGAATCCAACTACTTCATTTTATCAACTGGGATTTTGCGTATGGCGGGTAACCACAGCCCCAAGAAGAGCGCCGATCTGTGACAGGAACTCCCTGAGGACTTAACTACAGGCGATAAATGAAGAGGTGAGATCCAGAACAACGGGGCCAAGACCGGTTGGGTCTTCGCCAGACCACTCCCCTCTTCGTGGACATCCTCAACTCCTGCCAGTGGAATGGGGGTGGGCGTGCTGCTTGCAGGCCTGGGCCCCCCGACACCCCACATGGCTCCACGCCTCCTCTTCCTCCTCCGCTGCTGGGCCTGGCCGAGAGGGCAGTGGTGCCAGTGTGAGGCCCTGGGGGACGGACGGTGAGGGTCCTGGACAGCTCAAGTCTAGGGCCCTGCATGGCCCACAACAGACTGTAACCAAAGCTGCAGAGAAATCCCTTTTTAAAGATTTTTTATTAAAAATGTTTAATGTTGACATTATTATAGGTGTCCCCTTCTTTTGCCCCTTTGCCTACCTCCCCTCCCTTGGCCATCACCAAACTACTGTCTGTGTCCATGGGGCAGGCATATATGTTCTTTAGCTGATCCCTTGACCTTCTTTATCCAGTGCCCCCACCTGCCCTATGGAAATAAGGGCACCGGCCAGTCTGTGCCATGTGTCCATGTTTCTGGTTCCTAAATAAATCCCTTTTTTCAAATCCATTTCTCCCACCCTCTGGCCACCACCAGTCTTAATCTGCTTTCTGTATCTATGAGTTTTTTTATTTTAATTTTTTTGATTCCACACATAAGATACATCATACAGAGCCTGTCTTTCTCCTGGTACAATGAATCCTTCGTGTATTAAGGATTACATGTTAAGTCAATGAAATTCTAGGGTTATCTGTTACATGAACCAGCTTAGTCTGACTGAGAAAAGGAGCAGAGAGCGAGTCCCGTGTGTGGCCTTGGCCGAGATGGGAAAGCAGTGAGCAGCGGTCAGCAGTGACCACGGGGAGCGCCGATGGCCAGGTCAGCACGGAGGCTGTGGTCCTTACAGGGGGCCTCTCAGAATCCGGCGAGGCAGACAAGGGGACCCTGCGTGGGGATGAAAGAAGGCAGGTGAGAAGCTTGGAAGAATAAGACGACGCTGGAAGGAGAGGAATGTGCAGAGGAGACCAGGCAGCAGGTGCATTTTGTGTCTTACGTCCCTTTGTAACCGCAGCCTGGGGCAACCCGGGCATCATGCAGTCAGTCACCCTTACCTCTCCGGCCCAGTCCGCATGGGGGGACACTTTTTAGCAAAGGCCACGGACAAATATGGGCCAGGAAGGGGAAATGGGAAGGAAACGGCAGCAAGCGACTCTGCTTTGCGGCGCTGGCGTGTTTCAAAAACATCCCCGGCGGCTCGAATGTGTTGCCAGAGCTGAGAACCACCGCTGGAGAGTGGACTTAGAACATGAAGAAGAAAATAGAGGTCTGCAGTTACTAAGAAAGCTCAACCATCATAACATACACCCAGTCCTCCACCTCTGTTAATTAGCCAGCAGAAATGCAGGTGAGCAGCAGGGCTGCCTTCTGCTCTTTCTTTTCCTTGCTGTCCCCCAGCCCTTACAAACACAGACTAGTTCAATCCAGGAGCACACCATCCCCAGCTTCCTCTCATCATTGTCAGTACGTCCCCCTTCCGCTCTTGATGGCCTTTCCATTACGCCAAGCCGCTGATGAGCCCCCGTAGCCGTCAGACATAAAACACAGCTATTAGAGAGACAGAGTAGGTCTCTGCGTCGTGCCCCCATTGACCCCGTGAAATAAAACGCAGCGGCAACCGCAAAGCTGCCCCTATCGATCGGTGCTTCCTACGTGCCAGGAACTGGGACCAGTGCTGTCTCTTACATACAGCCCCTTGCAGATGCTATCTCCATCATGTACTACTCAAACATCTCCATGAGTTAGGTACTGTTATCATCTCCATTTCAGAGATGAGAAACGCAAGGCCAAGAGGATTGAGTACCATTGTCCAAAGTCATGTCATGCAACTAGCCGGGGGCAGCGCTGGGACAGGGACCATGCCCAGCCCCAGTCCTTCCTCGGTTTCCTCTCAGGTGCTGGCAGGTAGCTGCCGCTCAGTAGGTGTTGAATGAATACACGAACACACGAGTCATTCTAAAGTTATAACGTTCGCGGGTCTAGGGTGTGAATGGTCAGGATCTAATCATGACACGTGAGGGAAGCTATGATGTTGGTTATATTTGTAGCTTCTTGATTTAAAAAAAAAAAAGCACCAATATTCAAAATGTCACCTTCGAGGAAAAAAGTGGCCGGATTCGAATTTATTTAATAGCTCTTTAATGAGCAAAAAGAAAAGACAGTGTCGTATGTACAGCTGGTTTACGGGACCGCAGTGATAGTAAATACTCCTCCCCCTTATCCATGGGGTACGTTCTGAGACCCCCAGTGAATGCAGACAGCACCGAACCCTATATGTATAACTTTAATTTATAAATTAGGCACAGTGAGAGATTAACGGCAATAACTAACAATAAAAATAGAACCACTGTAACAATATACAGGGACAAAAGTTATGTGCATGGCTTTGGGGCATTATCAAGTGAAGTAAGGGTGACTTGAACACAAGCATTGCGAGACCATGACAGTCGATCGGGTAACTGAGAGGGTTACTAAGCGGCTCACGGGCCGGTCGTTATCAAGCCTGGATACACCGCACAAAAGGATGACTCCTGTCCCAGCAAGATGGAGCGGGACGCACGAGATTCCATCCCAGCACTCAGAATGGGGCACCACTTAACACTCACCAACTGTTCATTTCTACAATTTTCCACTTTACTATTTTCAGACCGCAGTCGACTCTGGGTGACTGAAACCACAGGAAGGGAAGCTGTGGACAGACGGGGAACTACTACAGAGCCTCTCTCCTCAAACCCAGAGCAGTCCTGGGAGAATGCCTAATAGTTCAGAAAACACTCAGGAAGGTGAAGCTCTTTCTCTAAGGTCACACAGCCAGTGAACGGTGGCATCGGGCTTTGAAACAAGGCCCATCTGATTTCAAAGTGTGTGTTCTTTCTTTTCAGAGCACAGTTCTACGATGCGTGGTTCAGACTGTCCTGAACTTAACGCTTACGGCTTCCAAAGAAAAGAAAATGCTCTGTCTTCTGCTGCCTTGGACGACACGCGGTCAGTCCGACGGCTACATAGCACACGCCCTTAAACATTTCCATAAGCAAGTATAACAATAATAATGATCACTACACAGATTTTTATTTTTTCAAACATAGGAACGAACACGTATGGGTAAACAGTATTACGATGCATTTAAAACCGGAAGGAGATGGGGGGGGGATCAGAAATAATTCATTCTTTTCATTACAGAAAAATATGTTTTCCCCTCGATAGACCTAGTGCATATAAGTTCAGGATACTGTAGAAAGCATAATGAGCTATAAGTTATTTATGGCCCTTGCCAATAGTGAGACACAAGCCATGTGGTACCCAAATCAGGAACCACAGTTTCAGGAGATGTGAGGCCATCTACAAGCGATCACCGATACACGACCTCGACCACATGGTCTAATAAGGCGAAGGAGCTGGCAACCGTAAATCTGAAGCTGACAGGGAGCTCCTGGAACATCCTGGGCAGCGGTCCTGGCGGCCCTTCCAACTCTGGAGACGAGCCCTGGGTTGCACTCTGAGAATGGAAGGGGGCACGGGGGGTGTGTGTGTGTGTGTGGGGGGGGGTGTACTTATCTTTTGGTTAGGACCAAACTAATTTTAATGCAGTTTTGTGGCTCCCATTTAAACAGCTGTTTATTCTCTCCCCAAGAAAGTATCTCATGTGCTTTGGAGGCAGCCGCTGGACTCTGCTTGTATAATCGACTTGGGGAAGAGCCCTAAACCCTGGAAGAGACAAACAAGCAGGGACCAGTAGAAATTTATAGAGTAACCCAAGCTCACGGGATCATAAAATTCGGGTGTTTTCTTTTATATAGTCGGAGCCTCACATTCAAGGGTCAAGAATTTAAAACACGGGCAGGGTTCCTAGGACAAATATGGTGGTCTGAAATCCTTAACATCTGGCTCTGTTCCTCAAAGACACATTATGCTATACGACCCTGAGGTACAGTGGCTGGTTCCTAAGGACTTTCCCAGAACAACGGCGTCATTTTAGGAAAGGAAAGAAAAGAGAGGGGGAAAAAAAATTGCAAATTTTAAGACATAAAGTTGTAACTTTTGTTTTGTTTTGTTTTTAAACAGATATGGCTCCTGGCAAACACAATGTCTTGGGAGAAGAAAGAAAATCATTTGCAAAGAGCTATATACCTGTCATGCTCAGATTATTGAGATTCTCTCGGTCTCACACAGGAACATAATCTCCAAGTCTATCAGACAAATCACAGTGGGCCTAAAGTCTTACTGGTGGGGTCTAAAAGAAACGCATCAATTTTCAAACACTAACAGTTTTAAATTAGGACAAGAAGGAATATTGTTAGTGAGACCGAGAAGCAAGAGGGAGGCATTTCAACTTGCAGAATAACAATACGATTAAATTGAAATCGTTGTTTTCTGAACACAGTCATTTTATAAAATGTACAGTAACGCTTTTATATGTAAATGATCTAAACTCAAAAAAACCTTTCTCTAAATTGAATTGAGACTAGCTCAGAGTCGAACACTTTGGGGAAAGCGTGCTCAAAATGAATAAAACAGCAAAGTGAAACAAATACTATTTTGAAGAGAAATACTGCGAATCAATGCTAGGTTTTTCTATCTTTTTTTTTGTTTGTTTATTGGTTTTGTTTTTGATTGATGCATGTTATACTAAGAGAAACAGATACAGCCCTGCCCGCAAATTCATTTTTAACTTGCTGCTGCTTAAAGATAAGTGATATTTTCCATTTGCTAAATTATAAATGTTACCAATCCATTTCAGAGGTAGATACATGTGAAAAGATTATGAGCCAGCATACAAGAAGGCAAACACTCTTATTTGAATAAAGATGCTTATTTCAAAATGCTCCTTCAATGTGTCCAGCAGTCTCTTTCTTTCTTTCTTTTTTTTCTTTTTTAAATCTTATTTAAAATCTTCCTCCCGTTCCTTAATTGACAACGCACGTGTCTCCCATTGATCAGCATTTCCTCTGGCACCTTTCCTGGAGTGGCTGTCAGGACATCTGCGGACCTTCTCAGTGCGCATGTGACTCCTTCCCCAATGAGACCACGTACTCTTTTCAGGAAAGCGTGGTCTCTTTTGATTGTTGTTCCTTCCCTGGTCCAACACCACGTGATCGAAGACTCAGCTAACTGTGGTCTCCCAAGAAAGAATGAGCAGGGATGGTTAATGAGATTAGCAGGAGACGTCTCCCCAGAATAACCTCCCACCACGATCGCGCCCACTGTGTCGATGGCCGGGTGCCAGGCACCGTGCCTCACACGAGACGTGCACCGACTGCTTCCGTGATCATAGACTAGACAACGGGCTTTGAGAGGAAAGTGATTCCCCACAACCAAATAGATGATATGGGATCGGGCATGGGTTTGAAACTAGGGGTGTGCTCCATGGAGGGCTCGTGATCTGAACCAGTACCCCTAGAACTGTGCTTGTCCACTCACCCCCTCAACACTACTGCTTGCTGTGGTGCCTGGTACCATACAGATTAAAAAAAAAAAAAAATGAAGTGTTAGTTCAAGTTATTTCAAAAGAGCCCCGGATGCTATTTTCCCCAGAACGTGGACCGGTACCACCCATCCCATCTCCCTCTCTCCTCATCTGTATGAACCCCTTTTTCCATTTCTCCCCCACCTTAATCAACACAAGAATTCCTGGCATATATTAAGGGTTCATTCAATATCTGTCACCTGAACAAATGGTGCTTTGTCAAAAATATTTCTTAGAGAAACTGTGAGTTTCCTAAGCTATATATTTTCTCCATCAAGAGCATGGAGAGAGGCACAGAATGTATCAATACATGGGTTAATTAACTGATTAACTAATATTGTGATAAGTAGTTAAATAGTATGCTTTCCGCTCAGGTACGGAACACAGATGGAAACTTTGTATCTAGTTATAAAGTTTAACTCCAACTCTAAATTTAGCCAAAAAAAAAAGCATTAAATTCATTTAACTCCAAACACTGTAAAAACCCAATGGAGGGGGTCAATGGGGGAAAAAAAGGGGGGGGGGCATCTGTAATACTTTTAGCAATAAAGATAAATTTTTTAAAAAAGAGAAAGAAAAAACAAAGATAACCCCCGAGCCTGTCATTTTTGTCTTCTCGGCACCACAATAATTCTTTTATGATGGTCTCCAGTCAGAACCCCTTACAAAATTCTCCCTTCACGTGGAAATGCATATGGCCTCCGTGGTACAACAGCTGCATAACTACATAATTGTTTACAAATGTGCAAAATAAGTACCCAAGCCAATAAAAAATAATAACTTGGGCATCCATAAAGAAGAGATACTATAAACACGCAATGGCCCATACTTTCTCTATAAATAACGGTTGAGGCAAAAATACAACCACCAAAACCCCTTATTTCAAATCCCCCTCCATAAAGCAAATAGTGCTGGCAGTCTGGCAGGCTAATACCGTTGTGCTTTCCCAAGCGAAAATGCTTCTTTATTAACATTTATCATTTAAGGCGTCATTAAAGGAACTGCAGTAAAAGTGAATCCGTTTACAATCAGCACTTGGTGTCGAGTCCACTGGGTTCTGTGTAGGCTTCACGCCACCCCACAGCTTCCCCCATCACCAAAGAGGTGGGAAGGACAGCGAGGAAAACAGAAGTACGCAGCCATGGTGAGGAGAAGGGAGAACTCTAGGGATCCTTCCAAATATGTCTCCATCGACTGCCCATCGTAACCCTCCTCCAACCCACCAGATCCCACCCCAAAGGAATTCTGCGCTGGAGGCTCCAAAGTGCAATGAAGTCTTGCCTCTCAGGGATTCTGCCTGGAGTACTCCTCTCCCCACCAGTTCCACCTCCTTGGTTTGTCTGGGAAAACTCCTATTCATTCATCAAAACCCAACTCAACTATCCCATCTCCCGGAAAACCTTCCTTGTCCAACATCAGAGAGAGCAAATCATGCCCCTCACAGCAGTGCCTCTGCACCCTCTCCTCTATCAGTTCAAGCACAAAACACACAATTGTTGATCACCCACCAAGAGCCGAGCACTGTTCAAACGGTACTAGAGATATAGCATTGAACAAGATGGACAAGGAGCGTACTATAAATACATACATACACAGCATAATATCAGGTAGAATTGTATTTTATTATTCCAACTCTCTTGTTCAGGTTCCGTACTTATTGCAATGATCATGCAGTCTCCCACAGCAGACTATTATACTCCTGTATCCCCATAGTCATAGGGTTTCTCAACTTAGCAGTGTCTACTGAATGGATTTAAATTAAATTTTAAAAACATGAACTATTAGCATAGTCTGGGCCAAGCACTAGGCCTGGGGAGAAAAACGAGATTTATACGAAACACCTCTGCCCTCAAAGAGTTTACAGCCAATGCCTGGGCAACTCTGGTAATGACAATTATTTTCATAATGTGACAAAACCACTAACCACTCATCCTTTTACACTTCTCAGGGCGACTCGCACTTCCTGTCGTCCTCACTGCCGCCAGAGGTGTCACCAGCCTCATTTTACAGCCGAGAGTACCAAGGCATGCCCATCCCCGGTCCTGGGAAGAGGCAGGCTACGTCCCTTTGGAAAGCGAAAACAAGAGAATCAACATAAGCTGCTGAGATCAGGTGAAGGAAAGCCGAATGGAGAAAGAACTGCCCACAGGAAGGGTGCAGGTTGATGGGAAGGACACACAGAGGCGACAGACCAGGACGACGTTTGGCAATGCTGACCCGGCACCCACAGGAAGGCCCTGTGGTTTGATGAGGGGTGCTCTTCCTTGTGGCCCACGCACTGTCTGTCCCTGGAGGTGCTCCCAAGGATTCCACCTTGAAGTCACAGAAGCAGAAGCACACAGACATGCGCGTCTCCACAGAACACACTGGCCCAGCAGTGGCTGGGAGGCAACCGACATGATAGCTGCACAGGGTGGCAGGGGACTCAGGAGGGGGGACCTCATCCAAAATGGGGGGTGCGTCCAGGATTTGGGAGGCTTCCTCTACCAAATAACTCCAGGCTGGGAGGGCGAGCGGGAGTTAGCGGGGGTATTAGTTCCTGGAACAGCTGTAACAAACTACCGCAAACTGGCTTAGAACACACGTGGACTGTTCCCCGGCTGCGCAGCCTACACGTCTGAAACCAATGTCGGCGGGGCCACCTGCCTCCAAAGGCTCTCAGAGGCACCCTCCTGGCCTCTCCCAGCTCCTGGAAGGAAGCCTCAGACTCTCCTCAGCTGGTGGCACGATTCCCATCCCTGCCTCTGTCTCCACGCGGCACTCCCTTGGATCCACACCCGAGTCCCTCTGTATGTGTCTGTGTTCCAGGTCCCTCTTCATATAAGGACACCAGTCACACTGGCCTAGGGCTCACCCTAGTGACCTCATTGGAACTGATCACCTCTGTGAAGAGCCACTTTCCATAAAGGTCACATTCTGAGTTACTGGGACATGAGGACTCCAATATATCCTTTTGACCTTTTTTTTTGGGGGGGGGGGGACACCGTTCAGCCCATAACTGCAGAGCCGTGGTGGCTGAACAAGGGGGAAAGGCGTGTGGTCCTTTCTCAATACGCCTGAGTTGGGACCTGTTCCCCCACTTCCTACCTGTGTAACCTGGAGGAAGTTCCAAGCACTCTGCCCCTCAGTTTTCTCCTCTGTAAAAACGCCATGGATAACGCACATCTCACAGACTGGCTACGAGGATTCAATGAGCTCGCTCAAGCACATCCCATAGATGAATACCTGGCGGGCACAACGGCTCTTACATTTTCCTTTTCCTTTCCTTTAGACGTTCCTCTTAGTGATCGTGTTTATTAGAAGGTAGCCTCTCCGAGACACGAGTCCTTGCCCAGATTCTGCAGGACCTCCTGTGGCCAGCATCTTGGGTGGTGTCCCCGTCCCCCTCCCGGGCTGCAGGCCTCGCCGAGCCCCCCAGCCTTCCCTGCAGGCAGGATCAGCCGAGGGATTCTGGAAAAGTTCTGCTCCTCCTGATAGAAGAGTCAGAACCAGCTGCAACCGTTGCCTTCTCCTCCTTCCCACCCTGAACTTGAACGGTATGCCCAGGGCTGCGGTGGCCTTCCAAGACCAGAGGGATGACCTAGGGTCACGGGCTCGAACCCAGAACTCCGACAGTGTTGAGCTCTGAGTCAGCTGAAACAGCACCGGCAACGGCCTCCCTCTGGGCTTCTTATTAAGCAAGAAAAGACAAAGCTTAAAAGTGTAAACTAGTTTTACCCGTGTTTCCTCTCACTTGCAGCTGAACGCATTCCTTACTGATAAATCTTCTAGTCGGTCCCGGTGTCTGCTGTCCTCACCCCTGATGACCCAGTCTCTACCCAGCAGGCACGAGCCATGCCATGTCATACCATATCACATGATATCGGGCATGCCACCCATGATGTCATGCATGGTGTCTTATATCAAGCACGCCCTCTCATATCATGCATATGTCATATCTTATATCAGACATGCCATATCATGTATCATATTGTATCACAGTAATCTCTCTCTAGCTTAAAACCATCCAATGGCTCCGTACTGAGAGTAGAATGAAGCCCGAAGCCCTCACTGTGGTGGACAAGGCTCTGTGTGATTTGACCCTGCCACCTCTCCCTTTACTCATTCTGCTCGAATGCCACCGGACCTCTTCAGTGCCTGAAATGTGCCAAGCCCCTGGGCCTCTCTGGGCATCTCAACAGCCGTTTCCTCTGCCTGAACGGTCTGCCGCTGCATCTCTGGGTAGCTGGCTCCCTGTGGTCCTTCACGTCACTCCTAGAGTGCTCGCCCAGGGGGGACAGTCAGGGCATGCTTGTGGAACGAAGGAGAGAAAATCCGCCATCTATGGAGCACAACGGTGAGAGAGGGTCACATTCTAGAAGGTTCATCCAGTCCCCTAAAGTCATCATTTGGTCTTCCTCCCATTTCCCTTCACACCCCACCAAATACAGTCTCGTGTAAATAAAACGTGAGTCCATGCACACGTGTGCACACATACCCCTCCTACTCCGTGGGAGAGTCAGGACCACGGCCGGGTTCCCTGCCCCGAAGTCCCAGGCCTGGGGTTTTTCTGTTCCATCACACCATCTCTTACTCAAATCAGGCCCTGACTGGTGTGTATTCGTCTGCTAGGGCTGCCGTAACAGGATGCCATGGACAATGCAGACTTATTTCCGCAGTTCTGGAGGCTAGAAATCCTAGATCAAGATGGTGGCAGGTTTGGTGTTCCTGACGCCTCCGTTCCTGGTTTGCGGATGGCCACCTTCTCGCTGGGCCCTCACGTGATCTTTCCCCTGTGCAGTGCGCGCCTGTCTCTCTGTGTCCAAACTTCCTCCTCTTGTCATGCCATCAGTCCGACTGGATCAGGGCCCATCTGGATGGCCTCAGACTAACATGATCACCTCTGTGAGGAACCTATGTCCAAACAGCCACCTTCTGAGGCACAGGGATTCTGGGGACACACAACCCATAGCAACTACCCAATAATAACTACCTCAAAAGGACCGATTTTTGCTGGTCCAGTTACCAGGAATTACCTGTCTGCTCCGGTTCACACGGGGCCCTGTCTAGAAGCTCTGGAGTCTGATCCCGGCCATTTCTGTCATTCTGGCAGTCTGTCTCTTGAGACCTCTGGATAACTTTCTATTACGAAAAATTCAAACATGTTCCCAAATGGAGAAACCAGTTAAATGAACAGCCGACCAAGAAGTATCCACCCTTTCCAATCCTGATTTGTACACTCCAGACTCCAACTACTTTTTCTAGATGATGATGATGATGATGATTATTATTATTATTATTTTAATCCTCACCCGAGGATATTTTTACATTAATCTTCAGATAGAGCTGGAGGGAGAGAGGGAGGAAAAGAGAGAGAAAGAGAGAGAGAGGAACATCAATGTGAGAGAGACACATCAATTGATTGCTACCCACACGACCCCAACCTTGGCAGGGGATGAACCTCAAATGAGGTACGTGCCCTTGGCAGGAATCGAACTCGGGACTCTTTGGCCCGTGGGCGACACTCTTACCCCTGAGTCATACCGGCCAGGGCATCTAGATCATTTTAAAGCAAATCCCAGATACCCTGCCACCTCACTTGTAAACTTTTCAGGATGCTTCTCTAACATAAAGTGAACTTTATTTAAAATGTTAAATACTTAAGCAAATTACCAGTGTGTTCTTCCTGCCTCTATTACCAACACCATGTTCGGATGTGGGTGACTGTCTCAGAAAGATGACTTTGAGCGTAGGGTCATTTAAATTGGAATCAAAACGAGCTTCAGGTACAGCATCTGGGTGCAGAGGCTTTTACGTCTCTTTCAATTCCTGTAACATTTTGAAGTGACATGCACACTGGCTTCACGCTCGGGGCACATTCTCCCTGAAGACGTCACAACGGGGCATCCATCATCCAAGACACAGGAACCCGAGAGCTCGGGCGCCCGACGGGAGGGAGCTCAGGCTCCTTCACCCAGCGGACACAGATCACAGAGGGTTCCGTGTCCAGGACAGCAGCTGCTGAAGGAGATGCTCTTCCCCTTTTCAAGTGAGCTTTGTTCTGAATTCGGAATTATTGAAAAGGTGTGTGCACAGAGGGAATCTGTAAGACGTGTTTACAGAATGACCGTGATCAATACGTGTGTGTTCATAAGTGGGGGTGTGTGTGCAGCAGGCTCCGAGGGGGCACCTGCGTGTGCACGCTTTCGTGTTGATCAATACTCACAGTCAATCACCAACAGGGGAATCAGGACGAATATTTATATCCAAACTGCGCCCGGCCCCCTCATGAAAGGTTCTTTCATGTGGTCTGTCTGTCGCAAATCTATTTATCAGACGGTGCTGTGTGGGGACGGGGCTGTAAACACACATTTTTAAGCGCTGAGGTTTATCATCCCGTCATCTGTTCACAGTTTAATCACCATGTACTTTAGGGCCGGTCTTTCAAACTATTATTCCTGAACATCTGTATGCTCTAAAATTGATAGTCTTCTTAGTTGATGGATTCACACACAAAAAAATTGTTAAATATTCAACACAGCTCTGAAAGGCTGCAGCCATTGAGTCTTAAAGTTTCCCTCCAAAGCACTTAGAACAGTCTCCTGTGAGCAACCTGCTCCTGTCTGTTGAAGCGAGTATTCCGTCAGGCGATCACGGAATAGCCCCAGAAACGGCCAATTTCTTCACAAGGAATAGTAATATATGTTTAAATGGACACATATCCACATCACTTTGTTTTTTGTTTTGTTTTTTTATCCTCACCCGAGGACATTTTTGCATTCATCTTCAGATAGAGCGGGAAGGAGAGAGGGAGGAAGAGAGAGAGAGAAACATCGATGTGAGAGAGACACAGCGACTGGTTGCCACCCACACGACCCCAACTGGGCCGGGGACAAACTGCAACCGGGGTACGTGCCCTTAGCGGAACCGAACCGGGACTCTCTGGTCCGCGGGCCGACGCTCTAACCGCTGAGCCAAACCGGCCAGGGCAATCCACATCACTTTGAATATTACAAACAATTCACACCAACGCCGGAGCTTCACAACATCACTGTTTTTCTAACACGCAGAGGCCAGACTCGCAAGAAAAAATCCAGACCCTCCGAATCTTTGCCCAATGTGGCTGGCTCTCACCAAGCTCATTTGAAATATTCTCCTACGACGACTTGGACCGTCTGCTTTGGAACATTCCTGTGGAGTGCTCATGGGGCCCTAAAACCTGGCCTCGGACACGGGTAAGCTACTGGTGGTCCAGATGTCAGCAGACGAACAAGCAGAAAATAAAAGTGTGCGGAGAGATGAGCAAGACACACACCCCACGGTCCCTTTGCTTCACGGCACCGACAGAACGGGGGCGCTCTGCCATCTCTCAGGGGTGGGCAACACAGCGAAGTGACGATGACAAGGCCGCGTGGGCGGGCGGGCGTGGGGGGCCCACGCGAGGCCAGACGCAGCCTTTCCGTTGCCTGAACGGGCTGCTTCCGTAAGCAAGTCTCCGCAGTTCATTGTGTATGCAATTTCTTGACTCTCGGCGCCATTCTGGAAATGAGTCCCCAACCGCCCCCAAGGCACAGGCCATTGGGTAAAACAACCTGTTCCCAGGGCTCCAGGTGGACAGACGCAGGAGTCAAGGGAGTTACATCCCCACAGCGAGTCCCAGCCAGGGGGAGAAACCCATGGAGCAGCGTCAAGTCAGCAGCCACTCCTGGCCCTGGCTGGCGAGAAAGCAAACCGTGGCTTTGGAGCGACAGCACCTTCCGTACGGACCCGCAAGGGCACGATCCCGCAGCCCTGTGTTCTCATCACTCGGGACGAGCCCACGTGTGAAGCGCACGGCAGCGCGCTCACCTGGGAAGCTCCTAAGGGCCGCGCAGACGCACGTGTTCCGGGAAGAGGTTCTGACGACGGAAAGGCTGTGCACAGTCTCGATCGGATCAGAGGGCTGTGTCATGGATTAACAGGATTCCTTTGCAACGTCCACAGCTCAGGGAGGCGGACTCGGGCACGGCCCCACGTCCAACAGGCTGGGCCTGCGCCCCAAGCCCCCGCCCGGCATGGCCCGGGATCCGCAGGCGTTCCTGCAGCCAGACGACACCGACACCCACAGCTCCTCTCTCTGATCACCGCTTAGCTTAAATGAGTTAATCTCGTTTTCCAGATGAATTGCGAGTTTGTCTCCCGCAGGCTGTGATTACAGGATAAAAGTATCGTGTGAACAGGAGGGCTGGGGGCTTTTCCGCGCGCACCGCGCACGAACCGGCCGTTTCCACCCTCACCTTTTCCACCCCTCTCCGTGTTTAATGGAGTTAAAAGACCGGGAAGACTAGTAGGGGACTGGGAACGGACTGCGCGGGGCGATAAACCTTTCAGATGAATTATGTCATCTCAGAAGAGGTCAGAGGGCCAATTTATCTTCATGTTTTGAAACACAGTTTATGATCCTGACAAAATTTTAAACACATCTAGGGCAAAATACACGCGTAAACGACACCGACTTTTCAACTCTCTCTCTTTTTTTTGACTCGCTCCTGAAACACATCAGTCAGCAAACAGGTCTGTGCCCAGGGTCCATTATGCAGAAAGCGTTTCCTGGGTCCTGTGAACGATTTTCTCTTTAACGGCCAACACCTGGGCTCTCCCACAAGCGCCTCTGTGACTGATTGCAAACACCATTTCTCTTTTTAATTAAATATATATATATATTTTGGAGCATAGATAACAATAAACGCCCTTGGAGGCGGAGGTCGTGTTTGAACCCCAGCGGCCTCCTTTATCAACTGTGGGCCGGTGAGCGAGGGGCTCAGCCTCTCTGAGCGCCGGCCGCCCCTCCTGGGAAGGGGTAAGGACTGCGCCCAACTTGCAAGGTGGCCGGAAGGTGTCTCAGTGAAACACCCAAAGGTATCAGCAGGTGGCAGGTGTCTAATAAGGAGTCACTTCCAGAATTATGATTATCTCCCCAAATAGCTACTGAATCATAGGACGATACCAAGACTGGGAGGTCCACAGGTTAGGACACAAAAGCATTCCATAGGACCCTGGCCGGTTTGGCTCAGCGGTTAGAGCGTAGGCCTGCGGACCAGAGAGACCCGGGTTCGGTTCCCGCTAAGGGCAAGTACCTCGGTTGCAGTTTGTCCGAGGCCCTTTTGGGGCCGTGTGGGTGGCGGCCAGTCGATGTGGCTCTCTCACATTGATGTTTCTCTCTCTCTCTCTTCCTCCCCCTCTCCCTCTCTCTCTATCTGATGATGAATGCAAAAATGTCCTCAGGGGAGGATAAAAAAAAATGCCACAGGGAGGGGCCAGATCTAGTGAACAGAACAGAAACGCAGGGTGCACAGTTAGAGTGCAATGTCAGACAGGTGGCACATGGTATGCAAAAGTATATTCCATCCATTTTTTTTTTTTTAGAATAAGTATGTCCCAAATATCCCACGGGCTACTAAGAAATCGTTTGTTATCTGAAATTCAGATGCAACTGGGTGTCCTGTATTTCATCTGCCAAGGCCAGCGATGGGGTCTGAAGTCCAAAGACCAAGACTGAGTCTCACACAGGAGCGAGGTGGACAGGTAACGGACCTCTGGGAGCCTCGGCTTCCCCGTCCAGGCATGAAGCCAACTGCAGCATTAATACCCGCCTCGCCGCCGTGGCTGGGGAGAGAACCAGTGTACGGCAGCGTGTTCGGTGAGCTGTCGAGCACCGTTCCTTTGGGATGTTGGTGTTTCTGCGCGTTTGCTCATTGCTTTAGAATAGACGCTCACCTTAATGTGCACCTGATTTCACAGAGGGGCGGGGTGGGGTGGGGCTTGCTCCTAAGTCTCCATGTTATAGGGGATGTTGGGGTGCCTCCTCTCTATTCTGAGAAGGAGGAGTCTCCTCCACGCCCATGTGCACACTGACGGCAGCACCCGTGGGGCCCTGCGTCCTCGCGGACCCACAGTGACTCCTTTCAGAGGGCAGCGCCCTGCCTAAGGAGGGTCTCTGGGCCCTGACATCGGAACTGGGTGCTTCCCAGTCAGAGGGGCCCCAGATTCCCACACAGCAGCAGCTGAGAATAGACAGCTTCTATATTTACTGTTCTCTCAGTGGTGTTTGTTTGTTTGTTTTTTAAGATGAGGATAGTAATCTGGAGGTGCTGCATACTCCAGGTGGCAAAGTTTTTGCATAGGTATTCTGAGCACTGCCTGCAGCATCCAGACCAGGCCTGCGCCCCTCTGGGTGGGGCCACACCCCCTTCGAGCCTCAGGCACCGCAGGAGAAGACCTGATGAGACTTGTTGGATACTAAACAGATCACACGTAGAAAAGCATTATCTCGCTCGGTACACAATTAGTATGAAATGACGATTAATCTCTCTTTTTTTAAATGTCGGTAAACACACTAACCAATAAATTCCTAAATTATTTCAGGTGATTAACTTAGAGTGGCCTCGTGTTCATACATCTCAATCAACAGCTATAAAAGCACCAGCTAGGGGCTAGGGAGAGGAGGTCCTCAAACTCGATAAACTGGAACAGCACTGACTTGGAGGACCTGCCACCCCCAAACACAGCCCAGGGAGCTCTGCCTCGGGGCCCGTCCAACGCCAACCCCCAGAGAGAAGGCGGCGGCAGCAAGCAGCACACGGATGCCCAGTGCCTCTGGTGGGAACCCGTGAGGCTGGGGGGGGAGGCCGGACACACACCTTGCTGATGTCTCATACGCTGCACACCTGTTTCATCTATTTGGGGGTGTTACACACATGTTGGGGAAAACAGAGGTTCCGCATCCAGGTTTAGTCTGACTGAAGTAGCTTTTTAAGATGTCTGAGGAAGGCTTTAGTTCTCAAATGCGTGATATTCTGAATGGGGGTGAGCGGGAAAACGGGGTGAGAAGAGAAAACTAAGTCCCTTAACATGGACTATTTGTGCGATCAGAGTCAACACTGCAGTAGGCTTTGGGGATGACCCAGGATGTCAATTATGCAAACAATTTTCTCTTTCTTTTTTTAATCCTTACCCCAGGATATGTTTAGAGAAAGAGAAAGAGAGGGAGGGAGGGAGGGAGGGAGGGAGAGACAGAGAGAGAGAGACATGGATGTGAGCAAGAAACATGGACGGGTTGCCTCCGGAATGCACCCTGACGGGGGATGGGACCTACAACCTAGGCACGTGCCCCGACTGGACATTGAACCCACGGCCTGTTGGAGCATGGGACGATGCTCCAACTAACTGAACGACCCGGCCAGGGCAACAACTTGTTCCTGAAGGGAACTAAGTTTATCTTCTGTGTAAAATATTCAGTGGTTTACTTTGAATATGTTCTCTTTGGGTCTACTGGGTCCCTGATTCACTTGCAAAGGCAGTGTGTTGCAAGGGTAGGGGCCAGGGGTCAGGGGCCAGAGGCCAGGAGGAACCTTCTGAGAAGGTGAGGATCCCGTCAACACCATGTGTGAACAGGGGTCACAAGGGAGATTTCAGGACTGAGAAATGACGGCCGTCTCCTGGATGAATGTCCAATGCTTTCATGATTGGAAAACCGTCTGTTTCTAGGGCACACAGGACCATGTACCAAGCCAGAGAGATGGTCCTCCCCGGCAGCTCCTTTCTCGTTGACAAGTGAAAAGATTGAGGAAGAGAAGCAAAAAGATTGAAAAGGAGATGAGTTAGGGCCCAGGGAACGTTACAGAGAGATGGAGCCCTTGACTATAGAGAGAAAGAAGGGAGAGATGGATTCTTCGGGGCTCAGTGTCTCCAAAGAGAAGGTTGTTGGAGAAAATGTGTAATCTATCATCAGGGGCAGAAAACGGCCTCAGATGCTTTAGGCTGGCTCTGGAAAGCACTAATAAATGTGTCTAAGTGTGTGTGTGTGTGTGTGTGTGTAAAAGTTTAAGGCAACTAACTGTACTCAAAAAGCTGGCCTTGATGGTCTGAAAAATAAGATAGCGTCAAATGAGGAAAAATGAATCAAAGAAGACACACATATGTAGATAAGGTGTTTTCCTTCTTGATACCATTACCAAACGTGGAGCGTGATAAAACGGAAATGAGTTAAATAAAAATGCATTTTTGTAAACAAGGTATGATTATGTTTACCATCAAATATGGGTAAGTTCAGTCCAAAAAAAACTGCCATCTTTGACAGCTGGCAAAGATTTGCCACTAGATATCAGTTTCTCGAGAATACAAACCTATCTTAGTCATCGCTGTATCCACAGCATCTAAACCATGCTTCACACTAAAAATAAACCCCACTATTTAGTGAATAAATAAACGAATGCCTAATACCCACCAGGTCCGATTCCTTAATTAAGATACACTACCACCACCTGGTGGCAAAGTAGCAGAATTGCAGGAGTAGGGTTTTATTCTTGCTCTTGCTTTTAATGTTGTGCTCACAAAAGCAACCTACTCTGGTGATAAACACACACACACACAAAGCCAGCAAATGCAAAGAAGCCAAAAAAAAAAAAACAAAACAGAAATAAATAAACTGTTTTGGGGAGGGGGGTTGATCCCAAACAATATCAGCTTTTTCCAGTCCTTTCGTGTTATTTTAATGATTTATTTCACAAAATCCTCCCAGAGTTTTTAGGCTACACCACTGCAGGCTAAAAGCAGAGCCAGAGCTGGGTTCTCACATTAGCTTGGCAAGTGTGTGTGGGGGGGGGAGCTTGACTGACAGCTGACAAACTGATGACAGACAAAGGCAGAACTCCACTCAGGAACACGGCCCCTTTCCACAGCCACATCCGCCTGCCCTGTTTTCAGATTTCTCTCCAAAGAAGACCCTTTGACTCTTTGTGCTGAGTTGTGTTTTGTTTTTCACACAGACCGCGTTGTCAGCTAGGTCCGGAAGCGACAATGAATATAAAGCGCTGGGCAGGACAGCGTTTGATAAATGTAAACAGTATGCATAGAGAAAACCTCTCGGATGAAAAATCCATATACATTTTTAGCGGCCGTCAGGCTGAATGCAAATGGCTTTGGAAAATATAAGTGGTTGGCTTTTTAATATCAAAGAAAATCATAGCCTGTTTCTCTAACACTAAAAACACTGCTGCACTAAAAAGGAATAAGTAACTAAATAAACCAGGCAGCTGATTTTCAGCATGCAGAAGCCACTGCCTTTACCCTAACCTTGGAGGTAATGTTGTACTTCTAGAAATGTCAAATGAGGCATAGGGTGAGAGAGCCAGAACTGCTGCTATTTTTTTAAGGCTCCCTCTTTTAAAAAAAAATAAAAAATAAAAATGCACTTTGTGTTTCAGAGGAAGAAGAAGCAATTAAAAATTAAAATACAAGCGTCTGCCCTGTTTAAAAACGAAGCCACATAAAATGTCAGTGCTTTGGGGTTGCTGGGCCTCAGTTGTTTTCCAAGTCAACGCACTGGCAGTCTTGCCTGAAAGGAAGAAGTCAATAGGGAGAAAATAAATAGAGCATTTCTAGAACTCACCCAGCAGCTTGGAAAACTGTCTGCTTACTATTACACAGTTTTAACATGTCATAATCATTTTCACAGTAAAGAGACCCTTCCTGCAGTTTAGACCAAGAATGCATGACTAATTTTAACCACTTGTGCAAAGCCCCTAATGGAAATTTCAAACAGCTTTTATGGATTAGAATTTCACAAACTCTATGGAGAGAGCGGCAACAGATACCGGGTCGGGGTGCTCCTCACATCCACCCGTCAGTGCCTAACGAGTTCCTGAGTACCGGTGGGCAGCCACATCGTACTGGCAGAAACGGTGTCTTCTTGGCACGGCATGTATTATCCATTATCCATATGAAATATGAAACCAAGTATCTTGAAGGTGCAGACACATGAGAAGGGAAGGAAGGTGGGCCTTGGGCTGGAAGTGAGCGGACTCTAGTGCGCCCCCTATCTGTGATCTCACCAAGTTCAAATCACGCCGTTTCTTTGTTCCCACGGTGCAGACAGAAATGGAAGCTCAGAGAGGTTAGATCGCCCTGTGAGGGTAACACAGCTGCTGGAGGTTTAAAAAACTCCCAGACGGCCCCACCACTGCATGCTGAGTTGAACGGCATGCAGAGAAACACAGGGCGGGGAGACTGAGGACTCAAGTTCCCGGGGAGATGGAGCGTCGCGATGGTTGCAGGGCAAGGTGTATGCACATCAAGGCCAATGAGTGTACATTTCAAAAACAGTAAATTTTATGGTGTGTCTATTTCACCACAACTTAAAAGAAAAATCAAGTTCCCAAACTCCTTGCCACTGAGACTAAGAAGAATAAGATGATCGCAGTCCTATGTCTAAAGAATATTCTGTTCAACTTGCCTCTTTGCCCACAACCATGCCAAAAATTCGGAGCGCTCAAAGAAAAAATAAGGCACATTCTTCCCCTTTAGGAGGGGCAAAGTCAATGGGATAGCTGGAAACCTATTTTTTTTTTTTTCTTTATTCCCCATTCCCTAAATGGAAGCATTTGGAGTTTCTGGGATTTTTTAATCTCCCCTATGGAGATGATAACGTCTGTCTTGTTAGCAGTTTTCACGGGAGAAGCAGGTTAGCATAGGAGGCAAACGAGGGGGGCGGGCTGCCTGGGTGACACGGTGGTTATGACACAGAGGAGGAACAGGCTCTGGTTGGGAAGGAGCGAGGACCAGGGGAAGAAAAACGTTGACATTTATGTCCTCCCTCTCCCTCCCAGCTCCTGAGCTTCCCCCTGGCCGAAGCCAAGGTCTCTCTAGCCCTCAGCCTAACACCCCACCCTCAGGGGAGTTTTCCGGGCTCCCACCAATCACTGCAGGAGCCTGTAATTCCAGAGCCTGGCCTTGGAGGTCGATACCCTCGGGGAAGAGCAGAAAGTTCTGCTATGTTGATGCACGGGAGAGGCTGGGCAGGTGAGGGACCTCAGGCCAGGGCTACAGGGTGTGGAGAGGCGGGAAGAGGTCAATGCTGCTGTGATGGCATCCGGCCTCAGCCCCAATCCAGTCCCTTTGTCCCAGCGAGCTTGGTGGGATTAAACAGGGAGCCAGGAGGACAGCTGCTCCAAGCATGGCCCCGACCCCAGAGCACACCACTTGTCTCCAAATGTGCTCCAAATGTGCAGATGTGTCCACTAGAAACCCATTCCTGGTAGAAGACGGTAAAGGGGAGATACATGCTGATGGAAGGAGACTTGACTGTGGGTGCTGAACACACAATACAATATACGGATGAGGCCACACAGCTATGCAAGGCAGAGAGTGGATTCACACCCAGGTGGCCTGGCTCCAGGCCACGTCCTTCCCATGACACTGCACTTTCTACTACAGCACCCACTTAAGACCCTTAGTAAATACCACGTCCTTGCATGCGGCCATTTGAGTGGTTTTTTTTTTTTTTTATCCTTACCCAAGGACATTTTTGCATTTATCTTCAGATAGAGCGGGAGAGAGAGAGGGAGGAAAAGAGAGAAACATCGATGTGACAGAGACACATCGAGTGGATGCCACCCACACGACTCCAACCGGGGCCAGGGACAAACTGCAACCAAGGTACATGCCCTTGGCGGAAACCGAACCCGGGTCTCTCTGGTTCGCGGGCCAACGGTCTAACCACTGAGCCAAACCGGCCAGGGCCATTTGAGATTCTTTTCACCATAGTCCTTTGGGTCAATTTTCTATGAACTTCAATACTCTGAGTGTTGTGCTGTTTGGGTATTTCATTAGCTGGGAATCTTTCAGTAGACACTCATTAAGCCCCTGCTCCGTGCCATGCACCGGCTAGCGATGACCACTTCTCCGAGTCCTGGTCCAGAGGCCGTGGCCAGTGTGACGGTGAGGCAGCGGTGGCCAGGCCTACTGCAGGCCTAGCAATGCCGTAAGAAGTGCATGTAAGTCTAGCAGGTGGCACAGCGAGGAATGGTCCTGGAGGACAGAGGGAGACCCCTGGTGCTGGCACGGCCCCGGGCTCACGGTTTCCTGGCTCCTTGGACCTCACAGGTTTCCAGCCTGAGCAGGCTGCCCTGACTGAGACTCTGGGCATGCTTCTGTAAGCACCGCTGGTTCCCTTACTGGTGTGTCAGGAAGAAGACCCAGGACAATGCGTCTCCGTGAGGGTGTCACCAGCATCTTGAGGAAGGACATTTCTCTATCGTAGGCACCACCCACACATCGCATCCTGTCTCCCCAGCCACCTCTCTTCTCCAAGGCAAGGACTGTCCTGCTTACCTTGTGAGGATTAAAAGTGCCAAATGTGCAGGGAGGGGGCGGGGCCACTCTCAGCTAAGAATCGTTGTCTTAGAAGATGTGACTGCACATCGGATGACCCCGTGAGAGAGACACCGATATTATTTTGTGCTCTGGAGAGGCAAAACATGTCTGAACAGAATGCAGAATTCCATCGAGTAAGTTCAAAGGTGATGAGGAGTTGGCCGGAAAATTACAAGGACAAGCCCAAAGAAATGCAAACCTCAACTGAGTGAGGTGCCATCTGGTGGAGGGAGCAGATGTCAGTGAGCAGAGAGAATAGGTGATCTTTCCCCTTTAAGAGATAGAAGCATTGCCCTGCTGGTTTGGCTCAGCGGTTAGAGCGTCAGCCCCAGGGAGCAAAGAGTCTCAGGTTCAATTCCGGTCAAGGGCACGTACCTCGATTGCGGTTCGGTCCCCGGCCCTGGTCGGGGTTGTGCAGGAGGCAACCAATCGATGTGTCTCTCTCACATTGATGTTTCTCTCCCTCTCTCTCTCTCTTTCTCTCTCTCTCTTTCTCTCCCTCCCACTCTATCTGAAGATAAACAGAAAAATATCCTCGCCGAGGATTAAAAAAATAAAATAAAATAATGGAGATAGAATCATTGATAATCAGGGTGTCTATAAAAAAGCGGTTGTCCTAGGAGTTCAAATATCCGAGACATGTAAGTTCACATCTGTGCCTGAAGCCGCCTTGGTTGCTGAGAAACCTCTGTGTGCTGAGAAAGCACACCCACAACGTATGACATGGCAAGGTGACTCCGATATGGTTTGGTGTAACACCATTTTTTCCTCCGTCCACAGACGTGATTTGACCACAGGAAGACTTGCGTACCATGTTGCCCGTCATTCTCAAGAACACTCTGTGCGAGAAGTTTTAAAATGAATGGAATCAGCACAGAGAGGTTAAGTTACTTGCCGCAGGCCACACAGCTAGCCCTGGCAGAGACTAATTCTAAACCCAGCCAATCTGCACTTGAATTAAATATAACAGTATTGTTTTCATGTTAGAATTACACATAAAAATGCCCAGACAATCAGAATGGGAGACAGAATGCTACTGTGTGGGCACATTTTCACATGGGTCCTATCTTAAGAATTCGTAATGTTTTGAGTTTGGTCTTTGGGAGCAGGGGTTGGCAAACTATGGCCATGGGCCAAGTTTGGCCTGCCATTTGTTTTGATAAGTAAAGTTTTATTGGAACACGGCCAGGTCTATTCCTTTATGTATTACTGTCTATGGCTACTTTCATACAAAGGCAGAGTTACATAGTTGTGGCAGAGACTACATGAATCGCAAAGCCAGAAATATTTGCTCTTTGACCCTTTACAGAAAACGTCTCTTGACCCCATTTTAAAATTATGAGGTAGCCTTATAGTTTCTGTTTTAAATGTGTAAGTGGTAGTTACTACAGCATCGTGATTGTAAAGTGAAATATTACTACATTTATAAAAGTGTCATAATATTAAGGAAACTTAAGATTCATTATATTTGAAAATAAATGTATTATATATACACAAAAACAAATTACTTTTATTCTTGGGAAGTTTATCAGTGAAAGTACTTGAAAAAGAAAGAAAAACATATTAAATGCATAAATGCCACTCAATATTTTAAAAGTCTTTACCTAAATGCATAAATGAGATGAAACCTTATTCTAGAACTCCTAAAAAAAAAGACTGCTATAAAATTTATCAGGCTTGTAAACAGAATAATAAGAATTGAACTGAAAAGCCTAGAGAAGAGCTAGGATTTGAAATGTGGAGAGTGAACGAGAGGAATCTGAATTTTAAACTCCAGGTAAACCTTTGACACTCTCTTCTGCTGACAAAGCCCACCCTAGATGCCATCAAAAGTCCCCACTAATAATCTGAATCTCCTCCGCCCTGCTTGTCAGGAGTGACCCCAAGCGAAAGCATGCGAGCACCAAGCCTGCGCCTCCCTGTCACGGGTGCCTGAATCCAGACCCAGTCTGTGCCGTTGGACCCGGTTCTGACCGTGGATCCATTTGACAAAGGGGACCGTCCTACGCCAAAGAATGCCGCAGAAGAGAGAGCTCAAGGGAGGATGCCGGTGTGGGAGTTAATTTTAAATATACGTGTGTGTGTGTATAATGATGAGAGTGAGACCACCACTTTATTATTTTATATAGCATTTATAATTCATAAAGCCCTTTCAAACACTCTCTCTCTCTTGATCTAGTAAAATAATGTAGCAACGCGGTGATTAGCATGAGTTTTGAAAGGAAAGACCTGGAGTGATTCCTGCCTACTAGTAGCATGGCCTTGGGCAGACTGTGTTTTATCTGGGTTTTCTCGTTGCTAAATCAGGGGTAATAATAACACCGCCGTCATGGGCTGTTGTCAGGAGCAGAATGAAGAGTCCCTGAAATGAGTGCTTAGCACCCTGCCTGGCACCAGGTAACAGTAGCAGGGACCTGAGCTGCTATCTCGTGGCCACTTTCGTTCTAGAAGAACCCTGGGAGGTCAGAGCGACGGGAGGTTTTATCCTTGGCGGAGGAAGCTGCCAGACACAGAGGGTGTAAAGACTTGCCCAAAGGCAGGCGGCCCACGGGCGGTCGCCCCATATTTCTGACTCCCGACTTTGCTCCCTGTGCATCCTGCTGCCCTCAAACTTGACCAAGCATCAGAAACACCTGGGGGCTTCTTACAGCGGAGGGCAAGCCCGGCCCCCAGAGATCTGATTCAGTAGACCTGTGCTGGGCCTCAAGAATTTGCATCTCTAAATTTTCTTCATAAAGAGTAATCTTTTTTTTCTGCTAAAAGAAATAGAGAATCCTATATTTCACATCGCGCAACATTTTCCTACTAAAATAGAGCGTTTTGTGATAAAATTGAACTAATCCTGACATTAAAAAAAAAAAAAAAAAAGAATGTGCATCTATAATGAGTTCCCAAGTGATACGGATACTGCTGATCCGGGGACCCCGCTTTGAGAACCACTGGACTCGGTGCAGCACCCGTGGGAAGGCCCACCTGCCCTTCCACAGTATATCTGGTGCACGTTCCTGGGTCATTAAACTGTTTGGCATCTAGTCAATGCTCCATGGACGGCTCTATTTCACTTTATTATTTTACTTTATTTTTGCCATGGATTAATTCTGTCTGGCTCTTGATTCTCTTGGCTAACAACTTTGCCCTCATTTCCTGGATCCTTCCGTGCGTGGCCCCTCCGATTTAGAAGAGGCTGTTCTCTTTCCAGCTGTGACCTTGGCCGCTCTCCACAAAGACTGCCTTTCCAGCTTGGCTCTGCTGTCTCCGATCGGGGCCCCTGAACCCTCCTTGGCAGGCCAGGGACTCACAGGTGGGCCCTGCGTGGTACTCTCTGATGCAGTCAGCTAAACCCCCGTGACCCACCTCTAGCATGAAAGACAAGCTGCTCCGATCACACACAAGGGCAGCAGCGTGCCCCCTGACATAGCAGGCGGGCGTCACGGATAGGGCACGGTACACAGAACTCACCCATTCACTGTCCGATTCTCTGTCTCCTGATTGTATTATAAAAAGAGGGAGGGACACACAATTAAACAGGAGTGGGGAGAAAAAGCTTTGCTCCCCAGAACTCAGGACATGTGAATGCCTGTGGATATAAATACTATAATAATAATAATAATAATAATAAAAACAACAATAATAATAATAATATTTTTTCAAATGGAGCTCGTACGAGCAGGGCTTTCCTAGCTTAACGCTACTTTGACAACAACTGTTCCCATTCCCTATGAAATTATGAAACCTTTGTGCCTGTAATCCCACGAACAGCAAACACGGTAAATGAAAGTAGCAGGCAGTCTAGATTAATAATGTTTTGCTTCATATTGGAAGAGCATTTGAAAGAAGACGCTCGCTTTATCTAGCCCCCCTCTTTGACGGTCCTGGTATTGGAACAGACTGGGGCTTCTGAAATTGGCTGGGAAATATTCATAGATGTGTTATTAATTTATGGGAGACTGAAGGGCCCACCTCAAGGTTTAAGTAGGCCATTTAGAAACAGCAAGAAGTAGGTGTGAGATACATCGCAGAATGCGGTAGGAAAAAAAAAAATGTGGCGGGGTGACTCGGGGCTTAAATCAAGAGCAGGAGGAGTACATTCAGTAAGCCGTAATAGTTGATATTCTAATAAAGCGTTCTTATGAGGAAAAGCAATCTGCTCACATATGAATTCTGCCATATGCTTCCCTCTTTTCATGGTCTAGACGGCCACGTCAGTAATTTCCAGTACTTACATGGGCATGCAGGGTGCCTTTGCTGGTTAATGGGAATAAATGGGCTGGGTTTACTGTTTTCCTAATGCTCAATATACACACCGTGCAGGCTGCTTCCAGAAGCAAAGTGGAATTTATGGGTTTGCACTGAATTTCAAATGGCTGCGGGAGCAAAGCCACGGAAAGCGAGACTGACGTGTTGTCTAACATTTCTCGGTGACGGCGGCGGCTCCCTTGACAAAGTGAAGGGTATTGTTTGAGGAGATGGAGGGAAGGCCCCTGGAGGCTGTGGCTCTTGCTGTAGAGCGTTGGGGACACTCAAAAGTGTGCCTGCAGCTTGTACACAGGGCCATGCTCTCCCCGGGTCTCCAGGTGACTGCTTTGACCCCAGCCCCAAGCCATGATCTTCTCACTTCTAAATGATCTTTAAATCCTGATGTTTGTATGTAGGGCTGCCTCCCTGCCGGCTGGGAAGAGTACATTTCTCAGATCAATGAGCTCCACTGGCTGGTTCTAACATCCCATGATTTAACTTTGCATATGTTAAACCACAATTTGAGACTAAAGAGAGAAAGGGTGTTCGCAGCTTGACTGATAATTGGAGAATGAAATCATACCTCTCCCAGATCAGCATTTCTCAGCCTCGGCACTCCCGGCATTGGGGGCTGGCTCAGTCTTTGTGTCGGGGGGCTGTGCTGTGCATCATGGGACATTCAGCAGCACCCCTGGCCTCCACCTACTAGACACCAGTAGCAGCATCCTCCCCACCCCTAACATGGCGTGGCAACAAAAAATGTCTCCAGACACTGCCAAATGTCCCCAGCGGGCGACATGGTCTGCAGCGCCCCGGAGGAGTGCCCGCCACTGAAATCATCCTCTACGCCCTCCTTCATCCGCGGGTTCGCTTTCCGCTGTTTCAGTTCCCTGCAGTCAACCGCAGTCTAAACATGTTAAGTGCAACATTCCAGAAATAAACAATTTGTCAGTTTTAAATCGCGTGCCATGCCGAGGGGCGTGGTGAACTCGCGAGCTGTCCTGCTCCGTCCAGCCAGGGACGGGAGTCATGCCTTGCCCGGTGTCTTCACACTGAGCACGCTCCCTGCCCCTCAGTCACCCGCAGCCCTCTCGGGCACCAGATCTGCTGTCTCGGGGTCGCAGTGCTGCGTTCAAGCCATCCTTCTTTACCCCGTAATGGCCCCACGTGCAAGGGCGGTGATGCTGGTATCTCAGATATGCCGAAGAGAAGCCGTCGGTGCTTCCTTTGGGGAAAAGGTATGTACATACGTAAAAGGAAGAAACATAGTGTGTACAGGGTTCAGTATTACCTGCAATTTCAGGCATCTACTGGGGGTCTTGAAATGTATCCCCCATGGATAAGGGGGGGGGACTATTATATTTGGTTCTATGTACATGTTAAACAGAGATGAGTATCCATTACAACATATACCTGTCACCCCTATTGGGGATAATATGAAAAAAAAAAAAGAAAATTGGAAAAGAGGGCTGGAACAGGGACATATGGTGGCTGACAGAGGAGGCAGCATCCCTTTGCAAGGGACATGGACGGAAAACTAACTGGAATGTAGAGGGTGCCCCTGTGGCACACTGAGGGATGTGTATGGGGGGCATGGTACGAACCTGGAGGTCAGGGTCAAACCATTGCTTTTCCAGGTGCATATTCTCTGCAACAAAGCAACATGCATTTACAGCACCTTGCTGAACCTTCTGAGGAGAGAGGTCTAAAGGGTTTCTGGAGAGTATCACCTGATCTCACTTATTCGTGCAATATAATGACCAAAAGAAGGTGATGAACAGAATAGACCCAGAGACATAGAAGTAGGGTTCAGACTGACAAACCTCAGAGGGAGGGGGCGGGGGAGGGAAGAGATAAACCAAAGATCGTGTGCACATAAGCATAACCAATGGACACAGACAACAGCTCGAGGGGGAACGGGAGGAGGGTGTCATGGGGGGAAAAGGAGAAACATCCGTCACAAAAATAAATAAGTAAAATTTTTTTTTTTAAAAAAAGCAAAAACATAAAAGGTTCCTGGCGAGCTCTGGATGGCAAATAAAAATTAATAATAAGACGCCAGTATGGCTGGGCTTTCACACTCCTCTGAGTACGTATCTCTCCTAGCAAAGAAGATGCCCCAGGGGTAGGAGTGCGTTTAAAGACTCATGCTCTATTTTTTTTTTTTAATCATACGAAAGAGGCATTTTACTAGGGAATATTTGTGTTTGTTTTGCTCTAAACAATATGGTGTATCACCCCAAAAGTTGACTCTTTAAGAAAATGTCCTTTGCTTTCCTGTGACTTCTAATAATCTCTGACATGGCACACCACCGGGGAAAACTGGGGGTGCTCATACCCTAAGTTAAGAAGCATAACATGAAGATGGCCTGCTTCCTTCATAAGGGTCATAAATAACATATGTATGAGGCTCCACTGGTGACGTTAGTCCCTGGACCCACTGTTTCCTCCACGGCAAGTTCCATGAAGTGGGGGTGAGGGTCAGGCCTATGGCCCTGGCAGTCGAAGGGGCGGAGCCACACGTCTGCAGGTGCTGCCTGTAAGAGTCTGTTAGATGTCTCAGAACCCAGAGGCGGGCTCTCAATGACCAGATGCCAGTCAGGTGCGGGACACTTTGGGTATCACTCTATTGTGCGTCCCTGTCACCTGAAGAGTGAAAGGCAATGCACACTTGTGGTGAGGATCACGGCCAAGGCTATCACGGTTTCCTCACGTCCCTTAAGAAAAATCTTTAAAATATTCCAAAATTCTTGAAGGGAAGAGTTGGTGCTTCTCTCCCATTTGCAGTTATGATTGAGAGCAAGGTGGAGACGTGGACCCTGGAAAGTCTTGGGAATTCGTCCGGGGCTCAAGTTCAACCACAGGCTCTTCCTAGCACATCCGTTTCTTCATCTACAGACTGCGAGCTAATAATAAGTCTCTCCTGCAGGGTGGCTGCCAGGATTAAGTGAGATGGTGCTTTTTTAAAGCACCCAGCAGGCCGATTTCAAGATTCCTTTCTGTTGTCTTTGTCATGTGATAAAAGCTATTTGCAAAGGAAATGACTGCACGCCTTCTGCAAAGAAGGAGTTCACAGACATCAGACAGACTGGACTGAGAACCGGGAGCTGCCGGATTCTACCAGGCAGTCTGAACCCTGGCACCACAAACAATAGACGCATGGGGCCCCGGTGCCTGTCTATTCCCCTGTAGTACAAACACCAGGGGAAAGACTGCGCTTTTGCTTTTATGAACTTCTAAAGCAATAAAGACTTGTATTCAAAGCACTCTTACTTTCAAAAAGAAGTCATTAATACATTTTATGAAGTCAGAACCCATTAGCGGAGAAGTATCGAGTGCGTCTGCTCCGTGAGGATCATCAAAGGGGGTCCAGGGATGGCGTTGGACATATAGATTGGGGCCTGGCTTTGCAAACGATCATGCCTACAGAAGCCTGGACACAAAGGTTTCAGCCGCATGCAAAATTTGAAAATACCCGAGTATTGACGCAATGCTAAGAGACAACAGCAGGCCATCCAGGGTAGGCGGACGGGCGCTCTTGAAGGGTAGGCATATGCAATACGTGCTACCGTACGGTTCACGCAGAATCACTGGCAGTGCTTAAATAATTCAGGCAGTTAATGCTAGAAGTTGATTCATACTTGCATCTGGGCTGTGGCTGGAAAATGCCTAGATGGAGGGGAAAAGACAAAGAACCAGGTAAGGTGCATCCTTTGGAGTTTGGAACTATGGACGTTTTGACATGTGCGTCTAATTTCCACCGAATGCTTTCAGATCTCCATGCAGCAAACGCTTCTTTGGTGACCACCCTGTGCTCTATATATCTGACCCCAGACAACACGTGGTCCCCACCCTCCAAGAGTCGGCTATATAGTGGGTGGGGTGTTTTAAAGAAAGAAGTATTCTGACATTTGTTAAAACAGTAAGAAAGACTTTACTTAGGAATCTTTTCTTAGGTGTCCAGACCATGGTAACAGGGGAGAGAGATCAGATTCAACTCCAAACACAATAAAGCCCACCTACCTGGGAATGATAGCCAAGAATGGGGGTGGGGCTGGGGAGGAGAGGAGTCACCAGTGGATGAAAAGTCACTGAGAGGAGACACGGAGGGTGGGGTGGGGGGGGTTCTTGCTGAAACCAACATAACAGGAGTCTTGCTGAAGGCAGGCCTAGGTGATCAGATGTCAAGGGTGGAGGGATTCTCTTTGAACCGACACTCAGCAGTGTTCTTGCTGAGACTGGGCTACGCAGACCTGGCAAGGATGGGGCCAAAGTCAAGGCCTAACTGAGAACTGGCTCAGAAATGCAGACTGAAGTTTGTTCAGGGAGAGTCTTCGTCCAGGGGAGAAGACAGGACACGATGGGACTCAGCAAAGGTTTCTTCAACAGACATAGTGCTTTTGGGCGTCCCGAGGCATGAGCCGGAATTAGCAGAGAAAATTTTAGGCAAGCGACAGCATCGCATGTGCAAAGTACAGTTGGCGACCTTCCAATAACTAGGTGTGGCTAGAAGAGAGTTTCTCAATGCGGGCGCTACTGACATGCGGGGCTGGAGAACCCTTTGCTTCGGGGCGGGGCCGCCCTGTGCAATGTAGGATGCAGAGGCGCATCCCTGGTCTCTACTCTCTGGAAGCATGTATCACGCCTCCTCTCTCACCACCTCCCCAAATCCTGGCAACCCAAAATGCCTCCAGATGTTGTCAAATATGCCCTGCGGGGAAACTGACCCCGGACAAGGTTCCGTGGACCAGAAGGAGGGATATTTGGAGGGAACAGACAAGGGAGGGTAGTTTGCTTCACCTCTCACAGGTGACAGGTGACAGGGTCTAAGATTTATACAATGGAGGCAGAATCTTCCATTCCCTAAGTGCAGTGATTCCCTAGGCAACAGAGGAAGGAAACATAGAAAGAAGTGAGATGAGTTTGTGCGCGGAGACCTGGAAGAGTGGGCTTTGGCAGAACCTTTCCTAACAATGTATCAAAGGAAAAGAACAACTGATGCACAGACTCATGGTCAATGCTCCTTGTGAATTAAGGTTTTCCGGCACGTTTTCTAAGTCTGGTGAACAACTACGGATGGACGAAGGATATGCAACAAGAAACCTGGAGATGTTCTCTAGGGGTTAATGAGTCACCAGCTTCAAAACATTTGCATGTCTTATCACTTTTATCAGAATCGAGGCCTCACTGACGCCCCTCCCACCAGCTTATATTGGAAATGTATTCTTATTGCAGAAAACTTTAAAGCATAAAGAGAAAACAATTCCGGGTCTCTGTGCTTGGATTGTGGCTCTGTGACATGCTACAGAGATTTCAAAAATTATTTTCTAATTTAAATAACCCTGATTTCAGCAACAATCAGCAGCAAGCCAGGTAGCAAATTCATGTGTGCCATCCCAGATCTGACCTCACTTGCATTTTCTTTTTTTACTTCTGCTAGCACAATTAGCAAACGAAAGGGAGTGGGTTATTTAACAGGCCTTTCTAGCTAATTTTTAATCTGTTCTAATGCCTGAGTTTAAAAATGCCTACTTGAGAGCTTCAGGGATTACTAAATAATAAGCCCTGAAGGTTCCAAAATCCGGTTAATAGTCAGACCTGGAGAATATGAAATATAGTGTTAATTTAGAATAACATAATGCCTAAAAATGAAGCCAGTTAGGTCTAATTGAGCTATGAACTGCTTGCCTTGTATTATGTAATGGAGGCTCTGCTAACCGAGGGTGGCTGAGCTATAGATAACCATTACTCTTAGCAAATATGTTTATTGGGGTCTCTCTCTCTTCATTACCCAACCTCATAAAGTATATGCCTGCGTATTCCGATAAAACACAGAACGGCAAGGCACAGCCACAATTAGGACGCCCTGAGAAGCTGCATTATAAAATCGTATCTGTCTCCAAATGATTGTTCACTTAACCATGATAAATATTTATCAGCATGCAATAGAACAAGTCCTGAAACAACTGTGGCCCGCACTGAAGACGGAGGAGGAGGACTTCCCCGTGTCCAGTTCTCCTCTTTTGATAAATACAACCCTGTAACCTAAAAAGTCTGATTGGACCCAAGGACTTCGATTTTAAATTAGAAGTATGTCCTAGGAGCACCAAGCACGTATGAGGTGTCTCTTGCCCAGACCTACGTAAAGCGACTTGAATGTACTGTGCTATCATGAGCCCAGGCAAGAGAGCTGTGTGAATGAAATCAAACGGTGCTAATTTGGGTGGTTATTCAACGAACAATAACCTTTTATATTGTCAGAAGTCTCATTGGAAAAATGCGCTTTAAATGATAAAATAGAGATGGAAATAAACTCTTTAATGATCCCCGCTGCCTCCTTGGCCGTGATGCGTCAACGGGGACACATAAGGAGAGCTGAGATGCACGTCCTGATGGCCGCCTCACCTGCCCGGCTCAGGCCGCGGCGGCTCCCGGTGGAATTAGTGTGTTACACGCGGCAGGCACGGCGTGTGGTCGGGGGACCGGCTTTGCCGTCCTGGATGAACTTCCGAAACGAATTCTGTCTCCTGGCCAGAGATTAAGGTTCCAGGGTCAACGTCTGCCTCTGTTGGACAGATGCTAGAACTTCTAGGGAACGTTCGCGATGGCCGGTATGAGTGTCTTCCCAGTCCACAGACCCCACATCTCTTTGCATTTCCTTTTCCTTTCCTTCTTTACTCATTCCCTTTTTCCACCCCCCCCCCATTTTCTTCCTTTCTTTGGTTTTATTTCTATGTCTTCTCATTCCCAGTTTCTCTTGTGTCCTTAAATCTCCTCCTTCCATTCTTCCTCTCACTTTCTCATCCCCACCCTGAGATATTTTTTTTTTCCCCAGCAATAATTAACCTCCCACCACTAACCGCAACCGAGTTTACACAAAGACCCCCAGTGGGAGAAAGGCACGGGCCAAGATCTCATTCCTTGGCAAAAGGGATGAGGGGCAATTTTCAGAGCCGGTTCAAAGAGGGACACTGTGAATTCTGTGCTAAGCATTCAATAGGAGCGTCTCTGCCTTTGCATTGAACACCACACAAGCAAAAAATACACTGCTCTGTGCAGTGGTCCAACATACACAGAAGAGTTACGGTGTGATGCACTGTTGGTAGATGGAGTGGCTTCCCGGCACTAATTCTCATTTGGGGGGCTATTCTGACATTTTAGGACAAATAGGCCCTCGGTCTCACTGGTACGTACACATAACTCCCCTTGCTGGATGAAGATGTATAACAAACGTGACTATTAGGAGACCATTCCTAGGTGAAGAGCTACCTTAAACAGACTTCGCTCTTTATAGCCTCATTGTGTCAGACTCTGAATATTAGACACATCCAAAGAAACTCTCACAGAGTTATTAGGCTGCAGAACAGCCTCCCGAGGGAGGTCGCGGGGCCTCATCACTTGAGTCATTTGAAACGAGACTGGACCGAATACTTGACGGCACCATTAGGGAACAACCCTGCCCTGGCTGAGGACAGACAAGATGACCTCATAGGTCGCTCCCATCCCTCCAGGGGTCATAAAATCGGAATGGAAACTCTGACGAGTCCCCTTGCTGCAGCGGGAAACGGAGTCTATGACCGGACAAACAGCCGTGTCTCAGGGGCTGGACCAGGTTACCATGGCATCAGAGAGCAAAAAGTCCCCTGTAAGGACTGCAGGTAGAGGACGCCCCGGAATGCAACTCAAAGTGGAGATGTTCCTGAATGAAGCCCAGGCTATACTTTGCACAGACACTGGGGTGAGACTATACTGCCATGTGTTCCTGGGTTTCTAGTGCATGCCAGCGAGTTTCTCCGTGTTCTAACTTACAAGAGCAGTAAGTCACCAGTGTATTTCCTGGCTCCCTCTTTTTCGAAGAAGGGACTGCCTCATTAAAACCCAGATGAGAACAGAGAGTAGCTCAGAGTTAGGTGATGACTGTGCCATTTCTGCAGATCAAGGTAATGTGGCCCATGACAATTACAGTGCCAGCCAGGTAAAATGGAGATGAACCGGGAGACAGAGAACTGCGGCCCCCACCCCAAAGTCAGCTCCTTGGACCGGGCCTTTCTCAATCCTCAGCAGGGGGAGGGGGAGAAGAGGAGGTTCTGAGAGGCTCCACGCGGCTTCCCCACCCCTGGGGCCCGCGCAGCTGCAAGGGGCAGTCTGAGCCAGCAGGCAGGCTCGCACCAAATTAAGGTCCCACAATAAATCTGAGGCAACTGCAAATGGGTGGGGAGGAATTCTGGACTTGATCTGACTCAACACGCTCAGCTGCCATTCCAATTCCACTGGCCTTAAATGGCAAAACTTCAGGACACTGGAAGGGACCGGTCAGGCCTGCCCACGCGTTTGCCCTTCTAAGGAAAACGCCCGTGGTCCGTGGCCCCTCCCACCCAAGCGGGCCTGTCTTATAGCACCTGACGTCGCTCCCTTCCCTGCTCCGAACACAGCTGAACAGGCCACGGGTCGGGTCATACCTGAGCCAAGGGCAGTCAATCCGGAAGTCTGGTTTGCGATGGACCAGGGAGAAAGATGACTCACACCACCGCATTCCTACATCAGGGAATGGGGAACGGGCCGGGAGGGAGTGGACGCAGGGACAGCTGATGGAAAGATGCCATGCGATGGAGTGCGGCTGCTGTCGTGAGCAAAAGGAAGAGAGGGTGAGCCAGAACGGGGAGGGGGGAGGAGAGAGGAGGCTCGCAGGGGCAGAGGAAGCCGATCAGAAAAAGAGAACATGGGATTGTGCCGGAGGAGACCACAGACGACGAGCACCCGAGGCCGCCTCGCTCCTAGCCTGCCGCCGTCTCTGACGATGAGCCTTTACTTTGGAAGAGGTGACATGAGCAGGACTCGGCCTTGGCACCCAAGAGGCCTAAGACACGCAGGAAATCTGAACTAGACATCAGGAACAACTCTTCAAACTCAAACCACTACCATCTGATATGTATACCTGGGAGAGGAAGGGGGAGGAGGGGAGAGAGAGACAGAGAGAGATTGAGATCAGTGTGAGAGACATCAATCGGTTGCCCCCCGGATGCACCCCGACTTGGGTTTGAACCGCAACTTGGGCTTGTGCCCTGGTGGGAAATCGAACTCACGACCTTTTGGTGTATGGGATGATGCTCCAAGCAACCGAGCCATGCCGACGAGGGCACTACCATGTGATGCTGACTGTCAAAGCTCACTCAAGTCCTTGGAGATCGTGGCTTATCAAAGGTACTGGAGACCGGCACAAGTAATGCTCAGGGTTTCTCCTTACCTGCCACGCTGAAAACTGGAAACAGAATTTGGAAAGTGTGGGGGCAGGAAACAGAGGAGGGTGGCGTATAGACTGGAATCCCAGGTTTGGAATGATTCAGCCCTTCCTCTCCCACCAAAGTTTCATCTATTGGGCGGCCTAGAAACTCACTTATTAAAATTTCTAATCCTAAGACAGAAGTGTTGTCCTCCTAGAATCCTCCCCTTGTTACTGATGTTCAGCACAGAAGTGTGTGTTCCCCACATGCCCACTCCGTCCGAAAAGGTCCCAAGCACGGTCTTCGCAGTGGGCAAGCGCATTAGGGCGGTATCCGTCCCGGGCTGTGGAGGAAGGAGTGGCACAGGGGACACCGGTTCCACACCACCCTGAGAGGGAGGAGCACTGATTAGGGGGGCACTGCTTGCGACGTGGAGATACCATCCCCTGGGCCAGAATGACTTTCAGTCCAAGACAGTTCTTTCAAGACAGAAGAGGGGCAGAGTGCAAAGCCCTGATTTTCAAAAATCAAGAGAGCCTAGCAGATCCTGACTGGTGGGTGCAGAAATACTAATTAGAACAATATTGTAACAGAAACAGCAGGTCCCCTTCGCGGGGTCTCCACAACGTCACTGGCTGTGGGCTTTCCGCATGTTCATTTTCTGTTCTCACAGTCGTGATGGGCCTGGAGAGGGTTCCGAGTGCGGCCCGAGGGCTGGAAGAGTGGCACCATCTGAGAGCCCTGGGCCCTAGCCGGGCTACAGCCTTAGAGGCTCTGGGTGGGACCCACGACTTGGGCTTTAACAAGCCCTCCTGGGGCTTCTCACACAGACCAAAGTTTAAGGAAAGAAGCACTGACTTAGAGAGTAACGTGCAAAGACCAAACAACTAGTCAGCGGCACAGTCCACGCGAAAAGGTTTGTGCTGAGTACTGGAAACGGCCCCAGCTACCTCAGGTGATTAACGAGGAGCCAGGCCTGGGCTAGTCAGGTTAGCACCTGGAATACGGATTCCCCGGAGAGCCGGGTCGGAGCCTCAGACCTGGGTCCGTCCCCGGAGACTGTCCCCATGGGCAGAGTCCCGTACATGTAACTTGTGCTTCCTTCCTTTCATGTCTATGAGGGAATCTTGGGAGGTACTGATCCCAGTTTATCAAAGTCGTGATCACAAGGGCTCTGATTCTAATACGCAGATGCCGCCTTTTATCTCCTTGTAGACGAAGGGGGAGAAAACCAAGAACCAATGCTGCGTCCTGTGTGCCAGGCTCCGAGCGGAGGGCGCCAGACCAGCGCTGCCCCACAGGACCTGCTGCGGCGACCGGGATGATGTTCTCTGTCCACGCTACCCAGTGTGGCGGCCACCAGCCCCACGTGGCTGCTGGGCACTTGAAATGTATGACCGAGGGACTGAATATTTAATTTTGTTTAAAATTTACTTAATTTAAATGCAGATAGCCCTACATGTACACTGGCTGCCTTATGTATTAGCCCTGTGCTAGCTGCCTCTTCGTTAAACTTCACTCTAAGGCTAGGAGGGCAGAGGATAACATTATGCCCATTTTACAGATGAGAAAACTGAGGCCAATGGAGGCCAAAAGCCACATAGCACATTAGCTGAGGGGCTGGGATCCTAGCCCAGGTCTCCTCTGACCCCAGGTGCGCCAGGCACACGGCGCCCAGCTGCCCATGGCTAGGCAGGCCTGGGGGGGGGGCACTGCTCAGCGCCCTAAGCAGAGGCCAAGGTGGTGACCGTGCGGCCCCCGAACAAGCTGCACCTGAGCATCTCATTCTCCAGGCAACGGACGGCCGGTGCTGGCATTCTCTTGGCAGCCATCAACGCGAGGATGTTTGGACATTATTCTCCTGTTATTAAACATGCATTTTCCACTTAAAAATAAGGAGCTCCTGTCACAAATGATTTATATGGAAACGATACTACTCCTGGCACAGAAACAGGGGTAGGCGCTTTTTACTGTTTCTTTCAAGATTAAAAAAAAAAGAAGAAAGAAAGAAAGAAAGAAAAGCCTGTGCTGATATTCTTTTGACTCTTTACTGTATGTTCTTTGAAGGACGGCCCCTCCTTCCTACCCCACCTCAGCAACGCTGGGATGAGAAATGGGTTCTGGGGTCTCGGGGCCCTGGAGCAGCCTCCATCTCTTACACAAAGCGGATCAGTGGGGACACGATCTTCCTCCAACCCTCTCCCCACCTTCCATTCCAGATGCCGGTGCCTCCAGCCAGTAACTTCAATAGATGGCTTTACTGAAGGTTTTCGAAGCATGCTCCACCCTTGCCTCTGTCCTTGCTACCCCATCTCCCTCCTGTGGGGAAAGGGTCTAGAGCCAGGCTGGAATGACCCTGCCCGCCGGGCTCATTGACAACACACCTGCGGTGTCAGCCCGGGGTGGTGGCTCACCCTCTCTGAGCTGCAGTCCTCTCCGGGGGGTAAAGGGCGGGGTCCTGACTCTCCACGGGGCTCTGCTGAGCACAGGACCTGTGCCTGGCCTGTAAGAGGGCCTGGAGAAAGGGGAGTTCCTCTCATCCCTCTTTTCTAGCCCTCAGTCAAGGTCTTTGCACAATCATCACGTTTTTGACGTACCAGGGTTGGGGAACCATTTTTCTGCCAAGGGCCAGTTAGATATTTATAACATCGTTTGCGAACCATACAAAATTATCAACGTAAACATTTGCTCTATTTGGTCAGGCTACTTTGGTGAGGCGTGTGATGTTAGCGGCTGCTGATTTCTCGGGCCTCATGCGACCCGCAGGACGGACCCCACCCCTGGACCACGGGCACAGTAAGGCTTCTCCTCTGTCCGTGTTGCAACAGCACAGGGCCCTCCTCACACCGGGGCTCCATGAAGCACTTGTTGAGTTGAATTTCTACCAAAATTAAGGCCAATCTCTAATAAGCAAACCCATCCGACCCGTTACTCATCTATGCATGGACTCAATGACTCTTTAGTAAGCACCTACTGTACCTAGTAAGTGGCAGGCATGGATTTTGGTACTCAGAACACAGTAGGGACCAAACACATGAGACCCTGAGCCTTCCTGGCCTTTACCTTCCAGTGAGGGAGGGGAATGAGACCATTACTAAATGAACAGATAAAAAAGAGAAACAGAGTCCCTCAGACGGCAGTATATGCTACAGAAAAAGTAAAACGGGAGATTCAGGGAGAGCAAGTTCAGGAAGAGATTTTCCATTTTAAATACCATGGTCAGGGAAGGCACCCCCTGAAGAGGGGGTATTGGAGAAAAGATTCGAAATGCTGAGAGGGCTACTGTTTATTTTATTTTTTTCCCTTTGTTGATTTTAGAGAGAGAGGAAGGGAGAGGGAGAGAGAGATAGAAACATCAATGAGAGAGAACATCGATTGGCTGCCTCCTGCATGCCCCCGACTGGGGATCAGGCCCACAACCTGGGCATGTGTCCTGACCGGGAATTGAACTGGCGACCTCTTGGTGCATGGGTCGACGCTCAACCACTGAGCCACACCGGCTGGACGAGGGCTACTTTTTAGATATACAATTCATTAGGAAAACAGGACATTGTAAGCTGAAGACATACTTGGTTCTACACAGAGAAGTATATCAAAAAGGAAATAAAACATGTATTTCACTGACTAACCTCGTTTCACATGTTTTCGTCGACTTGAACGCCAGCTAATACTTATTAGAAGCTTATGATGTGACAGGCACTGCCCAAGCACTTTCTGTAACTGAGTTCACCATCAAGAGAAAAGGCAAAGGCCAGAGACGGCAAAATAAATGCCCGCAGGCCCCCGTCAGGCATCATGAAGGGCTAAGGCCAGGCGTAAGACGATAGGGAGTTGTGGGGACTGCGGCAACACGGGAGGACCTGCGCCACCTAGTGGACAGCGGTTGCTCGGCGACAGATGATGGAACAGGTCCAGGGCCACTTGATCTTCAGCCTTTTTCAGAAAGGCTGGAAATCTGGATTTTATGTGAAATTTCCCAATTTTAAAATGTGGGCCAGCGATTACGTTTTCAAAAACATCATGTGAGGTTAATAATTAAAAAAAAAAAATGTTTCAGGACATATTTGGTCTAAACAGAGCTTTGCAACCTCTGGCATGGATAGGAGGCAATGAGTAGACAGGAACCCAGAATATTTTGTCTGCCCACCCAGAGGCTAGGTACAATTCATACTTGAAAACAGCCTGATTTCTGGGGACCTCTTGTGTGCCCGCCCAGGGGATAGTGAGCTTTGGGGTCCAGTAAACACTGTGTCCTTGTGTGTGGATCAGATATGCTGCCCACTGGGATTTGAATACAAAAAGAGTTATCATTCATTTTTAAAAAATAGTATTTTTGTTGCTTATTGGTTTTTTTTTTTTTTTTTTTTTTTGTTTAGATCCTAGCAATAAAGATGCATTTGCAAAATCTTCCAGAGGAAACACCATCTTCATTCAAAACCGTTTTTCTTCCCCTTTCACTTGATATTTCCAAATTATCTTATCAATAATGTATTAAAGCAATACTCAAAAATGGAACAATACTGCACCTTTAAGAAAATATTATTTTTCCTGAGGTCCTATCAAGGTAAATTTCATCAGTATTCAAAGAATGAGCAAAGCACTTCAACAATTTATTTCAATAAAAGAAGACTTAGCTGAAAGGAGTATAAATGATGAGAACTTGCTTTAAACTGATTTATTCCCTGCAGCAATAAAAGGAATGTTTCTTCACTCGGCTGTTTAATATGCAAATATGCAGAACATCCAGCCCCTGACAGCACGTCATTAATAAAACCTTGCACTGAGCGGAGCGCCCGATATTTCATTCTGATGAAAAAACATGATGATGATTTTAGACTGTCGACTTTTACAGTTGGACCAATGTGCTTTCCTGGCGATGAAACCCCACCAGTCACTGGGGGAAGGAGCGGAAGCTTTTCAGATAAGCGATCAGATTTCTGCAACAGGAAGTCCCAGGGTAAAGAGTATAGTAAATACTGAAGGCTGATAACCCTTCATGCAGCCAAGGCCCAAGTGCCAAGATTTAAACAGGGGGCAGTGTCAAAGGGGCGAGAGACTGAGACGGGTGTATTTTGGGGATGGTGGCATGTCACTTTTTTATGTTTTGTTTTGGGCTGCAAAACAAACATCCTGCTTAATGATATGTTGAATATTAGCTTTATAGTCATGTGGACTAGACAGCAAGTTATATAAAAAAGACACAGAATGTGCCCAGCCAGTGTGATTGAGCATCGACCCATGCACTAAGAGATCGCCAGTTCGATTCCCGGTCAGGGCACATGCCCAGGTTGTGGGCCCAGTCCCCAGTGGGGGGCATGCAGGAGGCTGCCAGTCGATGTTCTCTCTCATCGATGTTTCTATCTCTCTCTCCCTCTCCCTTCCTCTCTCTCTAAAGTCAATAAAGAAAAAAAGACACAGAACGCAGGAATTTGAACCCCTGGCAGGTTCTCTGTCCAGCTACTGCCGTGTTATGATTCTGGAGTAGTAACTTCTGAGTTACTCTCAGAATCTTAAAACAAGCAAAGTGAAGAAGCAGCTGGAACTATTCCTTGTACTGGATCACGTGTTTCTCTTTCCAACAAAATCTTGGATGGATGTTGACAATGCGTGGAGGAATTATAAAGGCTTTTTACATTTTTTTCTTCCTTACAACTTCTTATATTTTCCAAATTTTCTATAAAGAGTATGCCATATGTATGATCAGAAAAATTATGTTTTTAAAAGTGTAACTTACTTAGAAACCAAAAAAGCACACACGGGCTAGTGCCCAGGGACTTGGAAGATCATAAGCACTAGGGATCTTAGAACTCTCTCCTATACCTACCTGCTAAGCTTGCTCTCAAAATAAATATTTATAAATGGTTAAATGAGTTATTAATCGTAAGTGCTTAGAACAGTGCCTGGAACGTGGCAAGCCCCATAAAGGTACTTGTTAAATAAATAACCAATAAGTCAGATTAAATATTGAAAGTATTTTAGTCTGCAGAGATGAGTTTTCTGTAAATATTATTTATTTAAGGAGATGAAAAAGGATATACTTTTTCATTTTTCTCATAATGTTAAGCTCACTACATTGTATGGTTCTTGTCAAAACTATCGCTCTGCCTTAGAGAACTTTTAGATTAAAATCACAGCTATTACACTTGATTCTGTGTGACCTTGGGCAAATCACTAACCTCAACCTTCAGAAAGCCTTTTGTCTCAGCTGTTACACAGCAGTAATCACACTCTGTGTGTGTGTGTGTGTGTGTGTGTGTGTGTGTGTGTGCGCTAATCTTTACACCTCTTCAAGGCAAGCACTGTTACCAAGGGAGACCATAGGCAGATGACTTGAACAAGGCCACACAGCTTGGTCTTGAATCTGGATCAAATCCTACGCTATCATACTGGCTTTCCCTCAGACCTGCTCGTTCTTCCAGGAAAAAAAAAAAAAAAATCACACAAATGAGTATTCAAAAATATATGGGGAGAAGAGTAAGTTTCCATCCATTTAACTCTATTTTCAGTTACTATTCACACTGAAAGATTTTTCCTTTCTTCTTTTTATTTTTAATTAAAGTGTTTTAAAAAATAAGGTAGGTTAGGGGCAGGAGGCAGAAATATATTAGTCGGTGACAACGAGGAGCGAACCTATTTACTTGCTCAAAAGATAACAGGAGTGACTATTAAGTTCCCCGTGGCTGCATTATTTTAAAAGTTCGTTGAGTAGAGAAAGAACACTCACTCATATCTGTAACTTGTGAGCTATTCTTCAATTTCAGACAACCTGAGAACAAGACATCAGCAAACGTGTCCTTGAGATTTGTGGGGGTTCCTCGTTCAGAAAAGGTGAGCCATCTGGAAAGCAGGTGTGCGGGCCGCGCTTTCCTTCCTCACACCCACCCACGTCGCTGCTTCTCTCTGTCCTTTGCCTTCTCTTCATCTGACCCAAAGAACGACTCTCTGTGCCCGAGGACAGAGGGCTGTTGGGTTTTATTTCCAAATATTTCAATTATAAATCAATCGTTTAGCAAAATTCAACGGGGTTTGCAAAATTTCCCTTTGAATCAGCTCCCGTCAAGAATCCTGAAAGTCTTGGGGGCAACATTTCCACCGGTCTCTTGCAGGTTTCAGTCAACTTCTCCAAGCTAGTACTTTCCGTGTGTCTGTGTTCTGATTTTATGCGCTCAGTAATACGCCCTCATAACTCAAATGGGATGAACCAATTAAACATTTCCCTGTAGTCTCCGAAATAGCTGCTCTTGGCATGTTTTTTGCATGGCGCAAACCTCTGCGGGAGGATCCGATAGAAATCTTGCACTATTTAAATATAGAATTGGGACATCAAAGAAAGGGTTGTATTGAAATAACATGGATAATTAAGGAAGTGGAGAACAGTAATAACTGATTTACATAAAATGCTAATGAGTCTCTTGACTTGTTTGGCAATTTGCACGTTAGGCTTGGTAACTGTGGTTCCAAATTTATGATCTAATTTTTATTTTAATATTTTCTTTTAGCGAGTGGTAACCAACACTAATGGGTGCCTGCCAGCGTCTGAGTCCTTCCTTTCCACCACCCAGAAGCTTCCTTTCCCAGTGATGCACACGGGGTCCGGGACGCGGCGGGTCTGGGAACCTCCTGGACGCGGTGTTTTAGTCGGGTTTCTTCGTACGTTAGGGTGTTGGTGTCTTTCTGGATGATGCCTGTTCAAAACCTCCACAGCAGGTTGGGCTACACTGGGCTGGAAAACGTGGAAAACGAACGTAGTGTTACAGAGGCTAAGTGCGTCCTTGCACAGCCGGCTCCTTGCTGTTCAGGGGAGACTGGGGACGGGCACCCTCTCGCTCTGAGTGTGGCTCACTCGGCACCATTCTCGGGCGCCGCTCGCTCCGGAGAAGAAATTATATGCTCTGAACATTCCTGTTTTATTGTACTCGTTGACTGATCTCGCCTCACAGGGCCACAGCCTCCGTGAATATGAATGAGGGTCTGAGCTGCTCCTTCAGGACATGCCTGCGCGTTGACCTTCAGCGTACCCTATTTCCCTCGGAGCCCTCTAAGCATGATCCATTGCTTTCTCAGGCCATTCCCCCTTCACCCCATTGATGGGTTTCAAAGCTACTTAAATTTCCAAGTCCTGACGCTCTGCGGCGGTGACCAGGGCTGTGCCTTGCTCTCTTATGGATTGCACAAGGTCACCGCTGGGGAGAGGGAGGAGGACGGCGGAGCATTTATCAGGATGTATTGCTTTACTTTTTCTATCCATCACCAGGGCGATGATTCTATTTTAGTGAAAATCCATTGAACTCCGATCAAGTCAGATGGCTGTTATCATTGGAAACTCAGGAGCTGTCAGGCCATAATCGGTACAAATGCTGGACCCCGAGATGGGGGGCTCCGGGCCAGGGACGGCCTTCCGGGGGATCTTTGTCGCCAGTCTTGTTTTTAAAATTTCATCTGATCGTCTTAGTTTAAGTATCTTTTCAGCTGTTCTGTGTGCAAGTGATAAAATCTGGTTATGGAAGGCAGAATGAACCGATTACAGGCAATTGAGGTCTAGTTTGCAGACACAATGGTTTCTCTCGCCATGCCAGACTGCTAACTCTGGTTGCAGTAACCTGGCTGCCATCAGAATGCCAGTGCACACCTGAACAATCACAGAAACCTGGGCGTAAACAGTGCACACGCACGTCCCAACCTTAGTCGGAATCACCAAACTCTAACTGCACTGTTTTGTGGTCTCCATGTCTAACGATTCTGCTCACCACACTTGCTCCGGCATGCGAACAGGCACTCTAGCCTTCCGAGTTGTATTTTTATGATCAATGCCCCTGCTTGTATTTGCATGTGTTTGGGAAGGTTTTAGTCTGTGCTTAGCACCTTGAACGTGGGGGAGCAGGGGAGGGGAGAAAAAAAAAAAAATTCCAAAGCTTCCTGAAACATTCTTTTTGGCTTGTCTTCTGCTTATGGATTCAATTAAATCTGACATTTAAATAAAATCATTCAAACATAGTCGCTGCCCTGCTGGTATTCTAAACTTTTATTAAAGGGGGGTTTTGGAATAAGATGACCCAATGGCTTTACATCAGGACACTGCAGCTCAAAGTGATACTTAACTCTTAACTGTCCAAGATCGGATTATTTTCCTTGCAGCCTGTCAGGGATCCTATTTCTTCCAGTGCCCCCAGTGAAGGCCAGTAGCTACTGGGGTGGGCTGAGAAGGAATAAAGCTAGGCAGCCAAGAGCTTAGCGCCTCAGTGTACTTATCTCGCTGCTTTTTAAAATTTAAAGCAATCTTTCCATGTATTTTTCTATTTTGCAATCCATACCTTTATTCCTTTTTATTAGTGAGGGTAATTGAATATTGACTGTGCATTCTTAAATAAATTTCCATTCTAAATAAGAGCAACAATAATAAGGGCAGTAATTTATTGGTCACTTACTGGGAATCAGGCTTTGTGCCAAGTGCTTTACATACTTGTCTCATTGAAGTCTTAAAAAAACCACCTCAAAGGAAGAGACAATCCTGTGCCTCTCTCCCAGCTTCTGCTGGCGGCCGGCAGTCCTTGGCACTCCTTGACCTGTAGTCACACGTCTCCAGTCCCTGCCTCCATCTCCGTGTCACTTCCTCAAGTGGGTCAATTTCTGTCTCTTGTAAGGACACTCTCAGTGGGTTTAGGGTCTACCGTCATCCAGCATGATCTCATCTTGAACCTGATCTTAGTTACAACTATAAAGACCCTGTTTGCAAATAAAGTTGCATTCTGAGATCTGAGAGAGCCACACATTTGGAGGAGGAGACACTAGCTATCAGAGTACAGCATCTATTTGGAATCCAGATCTTGGTCTGTTGGACTCTGACACATTGCCCCTAGCCATCAAACTATCATCCACATTGAGGGGGTGACACGCCTTCCAGTACTGGCCTCTGATGGTTCCATATGTTTCTCAGAGGTCACCTCTAATCATTCCCATAAGGCAAGGTACTGCTGAAGCATGTGCCATGATGATGATGATGACCATCACTGTTCTGCACGTTTTCAGGATAAACTAGCATCGCTGAGGAGGTTGGAAAGGTCAAAAGAGGTAGATGGACAGAAAAATACCCAAGAATAGCACCCTGGGGAAAAAAGTGGTTGGCCAGCCTTCATGAGCCGCCCAACCTTCCTGAACCCCAAGGGGCCTGGCTGTGGCTAGACCTGGACCCACTGGTGGAAGAGAACCAGAAGATTGGGGTGCGCAAGAGCTCAGCTATGCTCTGTGATGCAGAGAAGCCCTGACACCAACGATGCAGTTTCCAGAGGCAACCAGGAGCGGGGATTTTAATTCTTGGTCACCATTCATTCCCCTTTCCTTCCTCTGGACAGAAAAGAAAAACAAGCTGAATAACAGCTCTAAATTATTGGTAGGGAAGGGTGAAAGGAGAAAAGGCAACCATTTCCAGAGGATCTGTTCTAAGAATAAAACTGTGGTGGTGACAAGGGGAAGCGTGCACAAGAAAGAAAAGTAACAGGGAGAGAAACTTTATTTTTGCTTGTCCTTAAACAAAATCTTATTAGAGATTATTTTGTATGAAGAAGTCTTCTGAGCCACTGAAATAATAAAAATGGGTACCATCTAAGTTATGCAAAAGGCCTGGATGCACATTTCAAGGGAGAAACCGTATAGAAGGAACTAAAACTGACTGTCCGGTAAATAATATCTAGTTTTTAGTGAAAACCAGTAAAAATTCCAATACTTTTGAAATGGAAAAAAAAAAAAAATACTTGTGTTGGATATTTCAGACTGACTCCCGTGGTCACTTTTCATCCTTTTGCTAGGTCAGAGTTCTCAATCTTGGCTCTGTGGTGGGGCTGCCCCATGCATTGTGGGATGTGGAGCAGCATCCCTGGCCTCCACCCACTAGAGGCCAGTAGCATCTCCACCCCTACTGTGACAACCAGAGATGCCTCAGGCATTGTAAAAGGTCCCCTGAGGGGCAATATTGCCCTGGATTCCACTATTCTAGTTAGGGAAGTCAGAAAGCTAAAAACAACATTTCCAGGACTCCCTTGCAGCTACATTCTGGGCACAAATCAGTTTCACCGATTGCTAGGTGTTGTCACATGAGCCAGGTACAGCAGAGGTGAGGGAAGGGCCGTATTCCTGCTTCTTTGGGGCTTTTCTTCCTGGCAAGCAAGGGCATGTGCAAATGAAGTTTCCTGTCTTATTGTTCCAGTAGTGGAGATGGGGCTTCGGCAGCGGAGGGGGCTCTGGCTTATTCACCTGGCTTAGCTCCAGCCGTGGCTTCCGGGGTAGAAGTGACCACTGGGAGGTCACTTCTCTATCACTCAGGGGGCCATTCCTGGAGAAGACCAACTATGAAGCCACTCCTTCAGCTCTTCAAACAATTTTGTAAGCACCAAATCACTCTTGTTAAAGCCCTTCCTGTATAAAACACATAGAAAGGTCCCCATTGTCTGCACCAAGCCCTGACAGAGATAACCCATCAGGGAGTTTATCTAATGAGCATCATGGGAATGTCTCATTAGGGAGACTCAGGCATGTTCTGAAGATGCCTATGTCCCCGCGGCCCCACCTACTGTTCCCTCTGCTAAGAATGCACTTCCTTTATTTGCCCACTGCACCGTGCTCAGAGTGTCCCGCCTACAAACATCCCTTTAGATTCCAAGGCCCAACCAATGCATGGCCTTCTCAGTGGTAAAGTTTCCTCCTCCAAACCGCCTCCTCCACAAGCCCCTCCATCTGCACCCATACTTGGCAAAGATAACCACTCTTTCTCTCTCCTGCCTCTCTTTGTCATTGCCCTGACACTGAATGTTCAAACTGCTCGTTCATATAACTTGCAATCACGATACTTTGGATCCTAATTTATTCTTAAGCCCCCGGTGCTTAGCTCAGAGTAAGAATATAGTGCATGGTCGTTGAATGACGAATGGATGGACAAATAAATGGATGGAACCTTGATATCATTCTTGTTTGCCTAATGACATTTTATCTCATGGTCCTTGACCTGGAAGTTCTTACAGAATAGCCAAGGGGAGTCGAGACTAATCCAGGGGGAAAGATATGTCTAGGGGTGTAAGGATTAAGTGATGGTTCTGAAGACTAGTGTGTTTAAGAGGTATGGCTTAGTGGAAAGAGCATCACCCATGGACCAAAGAGTCCCAGGTTCAATTCCGGCCAAGGGCACATGCCTCAGTGGCAGTTCGTCCCCGGCCCCGGTTGGGGTTGTGCAGGTGGCAACCAATCGACATGTCTCTCTCACATCGATGTTTCTCTCTCTCTCTTCCTTCCTCTCTCCCTCTAGCTCTATCTGAAGATTAATGTAAAAATGTCCTTGGGTGAGGATTAAAAACAAAGAGGAGCTTAGGCTAAGGGCAAAGCAGAGTCCCATGTGACAGAATGCAGGTGCGTGTCCTGAACACCACTGAGGAACGTACTTGGAGAGCAGGGAGGAGCCCAAGCACTGATGCCTGATGGGACAGGCGATGGAGGCTCCATCTGGCGTGAGAGAAAGACACCGAGAAGCAGAAGAAAGATTGCTGGTAAATTCCTTAGAACAATAGAACAGAGTAGTCAGTGTCCTGATTAATACTCTGTTATTTTCATCACTATAACTTTGTTTTCTATAAAAACAATAGGGCCCAGAAAAGTATATTCATACTGCGTTAACTCATTAAATAACAATGTCAACCTGCCCAAGTTCAAACATGGGTTGAAAACGACGTGTCGCTCTGCGTCTAGAAAGATGACCCACTGTCAGGAGCACATGCCTAAGATGTAAACGCCAAAGCTTTGCAGACAAGTTCATCCGTGGATTCTCAGGGAAGCTGCCAGCAAACGGAAAGCAGAGTCTTCCCATTAAACAGACTGAGAAAATCTATATGCAAGGGACTTCCCAAGAGTGAATAAACTGAATTATTTTCATGATAGATTCTGTTTGCATTAAGCTCTGGTGTAGGTTTTTAAAGCGACCGTCTTTGTGAGCCTATTTTTAATTAACTGGAGGGCAAAGCCTCGTGCACTACTTTCTGCAGCAGACACTGCAGGGCTGTGGCGTTGGGAGTGCGCTGTGGGAACGTCCCGCCTGCAGGAGGAGTCTGAGCACCTGCTCCTGCAGCCAGCAGATGAGTGACCCTGACTGCATCGCCTAAATTCGGCGCTGCCCGAGGAATATTCACCCACAGCCTCCTGTGCCGGGCGTGGGGCTGTGCAGTTAACGTAACCCCCCTTAACTGTGACCCATTCTACGCCATGAGATCCGCAACAGCTCTGCCTGTTTTATAGATGAGAACATGGAGGCACAGAGAGGTGCACTGACTTCACCCACAGTCACAGAGCTTTTAAATGTTGCCAACTAAGATTAAAGTCAAGTTTTGTCTGACTCTGTGGCTCACACACTTCTCCACTTTGGAGCCCGATACAAGTAGCCCCAGACAGACCCGCTGTGGAGGCGTCCATCATGTGCAGACCGAGCCTCGCTGCAGCCTGAGCCCCCAAAACACACCCCTCCAGGAGCTTCCCCAACCAGGACCCTGGTGTGAGATCACACACGCTTTCCTTGTTCCAGATCCATCCCGCCGAATTTTCTGGGACTGGCAGCTGAGAGGGTGCTAACCGATTCCCTTTCCACTGGCTCCTGAGAGATTTCATGGCAAAGACCAGGCCCCCACCACCGGCCCTATCAAATTCACAATCACAAACAGAAAAGAGTGCTTATTGAAATTTCCAGCTCACCTACGTCTCATGACCACTTGCTGAGGGAGGTGTGAAGATGCTACTTTTGTCCCCATTCTATGGCAAGAGAAACTGAGGCTGGGAAGGGTTACATAATAGGATCAAGGCTGCAGAGTTCGTCAACGGCAGGGGTGGGGTTCAAACCCTGACCTGCTGGACAACCAAGACTCCCGGCTTCTCTCCCTCTGCGTACATAGGTCACATTTACAGGCTGTTCGCTGGGCGCTGTCCTCACTGCGGTGATACAAACTCTCATTTAACACCTGCCGTGACCTCTCGAAGACCTCTGGGAAAGACACAGCCCCCACAGCACCATTCCTCTGTACGGAATGGAAGATGGTGAGGATGGCTGGGGAGGGGGGAGAGAAAACTATTATTTCAGATGTGACTACGTGCGTAAAACAAATGGGCAGAGATTCGATATTCAAAAGCCCCATGATAATTATGTAAGGGACTTTTAATTCAGCCAGGCTGAGTCTTGGGGTTAGAGATGATATAAAGACAGCCCAACTTCCCTGAAACCCTACATTTGAAGCCTCTTTATTATGGAAATGTCACCACCTGGACATCAATACTGTCTTCAGAGATGCTGTCCTCTGGCTTAAGTCTGAATTTACTATGGCGCCTCCTCAGGAAGCCTTAGGAGACTGCATGTCGTGAGCATTCAATGCAAACTTTTATCTCTCCTTTCTAAATCTCCTCCTTTCAATCACTAATCTCTCCAGGAAACAACACAACCAAACAGTCCCATTAGGTAGAAGGCAGATAGAACTGATGTAAATCCCCCCTGAATTAATGGGCCTGCTCTTTACTCCACAATGGCCCTTCCCAAGATGACCTTGCCAATCAGCGGATCTTGTTTTGTCGGCATTTTCCAGTGACTGGAGGCCCCGCTCACTGCTGAAGGGATCGGCTTGGTTTCTCAGACGGACGCCCCGTCACACGGCTCTGGAGGCTCACTGAGATTCACTGACACACACCGGTCCCAAAAATGATTTTTTAAAAAGGCCAATGACGACATTCCAACCTTGCGACATAGACGGTAGGTTAGGAAGCGACCCATTGTTCTGAGACTCGGTTGCCCTGATTGTCGGATCAGGACCCCTCTCTGCCTAATGACAGGTACAAGCAGACAGGATGGGCCAGGCGATGACTCTGACAAGCAATCCTGACAGATCTGTGCCTCAGAGCCACAGGATGGAAGGACCGTTTATTTCTCTATGTCCATCTTGGGTCTGTGGGGCTCTGGACTTGCCTTTCCTCCAGGACCGGGCCACTGGCGCCAGGGACACGGCGTCAGCAGGGTCGCGAGCATGACGCAGCACACACAGGGCTCTGAGAGCTCCCGCCTCAAAGAAAGAGACACACCCCACTTCCACCCAGATTCCAGGGGAGTACAGTGCTTCCAGGTGCCTGCACGGAGAGGGGAACCCGGGAATTGCGAGCACCCCTACGGATTCCACGGTGGGTAAGGAGATGCTGAAAATGAGTGGAAACTCGTCGCCGGGGTCCCTGGGATGCGCAAATCAGGATGGGCATAGCCAGAATTCACCCGGGACTCCAGAAGCCCCTGTGACCACCTGGAGACATGTCGCCCCTCGCCAGGGCTCCCTCCTGCAATCACCCGGACCACCTCGGAAAACTCCACAAGGCCCTGGCCTCTGCTATCTTTTGTCCCCATCACGTTTGCCTAATAGATGACCCTACCAATTCCCATTGGCAGCCCTTTGTAGCGTAATGAACAGGATGCAGGCTGATGAATGCAGCCACTGCACAGAAAACGTCAGTTCTTTCATTAAGCAAACCTTCCCAAGTTCATTGTATTGAACCAGGGTTTAGGCTATTAGGCTGACACATGACAGAGCCAATTCTAGTCACATTGTAAGTGCCTATTCATGTTGGGCAAATTCCGTTTTCCGCATACACACACATTCAGAATCGGACTCTTGTTGCCGGCAACTCTTTTTTTCCCCCCTTGAAATCCATTTTCCTATTTTTAACTGTTAATAATTAAGAAAAATCCAACTTTAATAACAGAGCCTCCTCCAGCTTAATTCAGGGGGAACATAATGGATCGCCACGCCGCGCCTCCTTGCTGCCGGCTGCCCGACAATGCCCGCTCTTCCCGGGCGCACCGATATTGATAAGCCGTGTTCATTTGGGACAGGGGAAAGAAAGAAAATATTTGCACACGGAGTTTTGACGCTTCTGGCTCTTTTTTCTGCTCACATTGTAACAGGAAAACGTTACTTACAAGTTTGTAATCCCTGCTAGTGACAGGGCTAAAGGCATTGTTCCAGGGGACAGGCTGTGAACGAGCCCTCCTGGCAGAAACGGAAGCTCAGAGCACCCGTGGCCAGGATCCCTGGCCACTTTATCTCTAACCTGCCACTTCCTACATGAGTGATCTATCCACAACACTCATGCAGCCGACATGCAGTGGGTGTCTGCCGGGTGGCCGGCCCACACCAGCTCTCAGGATGTGGACATGAAAAGCTTGGGTCTGTGACCCGAGGGAGAGAGCGAGGACAACCAACAGCTGTGTTCGAGCATGCTCAGTAGGATTACGTGTCCTGAATCTGACCTCTTTTCTCCATCTTCATTATTGTCACCTGATAGGAGTGACTATTCTTGCCCTCTTAGACCCCCAACCTACCTCCCAACTGTCCTCCAGTGTCCACTGTCACCTCCTCCATGTCTTTTGAAAAAAATTTTTTGTTCTTTACTGATTTTAGAGAAAGAGGAAGGGGGAGAGAGAGAGAGAGATAGAAACACTGATGAGAGAGAACATCCACTGGCCTCCTCCTGCATGCCCCCCACTGGGGATCGGGCCCACAACCTGGGCATGTGCCCCGACTGGGAATCAAACTGGCGACCTCTTGGTGCATGGGTCGACGCTCAACTATTGAGCCCCACCAGCCAGGCTCCTCCATGTCTTTTTAAAAGTGTGAATCAAACCATGTCATCTTCTTGCTTACAAACTTCCAATGGCTCCCATCACCATTAGAATAAAATCCAGACACCTTACAGTGGCTTGATAATCTGGTATTTGCTTCCCTCTCCGAATTCACTGCCTATTACTCCACTTGGCTCCAACCACAGCAGCTGCTTTCTCTCTCTGGAACAGGTCAGGCATATTTCCACCCCAGGACCTTTGCACTAGTCATGTCTCTGGCTGGAATTCTCTTTATTGAGATCTTTGCATGGCTATCATCATTCAGGATCTGGCTCAGTGTCACCTCCTCAAAAGCCATCTCTGACCACATACACAGTCACTGTCTATTTCCTTCCCTTTATTTTCATTTGAAACTATCTTATTTATTTGTTTCTTATTAGTGTTCCCCTACCACTGAAATGCAAGCCCCTCGAGAGATGAGATTTTGTCTGATTTACGTTAGTATCCAGAACAATGCCTGACCCATAGTAGAAAATAGCAGCAAAAACAAAACACTAATAATAAAAATAATAGTAACTGTTACTATCATAGTAATAATAAATATTTACACACTGCTCATTCTGTAAGATCTTTACATGTGCTGACTCACTGAATCCTCACAGCAACCCTATGAGAAATCACTGTTATTATATTTATTCTAAAGATGAGAACACTGAGGTACCATACGTTAGCAACTCGCCCAAGATGCACAGTGAATAAATGGAGAACCAGGACTCAAATCTAGGCAGTGTGACCCCAACGTGCTAATAAGACTCCACACTGCCTCCAGGCGCTCAGTACCGTTCGCTAAACAAATGACCACAGGCCAGTGCTAGGCAAATGGGACTCTGAGCTGCTTGTGCCATGTGAGCCTCACTTTCCTAAGCTAACAGTGAAATCCATAGGCTGGTGGTCCTTCTCCTCCCTCCCTTCTTCACCTGTACTTGGAAAGTACCGACTATGTACCAGGAACTGTTCAAGGGGCTGAGGTCCTTAACACAACAAAGGAAATGACCACCCTGCTTTCACAGAACTTGCACTAGGGATGGGGCAGAAACGGGGAGGAAAGAAGTAAGATGGTAAGCAAGTATCAGGAAGGCACTACAGGCAGATCAAGCAAGTCAGTGTACTTGTACCTGTTCTGCAAACACACACCTGGGGCCACACAGGGAACTGCCTTAGAAACAGCAGAGTCCCTTTAGACACAGACTTCCCGGGGAACCTAGGGCTTGTCAGCACTGCAGTGGGCACGGAGCGTGGTAAAGCCTCCAGGGGGCTCCATAAATGGTGCGGAGTAGAAAGGAGGCGTCCGGTGACCCAGGCGTGAGGAAAAGCTCTGAGGATGGGAAAACACAGTATGTTCTTTAGAAGACCGTCAAGGTCACAGAACTAGGTCAGGTCTACAGTGTCGGCAGTAGAGACCAGAATCTTGGTCCCGACAAAAGGGACCATCAGTGTTTCTGCAATATAAAAACATACAAGCCTGGAATGTCTGCTGCAAAATGTAGCAAAAATCAACACTCCTAAGCAAACCTGGGGCCTACGTATCAATGAAGAGGAGTGCAACACGTCCCAGGGTTAAAAACAAAACAGGGAAACGAACATCTGTGACCTGCCTCAACGTGAAGACTCCCGGAAATCCTCACACGGAGCTGTCCAGCACTCCCAGCGGAGACCACTGAGGGTCAGGAAAATACCTGCATCCTCTTCACCTCCCACCAGGAGCCTCATGAAGAAAGACAGACAACAACACGTGCTGGCAAGGACGTGGAGGAACTGGAGTCCTCGGACACTGCTGGCGGGATTGTACAATGATGCAGCCGCTTTAGAAAGTGGTCTGGCAGTTCCGTAGCATGTTACACATAGGCACCACGTGGCCCAGAAACTCCACTCCAAGAGAATGAAAACATATTCACACAAAAACTTGTTCACAGAAGCACTGTCCGTAACAGTCAACTGATGAATGAATAAACAAAATACAATATAGCCATACAAGGAAGTAGTATTCAGTTGTCAAAAGAATGATATGACGACTCATGTTACAATATGGATGAACCTTGGAAACGTTGCGCTGAGTGAAAGAAGCCTGTCACCAAAGGCCACGTAGCACAGGGACCGATTTATATGAGTTGTCCAGCACAGGCGAATCCATGGCAGAGAAGAGCTCTGTGGTTACCAGAGGCTGCGGGTACAGAATGGGGAGCACCCATGAATGGCTCTGGGGTCTCTTCTTGTGATGAGGACAATGTTCTGTAATTAGATGGCGGTGACGGTTGTATAGCTGTGGAAATATTCTCAAAACCACTGAGTTGTACACTTTAAAAGGGAGAAGAGCGCCCTGGCCAGTTTGGCTCAGCGGTTGGAGCGTCGGCCTGCGGTACAGAGAGACCCGGGTTCGGTTCCCGCTAAGGGCATGTATCTCGGTTGCAGTTTGTCCCCGGCCCTGGTTGGTCGTGCGCGTGGCAGCCACTCGATGTGTCCCTTTCATGTCAATGTTTCTCTCTCTCTCTCTCTTCCTCTCTCTCCCTCCCAATCTATCTGAACAAAAAATGAAAAAGTGTCCTCAGGTAAGGATGAAAAAAATAAAATAAAATAAAAGGGAGAAGAGCACAGTATTGAATTCTATCTCAATAAAAAGAAACAAAAGGATGGGTTTTCACTTCCGAGATTCAGGCCTCCGTCCTGCCCATCACCTCCTGTGGGCTCTCTCCGGTGGAAGCCAGCTGCCATGCTGTGAGTTGACCTTCAGAGAGGCCCACATGGTTACAACCCACAAACAGCACCCAACAAGTAATTCAGGCCCTCTGTCCAACAGCAGCCGAAAAAACGAATCCTGACGAGAACGATGAACCTGAGACGGGGATCAAATCCTCCCCAGTCCAGCCCTAGCAAGGTCTCGAGGTCTGCCACAGCCCAGCCCTCTGATCATGGCCTGAGAGAGGGATGCTCAACCGTGCACCGGTTCTTCCTCCCCAGAAACAGTAATGCGATGAATGTGTGTTGTTTTAAGCCAAGACTTGTTCTGAGTCACCAGCTCCAGAGAGTTGAAATGGGACCTCACCGTGGTCCAGTTGCTCCCTCCACGTTACCACGCTGACTTATTCCCGGGGCGTGGTGCACACAGTAGGTGCTCAATGAAGTCTTCCAGAACGGAGTGAACATGTTAATTCTCTTTTTTCCATATGAAGCCAGAACATGCTCTCAACAAGAAAGAAAAAGAACAATGAGAGAGAGAAACACAAGGGAACCCCCCTTCACGCTCCGTGATCTTCTAATCTCTTGTATTTGGATTGAGTTCCGATCAAGACTCCCAGGGAAGGTTGCTGCCCTTGCCCTGCCCTTGACAGTGACACTGTTCTCTGCACAGGCAGGGGCTGGCTCTAAGACTTGGCCTTGGCTGTACCACCTCACTTATTCACTGGACGGCCAATCGTCAGAGCAGCACCCTGTGAGCACCCAGCCCTGACATATCACAAACCCCAAAGTCGGGCGTCAGTGGCTATTATTCAAAGATGACTTCGGGCCAGAAATGATTCATACGGCCCCTTCTTGGAGCTTTTCCTCAAACAGCCCACGCTCGGGGTCCCCCCCCCCCCGCCCCTCTGCAACACGTCTCTTCCGAGAGAGATTTATTACAGGGCTGTCAACACAATCCTACCTTGACGGAAAAAGATAAAAATAAGAAACACCTTATAAGAAGACGCCGTGGCGAAAGCTAAATCATAAATGTTTGATAAGGAATGGTCAAATCCAGACAAATAACTGTTCAGTCCCACTTTGTATGAAGCAGATAAAGTCATACAGAAAATCAATGTGATATATTGAAAGGGGGGGAAACACCGCCAAGCTCGGGGACCGGGCTACCCGGTGTTATGAAGTGGTTGCTTCACAAGAACCTGGTAATACAACAGCAGCACCAATGTTTAAAAGCGGGGTGCTGTGCGCTGACCCGCCGGACCTGCCCACGGCACCCCAGTCCTCTCTTCTGCTGCTGCCGCTGGAGAGGACCTCTGGGGTGACACACACCTTCTCGGGTGAGAGCGGTGGGGAGAAAACTGTTGCAACCGTTTTGGAGGATGATCTGGCGATTCCTACGACACCGATTACTTTGGAGGTGCGCAGAGCCTTTGTTCTAGCCCTTCTGCTCCTGGAAAATCGCCCTTTTGATGTCTTGGCTCAAGCAGACAAAACACATATACAGCGGTGTTCATTACCGACTCATGTATAAAAACGAAGTACGGACTCGACGGAAACGTCTGCCAGTAGGGGAACGAATAAATAAATCACAGGACATCCATGTGATGGGCTATTACCCAGTCGTGGCACATTAGGGGTTCTAGCTACATGTGCTGGTACCAAAGAAGGCAAGACATTATCAAATAGAAATAGCAAGGTCATGAACGAAATGTATTCTGTGGTCTCAGCTGCATGCATCTTTTAAAAGGCTATCCACGTCCGCATCTGAGGGTAAATGCCTGTAATGTTTCTGGGAGGGACCATGATAAACCTTTTTTTTTTTTTTTTTTTTTATCCTCACCCGAGGACATTTTTCCATTTTTTGTTCAGATAGAGTGGGAGGGAGAGAGAGGAAGAGAGAGAGAGGAGAGATAAACATCAACGTGAAAGGGACACATCGAGTGGCTGCCTCCCGCACGACCAACCAGGGCCGGGGACAAACTGCAACCGAAGTACATGCCCTTAGCGGGAACCGAACCCGGGTATCTCCGGACCGCAGGCCGATGCTCTAACCGCTGAGCCAAACAGGCCAGGGCCCACGATAAACCTTTAAAGGCGGTTCCTTTTGGAGAGAGGTATGGCAGGAAACCTTTACTGTTAAATCTTATCGAAGGGTTTGAAACTTTTACCATAAGTTTCTATTCTTTTCATTGTTTATTTTTCCCCAAGTGTCGGGGTGAGCAGCGAAAACAGTCACCCCAAACAGAAAAAAAAAGCGACAGTACACACATTTCCCAGGAAGAAGCCGCCCGTCTGTGAATTATTGGATAAAGACAGCAGGACCCGTGGCTGTTCTTCACTAACCCTCTACTAGCTGGTCCTCTCTGAGCGGAAACTGAATCGCGGGAGCCGGGCCTTCCTCTCGTGTTGCGTGACCTCTTCCACCTCCATAAAGAATACCAGTGTCTTCAGTTTCCTTCTGTTTCTCCCAAGCTCACCCCAAACATCCTCAGATAAACTGATCGGGTTCTGCCCCAGGTGTGACCTTCCATTTGCAGAGGTGCGTCGTCGAGGTGGGTGTACAGCGACCGGTCCATCCACCGCGTGCCCTGTAAAGTAATTACCTCCCTCCCGCTGATGGCACTCATGACATAGTCTGTAATTGTACAAAGTGGCAGCGGTTACCACAGTAAACAGACGGGGGAAGGCCTTCTGACGCCAAGAATAACAAAAGCTTGCTAAAAAGAGCCTGCACGGAGAAGGTAAACACCGCCGGTGTCACCGTGGTGAGTGATGTGTTTGCTTTGAGGTGAAATAATAGGAAATGAAGATCAATTAAGAGTGTGGTGATGAGCCTGGAATGACTTGACTTTATTGTTACGTTCCTGGCAGGGAGGGCCCTTGGGACAGGAAGGCAGCGGAGGAAAGGAGCCGGGCGCCCAGGGGCTTGCCTTCTGAAATGAGTGTCTAAGAAGGCCGGAGTGAGTTACGAAAATGAAAATATTTTTCTCAGTGTACCTGTCTTCACATAGGCAAATATTCTTTTTTTTGTTGTTGTATTTATCTTCAATAGAGCGGGAGGGAGGAAGAGAGAGAGAGAAACATCGATGTGAGAGAGACACATCGACTGGTCACCACCCACACGACCCCAACCGGGAGTGGGGACGAACTGCAACCGAGGTACGTGCCCTTAGCGGGAACCGAACCCGGGACTCTCTGGTCCGCGGGCCGACGCTCTAACCGCTGAGCCAAACCGGGCAGGGCCACATAGGCAAATATTTCAAATACTCCTGGCACTGGTGAACTAGGAGGAGACCCCTTTGGACAAGTAAACAGAACTCTCTTGACCCGCCTTCTGGAGTTAGAGACTAGTACTGGGCTTCGTAAACCAAGTGCACTCAAGAAACATTTGCTCATTGGTTAAAATGGTGTCTTAGAAGGTATTTTTCTTACATTGCACGTTTCAGCAGAGCTCCTCAAACTGCAGAGCGCGTCAGAACCTCTCTGGAGGGTTTGTTGAAACAAGACAGCTGGGTCTCACTCCCAGAGTGTCTGCTTCATGGGGCTGGGGCAGAGCCTGAGAATGTGCCACGTCTAACGAGTCCCGGGTGATGCTGACGTGGTCACTTAATCTCTCTGTGCCTCCGTTTCCTTTTCTGTAACAGAGATATGAGTAACACCTGCCTGCACTGGGTTACACCGTGTTTCCACAAAACCCACATCCACCTGGAACCTCGCAGCATGACCATATGTGGAAATAGGGTCTCTGCAGATATAATTACTTGAATTAAAATGAGGTCGTACTGGATGCAGGTGTGAACCTGACGACCAGTGTCTGTGTAAGAGGAGAAGACAGACTCCGAGGGGAGATCACCACATGAAGAAGGAGACAAGGATTCATGCTGCCACACGCCAAGGAACACCAGGGATTATGGGTAACCACCAGAGGCTGGGAGAGAGGACAGAACAGACTCCCAGTTAGACTCCCGGAAGAACTAACTCACCTACCCCTCGATTTCAGACTTCTGGCTTCCAAAACTGAGCGAGAACACACCATCTCTGTTATCTTGGGCCACCCCGTCCACGGCTCACGGTACGGCAGCCCCCGGAAAGTAGCGCGCTGCCTTAGGGGATCCTTGTGAGGACTGAATTAGCGACCACACCACAGCAGGTGTTTGGAGCAGGGCCCGGCACACAGTGACCATTACTTAAGTAGTAGTTCCTTGTGACTTTGGTTTCAGTAACACTTTCTGGTTTTATTCTTTTGCTATTGAAAAAAGTTTCTCTTGAAAAAGGGCTCAACACTGCGGAGAAGGATATAAAGCAGGGGTTCTCGATCGGGGTGACTTTGCCCCCCGCCCCCCGGGGATACTTGGCGATGTCTGCAGACACTTCTGGTTTTACAGGACTCGGTGGGCGTGGGTACTGCTGGCATTTGGCAGGCCAGGGGTGCTGCTAAACATCCCGCAATGCAGACCAAGGCCCCCCACAACGAAGGGGTATCCGCCCCGAAGGTCAACAGCTCAAGGGTGAGAAGTTCTGGTATAAGGCAGGAAATCAAAGTCACCTGGCCCCCGAGTCCTGCTTCACGAGCCATCTGTCAAGCACAGGTCCTCCTAATGAGAAAAATGACCACCAACCTCCACACCGTCACCCCCCCCCCCCCAATAAAACCGAGTCAGTGACAATAACAAATAAGAACAAATGAAGAGTCAGTGAGGCCCACAGGGCCGCGAGCAGTTGTCCGCTCCACCCGCCAGGCTGCCAAGGCAAGGTGGCCTCCACGGCCATCGGGAATCACATGCCGGGACACCAGGAGGGGCCTGAGCCTCGGCAGGGCCCGACTGCACCGTGCAGAGGCCCAGTGCGCCAGCCGCGCCGAGGGTCACACCTCCGCCCAGCAGCAGAGGTGCGTCCGGACACCCCCCCGTCTGTTCACGCCGCTCTCTTCTTGCTTGAGCACCAGCACTGTGTACCGGGCAGCGAGCCACCTGGACTCGGGCACGCCAACCTCATCTGTAGTTGTTCGTAACGTGTTGCGGGGCTCCCTGGCACGGGCTCCTTAGAGGCTGAGGGGAAGTCTGGGGAAGGAGCCCCGAGTGCCCGGCTGCCTCCACCCTTTCCTTCTCATCTGTAGGCCCAGGGCAGCCGGGAGTGTGGGCCCCGTGGAGGAGCTACTGCCCTGCCCCGGACAGTGGATGAGGGCAACCACAACGAGGGTGGTGACGGTGGGCACAGCCAACGCGGGACACACTCAAGGCGGTAAAAGTGCCACAACTCTGATGGCCCGACACGTGGGGTGAGGGAGGGACTATGGCCACCTGTTTGTTGTTCAATGCTCACCTGAGGATATGTTTTTACTAACTTTTAGAGCGAGAGAAAGGGAGAGAGAGAGAGAAACATCGATGTGAGAGCAACATTGACCGGTTGTCTGCCACATGCGCCCCGACCCGGGATGAAACCCACGACGCAGCGATGTGTCCTGTGCCCTGGCTGGGAATCGAACCTGCACCTTTCGGACAATGCCAGCCGAGCCCCCGGCCAGGGCACCGCCTGGCTTTTGGATTGTGCCGTTGGTAGGTGGTGCCAGGTACTTAGCAGCAGGACAGGGCTGTGGAACAGCAGTGAGAGGGGCGGCGTTATTGCCAGAACTAAATACGTCCATGAACCCAGAGGGAAAAACCCTCATCACATATCTGCGGGGATGCCCGGGCGGTGGAGTCTGGGGCTGGGGCAGAAGCCACGGTTGTGAGAGACTCTCAGAACGGCTGTATCCACGTCCGCTCCCTCGGGGTCCTCCTGCTTCCCCTGAAACACATCACACCAGGCGCCCATCCGTCTTCAGGGCTCCGAGCAAGCGCTCTGACGGTCCTGGCTCTTGGCTCTGGAAGGAGTCACTTGCAGGGAGAGCCAGGAAGATACACGAGATGAGCTCTGTGGATGGGTCTCGCGGGGGGAACACAGAAAGGGAATACGATGACGGGGAGACGGAGGCACAGAGAGGCGGCCCTGCATTTCACACACGCGCACCCTCTTGTTAAGAGAAGAAGCAGAGCACACCTGCGGTCCTCATGCCGACAGAGTCCTTTGTTCCTCTCCCACCCCACATGGCGATGAAGCAAACCAGAGACAGGGACGAGCAAGCCACGACCCCTCCCAAACAGGCCTTTGTTACCGGACCGAGATCGGACTCGGTGGTGTCGCTTTGGTTGGGTTTGGTGTTTCTTCCTGGCAAACCAAGGCATTGCCCTATAGCTGCACAATTTGGAGCTTACGATGCACAGAGATAACCATCCTCAAATACAGAGCTGGCCGGACCCTGAGAGACGGAACACACACGGCCCACGGGGTTCGTGACGATCGAGCCCATATCACCTAAATATAGTCTAACTTCTAAATAAGGCTTCGGATCGCAGATTTGTTTACTTTCATTTGGTGATAATTGTTCACAGCAGAACATATCAGAACATTCTATAAGAGGAACCACAGCCAGGAAATGGTAAATAATTAATCATCCTCCCTCCCAGCCTCCAGCATCTCTGTTGATATAAATGACCGTATAATTCCAAACCCAATTATCACTACTTAGCCGTTCCATTTTGTAGTTAAAATCCCACAAAATTAAAGTGCATCAATTGTTAATGGTAATAGACCAGACAAGGGATTAAAGATTATTTTAATGTTTATTTCCTGTCAAGAGATCTTTTGGCAGGAAACACCACAGACAAAAGGCTGCACACTCAGATGAGATTCACATATTTAAATCATCTACCTTCTACAAACATTATGGATATAATTACTTGTTTAATTTACTTGTTCCCTCAAGATACAGGCTGAGGAGATCAAGCCAACTTTATTAGATCAAGTTCTCGGAAAGGAAGGGCCCTGCTCTGTCGCATTTCAGAAGCTGTTTTAGCCTAAGTTGTCCATCAAACTCGGTGCCCGTGGCCCGGCACCCGGAGAAGTAGGCAGAGGAGAGACAGCGGATGGGGTGTGAAGAGAGTGGGCCCCGAGTTCAGCGCTCAGGCCTGCAGCCAGAGGGATATGTGGCCGAGGCCATCACAGAAGCTCCCCTGAGTCTCAGTTTCCCCATTTGCAAAACAAGGTTGATCAGGACCCCGTGCAGGGTGGATGAGAAGACTGTAGAAGACTGGCAGGAAGCCAGAGTTACATCCAAACCGCCACCAATGCAACATGCAAACACAGACATTTTTATGTAGCAATGCTTATTTTTAATGTGGTCAACAGATACCCCATAGATGCTTAATTCATCTTTCTAGATTATCAGAGATAAACACATTTGCACATTCTCTCTCTATTTCTCTCTCTCTCTCACACACACACATCAGAAAATAAAACTGCAATGTCCAGGGGTCTATTTATTTTTTTTAAAAAAATCAAAACAATGGTAAAAGTAAGTTCTATCACAATGTCCAATCAATTTACTTAGGATGTGGGTTAAGAAAAGTTAAAAAATTCACAGGCAAAAAAAAAAATATTAATTAATATATAATATATGTGAGAGAGAGGAGAAAGAAGGATGGATAAATGGATAGACAGACACACAGAGAGACAAAAATAATAATTGCTCACCTAAAACATTATTTAAATCATGGAGACATCGAATCTGAAAAAACTTGGGTCCTTTTCCCCAAAGTGTTCAGTTTACTGTTTGACCTGTTTATTTTCTGCCCCTTTCATTAGAATAGAAAACCCATGAGGCCAGAGGTAAGTTTGTTCACTGCTATATCGCTGATACTTAAAATGGACCCTGGCACATATAGATACTTGATATATATCTTTGGTCTAGGCAAGCAATGATGATGATAACTGTATAATCGTTTCATATTTTTACAAAGGGATGTAGATCTCATAATTCTCGTGTGAGTGTGTGAACTTCATTTACCAGCTTGGTTCCTGAAAAACTAGAAAGGTGAGAAGCTCCGCCCAAATCACACACCCCGCTGAAGGGTTGATGCCAGTTTGAACCCACACCCTCTGATTCCCAACCCTGGCTTCCTCCCATGTCACCAGTCCAGCCCCTTGCAATGTCTCTACCGGAGGGGGAGAGGAGGCGTTTTGCTTGAGTAGCAGACAGATGACTTATAAAGAAGTTTCTGCAATACTTTGGGTTCCCAGCACTGGGTGTGACCTTGGGCGAACATCCACCTCTCCGCAGCTCTGCCTCTCCGTCTGTGGGGTCTTTGTAGTGTGAAGATGCCATGTTTGCTCACACCTCTTGAATGATTCGGGATCTTCAAGTAACAGGTACGTGATTCCAACCCAACTCAAACCCGCTTATGACCACTGGAAATCTGGAGGCAGACTGGCCACAGGTACCAGGAACTCTCTACTGGCTCCTCTGTTCTCCACAGGGTCAGTCTCATCTAAGGCTGGACGGCCACTTGAGCACACGATGGTTGTGGTATGTCCAGGCTGAGTCACTGTCCAGAGGGAGCAGAAAGTAGGCCTCTGCCTGTGTATCTCCTCTAGGAGTAAGAAAACATTTCCCAGCAGTGCCCTCCATTTTCATTGGCCAGGACGGTGTCACATGTCTATTTTTAAACCAATCACTGGCAAGAGGCATAGGTTAGCATGATGACTTTATAAGTCATTGGGGGTCAAAGGCTATTGGGAAGTCATCCATCATGACTGCTATGCTTACTCTACAAAATATATGAGGCAAAGATACATAAAATAAACCTGAGTACTTATTTTTAAAAATATAGTGCCCAAATTATAAACAGCCTAACTATTCAACGATAGAGAAATGGTTAAATAAAACACCATTCAAACGGCTCCACTTATGAAATCATCGAAGTCTTTTTCCAAGCAATGTTTAATGACTTGAAAAATTCTTATTGTAAAAAAAAAAAAAAAAGAATATAAATACATATTACGAGCCTGGCTTATTTTTTTTTTAATGCTATCACTCAGAAGAAAGAACAGAACAAACAAAATATTAGCAGTGATCATATCAGGGTAGTGGAATTAATTGCACATTTAAATGTTCTTCTGCCTAGGTTCCTAAACATTTTCCTCCTCCTCCTCCTTCTTCTACCGTGCATATGATTTACTACCACTTTCAAAAAACAAAAGTTGGGTTTTCCATGTAACCAGTAACTGTTGATGGGGGAAAAAGTCAAGTCAGCTTCTATGCCTGGGTCCAGTCAAATCATTTGCTTAGGTCATTGTTAAGAAAGTCACAGTCTAATAAAATACACACATGTGTACAGAAACACCTGCTTATCTACCAACACTTTTATCACAGAAAAATCAGGATCTTCATCTTTCCCCAGTGCCCAATTCTGGAACAAGCTAGCTCTTGAGTCCTGGAGGGTAGGAGGTTGAGGCAGGGAGCGGATGATGGCAGCAGCTGTCTCGGTAACACAGAGAGGAGCCCCGATCAGGTGAAGAAATGACTGTGCTGGAGAACGAGGGAGGACAGTGAGCTGCGGACAGGTCTGCGTGATTGATTATCTTTTTCTTTTTCTTTTTTTTTTTTTAATGTTTTTCTTTATTGATTTTTAGAGAGACAGGAAAGGAGAGGGAGAGAGAGACAGAAACATTGATGAGAGAGAACATCGATTGGCCGCCTCCTGCCTGCCCTCCCCTGGGGATCGGGCCCACAACCTGGGCATGTGCCCTGACTGGGAATCGAACTGGCGACCTCTTGGTGCATGGGTTGATGCCCAACCACTGAGCCACACTGGCCGGGCTGATTATGGTTTCTTTACTGCCCTTTGGAGTGTCCAGGATTGCATCTGACATTCACGGGACATAACTTCCAAACATGTTTTTAAGTGAGCCGGCGCCTTGCTCTCGTGCCGTGTTCTAGACACCTGGCTTATCACGAAGGCTTATAGATAACTTCCTTCAAAACAGTCCCAAGAAAGCCAATAACACATTTGTCTTATACCTGATCTTGGCAGAAAATAACGATAGTAATAAATCAATTGCTAACAGCAACCATCTCTGTGCCTGGCACTCTGCCAGCCATTCCACTGACAGGATACCTAACTCCACTGGGTAATAGCTAACAATGTTCCCCCCATTCTAGAGATGGACAAAGTAAGGCACAGAGAGAGGAAGGCTCATTATGAGTCCAACCAATCAGTCTGGTAGAACCCAGACTCATACTCTCTTGCTCCTTGACACTGAAGAGGCTCCCCTTCGGGGTTCAGGGAAGTTGCAGCTACATTCCCCAGCCAAGCATGGATGCCTAGCACCTGCACCGGGGGCTGAGGGGAGGCGGGGGGCATGGTCTGGAGAGGTGAGCTGTGTTTCTGGAGTTGTCGGTGCTGAGGTTCTTGGTGACTAGATGGAACTGCTAAGCCACAGTTTAGCCCTAGACCTTGGGTGAGGATCAGGGATAGGCTCTGACATCACTCCTTCCTGTCTTTGATACAATTTTAACAATCTGCTCACACTTCCAGGGACCTGTGTGGCTTCCCACCTACAGGGGACTTGTTCTCCTGCCAGAGTACCACACTGAATAGCTGCTGCATTCAACCTGAAATCCATAGATCTTTAAAGAGTCTAATTCAATCTTTATATCTTTTCTGTAGGCACAAAGGAACCACAGCCGTCCAGTGCCTTGGGGCTCTCTCTCCCATTCACCGCTGCTGTTTGAGCATGCTGGGATGCACACCGGAGAAACAGGGCAGCTTAAGGAAGACGGCATGCATCCGTGCTGCTTGGGTGCTTCTGATGGAAGAGCCTTCGTGGGATCCTGATAATGTAAACTGAGAGATGCTGGGGACCCGGGCCTTGGGTGGGGGACGTCCAACTTCCTCGTGACTATGACAGCTAAACAGATGGGCAATGGCTGTAGCAGTCAAGGGGCTATCAGTCCCAGGCTACGAGACTCTCCATCAAGGAGACGTGCATTGTGGTAAGGGCTTAGGGATATACACCCAACAGCCACCCCACTTTTCCCCACTCCTTTTTCTTTAGAAGGTGTGTCATGTAAGTGATAGTATAAACTCTGAAATTTTCTTTCCGTACCTAGGGGCTAGCTCCTCAAAACCCACAGTGGAACTTTTGTAGGCCAGTTGAGATTTGTGGGCCGAGGGGACGTGGCAGGGAAACCCATTTCTAACCTTTCACCAGGCATAACATGGACCGTGAATGGAATTCCTGAAGGTCCACGGTGGCCTCTGATTGAAAACCATTAAATCTGGTTACCCGAGAACACCTCCATTATAATAAATACATCACTATGACAACATATGCTAATTGCACGATTTCAAAGACTAGAGTGAGCAACCCACACATGAAAAATGCATTCCCACGCGGCTGTGTTCATACCACCTAGGCTTCAGATTCAGGCTGAGTCGCCGGGAGAATGCTAAACGTCTCCTGAACAGGTGGCCACCCTGGCGGACCCTGTTTCACCCAGGCGACAGAACTGGACCTGTGTTCCTCCGGCATGTGGGTGGGGTCTCCAGTTTATGGAATGTAAGGAAGAAATTATCTGCAGATTTGCAGATACAGACGAGTATGCTCTCCTATAAGGCAAAGAGAGTGCTGAACAAATACTTTTCATCTTCAAAGTATGTCCGGAAGAAATCAGAGACACGATATGGTCACTGTATTTAGTCATCTATTACAAGGAAAAATAAGACCCTTTCAACGGAATTTAGCCAAATGCTTTTTCTTTTCTTAATCTGGGCTCATTCTTCCTGGTTTTCTTCTTCATCATCTCTCTTCCCTCCTTTCCCAGACGTTGAAGTCAGTCCCACTGGCCCCCAGTTGCTGTGAGGGATACACAGATAATGACAGCAGAGCCTGCCCTTCGCGGAACTAAGGTTGGATAAGAGAGGTAGGTGAAAATGCCCCCGGCGCCTCGGATCCAACCACAGACGGAGTCCGGATCTTCCCTAACTCGCCGCCCTGGGAAGCCAAGATCGCGCAATTCTTCTGACTGTCCACTAAGCAGACCTGGAACTGGGGGCGAAGCATATTTGTGAGATTTCCCTAAGGGTGAAACAAGACGATGCATGAACCCACCTTGCCCGTCACAGACACTCAACGCGCCAAACGACAATGTAACCACAGGGACGCACTGTTCCGGCCGAGGTCCAAGGTGGGCGGAGCCACGAGAGGAGGACACACGGAGAGAAGAGTAAGAGGTGGGAAAGAGCCAGGTCGCGGCAGGTGTCGATGTGCATGGGAAGAGTTGTGTGAAACAAAGAACCCGGTGCAAAGTCAGTGCAGCAATAGACAGAGCCCCAGATGAGACGGATGGAGGCATTGAGTCCGAGTGCTGTAGCGGGGGCGCCGGCCACATCGGGCGTGCAGGGCGGAGACCCAGGGCGGGCAGGGGGGAGGGGGGGTGTTCCTAATGAAATAGGTGTGTTCTTATCAGAGGCTGTTGGCACAGGGCAGCCGGAAGTGGGTTCCCGGAAGCGGGACAGCCTGTGTGATCGATTTGGGGATCCTATGTAGCTTTCTCTGGTTGGTCCTGAGTTGGAAGTAGGTACAAAAATCAGGGAAGCTGGGCATCATTGACCACGTCCTGGACACTCTTGCTTGAGTGCTGCAGAGGTTGTGGGAGAATAGGCTCTGGCCACTGTCTGTCTGTATGTTCAGTCTTCATTAGCAAGATCATCTAATGACCAGTGACAGTTTACCTCCAAGCTGTCCACAAAAAGCGCAGAGAAAGAGGGGACCACCCATCGGTGCTGCCTGAGGACCAGGGCATCATGTTCCCAGAAGGCCCCACATGGTCTGGAAATGGACTCCCTAGGACACGGCCCTTGTGTAGGGCTACATGTGAATTAGAGAAGGAAAAGGTGCTTTGGTGTCCCAAAGAAATAGCCGTTTTTCCTACAACTTCTGGGAGGTGGCAACTTATTCAGTCATCTTGCAACCTAATTCCTGTCTGATTTTCTCCCTGGCTTCCCCTTCTCCAGGGTGCCACACACCTGTTCTGGGTGAATGAAAACAAATACGGTGTACAGAGTGGAGGGTTCAGAAGGGCGGGGGAATAATGGGAAGACAAAGCTAAAGCCAATGAAAAGGAAAAGCTCACCGTTGGTATTGCGTTTCTGCCAAAGAGATCACTAACGTTGCTTTGCAGAAAAACAGGAATAAAAACCCCTGGCTCGTTAGAGTTGGAGGGGAAAAGGCCTGGTATCCCCCAAAGGCAGAAACACTCAGTTCGATGTCACCGGCGTTAGCCAACACATTGCTGGCCCTGTTTTAGGAGCCTCTGTTTTAGGAGCTTCTGTTTTGGGTCTCGGGCTTAAACTTTGCATCTGCCGCTCCTCAGCCAGGAGATCCTGAGTCACGCCGAGGACAGCTTTGAGGAATAAGGGAAGGGACGGTCTCAGGGCTTCCGTGTGACGCCAGCACTCAGTGTGCAGCCGGGAAATGGAAGCTATTATTTTGTAAGACGGGGAGGAATAGGCCCCCCCTCGTGGGGTGGTGGCAGTGCAGGTGTGATGTCATGGAGATTAGGTCTAGAAGAGTGTCCGACACAAAGCGGGCTGGCACCCCTTCCCTCCTAATAGATCCAAAGATGCTTTGCAAGAGATTTCATTGTACAGCACACTGAGAAGGGACCCCTCTCATGTGATCACATGCTCGTTGGTGCAATGAGGTAAGTGTGTAGAAAGACAGAAGAAGGCAGAGTCACCAGCCACTGTTCAGAGTGAGAGGGAAATTTAAGCAACACTTTACATGGTAGTTACTCCACAGCCTTTGCGTGTGTCTGGCCAGCATTCATTTGCCCTTACGGTCAAGCACCCTGATTCCTTTGGGAAACAGCGCCCCCATCCCCCCTTCATGGTGGCACATGACTTACACTGTTCTGCTCATTCCCATGTGCTGATTCAAGGATGCACCCCAACTAGACTAATGAAGGTCAACTGGTCAACTCCAGGTTTCGACACGGGAGCTTAAAATCCTACAGGTGCAGCTGGCTTTGCCCTTATCAAGGAAGAGAGCTCCCGAGTCAGCACCGGGAAAAGCTGAGCCAAAGAGGGGAAGAGAGAGATTCCTGATGACAGTCTCTGAAGAGGTCCAGGGGAGCCTGAATCAATTATACACCTAGATATAACAAACTTAAAACATGTGTTTTTCTTTATTGATTTTTAGAGAGAGAGGAAGGGAGAGGGAGAGAAACATCGATGAGAGAGAACATCGATTGGCCCCCTCCTGAATGCCCCCCACTGGGGATCGGGCCCACAACCTGGGCATGTGCCCTGACGGGGAATCGAACTGGCGACCTCCTGGTGCATGAGCCGACGCTCAACCACTGAGCCACACCAGCCGGGCTATATATATAACACACTTTTAAATATGCAAGTTATTGTAGTGCTACACGGCTAAGGAACGAAAGGCTGAGACAGAGGATGGAGGGATGTTACTTTATTTAGTGAGGACAGTGTGGCCGGCAGAAAGACTAATGGTGCCCAGAGATGGCCATGTGCTTCTGATCCCTGAAACTGTGACAATGCTACTTGACCTGGCAAGGGGGACTTTGCAGATATACACAAGTGAAGCTTCTGGAGATGGGGAGAGAATGCTGAATTACCCCGGTGGGCCCGATAGAATCACAAAGATCCTGAAAAGATGGAGAAGCCAGACAGGAGGACTAGAATCAGAGAGATTACAGACGCCACAAAGGCAGATCTGAAGATGAGAGAAGAGGACCACGGGCCAAAGAATACAAGTAGCCCCTACAAACTGGAACAGATCCTCCCTGAGTCCCTCCGGAAGGAACCCAGCCCTACCGACACCCTGAATTCAGTCCAGCGAGACCCATTTTGGACCTTTCGCCTCCAGAACAGTAAGAGAAAACAGTCATATGATTTAAGGCACCATCGTTGCTGTCGTTCGTTACAGCAGCAAGGGGAGACTAATACGGACGGCCAGAAGTCTTTGACGGGCATTTATACCGAGTGCTGAGGGGTGAGGAGGAGACAGCTGGACCGAGGGTGGGAAGAAGATCATGGCAGGACAGGAAACAGAATACGGAAGACCTCAGGTGGGAAAGGAGTGGACGTTCTGAGAACAGCAATTTCACTGTGGCTGGAATGAACATTGCTTAGCCTTGAGGTTCAGAGAAGAATTTAAAGCACTTTAAATATTCAGCGAAGCCCGAATTTGGGGGAGACAAAGCATTCTTTAATGATATCCTTGATTCTAAACTCATTGAGGACTAAAACTAAAGCTCTTCCATATGTTAATAATAACTAGCTCAGAGAATTCCACCAAGTACAATTTTCCTTAGTCATTCTAATTTGTATGCCTATTTAGATTCCTAACATGCATTCCAGATTTTCTGGATGTGTCTCATTCTCATATATTCTGTTCATATGCTGGGCCCATAATAGGCACTACATAAGTATTTGCTGGAGAAGTATGCCCAGGGTTTTTTGGTTTGCAAATACAATCCCTGATGCTATGTCACACTCCTTATGACCTGTTCTCTCAAGTCACCTTAGAAATAAGGAAAATGTTTTGGTTGCACAGAAGAGGACGGCGACAGACCCAGGGGTAAGGGTCTGTCCCTCAGCTGCCCGTCAGATCGGAAGCCAGGGGTGGGGAGGAGGGGGGTATGAGAGAGGGAGGAGCAGTGAATTTTTTTCATAAAGTAGTATCAAGATATCAAGTAAGCTGGACGTTACTAATTATGACAGTTTCCTCACACTGGGGCGAAAATAATTTTTTGAAGAGGGGCTGTCCCCCACACCATTTCAGCTGCTGAGCAAGCCAAAAGCAATGTGAACCAACAGCATGGACACAGAAGGCCAGGGCTTCCTTTTAAAGCAGTTCCTAGAAGGCAAGGAACCAGTATATCATAGCGAGACAATCATTTATAACGGGACCATTATTAGGAGCCAAGGTATAAAAATTGTACATGAAACGGCCTTATAAGCAGATTCCGTGCGTGGCTGATTAACCTCCCTGTCCCACTGGGGGCTGGTGGCTCCGGGGAGTGGTAATGAGATGTGGCAGTCATTCGCCTCGAGGTCACAGGTTTAAAGATGGACATGTTGGAAGGGGCCTAATTGCTACTCTTGGGTGACTCGACGGAGCACAGACGGGGGGTGCACAGGTACTTTGTGGGCTTGGGGACACAGAGACCAGGGACCGAGTCCCTGCACTGTCCCTGGACCAGCTGTGGGATGTTTGTGCTGGTCAGATCCTCAGTTTCACAACTCACAACACCTTGTCAAGGTTGATCTTTCTATCTATTTATCTATTTATTTATTTATTTATTCATTCATTTATTCATTTATTTATTTTAATCCTCACTTGAGGATATGTTCTTATGGATTTTAGAGAGAAATAAAGGGGGAGAGAGAGAAAAACATGGATGTGAGAGAGAAACATCGATCAGTGACCTCCGTATGCGCCCTGACCAGGGATTGAACCCACAATCTAGGTATGTGTCCTGACCAAGAATCCAACCCACAACCTTTCAGTGTACATATGGGATGATGCTCCAACCAACTGAGACACCAAGCCAGAGCAGAGTTGATTTTTTATTTATTGATTGATTTTAGAGAGAGAGAAAGGGAGAGGAAAAGAGAGAAACACTGGTGAGAGAGAACATTGATTGGCCACCTCCTGCATGACCCCCACTGGGGATCAGGCCCACAACCTGGGCATGTACCCTGACCGGGAACCAAACTGGCGACCTCTTAGTGCATGGGTCAACACTCAACCACTGAGCCACACCGGCCGGGCAAGGTTGATTTTTTTTTTTTTAGATAAATATGAGTATGCTTGGCACATGGTAGGTGTTTGATATACGGCAATTATTACTATTTTAAGAATCCATGTTTCCTTTCGAGTTCTTAGGCGCTCACAGGGAAAGCGGTGGCTATGACTGTTACAGGCTACAGCCCTGCTGGATCTTCTTGGGTCTGGATAGCTGTACAGAGCTTCTCCGCCACTTCAAGTGGACAAAGAAGAGACCTTTATCACGCGCGATCTAGTCTGAGTTAGCAGGGGCAGCAGTAATAGCAGTGCTAACATGCATTGAGAGCTTTCTATGTGCCAGGCAGTTGTGAGTGCCTCGCCTCTATGAACCCATTCAATTCTCAGAGAGTCCCACGCAGTAGGTACTAGCAATAGTACAAGTCATACTAATAGCAGGGATTCATAATAAATACCATCACTGTTACCATCAATAATCGCAGTTTTACGCCTAGTAGGAGGAGGGACATAATTTGTACCCACACGGTAGGATTCCAGACTTTGGTTGACTGTTCAACTATGTGCTGACCCTAAAGGGCTGGGCAGTTAGAAAAGAGAGGTTTTTCCTGCATCTGTGACGAATGTGCCTCACACCCAGGGCTCCCCGATGATGTACCCCACTGTGGAACCGGTATCAGCAGGAGCCAAAGAAATAGTGGTCAGAGTGGGAACTGTCCCTGGACCCGAGGCTGTCTTAGCTGGCAGAGTCCATGGCCAGAAAGTGGGGACTTAGCTTGTCCATGAATCTCATCCATCAGGTGGGGCCTGGTGGCAGGACAATCACAGAGACAAACGAGGTGAGGACTGCGGGTCTGGGCAGCCTTGACCTGGAGCACACGGATGGTGCCCCACAGAGCTGGGAGATCCCACCTAGGCCGACATGGATGCCGGGAGCCCAGAGATGGAGAAGCAGTGAGAGGGGCTTTGAGCACAAAAGAAAGGAACGTGAAACCACAGAAAGATGAACTCAGAGACCAAAGCCCTGGGTTCAAATCCCACCTCTGGCTTCCTCTCCCTGCCCTCTCTCTCCTCTCCACCATTGCCTTATCCCAACCACATGGATGCTGGAGAACGGATATTCACAAATACCCCTTGATTAGGAATTCTGATTCCGTTATATACAAAAGGGCCGTGTAATTCATTTAATGTTTTTGTTAAATGGAGAGAAATGCCAAATTGCTTGGGGGTGGGAGAGGTCTCCTACACAGGTACATCACACCCAGTTTAATAGAGCTCTTGAGTGTTAACTCTCCAATAAATTGATTGTCGCCCCCCCCCCCTTTGCACTTTCCAAGGACCTAAGGCTCTTGATGAAAAGGGAGGAATAATCCTTTCTTTGGTGTCTGCGATCAAGATCTATTTGGTAACCCACTCCTCTAATACCGCCTGTGCAGAGAAATAATTTCGGCTCCCCGTTAATTTGAGTATTGAACTGAAATTCCGCAGCTGCCTTCTGCCAAGGCTGAAAGCAGAAATTAATTTCAATGACCCAGGCGAGTGGAGGGGAGCTCTGTCAGGTAATTAGTCTTCGTCTCTGCTACTCAGGGTCTATCACTGTGCTAATCCATACATAAACCCGGGCATTCCCGAGTCACTCCCAATCTGCGGGGCCGTTTAACTACCTCCTGCTTGGGTTCACCCACAGCAGGGGCCTCTGCAGGCAGAGGGGGGGCCCTTGCATGGTCCCCTTCCTATTTGGGGCCGGCAGAATCCACGCCGGTGGTTTACATGGTCTTTTCCTGTTTGATGGAGTCCGCCCTTGATTAAGTAGGGCTCAGGGTGGGAGAGGGGGAGGGGGTGTGGGGGAGGGGTTCCCCTCCTGCAGCCCTCCGACTGGCCAGTTTATTAATGGAAGAGGCAGCGATATTGATAGCCCTGACGCGACAAGTGCAGCAATTACAGGGTCTGTCCTTCCAGGCTTCTAATGAAAAGGGAGTCTTTTTCTACCCGGGATGGGTCCTATTGTCATATCCGCATTGGGTTCCGGTTTGGGAGGCGGGCACCCCTGCCTTTTCCTTTAAAAACATCTCCTGAGGGACCCTTAGCACCTGAAAAAGTCGAGGGAGGTGCAAAATGCTTTGTTCTCAGCTGGGGTCAACCCGAGGAGAAGAGAGTGTTTTGGAGAAGGCACCTGTTCAGGAAAGCAGCCTGCCCCCCTCCATCCCTCCTCTGGACGCCTCTCTGAGCTTCGTGATTTCCGTGCTTTTAACCGTGAAAGGACAGAGAGGGGCAAATTCAACAGCAGCTGTGATAATGTCCTGACGTGTATATATCTCTCAGTGTTGTCCACCCTCTAGCAAGCATGTGGAGTGATGCTCGACGGTTCCATTTTACAGATGAGGAAACTGATGCTCAGCTCAGAGAAGGCAAGCAGCTGGTGGTTCTTTCTGATCGGAAGTCTTTCTTCAGTCCCCTCCAGGCACCCAGCACTCAGGGGTCAGGCAGGTAGCGTACATGGTGGAAGCAGGTGAACTGAGACTGTGGGACCTGGGGAGCCCTCACCCCATCTAAAGGGGCAGTCTCCCCTTGCCCACCCCACGCCCCTCCTGCCAGAATTCTAACCCAAAATGGCTGGCCTTGGGGGGTGCTATGATATTTTAAGAGAAGTAAAAAATCTGGACTTTCAAGCGACAATGCCTTAAATGATGTTAACTCATTTGTTAGTGAAGCTCACGTGTGTGACTTTAGAGAGGTCCCACCTGCCTCCCTGGAAGCGTTCTGAACCCTGTGTTCGTTTGCTTGTGTTTTGACCCTCTCATCCAAACGGAAATGACCCAGCTTTGCTCACCAGCCTTGCCGCTCTCGGTTGGAGCGATCACACGCCACAGTCTGCCCAGGCACTGTGTGGGAACTACAATGGAAACAAACTGGGATCCCCAAATGCCTTCCTAAAAAGTCCCTCCACAACTGACATCAGATCCTTGTTCTACTTTTTTAGCAAATCTCATCCCTCGCCCAGGCCAGTTGCAGACAAACCTGCAGTTTTTTTTTTTTTTGGGGGGGGGGAGGTCTCTCCCCAGCCCCACCTCTTCGGCCCAGTCGTCTTGAGCCAACCCTGGGTTTCTTCCTAGTTCACGAATAAACCAAATAGGTGACCTTGGGCACTATCCACGCCCCCCTCCCTTTCTGTGTGCCTCAGTTTTCTCATCTGTAAAATAGGAGGGTAATTCTGGACTCAGGTTTGTTGTGAGGCTCCTAAGAGATAAAGCATGGGAACCTTTGGCCACAGTGCCTGTCTGCTGGTAGAGGCCAGCCAGCCTTGACCGGTGCCAAAGAACCCTGCACGTCTTCGGATCCAAGGTAGCTGACCTGCGCACGCTCCTATTCTGAGTTTCTCCCCCAGAACAAGGATGACTGAGCACCGGAGAGCAAGCCAGTCTTTAAGCCTCAGTGTTTCCACTTCTAAAGTGGGCTTTCTACGCCTCCCTCATAGAACTGCTGGAAAATTAGGAAAGGAAAGCAGGGCCGATACTTAGTAGGCCTGCAGGAACCCCAGCTCCCTCTACCAGCTCCCGGAAGTCTTAATTCTCTTGCTTTAGACCGATGGGTCAGGGTTTATGCTTCAGAGTTCTTTTTTCATGCTTGAATCTTGACAGGAGATACAATGGTGAAGTCTCCTAATCTCTTCTCATTTTCTGTGAATTCCTAGAAATGGCAACATTCCCTCCTAAAAAGAGAGGGGGGGGGGAGAGAGAGAGAGAGAGAGAGAGAGAGAGGACAAACAGAAAGGCTCTGATGCTCTAATGCATTTTATTGGAATCAAAAGTGCTCTCTCTGGCTCTGAACCCTCCCACCCCCCACCCCCCACCTGCTGCTGGGGGCACCGGGAAAGTCAGAAGCATTAGCGTGGTGTCAAGTAGCACTGCCATCCACATTCTGTGAGAGTCAATTGCAATTAACAGGGCCATTCAGAAGGGCAGGTTCAGGCCAGACAAAGGAAGCACAGCCAGATCTTATCAGAACCCAAGGCCAGCAGGCTGGGTCTTTCCTAGGTTGTTTGCACAGACACTCTCCCCACCCCCCTACCCCCCACCCCCCACCCCCAAATAAATGGTAGTGGGAGAAGAGCTGGGTAGGAGAAGGAAAGCTGGACCCAGAGGGGAGGGAAAGGCGCTATTAGCAACTGGCAGGGAGTTTAAACATAGAAAGACAGCCTCCTGAGCCCACCCCTTGGGTCCAGATCCTGGCTTTTCCCTGGCTCCTGAGGACAGCACTAACACCTCCAGGTCTTGGTTGGCTTATCTTTAGAAGGAGAAGAGCAACAGTACCTTCCGGTTTTTAAAACTGTCCTGTGAAATAATATTTGCAAAGTGCTGAGGGCAGAGCATGCTACAGGGCAGTGATGTTGAGGGCAGAGCTTGGCTTGGAGTTGGGGCAGAGCCCTGGAGACTCAGGAGACGAGTGGATTTGTCAAACAAGCATCCGGGGGAAGCACGCTGCATGCAGACAGGTGGCAGGTTGAAAGCCACTGCCTCTCCACCTGGGGGAACCAGGCACGGGGAACCCCTGGGAGGGGGTTCATGGGTGCTGATACAAACTACGGAGCTCCCGTGGGTGGAGCTCCCCATTTTGGCACTCCCCACCCCCAACGTGCTTACATTTCTTTTCAACCAGAAGGGCTTGAGCACCAACTGTTCACTTTGCTCTGTGCCATTTACCAAGGGGCACCCAGGAAACCACCTGTCCAGCCCTTCTTCTTTGTTTCTGTGTTATGAGAGTGATGTTAGGGACTAAAGGAAGTGTGATTCCACAGACAGTTCCAGAGAGACCTGATTTCAAATGCCAGGTGGGCCACCGATGAGTAACATGCCCACGAACCCGTGGCCAGGACTGTTCAAAGCCTCATCTCTCACGAGCAGGCAGGGATACTTATCATCACGGGGTCATGTGAGCATAAGCAGAAAATGTGGAAGGCGGGGTGGGTGTTCAGTGGGCACAATTTATTTTTTACTATTCCAGCTCCCTTGGTGGGCTCTGGATGGACTCGAACCGCCAGCCTGTCTCAAACGGGCACATGCCCGCCTGGAGCTGGGCAGACGAGGGGAACACGTCCAAACCACACCAGCCACTTCAGCCAGCTGAGGAGTTCTCCCCGGCGCACAGGCCCTCAGAGTGCTCTTCTGAATTCTTTAAATGATGGCGCTCACGCCGGCACCTGAAGAAGTGATCTGACGGAGCAGACGAGTTAACTGGAGGGTGAACACTACTCGATCCTCTTCCCAAAAACAAAAGCACGACTCCAGGGAAGGTGGGGAGACTCCTCTCTCTGTGTACCTTCCCAGCGAAGCTGCCTGCTTTTGTCCGCACGTCTCGGGACTTGGGCACATACCTTTCAGACCCTCTTAGAATGCCCGAAACTTGAGGCTAAAATATCCATTCATTTAAATTTTTTAAAGTTCCCCTGGAGCTAGAGAAAAGGGGGTCATTACGAGTAAGCAAAAGGGCTGAGGATGGTGGGGGACGAGAACGGTCGCTCTGTTTTCTATCAAGACAAAAAATAATAGTACACAGCAAAACCTCATTAAGTCAGTATCGGTTCATTCAAAAGAGCTTATCATTTGCAGTTACTATTCCCCAATCAACCGGATGCCTCCATTGTAATCTTCTTTAATGTGGAAAGTCTGATAATTAAATATATTAATATATCAGGACAGACTTTATTCGGAGGCATGTGGCATTCTGTGTGATGTCTCTAAGTGGCCCGCGGACCAATCAGTGCGTAGTAGGTGTTCAATAACCCTCAGCTTCTTCCCCCTGCATCTTGTGTGATCAGAGCTTTCATCTGGTCTACAACGTGTCTACTCCTTATCAATAACCACGCGTTTCCATTTTAATATACTACCTTTTATTAAACTGCAGCTACACACTCTTAATAGCAAGGGCCCGTCCAAGGCGCTTTAATCACGACTGGAGTGCAGATGTCTCTCCGAGGAAAACACGGGCAGTGCTCAGCAGCTGGGATGGGGACCGTCCATCCACCTTCCTGTTGGCAGAATGAGTTACAGGATTGTATTATCAGTGCAATTAGCCAGGTCCCTCTGCACTTCCACGGCGGACCTCTTGGCTCTGTACAATAAGAAGCGCTTTCCTCTGTGACCTGGTTTCCAAAGCGTTTCTTCCCCAAAGTGGCCACCGCTGATGACTGCATGGACGGGACAACTTCCGAATTGGACTGACAGCCAGGACTGATGACCATGAGGTTGACGCTGCTGAGGTTGATGACATGGATGATGTGGGTGCGCGCTCAGTGCTGCGCAGCGAATGTGCTGGTCCCTGCGTGCGCGCTGGGTGAGCGTTTTCAGCATGTAATCCTCCCAGCGACTCTCTGAGGAAGGAACGGTCGATACGCCCATTTTGTAGATGAAGAAACTGAGGCTTGGAGAGGATGAGTGACTTGGTCAAGACCCAAAAACAAAGTGGCCCACCCAGGATATGGACCCAGGTGTGCAGCTTCTAATTCTTCAAGTTACATAACACTGACCCTGTGTCTTTGCTTGGCTGCCATGACAGGGTACCACAGACGGGCGGCTTAAACAACAGATACCCACTCCTCATCGTTCCGGAGGCTGGGGAGTCTGAGATGCAGGTGCACCCACAGATTCACGTTTGGTGAGAGCTCTCTTCTTGGCCTGGAGACGGCTGCCTTTCCTCAGTGCATGGAGAGAAAGAGAGAGAGAGACTCTGCCCTCCTCTTCTTACAAGGACATGAATCCCATCACGAGGGTCCCACTCTCATTACGGCATCTAAAGCTAATCACCTCCCAGAGGCCCCACTTCCAAAGATGATCACATCAGGGGCTTCAACACATGAATCTGTCTGGTCAGGAACAGCATATCAGAATTCCCATCCTCCTTCCCAGATGAGTTGTCTCTGGGTCCCTTCGCCAGGACCTAAGGCAGTGTGGCCCAGATCCAGGAGCACCTGCCATCCTTCCTTAGGCCTCCTGGGTGATGGATTAAGTACATTATGTTTTGGTGGTGGGGGGGGAGCATTCATTCAGACCATAGCATTGAGGGAAGGGAGGGTCTTTCAGTGGTTCTAGCAACATCTCCCTCCTCTTCCTCTCTTTTCTTGATCAGGTCTGACCTAGTCCCACACCCTGTCCAAGGACATAAATCACATCTTCAGCATGAGGAGTGAGAGAATCCAAGAGAAGGACTGAAGGGTAGAGGTCGCAGACTAACCCAGTAATATCTGCTAATACTCAGACAGGATGCCATGTGCCTAGCACTATGTTGAGTGCTTTAGTGAATGATATAATGTATTCCTCACTTCATTTCAAAGTATCCTAGTAAGAAGATACAGGTATTAACCCCACTGTACAGAGGAGAAAACACAGCTCAGGAAGACAGAATCACTTTGCAAGTTGTTGAAAGGGATGATTCAGTAGAACCCTAAAGGGTGAGAAAGAACACATTAGCTAAAGCAAGAGGGGAAGAGGACTCCAGACAGAGTCAATAGCCTGTGCAAAGGCCCTGTGACAGGATGGGGTGGAGGTGACAGGTTAGGAGGGGAGGAGAAGGGGGGTGAGGGTAGGTTGCAGATTGCCAGGGGCCTTGCAGGGTCTGATGAGGATTTTGGTTTGTATCCCAAGGGATATGGAAAGCCAGCGAAGGGATTCAGCAGGGAGTGGAGAATAGGGTGGTGGCCAGATCAGATTTCTATTTTAGAGAAATGACTCTAGCTTGCCCCTGAAGAAGGCATTTCGAGAGAGGCAAGAGGGTAAGCAAGGTGCCAGTTAGGAATCTTACTGACCACACTGCTATAAACGGCACCAACTCTCAGATTCAGAATTCATCACTCTGCTGCCAGGAGACAAAGGAAGGCCAAACCTCATCAGTGTTTTCTGCACCCCGTCCCTTGTTGGGGGTGTGAGGGGGACGCAAGTGAGAGAGTCTTCCTGTTTTTAGAGTCTTTTAAATGGCACATGAACCCCAAAGGGAAAAGTCCAACATGAAAAAGCAAGCAGTGGTGCCCTTTGAAAAGTTTTGATTTTATTTTAACTTTGCTAAATCTACTTACATTCACATTTTGAAATATGCATGCACGATAAAACTGCAGTTATGGTCTATTGGGTTAAAAATCCACTTTTTGGAATGGGTTCAAGGGAATACTTATACAAAAGACCTCCGAGTGGAAAGTAATTGTGCAGATAAAATAGAATGGAAGCATCCCCTATGTACGCCCCTTGCAAGATAAATGCATGATGAGGCGGGGTCTGAAACCATCACTAATGGGGGGTTCAAAATAGCCAGCTTCTTACTCCCTCGGGGAACCAGCTGGAGGGGAAGAGACTGGCTAGTCCTCAGCATCAACATTAATACTTTTCCAGGGGTCTAGCCTCTTACTTTCATAATTCGGCTGAAATCAAGAAATTGACCCCCAATTGAAAACAGTGAAATTCCTTTCTGGCATGCTTCTCACAAAGCATGGGCGACCTGGTGTTTATTTTGCAAAGTTTCAGACAAAGAGAGCTAAAAAAAAAAATTTGCTGGAAAAAATCCATCAACAAGCATTTCTGTGCTTATTCTGTGTAATTATCCTTGTATGGAGAGGCATACTAAAAAGGAAGAAAAGACGGTTCTTATTCTTCAGGAGTTGGCAGTCCTCTTAGAGGGGTGCTTCTGGGCTCCACGTGGGCCTCGGAACCACCTGGGGAGCTAGACAGAAATGCAGATCCCTGCCACCTACACTACCGCCCAACCCCTGGACCAAGTGCCTTCGAGTCCGCACAGGGCCTGGGAATCCGCATGTTAAGCAAACAGAGGGGCTTCTGACAGGGGCTGGGGTTCTGGATCACTGAATTGAACAGAGAGAGGACCTCCAGGGAACATGAGCCCCACAGAATCAGACAGGAGGGAGAAGCCTCAGGGCGTGTCCGCCACACCTTCCAGCCCAGGCGGCTTTCCTTAGCAACGGTGGCCGCTGGTCCAGCATCCAGCCTTCGCTTTAGGTCTCCAACAAAGGGCACAGCTCCTTCGTGTGGACGTGCGTCCCACTGCAGGACCACCCTCTGCTGTCCTCTGCAAAGCCTGCGAAGAGCTGGTGCTTCCTGAATCTTCACCGCGTTTGCCTCCCTGGACCTGAACGTTATGTGTGCCAAAGCCGTCCAAGGGGGCCCCTCCCGTCAACGCCCAACACGTGGGAAACAACCGTGTACTCGACGTCAGACCTTACCTGTCCGGCAACCTTTCTGAAAGCAGAATAGAGTTAAAAGAAATGAGACTCCTGCTCCTGCTTCATGTCACCTCTTTCTTTCCTCAAACTTCAGAAATTACGTAGTTAGTTATTCGTCCCAGACTTTTCATAGGGATTAGCATCAAGCTTATTTCGTTCTTGTCCCTGTTCACTGTTCTCTTCTCAATGCCTACCCCACACTCACCCTTCTTCACTCCTTTTATGAGTCCAGTACTGCCTCTTTCTCTTGTTTCTCTCCTTTTCTCCATCGATTTTACCAAAATTATCAACAGAATACCCGAGGTCATGTCGGTGACTTCTTCTTGGCATCCTGAGTGATTACTCAAAGACTCACGGGATCACAGAACGTCAGAATTTGAAGGAGCCTTGGAAACCAGCCAGGGCGAAACCCCTCATTGTGAAGGTTAAGGAGCTAGGGTGCAGAGAGGACACGGGCCAACCTGAGGCGCCCACGCTGGGGACTCCGCCAGCACTGGGACTCACATCTTCTCCCTGGCTGAGTATTTTCAAATGGCCGGCCTTATTTGGGACTGGGAAACCTAGCTGTGTGGTCAAGCAGATTCTAAGGCCCAGCCTCTCGGGGAGGTGTGGTGACAAACAGACTAGGAAGGACAGTGGCCTATAAGATCCCTAACTTCTGTAGACCAACACGTTCCATGAGAGAGCAAAGTCACCCACACTCCCAACTGCTCTAGGGTGATGTTCTAAAAGAGGAAACAGTGCCACTAAGAGACCAGACGTCATAGCGGCCACACAAACAAAACACAAAAGGAAGTGGAAACACACCTTACCATGCTGGCCCTAGGTCAAAAGGACATGGGACTTCACTGACAGAGATCCTGATGGCCAAGCCATCAAACAAAGGTGTGATGGATAACAACCCCAAGTCGAAAGTGAACACCCATGAGCCCACACTGATGGAAATAAATAAGCAGGGGAGGAGACACAAAGCCCCGGGCAGGAGAACGCCAAGGAGTTGAGGTAGGCACCCTCCCTACAAAGGGCGAGAGCGTCAATCCCCACTCAGCGTGGGCGGCACGTAGAAACTTCCCTCCAAAATGAACTGATGGAATGGATGAGGAAAGAGTAACTACAGTGCAGCAACCTGAAATACTCCCCCTGCTGGTGAAAGAGGTCAATGTCACAGTGATAAGTCATGTTGACAGCCTTGCCCTTGATATGATGTGATGAAAAGGACACCTTACCTCTGTGTCTTCTCCCCGAAAACCCATAACCCCAGTCTAATCATGAAAACAAACCAGACAGATTCCACTCCTGGGGCATCTTAATAATCCCTGCCCAGTCCTCCTCAAAAGCATCAAAGTTATCAAAAAGCAGGAAAGTCTGAGAAACGGTCACAGCCCAGAGAAGTCTAAGGAGACATGATGCTTAGGTCCAGTGTGGGATCCTGGAATCAGGTCAAAATTAAGGAAATCTGTATAAACCATAGACTTCAGTTAATAATAATATGTTAATATTGGTTCTGGAATTGTAATACATGTACCAAAAAATGTAAGATGTTAATAATAGGGTAAACTGGGTATAAGGGACATGGAACTGTGTACCACTGTCTCCGTTTCTTTTTGTAAATTAAAAAAAAAAAAGGGTTCAAAACATAAAGTCTATTTAAAAACATAAATATACATACTAAATAAAGTTAAAAAAAATAGTATGTAGAAAAGCATATGCCGTTCTAGAGGTGGACTGGGGATTCTTGGACTAGGGAGTTTGAGGGTCCCAGTCACCCTTGAAGGGTGCAAGTCCTGGGTGCACAGGCCCCAGGGGATGAGCACAGAAGGGGCCCAGAGAGGGCTCGTGGTTATTACAGACTAAGGGTCGAATTGCAGCCGACCCCACAAAGCTGAGTCGTCAGGGGCTCCATCGGCATGATCTGTGATGTCCTCCAGCAATGCTTCAAGTGGGAGCCAAGTCTTTAGACCGCCTGGGATCTGTGACATGTAAGTGACAACAAATCAGAGGAGGTGGGGGGCATCCTAGGATGTCAGCAAGAACACCTTTCCAAAGGCAGGCTCTTGTTCCAGTGATACAGACAGAACACCAGCCAGGCTTTGCGAGGGGCCATGATGTTCTCACCGTTTCGACTCAATGGGAAATGTCCTAGAGGTGAATGCCCCCTTTCATAACCATGCCAGCATTCAAAACGGTGTTCATTCGATCCTGTTCCTTTAGGCAAACAAATTCGAGCCAGAAATTGTATGGGGAATGATACTTTCTTGTTCACCATTGTGCCTTTCTGCAATAAATAATTTCCAGTCAGGGTGCTAGAGAATTCCAAATGATAGACATATTATGTTCATGAAAGACAACTTTAAGAAAAATCTTTCTGCAATAAAAGTGAGGGTTCCACACCCCCCCCCCTCCTTCTTGGCATCCCAGCTTGCCATAGAAATGAGTGATTTTGTGAATTTCTGCCAAGTTAGATGGTTCAGCATGCTATTAGATTAGTCTGTTTATACAGAAACAGCCCAAAATAGGAAACACACAGAAGCTATTAAAAAGGGGAAGATTTGAATGGTTTTCTTGCTGCAAGTGGGAAATAAGATATGAGTCCGTCTTAATGTGATAAAGAAGTGAATGCCTCTAAAGCAAAGCGTCGGTTTCTTCATCTTGTCTCAGAGGTGACAATAACAGGGACATACAGACAATTATTTAGGGTTCGGTGAGCAAGGCAGGCAGCGAAGACTGCACAGCCCAGTCGGGGATGCTGGTTAGAAACAGCTCCCTTTCAGAAGACAAGCTGTGGCGTAAGGCATCAGAGGAATTTTCAAAGGGAAAGATGGTTCCAGGCAAAACAGACAGACAGACAGACAAAAAAACACAAACACAAAATCCCAGATCAAATAAATACCTAAGTACAAAGAGGTTTCGGAAATTCCAAAGTGATATTCCAATTTCACGTCTGCCCTTGGGCTGATCTGGGAGCTCATGGAAATCCCGTGACCTCGTAGGTCAATGCGATTCCAGACAGAGGACTTACAGTGACTTCTACCTGTGAGATGATGTGGATTCTTACTTTCCTCATCTATAAAGTGGACGGCGAGACCTACACCTTGAAGTCACCTCGTTTTTTTCTCAATAAGTCACTAGGTGATAGATGGAGCAGAGACGGGTCACATAAGCTGTCCCTGACCACGTGTTAGGATACATGGGAAGCTCTGTAAGTGGAAATGTGTCTAAATTCCCACATGAAGCCCAGGACTATATATTATTTTCCTCTTAATTCATAGTTGAAAGTCACAAAGAGATAGAGCTTTCTACCAAACACGTATTTCTAATGGGGTCATCATCTTCCCGGGCTGTCCTCTGAGTCCCCGTGAGTAACTTAGCACTTGCTGAGCAAAGACTATCAAAGAAAGGTGACATCTCTACGGTCCAGAATGCATTCATTGTCTACTGCTGTGTAACAAGTTGTCACAAACTTAGCTGCTGAAAACAACACCCGTTATTACCCTACAGTTTCCATGGGTCCGAAGTGTGGGCTTGGCTGAGCTGGGTTCTCAACGTCAGGGTCTTGCCAGGCGGGAATCCAGACAGCAGTGGGGCTGTGGCCTCATCGGAGGCCTAGCTGGGGAAGTCCAATCAGCTTTGAGCTCCTTCAGGTTGTTGGCAGAATGTATTTCCTTGAGGTTGTAGGACTAACATCCCATTCCTTTGCTGTCTACTTCGGGCCACGCTCAGCTCCGACGAGCCTCCTGCAGTTCCCGGTCATGTGGCTCTCTCCATAGGTCCTCTCACAGCGTACTTCTTCAATGTCACCCATGGGGAGTCTCTCTGATGTTGGCATCTCTTTAAGGGTTTTTACCTAAGTCTGGCCCATCCAGAATGATCTCCCTTCTGATTAACTTAAAACCAACTGAATTGGGACCTTAATTATATATGCAAGATCACTTCGCTTTGTCATGTAATGTAGCCTAATTGAGGAAGAGACATCCCATCATCTTTTTCACATTCTACTGGCGAGAAGCAAGTCACAGGTTCTGCCCACAGTCAAGGGGAGGGGATCACACCAGGGTGTGGGGCACCAAAGGTGGGAAATCTCTGGGCCCACCTTAGGATCCATCCGGAATACAGAGGAAGAAACACAGGGGTCCACTTCTCAGGGACATGTCATCATAGTAAGGTCAGAATTATTTCATTTATGAGTGTGAGCTTAGAATCTAGGTGCTGTGGGGAAATGATAGTAGAGAAAAAAAAAAGATAGAACCCGTATTTTTCCCAAATAATCAAGAGTTATCCAAGGTTTTCTAGAATAACTTATTGCTGGGTATCATGTAATAAAATGCAGGTACGGTGTGGCTCCATGGTTGAGCATCGACCCATGCACCAAGAGGTCACCAGTTCAATTCAGGACACATGCCCAGGCTGTGGGCTAAATCCCCAGTGGGGGGACATGCAGGAGGAGGCCAATCGATGTTCTCTCTCATCAATGTTTCCATCTCTCTCTCCCTCTCCCTTCCTCTCTCTCTAAAATCAATAAAGAAAAAAAATAAAAATAAATAAATAAAATACAGGTACGTTCAACATGTACAGTTTCTATTTTGGCAGCTGACAGCTGGGCAACCAAAAGCCTCCTCCAACCAGTGCAGCAATGAACACAGACATCAGGAGCACGAGAGTGTCATGAAACGCCAAGCCAGGTTCAAAGGCAAACCTGAGAGACCAGGACAACATAGGGTTCAGGGAGGACAGTGAATAATCGTATGCTCTATGCTGGCCAATCAAAGCCAAGTTCAGAGGCCTCCTGATCCAAGGAAAACAGGAACGCGTCTGGGTAGAACAAGAAACGGAAGCTGAAAAAGGAAAAGGATAAGGAACACCAAAAAGGAAAGAGGAGTTAGTCCATGGGAGAGACGAAGGGGAGAGCTTGAGATGAGGAGAGAAAGGAGATGAGGGAGGAAGCGAAGCACATTCCACACGAGAAGGACCTGCGTGGCGGTGAGGAGGGGGCCAGGCGGGGCACGAGCAACGGCAGCCATCAGTGAACTAACTGGGAACTTCAGTTAACCAGAACGACAGGCCGGGTAAGTAAAATCCCACTGAGCTTGGCAGACCCACTCTGGTCATTAACTCGAATGGTTTTCAGCACCCCAGCAGGTCCACGGGGTGAATTCAAACCACCTGGCTTCTGTCTTCTACCCTGACTGTTGAAACCCAGCATCTTCAAAGACAACTGTGGACTGGGAGGGGGTGGGGGAAGAGCCAGGAGGTAAAGGCTTTACTACATGCTTAACCTTCACCAGAAGGAGCCTTTAAACAACCATGGAATGGGATTATTTTATTCTGAAATTGCAATGTAAAAAAATAAAATAAAATCTGGTGAGACGTTTTAATGTATGGAAACACAGCCTGGGCAGATACATGGCTCAAAGCAAAATCCCCACCAAATAAATGCAGTGTGTGGTGACCCTGACATGATAAACGAAGAAAGAAAGAAACTTGGGGGGGGAAAGCCATATCCAAAAGCATGTCTCGACAGGGGTGATGGTTATAAATCTGCCACACTTGTAAGTAGAGCTCACTAAAGATGATTTCTATGCAAACAGACATTTAGCCAACTCAAAAGTGTGCAAAAAAAAAAAAAAAACCCACGAAAGAACTCCAAATATATTTCTTGAAAATCAATTCTCGTGCGGTACCCATGAATCAAGAACCAAGAAGTACCCTAACTGATACATGTTAAAACGTGGTCAGTACCAACAAGCGTCCGGGAGGCAGGTGACAGGGAACAAGAAACTGCCCCACACTGCCCGAGGTCGATGTGTAGTCTGGAGAAGGTATTTGGCAAAGGCACCTCCTGCCATCGATGCAGGTACTGTCTCCCTTCCAGGAACAAAGCTTGAGCCCTGAAGGTCCCAAGCGCCCTGGCTCCTTCCAGTTGACACAGAAGGTTCTGCACAAGGCTGCATGCAGGCGACTTGTGAAACACAGAGCACTCGACTGACTGGAGGTGCCCCCCGGAGATTCCAGAGCCGGGCAACAAACAGGTTCTTAGCAGGGAGCTCTCTGCCTGTCCCCGTGAGCACCTTAACAACCATCCCTGCTGAATAACCTATTTATTTATTTAAATATGTTTTATTGATTTTTGAGAGAGAGAAAGGGAGAGAGAGAGAGAGAAATATCAATGTGAAAGAAGCACATCGACCGGCCGCCTCCTGCACGCCCCCCACCGGGGATCGAGCCCACAACCCGGGCATGTGTCCTGACCGGGAATCGAACCGGGACCTCTCAGTCCATGGGACGACGCTCAACCACTGAGCCACACCGGCCGGGCCTACATAACCTATTTGAGTAGCCTGATGTTTTGTGATTAGGCCAGTTTGATTGTGCACTCCAGAGAGCGAAAGGTATACTTAGGTTCTTTGTTTGTTCTTTTCACTGTTAGCTAGTAAGTACACCATCTTGATCATCCACGTGTCTAACACTGTCCTGAGGTTTTTAAAATTCATTATTAACTAGAGATTGTCTCCCTCAGAAGAGGAAGCTGAGGTGAGAGATGCACCTGCTGTTTCAGTGTCCTGGGGTTAATCAGGCGCAGAGCTGGGTCTACAGAACCTGGATGAAAATGAGGCGTCTGCTTCTTCTACTGTACCCATCACCTCTCTCTGCTTTCATAGTTACAGACTGAACCACACCGCTGAGGTTAGAAACTGCACAGCAGCAGTGGCTGGCAGGGGACCGGAGAGGGCCACTGGGGTACTGGAATGATCCTGCCTATTGATGTGGGTGCCTGTTACTCATGCGTGTGGGTGTGCGCACATTCTTTGAGGTACACATGTGAAGTGTGTGCCCTGTTCTGCTTGTATTTCCCGAAACACAAAGCTGAGGAGACTCTGCCCTGCACAGGCAGCAGCTAGATGAGGCCTCTGCGCCCACAGCCATGGGGAGGACCTGCGTTTCTCTAAGTGCAGGCGCTGACTGGGGGAAGAGCCACACTGGGCGCATCTGAGGCGCCGTGAAAAGCTTGTCCGCTGAGTGTTCGATCATGGACCCACACAGGTCATGGGGAGGGACTCCAGACTTTCTTCTCTCCCTCTCACCCTTTCAGTTCTTTCTTGGGGGGGGGGGGTGTTCTCTCATGAGTTTTTTACACGTGATGAGGGTGAAAGAAATTCTGTGTTTGTTTTTTGCACTAAACGCCGAATCTGTCCAAGAAGAGGTCTGTCGTGGGCTGAACTGTGTCCCTCCAAAACTTGCACGTTGAAATCCTAACCTCTAGCACCTCAGAATGGGACTGTATTTGGAGAGAGGACTTTGAAAGAAGGGGGCCGTCTACCAGGCAAGGAGAGAGGCCTCAGAGGAAACCAGCCCAGCGGGCGCCTTGGTCCAGCTTCCAGAGCTGAGAGAATAGTTCTTGTTAAGCCACACACTCTGTGGTGTTCTGTGGTGGCTGTCCTGGGAAACGAATACAACGTCCAATACGAGGACGGCTTCAGTGTTCTCCCAGGTGGGATGGGAAGTGTCTGGGGACAAGGCTGGTGGAGTCAGGGACCCTGGGTCTTGAGTCCCTGCCCTGCACGGAGGCCTTGGGCCAGACGTTTCAAGCTCCCATCACAGGAAAAATGTAGGCAGTCACAACTGCACAGGCTTGTCGCGACAATTTGATTAGGGACCGCGTGCGTGGTACTGAACACTATGTCCGGCTCAGCTGGGGCTCCGTAAATATTAGCTGTTAACGTTATTGATGTGATGATGATAAAATGAAGATTAAAAAATACTTTCTGACTCGCGGTTTGCTGTAACAGTGAGCACCGAGCAAAGGAAAAGGTGCCATACGAAGGCCGATTGATATTTTGACAGTCATGTTGAAATGCGACACGACAGCTCCGTGCAAGCAAGCGTTTCCCGAGTTCCTGGGATACACGAGGAGCCGTGCTGAAAGGGCCCTTGGATGTGGAGCCCAGGATGGCACAGAGGGGGTGGGACCCACGGAGCAGGTGCGAGTGCCACGGGAGCGGAGCCTGGGCAGAGGGCTCACTGCCAGCTTGGGGACTGGGAACACATCGTGAAGATTCTTGCCTGCCAACCTCAGAACAGACAGGACTCAGCCCCAAGAAATGCATGGGACCTCTTCAGGTAGCTGCTCACTTGCGCCACCTGTGTCCACACTGACTCACTGCACTGAGCTCCCTCCATAACCAGATGGATTCCATGCAGTAACTGGGCCAATCGGCAAAGCCACGAGTCAGATCACTTGTTTAAACTGAATTGACCAGTCAGGTGGGAGAACGGAACAAAGTGATCAGACTATTTATCCGGCGGTGGACATGTTAAAAAGGTCTGGCAATGCTACCCAGATCATCATGCCTGGCTTTGTCTCTTCTCAGATGCTGTTTACTATCTTAAATTTGTCCCTTGTTTAAACAAAACAAACATCAAATGGCATTCTACTTGCTCATATAATTTTTTGAAAAGCTATGTGTGTGTGTGAGTACGTATGCATGCATAAGCAGGCGTGCACACATCTGGAGAAAGCGGAGAACAGCTCTCACTCAGCTTGGGAGCCCATGGGGGCCCATGACACACAGGGCAGAGAAATCTAGAGGGCGTGAGAAAGCTAACCGAGGTTACTTTTTTGAAGAAGATGCAATCTACTGATTTCCTAATACAGCGTGTGTTCCCTCCCTTCCTCGTTTCCTTTCACACATATATTTTTAATTCTCACTCAAGGGTATGTTTTTAATTGATTTTAGAGAGAGGATGGGAGTGGGGGGGGGAGAGAGAAACACTGATGTGAGAGATAAACATTGATCAGTTGCCTCCCACATGCACCCCAACCGGGGATGGAACCCACAACTTTTTGGTGTATGGGACGATGCTCCAACTGAGCCACCTGGCCAGGGCTTGCACATATTTCTGAACCTGCTGTGCATCAGGTCCTGGGACATGAAGAAAAGAGAACGTGTGGCCCGGGCCTCCGAGGACTGCGGTCTGTAGCAGAGCCAGGAGCTGGGATCTCCCGTGAGCACCTCCCAGAGCGGCCATGCCCTATCTAAGAGCAGGCATGGTACACAGGAAGTGTGGAGTCCCTACCCTGTGTGTATAATGTTAGAACTTAGCTTACAATCTTCCAAAAATGGTTGAAATCCCAACATTTAAATTGAACTACAAGTCTAAATCTTGTAAAAAATGATTTTACAACTAGAATCACACAAGAGAATCCCCGAATTCAGCGCGCACTCCCTGTTTCTGAATTGCCGATGCATCAGCCTCACCTTCCAGCAAGACTGCGGCAGAGCTGTGTACCACACCCAACCCGGAGCAAGGGACCGCAAACGTGTTGACTGATTAAACTGAGCATCACAAAGAGCTCCAGAAAAGAAAAAGCTAAGAATGCAAATAAAAGACAACTATGCCAGTATTTCTTGGGTGTACATAAAACACTTCGAGTCTGGCCGGTGTGGCTCAGTGGTTGAGCGACGACCCATGCACCAAGAGGTCGCCAGTTCGATTCCCGGTCAGGGCACATGCCCAGGTTGTGGGCCTGATCCCCAGTGGGGGGTATGCAGGAGGCGGCCAATCAATGTTCTCTCTCATCGATGTTTCTATCTCTCTCTCCCTCTCCCTTCCTCTCTCTCTCTCAAATCAATAAAGAAAAAAGATTTAAAAACAAACAAACAAAAAAACACCTCGAGTGGAACCTGCCGTGGATACCGCAGCCCTGCCTCATGAGCCTCAGCATCAAGGGGTCCCTGAAACTGAAGTAAGGGCGGGGGGCCCTTCATCCGCCATGCACCTCTCTCCCACGTGGCACAAAGACCCACGTGCTTCCCTGAATTCAAGAGATTGGCACGGACAGGGTCAGCTTCAGGAAGGATGCGGAAGCCAGCCACGCAGGACACACAGCGTAAATAGGGTGCTCTCAGCATCCGCTGACAGACCTTGAACAATCTGGTGTTGTTCTCTTGGTCTGCACTAGGATGAGAAAGAAAAAAAAATCCCTGCACTTTCTTTCTGTCTTTATGGTGGCCCAGATTGAATAGGAGACAACATCTGGCCAATAATAATAATAATAATAAAAATAATAAATAAATAGGGTGGTTATGTGCCACCCAGAGGGCCTGCCGCCTGCCTCCATGCCAGCCAGGGTACAGGGGATGCTGCAGGGCCCCGGCCTGAAGCCAGCGATCTGGACTCAAAGCAAAAGATGTGCTGAAGACACGACAGGTGTGACTTACTAATAATGGAAGAGCACACAAAAGCAGCCTGATGCTCCGTGCATCTATCTACTCAAAGCAGGAAAGGACCCTATGACACCCCAAAAGCTCTGAACGTGGAAAGTTCTTTCAGTAACCATTTGGTGGCCAAAGCTACCTAGAGCTGACTGTTATTTACCTTACTGAGCGGGAAGATCCATTCATTTGGGTGCAGGGATATCCCTGTGTTTAGTCACAAGGTGCTGCCCCTGGGATGTTATGTCGTACACGGTTTAGCAGACTTGCTGCAGAGAGCCAGAGAGTAAATATTTGAGGCTTTGTGGGCATATGGCCACGTCTTGCATACTCAGCTCTGCTACTGTAGCTGAAAGTAGCCGTGGATAACATGTAAGCAAATGGGTGTAGCTGTGTATCAATAAAACTTTAATCACAAAAGGAATCCTCAGGCCAGGCCCCGGGCTATACGTTTACTGAACTGTCATGCACAGAATACGCAGCATATCACCTTCCTAAATTTTGAACTTCTGAAAACATCTGGCCCCAAGGGTTTCGCATCGGGGGGTGGGATCCTGCAGTTCCAATTTTGGAAAGCATTCTCAGCTGGAGAGTTCTTTACAAGGGCTGGGGCTGTCCCTCCAATCCGGGCTTGGCTCGTCTTCCTGAGCAGTTTTTAGTCATCTGCTGTGATCCTCGCAGGGCCATGGTGGTGTGACTTCAACGTAAACTGGGAATTATGCTCAGGTGGCTGAGCTGGTGGAGAGCACCTGCTCCGGGTCACATCCCACAGGGCCACGCGCATGCCGGCTTTGCAGGAAGGGGAGGAGGGTGAGTGCCCCTTTTGAAAGGGCAGGAAATTGG